>JAAGEH010000393.1:53321162-53396031 GCA_011751065.1 Lasiurus cinereus
GGAGGAGGAGGAGGAGGAGGAGGAGGAGGAGGAGGAGGAAAAGGCGATGATGTCCATGTAACCCACAGTAACTTGTTCCACAGGGATTTCATGCTTTATCTGGGTCCCTGCCACTGCTGTCTAGTCACCAAACCTTCTGAGTAGGAGGCCGTTTAAGCTGAGGTGGAAAAGGAATCCAAATCCTTGCTTCTTCCATCTTTTCCTGTTCAGAATCTCAGTGCCTTGGGCTGCCTATGCATATGGATTCTATATATTGGATCCTGAGCCCAGGTTATTATTCCCAGCGATGTATAAACATCACCCAACTCCAAGGAGCAGCAGCATAGTTCCCTTTACAAACTCCTTCTTCAATTTTACAGCACCCAAATATCAGATGGAAACTTCATGTGCAACCTCTCTGCTCTGTGCACCATACCCTCACCATACCAAGGCTCTCTCATCCACATGCATTTCATTGAAAATTCAATTCAACTTACATCAAATACGTATTGAGCAGCTTTAGGTTGGCAGCAAAGTGGTTAAAGCCACAGAGGATACAAAATAAGTATAAAACACAGTATCTGTCTTCAAACAGTCTATGTTGGGATTGGGACTGACAGGAGGAAAGATGAGACCAACATGAGACAGAATATATTTACTCATCAGAATGTGTTGTTCTGTCATTAGTACATTGGATGTTGCAGGTGAGGCCACTGTTGTCAGAGCAAATGGCTTCATGGAGGGGCTGGAGGTTGACACAGGCTTTGAAGGATTGGGAGCATTCCACTGTGTAGCAGAATAACATACAAAATGTGTCCTATTGTTTCAGACTTTCTACAGAAGCCTCAATCCTGAAAACAACATGACTCAGTTATTCCCACTGTCTTAGGTCTTAAGAACTCACCATCAAGCTGCAAGAGTTAGACAGGGCTTCCCTAGAGGTGGCCAGGATATTCTTTTATCCTCACTGCCCACCCCCTTTTGTGCCCCTACACCCTTTCACCTGTTTATAGAAGCAGATTATATGGGAGAGGAGGTCCTTGCTGGGATTTTTAGTGGTAGGTGGGCTGCTGAGTGAAAGTGGTAGGTGTTTTCTCTCACTTCCATGTGGAAGAAGATTGGGTTGTCACCCTCCCTCTTCTTCTTTTTTAAAAAATATATTTTATTAATTTTTTTTTACAGAGAGGAAGGGAGAAGGATAGAGAGTTAAAGACATTGATGAGAGAGAAACATAGATTAGCTGTTTCCTACACGCTCCCTACTGGGGATGTGCCCGCAACCATGGTACATGCCCTTGACTGGAATCAAACCTGGAACCTTTCAGTCCACAGGCTGATGCTCTATCCACTGAGTCAAACCAGTTTCGGTGACCCCTCCCTCTTCTTAAGACAAGAGAGAAAAAAACCTGGCAGCCCACTCCTAGGTTTGATGCTGAACAGTTGGAGCCATAGACCTGCTCTGGAGCTGCCCCGAGCACAGAGCCTGAGGGGAAGTTCTTAGGAGAACCTGGTAAAGTGGCTGGAAGGGAGAGGTGATGGAGAACATAAACACTGGTGCCTACATCTTGTGGGAGAGATTTGGAAGATGAGGGAAGGTAGGAGCATCCTATGATGTTAGGGCTGTGTGACTCCCTGCATCTTCAGCACTTGGGTTACCGAGTATTGGTCAGTTTCTTGTGGAGAAAACGGATGTAATAGAACATGGATTGAGGGAGCAGAGGGTTCTCAGCCATGCAAAGCTATTGGGTGTATAAAGGGGCAAGAGATGAAGTGAGGGTGGTGGCAAGATGTCAGCAAAGTTCTCACCCTTTTATCCAGGAATCATGCAGCAGGGAGGTTCCCCCCCCTCGTAATCATCCCCAAACCTACATGTAGCCCCAATGTGGGACACTTGTCATATCAACAGTGTTTCTAGCGAATGGGAACAGTACTAGTTATGTACTTGTCCCTCTTCTCTCATCCCTCCTCCTGGATCCCAACTCTTGAGGAGAAATGGAGACCAGGTAGAGAAAGATGGAGCATAGGGAGAGGAAATAAAGAAACAGGCTGGGTTCTTTCTCTAAGATATACATCAGTCTGCATTGGGAGAGAGGAAAGGTTTTACATTGTATTTGACATTGGGTTTTGATTTGTATTGGGCAGAACTTTGCAGTTCCAGAAAAGTGAGTCTAAATGATTCAAATGAGATTCTTATAACTGAGATTGACTGGAAAGCCATGGGGGTTATTGTCCTAACATGCTGTCCAGGAAATGGAAGGGAGATGACACAGGGATCCACTGAAGGGCATTCCCCCTGGAACTGCACAAGGGCCAGTAGGCTGATTATAGAGAGTGTGTGTGTGGCAGGGGGGAAGTGGGGGACCAGGAAGAGGATTTCCAGAAGACAGAGAGCAGAGGGGATCCAGGAGGGGGGTGAACCTGAAGCATTTGGGAGACTTAGTGACTTGGCCTGATAGGAGTGGAAGGGACAGCAGGATGCAAAGAAGATAGGAACTCACTGTGAAAATCTTGAGGTAGTAATTCAACAGTTTTGAAAGGAAGGCAGCAGAAGGAATTAAAGCAATCCTATCTAATAAAAGAGTAATATGCACATTGAGCATGCCTCTGCTACAATTGCAAACCATGCCCATAAGCCACACCCACCAGCCAATCAGGAGCAAATAAGCAAATAAACCCAACCAAGATGGCTGTGGCCAAGGAGAGCAGGAGGAAGGTGTGGGTTTCCCTGGCAATGGAGGAAGCCAAGCTTTCCACCTGCCTTGCCAGCACAGGCTTCCACTCAATGCTACAAAATTTCAATTATAGACGATAAATAAACCCCAACAGAAATGGCTATTGCCATGGAGTAAGCAGGAGGATTGGCTCTGCTCCAGGCTACAAAGTTTCAATTGTAGAAGATAAATAAATCCCAGATACCAGGGCCTCCATTTGGGTCACTGGGGGGCATGGCCAGCCTGCAAACCACCACAGGCCCCTTGCCCAGGCTGCTCCATGCCCCAAGGGAACCCCCACCCTGATCTGGGACACCCTTCAAGGCAAACCAGCTGGCCCCCACCCATGTACCAGGCATTTATCCTATCTAATAAAAGAGTAATATGCAGATTGACTATCATTTCAACACACAAGATGGCTGCCCCATGTGTTCAAAGATCCTGCCCCCATGTGGCTACAAGATGGCCACCACAAGATGGCTAGCAGGAGAGGGCAGTTAGGAGGGACCAGACTGCAGGGGAGAGCAGTTGGGGGGGACTAGGCCTGCAGGGGAGGGCAGTTAGGGGCAAACAGGCTGGCAGGGGAGCAATTAGGCATCAATTAGGCTGGCAGGGGAATGGTTAGGGGGTGATCAGGTGGCAGGCAGAAGTGGTTAGGGGCAATCAGGAAGGCAGGTAGGCAAGCAGTTGGGAGCCAGCAGTCCTGGATTTTGAGAGAGATGTCTGACTGCCCGTTTAGGCCCTATCCCAGTAGGATTCGGCTTAAAGGCCAGTCAGACATCTCTCGAGGGGTCTCAAATTGGAGATGGTGCAGGCTGGGCTGAGGGACACCCCTGTGGATTTCGTGCACCGGGCCTCTAGTAAATAATAATAAAAAAGAAATATTTCACTATTCAAGCTGGTTTCCTAAGAATAGACTCATTCTCTTCCTTCCCTGAACCTTTCCAGCTCCAGCCAGTATTTCTACCTGACACAGCCACGTTGGTTGTTGTTGACATGTGGGTCTGAGAGTTTGTCTTCTCATAGCATTCTCAGAGGTTCAACTGGGGAGTTTCTGAAAGGAAGGGCACTGTCCTTTCCACTCTCCATGGAGCATGGAAGACACGCTGCTCCTATACTTGTGTAACTGAACTTAGGCTAGTTTGGACTCAGAGATGGCAGTTTGAGAACAAGAAGGAGAGAGGATGCATTTTTGTTTGCAGAGCATTGAGAGCAGTGACCCTCCACAGTCCCCAGAAATGTGCATTCCAGAGTTCTGTATGATCTCTGAGCTGGAGCTTGGGAACACACTGCTGCTTCAGGCAGCAATTGGCAGCTGCCTTATTCATATACTACTGTCTGGCTGGCTGGCATTTGCCTCTATAGCAATTAAAAATTTGGTCTATGCTTTGGGAGGGCAAGAACTACTTTGTTTTTATAAATGGAATTTATCCTGACTCTGAGCTTCTACTTGCTGGGGGTGAGAAAATAGATCTCAGCCCTGCTTGGAAAGCTGCCCCACTTCTGTGCAGGTGCACAGGGGTCAAGGAAGTGGGGTGATGGAAGGACCCGTGGTCCATAGCCCATCATTGTGAAGACTAAGATCCTCACTGTTCAGATGAAGGGGGTGGCTTTACTGCTTCCCTGTCAAGCACGGCATGCCATCTTTTCCTACTGCTCCCAAGACCACCTCTATTACTGGTTTGTCTCTCTAGTATTCCTAATTCAACTCTGGTATCTCATTTTAAGAGGCTGCAGAACTTTGTTTCCTTTCTAGGTTCTTTTGGAAAGAGATACCAGTTGCTTTTGATATGATTGCTTTCATATGCCATGCCTAACCCACTCCATTGCTCTGGGACTGTTCAGCCTGATCTCTTTAATGAGCCATAGGTCTTGCACACAAAGTTAAGATGGGGTCAGGGAATGTTATCTGGTATCTCATATCAACCTCTGCTCACAGACTATCAACTTCTACTCCCTGCAACAGAAAAGCATACAGGAAAGGGCTGGATTCCTTTTAATATGTGCTAGTGGGTGAGAAGGAAAATACCTATAGTTAGAAGTGAGAAGCCATATGCATATTACCCTGTCCCATCTGGTGAGTATGTAGAGTAAGGACAATGAATAAGCCAAGGCAATCTCTAGCCAGAGACTTCCTCAGCATCCCTGAGAGCTGTCAGCAGCTGATGTTCTCGATAAGGTAGATGTGAGTGCAGGGTCCTGTGAAGGCATCTGGGCTGAGCACCAGGATGTTTCTATACCATGTGCACCCAAACATCTATCAGCCATCGCTGCCATGCCCTCTGTTGGTTGTTAGTCATTAGAGAATTCGACTGGGTTGACCTACCCTCTGTCAAAGACAGAATCCACACCTGTTGCAATAGGGAGAGCAGCCAGATCCGAAGGCTAGAGGATCTTGGCAGAGTGGCTGTGCCTTAGATTTCATAGGGGGTAAGCACATTGCAGATGGGGTTGGTTTATAGTTGGGGTTGTTTTGTAAACAGTGAAGCCTGTCAATTATCTTCACAGAGATTCCTCCCTTGTGGCTAGCTAGTGTCAGGGGTACAAACAGCTGTAATCAGTGATGAGGTAAAGAATGGGAGGTTGAAGAGTCCATGTTATGGGTTGAGTTGTGTCCCTCCAAACAAAAGCTATGTTGAAGTCCTAATCCCCAGTATTTGTGAATGTGACCTTGTTGGAAAATAGGGTTTTGCTGATGTAATCAAGGTAAGATGAGAGCATTAGGATAGGCCTTGATCCCAAATGACTGGTGTCCTTATAAGAAGAGGTGACTAGGACCTGTGCTGGGGGGTGGGCACATCCGGGGAGAGGTCAATGGAGGAAAAAGAAGACATATGTAATACTTTAAACAATAAAGAATTTAAATAAAAAATAAGAGGTGACTATAGAGACACACCGGGAGGAGAAGGTCATGTGACCACAGAGGCAGAGGCTGGAGTTATGTAGTTAGGAGCTGAAGAAATCCAAGGATTTCAGGATTCTAGACTCCAGAACTGGGAGACAATAAATTTCTGTTGTTTTAAGCCCCGCTGCTCTCACCCACTTCCCACCTCTTGTTTGTGGGTGTCTGTTATAGGAACCCTGGGAAACAAATCCAGTCTGGGCCTGGCTTCTTCCAGAATACAAAGGTTAGAAAAGCTCCTGTACTTCATGTTTCTGAAATGGCTTATGAAGAAGAACCGCCCTTCCCATGTGGTGACTTAAGCAAGACACGTCATTCACTTTGTCATGACTCCTGTAAGACCAAGGGAGTGTCCCTTGTTTATCTCTGACAAGACCAAACACAGACATCTCCTCTTTTGCCTGAATCTATTTCAGCATAGGGATCAGCATTGTCAGCCCACTTCACACCCATACATGGAATTTCAACCTTACATGTCAATTCCCAATGTTTCTAGTCTGATATCTGGGGATGGTTGTCCCAACCTCAGGGGCCTCCTCTGCCCTGCTGAATACACACCCCATGCCACGCCCTGTGGGAGGCTCCACAGACACACCTTGCATTTCTCTGGTGTGTGTTTGTTAGTGGCTTTCCTTTTTGCCTGGACCACACACTCGATCCTCTTCCTCTCTTTTAGTTTCTCTCACCTTTTTCCATCCATGTCTCTGAGAACCTACCCTCACTCACTCCTTCCAGGCCTCTTGCCTGTGATTTTATGGGTCCAGTGCCTGTCTCTGCAAGCACTCCTCCTAATACATGGACGTCCTATGCTTCCATTTCTCTTCCTCCCATTGGATGGTTGGTTCCATGCATGTCCTGATGCTCTTTCTTGCTGTGAGTCAGTACTTGTAACAGAGCAGGTGAGAAATGAGTATTTGTTGATCTGAAATGAACTCTGTCTCTTTCAGACCCTGTTCCCTGACCCTTAGAGATGTGTCCTCTTCAACACTTCATGTTATTTCTTTTTTCTTCTCCCCAAGAGCTTCTTTGTGGCTGGAGGTTCAGCCAGGCAGAGAGGTCAGGACTGCATTTTCAGGTTTCATTGCCTTCTCCGCACAAGTACTCCACTTACAGTTTCAGTATTCCCGCCATGGCCAGAATATACATCTTTTCTTTGCATAGGCATAAAAATATGTTTTCCCCATTGCCAATATATCACATGCTCATTGTAAAAAATGCTTGGAAACACACAGAAAAAGCAAAATAGTTGGAGAACACAAACTCATTTATAATTCTACAACCCAGAGATAACTGTATATTGATATCATATCTCTGAACAAAGTGACGATCATATTGTACATTCTTTTGTAACCCAATTTTTTCACTTAACATTTCAAGATCAGTTTTCCATGTTAATAAATACCGATTTATGTGAACAATATAAATGGTTTTCATGATGGAACTTTACAGCATAGAGATAATTTTTTTAAAGCTGTGTGGTCAATAAATGCATTATTGTCTTCATCTGAAAAACCTCCATAGAATACTGTGGTTTGGTTTGTCAGCTCTCAGCAGCCTGTTCCTGAGGCTGAGGAAGCTTACCTTCTTCCAAGTGACCTAGTCTTCCTCTGGGCAAGAGACACTTCTACTCTTCTAGTGAGAACATCTCTCCTACAAACATGTTTGGCCGAATAATACCTCCACAAGTATGGAAATATTAGAAGTATCTCTCATAGAAGGTGATGGAAGATCATTTACTAAAAACGAAGACTAAACAAAAAAGAAAAATGAAGAACCGTCTCATATAGCAATGTAGTCTCTCTTTTTAGTTTCAATAACTGTCTTTTTAATGTAGCCAGGTTTGTTAAGAACCTAGAAGTGTGCACTTGTAACTAATGAAAAGAAGCACCTGTGGTCTCCCTATCACCTTCATCATCATCATCATCACTGCAGGACCAGCATCATCTTCACTGTCATTATGACCATCACCACCAATAGCATTTCCTTCTGTTCCTTTCCTCCACTCCCTCTTCCTCCTCCTTTACATTCATCACTATTATTCTTACTCCCATTTCAACTTCTGTTGTTTAAAGATCTGGGAGTGACATGTATACTGAGGTGCATGATGGTAGAAGAGATGATATTAAAATTGATGAAATACATTTAGGACTTTTAGTAAACTATTTAAATCTCCAAGGCTGATTTAATTCTCAGATGTGGGAACATGACCTGTGAGATGATCTTGATGTGACAGCTTTCCTTTAAAAAAATCAAAATAACATTAGTAAAGCCAGAGAGAGTGTTTTTCACTTTTCTGCGTTTCTATTTATCAAACACATACACCTGCTTAGTGAATAAAGGTCAAGCTTTTAGACAGAAATCTCATGTGCATCTCCCTGAATCATTCTATAAAATTCATAATTTTTACAAAAACTGTATCGAGTGTGTTCCAAGCCGTAATATCCAAACTGATGTTTACATTTTCTGCTTGGAGAGGGCAGTGATCCCAAGAGGGACATCAGGACCGAATCCACAGATCAGACCCTGAGCAAGCGCATCTGCTGTCTCCAGTGACTGAAACGATATATTAATGAGTTCTCATTCTCAGTGACATTTTATCAGGAACCAATTACCCACAGTAATTACCTCTCTTTCATTACATGCTCCGAAATGTGAAGTTCACTGGTGCTGGCTTGCTGTGTTTGCTGAGCTTTTTTTTTTTTTTTTGTATGACAACACTCTAAGTGAAACTTAGAGTCCTTTATTATATTACTGTTGTCTTCTGGGTGTTGCAGCATGTCGGACTTTTGCAAGGAGTGCTTTTTATCACCACACAGATGCCAGGGCATGTAAATAAACAAGTCCTGCAAGTAGAAAACCTTCCCCCAGCTGTTCTTTAAAGGTGGCAGAAAATGCACTGGAGAGAGGGCCCATAGTTAGGAACAGAAGAATAAGCTAAGCCTTCATTCTAAACAGTTCCTTAGGAGAAAAGAGGGTGAATAGGAGGCACTGGTTACCTGACTCTGATAGATAATAGAGTGAGTGATGTTGAATGTTATTTCTTCCAAACCATTGAAAACTTTTCTAAAATATCAGTTTGGTTTTCTAAAGTACATAACCTTTTTATGCTTCAATTTTCTCTGTAAAATATAGATAATAATTTTGTGGTGAAGATGCTTAAGTTAATATGTATACAAGTATAAGTGTACCAGTCAATAATGTGGATATTTTTCAATAAATTGAATTAAACATATATTGATATATATGTGATTTGATATGTATGCTGTTTTGTTGTATTGACAAGTTTCAAAACTTCATATGTCAAATTTGCTGAAGGTGTTAATACCATAGATATTTTTACACTTAAAACTTGAATTTCATGCCAACAAAAGAGCATTTGTAGGAAGTTACTTTATTTGGAAGAAAAGTGCTCCTGAATACTTCAAGAAGCTTATGGTGAACATGCTCCATCTCAAGAAACTTGTGAACACTGGTTTTCAGGTGTCTCTTGGCCTTCTTTCTGTCTTCTTTCAAAAAGATTCTATTTAGGTCCATTGCCCTTTTTTTTTTTTGATAGGGTTATTTAGCTTTCTTTTCTTAAGTTATATAAATTCTCTGTAGATGTTGGAGATTAAACCTTTATTAGAGGTAGCATTTGCAAATATGTTCTCCCATACAGTGGACTTTTTTGTTGTTTTGTTGATGGTTTCTTTTGTTGTGCAAAAATTTTTTATTTTGATGTAGTCCCATTTGTTTATTTTCTCTTTAGCTTCCATTGCCCTAGGAGTGGTATCTGTAAAGGAATTGCTTTGGCATATGTCTGAGATTTCTCTGCCTGTGGATTCTTCTAGTATTTTTACAGTTTCCCATCATATGTTTAAGTTTTTTATCCATTTTGAATTTATTTTTGTCTATGGTGTAAGTTGCTGATCTAGTTTCATTTTTTTTGCATGTATTTGTCCAGTTTCCCCAACACCATTCATTGAAGAGACTGTCTTGACTTCATTGTATGTTCATGCCTCTTTTGTCAAATATTAATTGAGCATGATGGTTTGGGTCAATATATGGGTTCTCTATTCTATTTCATTAGTCTATATGTCTGTTTCTGTGCCAGAACCAGGCTGTTTTGAGAACAGTGGTCTTGTAATACAGCTTTAAATCTGATATTGAGATCCCATCTATTTTATTCTTCTTTCTCAGGATTGCTGTGGATATTTGGGTTCCTATTTTATTCCAGATGAATTTTTGGAGAGTTCTTTCTAGGTCTGTGAAATATACCATTAATATTTTAATGAAAAATGCCTTGAATTTATAGATTGCTTTGGGTAGTACAGATATTTTAATAATATTGATTCTACCAATCCATGAATATAGTATGTTCTTCCAACTGTTTATCTCTTCCTCTATTTCTTTTTTTCAGTGTTCTAGTTTTCCAAATATAGGCCTTTTACCTCCTTAGTTAAGTTTATTCCTAGGTATCTTAATTTTCTTGGTGGGATGGTAAGTGGGATTGCTTTTTAGTCTCTCTTTCTGTAAGTTCACTGCTGAAGTATAGAAATGCCATAGATTTCTTGGTGTTAATTTTGTATCCTATAACATTGCTGAATTCTGGAACATTACTGAATTCATTTATTACATCTGATTGTTTTTTGATGGAGTCTTTTTTTACGTATAATATCATGTGTGCAAATAAGGACAGATTTACTTCTTCTTCTTTTCCAATTTGGATGCCTTTTATTTCTTCTTCTTGTCTGATTGCAATGGCTAATAATTCCAGTACTATGTCAAACAGGAGTGGTGAGAGTGGGTATCCCTGTCTTGTTCCTGTTCTTAGGGTAAATAGTTTTAGTTTTTGCCCATAGAGTATGATGTTGGCTGTGGATGTTTCATATATGGATTTTATTATGTTGAGGTATGGTCCTTCTATTCCCACCTTGGTGAGAGTTTTTATCAAGAAAGGGTGTTGGATTTTGTTAAATGCTTTTTCTGCATCAATTGATATGACCATGTGATTTTTATCTCTCAATTTGTTTATGTGATGTATCATGTTTATTGATTTGTGGATATTGTACCATCCTTGCATCCGGGGGATAAATCATACTTGGTCATGGTGAATGATCTCTCTGATGTAATGCTGGATCCAATTTGCTAGAATTTTACTGAGGATTTTGGCATCTATGTTCATGAGGGATATTGGCCCGTAATTCTCTTTCATTATATTATCTTTATCTGGTTTTAGTATTAGGGTGATGCTGGCTTCATAGAATGAGCTTGGAAGTTTTCCTTCTTTTTGAATTTTTTGAAATCATCTGAGGAGGATAGTTCTTAGTTCTTCTTGGAATGTTTGGTAAAACTCCCCTGTGAAGCTGTCTGGCTCTAGGCTTTTGTTTGCTGGAAGTTTTTTGATGACTGCTTCAATGTCTTGCACAGTTATTGGCCTACTGAGATGTTTAGATTCTTCCTGATTGAGTTTTGGAATATGTCCATTTCCTCCAGGTTGTCCAATTTGTTGTAATAGAATTGTTCATAATTTTTTTTTAACAACCCTTTGAATTTTGGTGGAGTCTGTTGTTATTTCTCCTCTTTCATTTCTGATTTTGTTTATTTGATTCCTCTCCCTTTGCTTCTTGGTGAGCCTAGCTAGAGGTTCATCAATCTTGTTCATCCTTTCAAAGAACCAGCTCTTGGTTTTGGTGATACAGTGGTACTTCAAGATACGAGTTTAATTCGTTCTGTAACCTTGAGGGGTGGGAAACTATGACACGCTCAAGTTGCGGTAAACTGGTAGGTCGTGTGCAGTGGGCCGATCCTCCTATCTGAAATGTTGCTTGTATTTTAAAGCAAAAATTGCTCACTCAATGGCTCGTATCTCAAAAATCTTGTATGTTAGGGCACTCGTATCTCGAGGTATCACTGTATTTTGTATTTTCTTTTGGTCACTATGTCATTTATCTCTGCTCTGATTTTATTATTTCCTTTCTTCTGCTTATACTGGGTATTTCTTGTTGCTCTCTTTCTAACTCTTGTAGGGTTAGGTAATTTATTACCATTGTTTCTTGTTTTTTTGCAGTAGGCATGTAGAGCTATGAACTTCCCTCTTAAGACTGCTTTCCCTGTGTCCCATAGATTTTGGATTGTTATGTTTTCATTGTGATTTGTGTCCATGTTGTTTTTTATTTCTTCTTTGATCTCTCTGGTAACCCAGTCATTGTTTAATAGCATGTTATTTAGTCTCCAGATGTTTGATTTCAATTGTTATTATTGTAGTTGATATCCAGTTTTATGCCACTGTGATCTGAGAAGATACTTGATCTGATTTATATCTTCTTGAATTTGAAGAGACTTTTCCTATGACCCAACATATGGTCTATCTTGGAAAATGACCTGTGTGCACTTAAGAAGAATGTGTATTTTGTGGCTTTGGGGTGAAATGTTCTGAAGATGTCAATTAATTCCATCTGGTCTAGTGAGTCATTTAGGATTGATGTTTTTTTCATGATTTTTTGTTTAGAGGATTTGTCCAATGGTGATAGTGGGGTATTAAAGTCTCCTACTATGATTGTATTGCTGTCAATCTCTCCCTTGATATCCTCCAGGAGTGCTTTTATGTATTTGGGTGCTTCTGTATTGGGTGCATATATGTTTACCAGAGTTATTTGTTCTTGTTGGATTGCTCCATTTAGTATTATGAAGTGGCCTTTCTTACTGCTTTTTATATCCTTCACTTTGAGATACAATTTGTCAGATATAAATTTGCTACCCAAGCTTTTCTTTTTCATTTCTCTTCACCTGAAAATCTTTTCCATACCTTCACCCTCAGTCTGTGTGCATCTTTTTTTCTGAGGTGGGTTTCTTGTAGAGAGCAGATATATTGGTTTTCTTATCCAATCTGTTACCCTATGTCTTTTGATTGGGGCAGTTAATCCATTTACATTTAAAGTTATTATTGATAGTTACTTGTTTGTTGCCATTTTTATTTTTTATGCTTATTTCCTTCTTCGCTTTCTATTTCTTTTCTCCTCCTCCTCCTCCTCCCCCTCCTCCCCCTCCCCTCCTCCTCCTCCTCCTTCTTCCTCTCCTTCTCCTTCTCCTTCTCCTTCTCCTTCTCCTTCTTCTTCTTCTTCTTCTTCCTCTTCTTCTTCCAGAAGAACCTTTAGCATTTCTAGCATTGCTGGTAATAAATTAATAAATTCCCTTAGTCTTGTTTTTTTTAAGCTCCTGATTTCACCCTCAATTTTGATTGATAGCCTTGCTGGGTACAGTATTCTTGGATTCAGACCCTTACTTTGTATGGCTTTGTATATTTCATTCCATTCCGTTCTGGCCTGATACGTTTCTGTTGAGAAATCAGTCACTGGTCTGATGAGGGATCCTTTGTATGTAACTTTCTATCTCTCTCTGGCCACTTTTAAGATTCTTACTTTGTCGTTGATGTTTGCCAATTTAATTATAATGTGCCTTGGTGTCAGTCTTTTTGGGGTTCCTTTTTCTTGGGACTCTGTGAGCTTCTTGGACTTGTGTGGGTTTTTTTCTTCCCTATATTAGGAAATTTTTCTGTTATTATTTCTTCAAACAGGTTTTCTATTCCTTGCTCAGTTTCCTCTCCTTCTGGTACCCCTATTTTACACATGTTGTTTTGTTTCATGTTGTCCCAAAGTTCCCTTAGGCTCTCCTCTTGCTTTTTATTTTTTTCTAGAAGCACTTTACTTGGGTATTTTTTTCCTTCCTTGTCTTCTAACTAAGTGATGTACTACTCTGCTTCTTCTAATTTACTCTTGATGCTTTCTATTGACTTCTTTATAGTATCAATGTCTTTTCTATTCCTTCTTGGTTCTTCTTCATTTCCTTTTGGTTCTTATACATATTGTTGTATTTGTCTTCCATTCTTTTCATCTACCTTATGATCATTTCTCTGAATTCTTTCTCTGACAGATTGCTTGCTTCCATTTTGTTTACTTCCTTTTCTGGTGATGATTGCTTTTCTTTCATATGTAGGATGTTTCTTTGTCTCCCCAGAATCTCTTCTCCAGGTGTCTGGTTATGTAGTTTTTTCTCCCTTTTTTGTGAAAGACTGTAGAGCTCCTCTAAATCTGTGTGCTTGTGGCACTTGAGGACCAGTGTTCTCAATTTCACAGCTATTCAGTAGGTGCTGTAGTTGTAGATTCTACAGGCTTCTCAGGTGTCCAATAACATCCACTTTCCCATTTCACTTTCTCTGAGTCCAAGCAGGTCCCTACAGATGACACAAGAGCAATACTTCCAGCATCACATTTCAGTACAGAAGTCTCTGAGCCTCATGAAAGAGCCCCTGTTCCTCCTGAGAGAAGGCAATGGCCACATCCTCAAAGTTCATATCTGGCTTCCTGGGATGCAGTAATTGAGAGGTGCCAGTCCCAAAGGCTGGAGGGTTTTATGGGGTCAGGCTGAATGAACACTCTAAGCAAAGAGGAGTCTGGGAGGTATGAAGGCCCCAATCCTGGCTGTTGGTGCTCAACAAACCTCAGACACACCCTGCACAGCCAGGACCCTGCCTTCTAGGCCCTCTCCTTCTCATAACTAGAGGACTAAAGGTTGTGAGCCCTTGAAAACACTGAAGAATTCAAAATGCCACCAAAAGAGGGTAGGTAGAAATCCCATTCCCTGAGATTCTAATGCAAGAGCTTGAAAATCATGATTCATTTTATCCATAGATCAAACGGGGCTGCTGCAGCCATGTTGTCTCAGCCAGGCACCTACTATTGGGCACACAGCAGCGTCACTTGTAGATTTCATCCCCTCCTCTACCTTTGATGGTGGCAATATCTTCTTTCTCCATCTATGTCCCTCCTCCCATCCCATTCATCCCCCTCCTCCTTTGAACCACCGAGGTTCCAAGGTTGAGACACAGAGACTCAGCACATGCACTTTCTGAACTGCACTTCAAAACATACAAAGAAGTGGAAAATTAGGTTCCTGAATGATTTGCCTCAAAATAATTGGGACAGTATCCCCAAATTACTTGAAAGATTGGGGATATGTATAGGTAGTGATGGACATTATTTTGAATAAACCACTTTAGATGTTTCTCTTGAAATTTTCGTGTTTTCTTTGATGACAAAATCTAACATTATTAACTGGTACACCTAGTAGAAATGCCAGTTATTATTATTTTTATTGAATTTAGTGAAGGTAATTTGATATTCTAAAACTTGGAACTTACAAAACTGTAGATTCATCTAAAAATAATATGGTTGCATTTATAAAATATACCATATAACTGTGTAAAAATTAAAATAGTAACAAAATGAAAAAAGTGGAAGAAACTAAAACTAGCTTAAATCTCAAAAAATTAAAGACAACCACTATCAAAATATTTTGGGAATTCCTTTTAACATTAGCCTCTATAAATAAGTATGAATATACTAGAGGCCCGATGCATGACTTTCATGTTGATGCAGGGGCGGGGGGAGGGGGTCCTCTTAGCCCAGCCTGCACCTTCTCATAGTCCAGACTCCTTGGGCAATGTCTGCCTGCCAGCTTAGGCCTATTTCCCTGAGGGGTCCTTAGCATTGCCACAGCGGTGGGAGAGGCTCCTACCACTGCTGTTGTGCTCACCAGTTGTGAGCCCATATTCTAGCTGAGCAGCCTTCCCCTTGTGGGAGTGCACTGACCACTAAAGGGCAGCTCCTGTGTTGACCATCTTCCCCATGGTGGTAAGTGTGCATCATAGTTACCAGTTGTTCTACTGTTTGGTTGATTTGCATATTAGCTTTTATTATATAGGATTTAGGTAAATACACATAATTTTATATTACTGGATCACTCGAGGCCTGGTGCACGAAATTTGTGCATGGGGGTGTGTATCCCTCAGCCAGCCTCCACCCTCTTCAATCTGTGACCCCTTGAGGGATGTACAACTTCCCCTAACCACTTCTGCCTTCTAGCCTGATCATCCCCTACACACTCCCCTGCCAACCTGATTGATGCATAACTGTTCCCCTGCCAGCCTGTTTGCCCCTAACTGCCCTCCTCTACAGGCCTGGTCACCCCTAACTGCCCTCCCCTGCAAGCATGGTCACACCTAATGCCCTCCCTTGTAGACTTGGTCCCTTCCAATTGCCTTCTCCTGCTGACCATCTTGTGGTGGCCATCTTGTGTCCACATCAGTGCAGCCATCTTTGCCCACATTTTTTTTTTGTTGGAGTGATGGTAAATTTGCATATTACTCTTTTATTATATAGGATAGAGGTCTGGTGCACAGGTAGGGGCCAGCTGGTTTGTCCTGAAGGGTGTACTGGATCAGGGTGTGAGTTCCCTTGGGGTGGGGCAGCCTGAGAGAGGACCCTATGGTGGTTTGCAGGCTAGTCATGCTCCCCAGTGACTCAAGCAGAGGCTCTGGTATCTGGTATTTATTTATTTATCTTCTATAACTGAAACTTTGTAGCCTTGAGAGGAGCCAAGCCTCCAGCTTGCTCTGTGGCTGCAGCTATTTTTGTTGGGATTTATTTATTTTCTATAATTGAAACTTTGTAGCCTTGAGCACAGGCCAAGGCATGCCAGGGCTGTGGAAGCTTGGCTTCCTCCATCACTGGGGGCAACTCAGCCTCTTGCTCTCTCCAGCTCTGTGGCTGCTGCCATTTTTGTTGGGATTTATTTATCTTCTATAATTAAAACTTTGTACCTTGAGTGGAGGCCTGGGCTAGCCAGAATGAGCAGAAAGCTTGGCTTCCTCCATTGCTGGGGAAATCCAAGCCTCCTGCTCTTTTTTCGGCCACAGCCATCTTGGTTGCTTTAATTTGCATACTCATTCCTGATTGACTGGTGGGCATGACTTGTGGGTGTAATGGAGTGATGGTTAATTTGAATATTACCCTTTTATTAGATAAGATAATATATTCTTTTTTAACTGATTTCTATCATTTGTGCATTATATCCCAGATCTTTTAAACCAATCAATATGACCTTTACAAATGGGTTAATTAGACCATATATCTTCTGTATGACCTTCCAAACATCCTTCTGGCAGGGCCAAGTCAGGGGCAGTTAGGGGCAATCAGGCCAGCAGAGAGAGCAGTTAGGGGAAATCAAGCCAGCAAGCAGATGAGAGGTTAGGAGACAGTGGTCCCAGATTGAGAGAAGGATGTCTGACTGCCAATTTAAGCCAGATCCCATAGTCAGACATCCCCTGAGGGGTCCTGGATTGGAGAGGATGCAGGCTGGGCTGAGGGATCCCCCATCCTTCATGCATGAATTTCATGCACTGGGTCTTTATTGACTGTATAATATTCCATGGAGCATACACATTATAAATCATTTGACTAACCCTTCTGTGATAAATATTTGGACTTTTTTTTTGCTATTATACATTTTTTAATATATGTATCATGTTCCAGTTAGACATTTACCTACTTCTTTATTATAAATTCAGAGCTATAAGATTGCTGGGTCAAATGGTTATACATATTGCATTTTGAATCATAATTTTGTACTGCTCTTCCAAAAAGGTCAAACTTATTTAAACTCAACTTGGGTAAGATTTGTTAGCCAGAGATGAAAGGTTTATGGCAGTGTGAGCTAAAGCAGGGAGTTGGGAAAATATATACTTTAAAGTTTTCATACTTTTCTTAGCCTGCTATTTATTTTTATTTTAAAAATATATTTTTATTGACTTCAGAGAGAAAGGGAGACAGAGAGAGAGATAAAAACATTAATAATGAAAGCATCATTGATCTGTTGCCTCCTGCATGCATCCTACTGTGGATTGAACCAACAACCTGGGCATGTGCCCTTGACTGAAATCGAACCAGGAACCCTTTAGTTCACAGTCTGACACTCGATCCACTGAGCCAAACCAGCTAGGGCGAGCTTGCCAATTTTCACTCACCATCTTATGAAAACTCCTTTATATCAACTGGAATAGATGATATTCATCCCTTTGAAAAGATATGGATGAACCCTAGTTTATTCAGTCTTTACCACTGTTGGTTATTTAGTGTGTGTTTTTTAAACACCAGTGTTTACTTCTAGGACAATACTGTAACAAACAGTCTCTAAGTTCTACTGGTTTCATTTATTTCTGTGGCATAGATTTATAGGACTGGGTTTGCTGAATTGAAGAGTACATGTATTTTACAATTTAATCTATATTTTAATTGGTGTTGCCAGATGGCAATTCACACTTCCACCTGAAAGGACAGTTTCTCCACTTCGCATTTGGTGCTTCTAGTTTGTGCCAGTTTGATGGGTGCAGCACAACTTCAGTTTGCATTTCTTTGGTAACCAGTGAACTGGAGAGCTGTGCATATGGATGTGGCCTATTTGGGCTTGCTCTTCTGTGAAATACACCAAAGGCCTCATTTCTTTTGCCTATTACTACATTAAAAATTAAGTTTTCTATTTAAAGTAATACATGTAAGCAAAAAATAGGATGACATAGTATTTACTATTGATTTCAGCAGGTTTTATAATGAAAGCAATAGCCTCTTGTTGTTGTATACCCTCATTCTTCCTCATCCTCAAAGGCAGACAGTAGAACATACACTAACTTCTTCCAGTAGAAAACGATTCATGGCAGGGCAATAGGTGGTTTACAGAATTCCAAGGTCCTTCAGGGAAGATTTGACAGAGTCATGAGTAAGAACTTTGGTGGGAGGAACCCCCAAGCACACAATAAGCTCTGGCAGAAACTCTGGCTCTGCAGCTTGGCTCTCAGCACCTGGGAGTGAGGGAGCCAGAGTAGAGGACATGCCTTAGCCTTCCAGGACGCAGATTGTCTCCATGTGGCATCCAGTCCTGGAGGGAAGGAAGCCTGTGCTGCTTTTACTTTACAAGCCCTCTAGCTCCTGGGCACAGAAAGGTAGGTGCTGAATGAGCTGGCTGCAGTCTTCCCTCCCTCCTTTCTCTTTATTAGTGACAGGACCTCTCAAGCACCTCACAGTAAGGCTGCAAAATGCCTCTCCTGAGCAAATTTGTCAGAAAATTCCTTGATTTCCCCTTGTTCATAATGTCCAGTTTGTGTAAAGATTCAATTTTATAATTTTTCACTAAGCTTTGAAATCATGGCTTATTGTTTCTAGGTAATGTTGCTGTTGAGAACTGATTTGCATTCCCTAGTAGCTGTGCTTTTTTTTTTTTATCTCTTGGGAGAATTTTGAGTCTATTGTCACTATGGTGAGATATAATTTTGTGAGGCTGTATTTCAGGGTGAATACTTTTATTCACCCTGCTCTGCATGGAGCTGGACCTCTCAAAAGGAGAGTTATATTTCGCTTCAGGTCAAGAAAATTTTTTTCTTTTATTTTGTTGGTTACTTATGACCTTTATTATTTTCTTTTTTTTTCCCTTCTAAAATTGTTGCTGGATGGATCTCAGGCTTCTGAATTGATCTTCTATTTCATTCACATTTTCTTATCCTTGTTTTTTACCTTTACATTTGAAAGTTTGCTCAACTTTCCAGGATTTCTATTTTATATTTTTTTCTTTCACATCATTGTTTTATTTTCCAAGAGCCTGTTTTGAATTGTTTCATTTTCATAGTAGGCTATTCTTGTTTTGTTAATGAAACTAGTAGCTCTATGCACAATGAAGATTCGTGTAAGAATAGGCCTTTGTTTCCCTGGCTGCCAGCACCGCCTTCGCTCTGGCTTTAGCTGCCTTTACACTCTTGCCTGGAGCCATTTTTCTGCCTTCCCACACTGTCCAGAGGCCCCGAATGGCTGGGGTGGTGTAGAATACTTGTGTTGTTGCCATGGCAATAACACAAGTGTCCTGCCCTGTCTCTGGCTGCTTAGTGTCTGTGTATGCAAATTAACACACCATCTTTGTTGGGTTAATTTTCATACTCACTCCTGATTGGCTGGTGGGGGGTCCAAAGGTATGGTCAATTAGCATGTTACTCTTTTATTAGGTAGATACCTTTAAAATCTTTGTGATAACATGAATTAAGAATGTTAAATCTCTTCCTGACCCCTTCCTTCTCTCCTCTATTCTCTGTTCCCATCTTTATCTTTCCTGTGGGAGCTGAGACCTTTCCTGGCAGACTGCTCAGTCTCTTTAGACAGTGTTTATGCAGCTTCATTCTGGGTAAACATGCCTTATTGCCAGTTGCTCTGAATGCAGTGTGTGGAGCCAGCTTCTGTAGCTGCCTTGACTTACCTTGCACCAAAAGCCTTGTTCCTTATCATGCTTCTCAGTTCCCTTTCTGTTTCTCCTCACCAACCATAATGGGTGGAATAATGACCCAGCAAAAGTTCAGTTGACCCTTAAACAAGGGGGAGTGGGCGGAGTTAGAGGCGCCAAAGTCCCGTACAGTCAAAATCCACCTATAACTTTTGACTTTAGTTGGTCCTACTCATCTGGGGATTCAACAAACTACAGTTTGAAAGCAATATTTTTTACTGCAGTTGGGAAACCGGTTACAAATGTGAAAACAATCTTTTTGAGCCATAGGTGATTGAATCCTCAAAACCCACAGCTACAAAGGACCAGCTTTATTAAATGAGAACTAAAACAACAATGAAGGGTATAAATGGACCATGCATTCCAAACCCATGTGTTCAAGGATTGCATGTTCTCTGGCTCTCCTTCAAGCTCCCTGCAGCAGCCTTGCTTAGTCCACACAGGCACCTGTGAGACAATGGGAGGAGACCAGCAGTCAGACTGTCAGTTGTGGAGTTTCTCTTCACAGAAAGATAAATAGAGTGAAACAGCCTCCTTCACCTCATAAGCATCTGTCTCTAATCCATAGAGTCAGCTGTGCAGCCTTCTGATATGCATTCCAGAAGGTGCTTCTTTCCTCTGGGCCCCAGTGTGGTCCCGCAATGAGAAGGCACACTGCTTCCCCCCAGGAATCCTTGGGAAAACGACAGAAGCCTCGAGCTGTGAGGGAGCGTGTGTTCTGGAGCAGTGACTGCTGTTGTTGGGTCTTCTCTGCTGCTGTGGGCAGTGGCCTGATTTCTTTGTTGAGGCTCATTACGCCATGACTGAGCTCAGCGCTCACATTTCTCCAGGTTCTGAAACTTTCTTGTGCTTTGTGGAGAGAAGTTGTGTATCTAGATGCCTGACTTTAAAGAGAGAGAAGTTTGATTTACCCCCAGCTTGGGCACAGTCTTCAAAACACCTTCACCAATCACATCTGACTCTCAGAAGGTAAATACCATTTAATAATTCATTGTTTAATTTTTCTGCCATTTGAGAAACAGAAGAAAGTGTCCAAGTTGTAGGAGTCAGAAGACCTATGTACAACTTTCGGCCACTCTCATTGCACATCCTCAATGTACAGCAAAATATCTTCCCAGTCCTGTCTCAGCACTCCTAACATCCTCCCACTGCATGGTCTCTAGTCACTGGCCCTAGATGGAGACCGGTGGCTTATCTCCTTTCAGCCTTACATTTATGTTTGGGACTTCCTTGCTGCTTATCTTTCAGCGTTGCTTCTCCCTACTCATTTTCCTGTTTCTGTGTGATAAAAGGCTCAAAAAGACTGGGCATGTTTAGTATCTATGAAAACAAATTTCTATCAGTTTTGGTGGAGTGTGGCGTGTAGAGTGAACTATGAACACTTCAGAGCTAATAGATTTGGTAAAATCTTATGTAATTTAAATACCATTTACACACAAACACATACTATGTGTAATCTAAAAGGTTATATATCAGAATATTAAAAGCTGTTATTGCATAGAAAAGTAAATGAATAAAATTCTGCCACTTTCTAGCCATGTGATGGTGGGTCTATTTCTTAAACTACCATACATTTCAGTTTCCCCACATCAATTAAAAAGGTAGATGGCAGGCTGGGGTGAAACTTAGATGAAATAATGAACATAAAGTTGTCAGCACATAACTGTTCATCTCCTTGTTTGCCTCTGTTAATAGAGCTAATATAGTATTATTATTTTTTTCTGATTACAAACATTACAAATGTAGGCATATGCAGAGGCTTTCAAAACACAGCAAATATTATAAACAAAACTCTTATCAATCTCATTCTCCAGAGATAATACACTTTATTATTTTTTTCTGTTGCATTTATAAACAATGATAGATTTATCTAATTATCTCTCTCTTTATATCTACTATCATTTCTGTGGAGATATTTATTTGGATTTAGACAGACCTATCAATAAGCCACAACTAACTTACGTTTTTATTGCTTTCTTCACCGCCTTTGTGAAATTGGGATTGCTTTTTACCTCATCAGCTATTATAAGGATTAAATGAGATAACATTTGATGTAAAGCACTTAGCATAATGCTTAATATATACCAAGTTCTCGTTAAATATTTGCAATTATAAGAATATTAACCATTAACTATAGATATATTATAGTCTCAGGCAATTATGTGCTTAGAAGAATTTCTAACACTGCTTCACTCTGGCTTGCCTGTCTTGGCACTGTGCTATGTTTTGGAATACTTAGTGTTAATTATTTTTGTGTTTAGACATGTTTCATTTCTTCAAAAATGTGCTCTTTCGTATGGTTAATTTACTAACTGATTGTTTGTATACTAATTATTGCTAATGGTTGAATTCAAATCTGCATTTAAGGAAAATTCAATGGCTAGTTTTATTGGGTCGTTGTTAGGATAGGCTACTTTATGCCCCATTAACAAATGATCTCAGAGTCTCAGTTATTTAAAACAATACAGGCTTATTTTATGGTCCTGTCACCTGTCTGCCATAAAGTAGTTATGAGCCCTGGTTATACATCTTCATGTGGTTGGAGAGTAACCACAGCCTTGAATGTTGTAAGTCACCAGGTGAGAAGAGAAAAGAGCTGAAGGGAATGTAGTGAGACCTGCAGTTACTACTCCTTGGCCAGGACTGACCACGTGGTCATACCCAACCACAAAGGAGAGAGAGTAAGAAGTATAGTCCTACTATTTAAATTGAAGAGGAAAAAACCAGAAGTAGTTGGTAAATTTATCCATGACTGAAATGGTTGATAATAACACTTTAGGTTACACCTGATAATCAGTTTTGAACACACAGGTGATTTGGCTTCCCTCATGTCATGCTACATGGATGACCATCTGGAACAAGTTCTAGGTAAAACATGGAAATGCTTTGGAGGCCAGTGGTGATATCCTGGGATACTGGAGAAGGAGTTGTTTCTCTCCTTTGTGTTTTTTAATCATCTTGGGTTTTGGTTGGGTGTGTCAGGACTGATGCTGATATATTTATGAGAAAAGTGGTCTTGGGAGCACAATGTTTTTGTTTTTTTTTGTATGGTGTCTGAAAAGGCCAAAGGAAGAGCTTTCGTCTACAGGCATGGGAAGCACCTGTTCAAGGCGGGGATTGTTAGCATCAACCTGGAACAAATTTGAAGGGGAGCTATAGAAGATTTCTTTTTCTTCAGATGACCAAATGTTCTGTCTGGAGAATTAGGAGGTAGCTGCATGTCAAGATACTTTGGGTTAATTTGAATTGTACTAATGTGTTTCATGAGCTGAGAATTTTCCATTTCATAAGGCATATTTTTTAAAAAATGATTGCCCAAATCTTCATAGTTTTCATGTGAATTTGGCAGCATTTTTGGGGGGATTTTAGTTGAGGTACATAATTATGTAATAGGAAAAGAAGGAGAAAGATGCTTTTAGAACACCTCTTGTGTGCTAGGCATTCTATGAAACACTTTTACATGTATATTCCATTTTAGTCTCCCAGGAACTTTGTAAGTCATCCTATCTAATAAAGAGGAAATATGCTAATTGACTGCCACACCTCACAAGATGGTGGTGCTCACAGCCACAAAATGGTGGTGCCCATAGCCACAAGATGGTGGCACCCAGTCCCCTCAGCTCTGTCAGGGAGGCAGACATGTGACATGGTGGGCCTGCCCCTAGGCGAGTCTTCCACTCTGCGAGCCTGTTTCTGAAGTCCCCCAGTCCTCTCAGCCCCACAGCTACCCACAGCCAGCCTGAGGCACAGGCAAGCCTCGGATGTTGGCTGCCCAGCCAATGCTCAGATGTTGGCGAGCCTCCAATATCAGCTGCCCAGCTGCCCAGGGCTGCTGGAGGCTCAGGTAACCAGGGCCAGTTGAGGCTTGTGCTGCCAGCAGTGGCAGCAATAGAGGTGTGAAGGGGGCATTGCTTCCCCCTGATTGATGGGTCACCTCCAGCCCCTGAGGGTTCCCAGTCTGCATGGGGCCTCTAATGTTACTATAATATTAAAAAAAAAACTGAGGTCAGAACATGAAAACTGGTTGCATTTGAGCTGAATCAGAACCCAGGTTTTCTATTGCTCACATCTTTTGTTCAGATCATACAATCTCTTTTCTCTGTATCAGAGACAGAAGGCATTTTTTGAATAAGTGCTGCCTCTCTATATTGTATTTCTCCTTGACACATTCAATTTGACTAAAATGATTAAAATAACACTTTCATTGTGTTTGGTGAAGTTATTACTAGAGTATCATGGGGAGGGCTCTGCATTGAAAGGCTGATTGTGCTGGTATTCTACACATGCCAGTGCAGTGTTAAATTTTCCCTGCCAGTGAAGCAAGATAAAAAAAAATCATCAGTGCTTCTGGTCTGATACTCAAAAATGGTTACATTTTTCAGTCTTCTTTTTCCTTTTTCAACTGAATTAAATACAGATATTTTAATAATTTGTCAAAAATTTCCAGATCCCTCTTTATAGGGAGACATATTGAAATCAGCACAATAATATCGGCAATAACATTTTCGAAGATCAAGGTGATAAGATTGGTTTACCCAACTTATACATGCGCACCTTAGATTTTTATTTGGGGTTGTATTATTTAATAGTCCCTTGAGATATTCTAATTTAACCTCTATATCTTTCATAATTTGCTTCAAACCTCAAAGGTCTAAGATGGAGAATGGTATGACATTTGTTGAGGTGTGCATTTGAACCAGAGCCTGTGAGAAATGTAACTTGTAGAGTAAATTATATATTTGGAATGAGTTCAGCCCAGAACTTAGTATTTGCACCTCAAAATAGCTTTATTTTATACTCATTTCCCCAGTATACAGAAATAAGACAGCAAATTATATTCTGTAGTAGCAATCGTGAGTTGTTGAATTAAGAAAAGTCTATGGCCAATGGGCTAAATCCAATTCACCACTTGACTTTGTGAATAAATTTTATTGGAATGCAGTCATGCCCTTTTGTCAACATATTGTCATTGGGCACTCCCATGCTATGATGGTGGTGGAGTTCAGTAGTTGGCCTGCTTAAGACCATATGGGCTGCAAAGCCTAAAATATTTACTATCTGGTATTTAAAGAAAAAGTTTGCTGACCCTTATTTTAATTTTACCCTTTAAGTTTTTAGATATTTTATACTGTACTTTATATGGTATATAATTGTGGTACATGTATATAACTTATAAATATGTATATATATACACACATATGTACATATACAGAGTACATATACATATCTATATTGAGGTACATTTCAAAATCATTTACTTACAATGGGAGCATATTCAAGGAAGTTTGAGACACAGGTGTAGGGCTTACTATTTAAGACATATCCACACATGATTGCCTTTATTGATATGGATGGGTCATTAAAGTTACACATCTTGTTTTGTGCAATGTTTGTATTTTATTATGCAAATTCTATGAAAGAATAAGCAGAGTGGCATATGACCAAATGATGGAGGGGAGGGAAGAGAGGATGGAAAAAAGAAAGGGGAGGGAGGAGGACAAAATAAGAAGAAAAAGGGGATAGAAAAGAGTGGAGAAGAGAGATAAAAGAGGCAGGCTACCGCACAACCAGCAGTGCCTGCTCACAGCTGGCCTACACTCTGGGGTTGGTTCCATACCAAGGTCAGCTCTTATTCGATTGTGGAATGGAAGACTTTCTTTAACAGATTTCTATTCTGATACTGAGGGGCAATACAGGAGGCCATCTCAGCCATAAACTCGTTTTTTTAAAAATATATTTTTATTGATTTCAGAGTAGAAGGGAGAGGGAAAGAGAGAGAGAAATATCAATGATGAAAATCATTGATTGGCTGCCTCCTGCACGCCTCCTACTCAGGATTGAGCCCACAACCCAAGCATGTGCCCTTGACTGGAATCGATCCTGGGATCCTTCAGTCTGCAGGCCAACACCCTATCTACTGAGACAAACCAACTAGGGTCAGCCATGAACTCTTTTGATCAGTGAATTGCTTGTTTGAAAGTAGCTGAGGAGATCCTGAGTATAAAATCATTCTTCAGTTTTGGTGAGAACAAACCAACTGAGGGATGCAGTGATGGGTAGGGAGTTTGGGAAGCTGTTTCAGGTATCTCCACTTGATGTAGTGTCCCATCTGCAGGGAACAGGGCTGGTCAGAAGTTGCTTCTCCAGAGCTGGAAGGCTCATTAGTCAGCAAGGTAATAAGGACTATATATTACCAAGTTCCCAAGGCCCACTGAGAATTTCTTGTGTGTGTATTAATCTCAGCTGAGAAAAGCCATTTCAAACTTAGAACTAATCTGCATTAATGAAAAGCCTGCTTGATTTACATTTTTATGATGTGCGGTCTGGTGATTTGTCTAGTCTCTGCTCTCCACGGGATGGCTGACTGATGGATCACCTTCTCCCAGAAGCTTGTCTGTGAGCGGCAACATTGCAAATGAGTGCATATCAAAAAACTCTGTTATTATTTAATTAAAATGTTGATGTAGGCTCCTAGTTGGCCCCCTTTTCTCACAGGATGATTGGTTTCCCTCTTCTTGTGTGGGTGGGTGTGATCCAGTCTTTATGCTGGGCCAACCATCTGGGACAACTCAGTTACATTGAGTTTTTCCAGCCAAGCAGGAAAAAGGCTGAGGGAGGTTACTGCAGCAGACACAAGTGTTTGGAATGAATTGAATAGGAGAGTTTGGACCCAGGGCCAGTTCCAGAAAGACTGGGGCAGAGGGGTGGGTGCACAGGAGAAGGGGAAGGGGAGAAAATGAAGCAGCATGCAGATGGGTCACTCTTGGGTTTCTGCCTGTGAGCACAATGTATTTTTCAAGATGACACCACCACTCCATTGCCATCATTATGGGATCTGGCACTCTGCTAAGTGCGTTAGGTGTTTTTCCTTATTTTTAAACCTCACAGCAACCTTTAGAGAGAGGTGTTACTATTATTATTTTCCTATTAAAATATTAAAATATAATTTACAAATTATAAAATTCACCCTATTCAAGGGCACATTTCAGTGATTTTGTCTATTCACAGAGTTGTGTCATGTCACCACTATTTAATTTCTCATCACTCCAAAAAGAAATTGTACCTGTTAGCAGTTTCTTCTTATTTCTTCCTACTCCTGGATACTACCAATTTATGTTCTGTCTCTATTGCAGACATTTTATATAAGTGGAATCATACAATATGTGACCTTTTGTGACTGGAATCTTCTACTTAGCATGTTTTCATCGGTTCATACTTCATTCTATATTATGACTGAATAATACTCCATTATAGCAATACACCACGTTTTCTTTATTTATTGATTGGTATTTCAGTTATTTCCCTTTTTTGGTCATTATGAATTATACTGATTCAAACATTAATGTACAAGTTTTTGTGTGGATATATCCTTTTAATTCTCCAGGACAGCTGGATCATATGGTAACTCCATGTTTAACTCTTTGAAGAACTGTCAAAATGTTTCCACAGTAGCTGTACTATTATGCATATCCACCAGTAACATGAGGGTTTCAAATTCTTCACATCCTCCCTAGCACTTGTTATTGTCTCTTTTTGCTTATAGGCATTTCTAGTAAATGAATGGTATCTCATTGTGATTTTGGTTTGCAATTCCCTAGTAATTAATCATGTTGAGATTGTTTTCAAATGCTTGTTAGCCAATTTTACATCTTTGGAGAAGTATCTGGTAAATCATTTGCCCAGTTTTTAATGTGTCTTTTTTTTGTCTTCATTGTTTTTTGTTTTTTACTTATTTTTTTAATTTTATTTTTTTAATTAATGTATTACATGTGTACATTTTTTCCCATTGCCCCCTCCCCCCACTCCCATGCATCTCCTGACCCTCCCCAGTGTCTTGTGCCCATTGGTTAAGCTTATATGCATGCATACAAGATCTTTGGTTGATCTCTTATCTACCCGACCTCTCCCTAAACTTCCCACTGTAATTTGACAGTCTATTTAATGCTTTACTGGCTTTGTATCTATCTTTTTGTTCATCAGCTCATAATGTTCTTTACTATCCATAAATGAGTGAGATCATGTGGTATTTTTCTTTCATTGACTGGCTTATTTCACATAGCATAATGCTCTCCAGTTCCATTCAGGTTCCTGCAAATGGTAAGAATTCCTTCTTTTTTATGGCACCATAGTATTATATTGTGTAGAAGTACCATAATTTTCTGTTCCACTCATCTGCTGATGGGCACCTAGGCTGTTTCCAGATCTTAAATATAGCTATTATAAATTGTGCTGCTATGAACAAAGGGGTGCATATATCTTTTCTGATTGGTGTTTCTTGTTTCTTAGGACATATTCCTAGGGGTGGGATTACTGGGTCAAATGGGAGTTCCACTTTTAGTTTTCTGAGGAAATGCCACACTGTTCTCCACAGTGGCTGCACCAGTCTGCATTCCCAACAGCAATGCACCAGGATTCCTTTTTTCTCCCCATGCTCACAAACTCTTATAATTTGTTGATTTGTTGATGATTGCCATTGAGACAGGTGTGAGATGGTATTCCATTGTCGTTTTGATTTGCATCTCTTGGATAATTAGTAACTTTGAGCATGTTTTCATGTGTCTCTTGGCCCGCCTTCAAAAAAGATTCTATTTAGGTGCATTGCCCATTTTTTCATTGGATCATTTATCTTCTTTTTACTAAGTTGTATAAGTTGCCTGTAGATGTTGGAGATTAAATCTTTATCAGTGATACCATTTGCAAAATAGGTTCTCCCATACAGTGGACTTTCTTGTTGTTTTGTTGATGGTTTCTTTTGCTGTGAAAAAGCTTTTTATTTTGATGTAGTACCATTTGTTTATTTTTTCTTTAGCTTCCATTGTCCTAGGAGCAGTATCAGTGAAGAAGTTCTTTCGGCATATGTATGAGATTTTGCTGCCTGTGAATTCCTCTAGTATTTTTATGGTTTCCTGTCTTATGTTTAAGTCCTATATATTCATTTTGAGTTAATTTTTGTGTGTGGTGTAAGTTGTTGGTCTAGTTTCATTTTTTTGCATGTATCTGTCCAATTTTCCCAATACCATTTGTTTAAGAGACTGTCTTAACTCCATTGTATTTTTATGCCTCCTTTGTCAAATGTTAATTGAGCATAGTGGGTTGGGTCGATATCTGAATTCTCTATTTTATTCCATTGGTGTATATGTCTGTTCTTGTGCCAGTACCAGGCTGTTTTGAGAACAAGGGCTTTGTAGTACAGCTTGAAACCTGGTATTGAGATCCCACCTACTTTATTAATCTTCCTCAGGATTGCTGTTGCTATTTGGGGTCTTTTTTTATTCCAGATGAATTTTTGGAGAGTTCTTTTTAGGTCTGTGAAATATGTCATTGATAATTTTTTTGTCATTGATATTTTAATGAGGAGTATATTGAATCTATAGATTATTTTGGGTAGTATGGACATTTTAATAATGTTGGTTCTACCAATGCATAAACATGGTATGTTCTGTCTTCTGTTTATGTCTTCCTCTATCTCTTTTGTCAGTGTCCTGTAGTTTTCCACATATAAGTCTTTTATCTCCTTAGTTAAGTTTATTCCTAGATATCTTAATTTTTTTGGTGCTAGTAAATGGGATTGCTTTTTTAGTCTTTCTTTCTGTAAGTTCACTATTGGTATATAGAAATACCATAGATTTCTTAGCATTAATTTTGTATCCTGCCACATTTCTGAATTCATTTATTAAGTCTATTAGTTTTTTGATGAAGTCTTTCAGGTTTTTTTATATACAGTATCATGTCATCTGCAAATAAGGACAGCTTTACTTCTTCTTTTCCAATTTAGATGCCTTTTATTTCTTCTTCTTGTCTAATTGCAATGGCTAATAATTCCAGTACTATGTTGAACTGGAGTAGTGAGAATGGGCATCTCTGTCTTATTCCTGTTTTTGGAGAAATGGTTTCAATTTTTGCCCATTAAGTATAATGTTGGCTGTGGATTTATCATATATGGCTTTTATGATGCTGAGGTATGATCCTTCTATTCCTACCTTGATGAGAGTCCTTATCAAGAAATGGTGTTGGATTTTGTCAAATGCTTTTTCTGCATCAATTGATATGACTCTGTGATTTTTATCTCTCAATTTGTTTATGTGATGTATCACATTTATTGATTTGCAGATATTGTACCATCCTTTCATTCCTGAGATAAATCCTACTTGGTCATGGTGTATGATCTTTCTGATGTACTGCTGGATCCGATTTGCTAGAATTTTATTGAGGATTTTGGCATCTGTGTTCATGAGTGATACTGGCCTGTAATTCTCTTTCATTGTGTTGTATTTATCTTGTTTTGGTATTAGGGTGATGCTGGCTTCATAGAAGGTGTTTGGAAGTGTTCCTTCTTCTTCAATTTTTTGGAATAGTCTGGGGAGGATAGGTTTTAATTCTTCCTTGAATGTTTGGTAAAATTTTCCTATGTAACCCTCTGGCCCCAGGCTTTTGTTTTCTGGAAACTTTCTGAGGACTGCTTCAATTTCTTTCATAATTATTAGCCTATTGAGATATTTAGATTCTTACTGATTGAGTTTTGGAAGGTTATATTTTCCTAGGAATTTGTCCATTTCCTCCAGGTTGTCCAGTTTGTTGGAAAAGAGTTGTTCATAGTATTTTTTAACAATCCTTTGTATTTTAATGGGGTCTGTTGTTATTTCTCCTCTTTCATTTCTAATTTTGTTTATGTGAATTCTCTCTCTTTCTTTCTTGGTGAGCCTATCTAGGGATTCATCAATTTTGTTTATCCTTTCAAAGAACCAGCTCTTGGTTTTGGTGATCTTTTGAATTGTTTCTTTGGCCTCTATGTCATTTATCTCTGCTCTGATCTTTACTATTTCCTTCCCAGCTTACACTGGGCTTGTCTTGTTGCTCTCTTTCTAGCTCTTTGAGTTGTAGGGTTAGATAATTTTCTTACCATTGTTTCTTTCTTTCTTTTTTTTTTTTTTGCAGTAGGCTTTTAGAGCTATGAACTTCCCTCTCAAGACTGCTTTCACTGTGTCCCATAGATTTTGGATTGTTGTGTTTTCATTGTCATTTGTTACCATGATATTTTTTATTTCTTCCTTGATCTCTCTGGTAACCCTGTCATTGCTTAATAGCATACTGTTTAGTCTCCAGGTGTTTGATTTCTTTGGAATGTTTTTATGGTAGTTGATTTCCAGTTTTATGCCACTGTGATCTGAGAAATTGCTTGATATGATTTCTATCTTCTTGAATTTGAAGAGACTTTTCCTGTGACCCAACATCTGATCTATCTTTGAAAATGAACTATGCGCACTTGAGAAGAATGTATATTCTGTGCCTTTGGGGTGAATGTTCTGAAAATGTCAATTAATGCCATCTGGTCTAGTGAGTCATTTAGGATTGATGTTTCTTTGTTGATTTTTTGTTTAGAGGATTTGTCCAATGGTGATAGTGGGGTATCAAAGTCTGCTACTATGATTGTATTGTGGTCAATCTCTCCCTTGATATCCTGCAGGAGTTTTTTTTTTTAATGTATTTGGGTGCTCCTGTATTAGGTGCATATATGTTTACCAGAGTTATTTCTTCTTGTTGGATTGCTCCATTTAGTATTATGAAGTGGCCTTCCTTATCTCTTGTTATACCCTTCACTTTGAGATCTAATTTGTCAGATACAAGTTTTGCTACCCCAGCTTTTTTTTCATTCCCATTTGCCTGAAAAATTGTTTTCCATCCCTTCACCCTCTATCAGTGTGCATCTTTTTTTTTTTTTTCTGAGGTGGGTTTCTTATAGATAGCAAATATATGGATCATGTTTTCTTTTCTTTTTTAAAAAATATATTTTATTGATTTTTTTACAGAAAGGAAGGGAGAGAGATAGAGAGCTAGAAACATCTATCAGCTGCCTCTTGTACACCCCCTACTGGAGATGTGCCCACAACCAAGGTACATGCCTTTGACTGGGATTGAACCTGGGACCTTTCAGTTTGCAGGCTGATGCTCTATCCACTGATCCAAACCAGTTTTGTCAGGATCATGTTTTCTATCCATCCATTACCCTATGTCTTTTGATTGGAGTATTTAATCCATTTACATTTAAAGTTATTATTTGTAGGTACTTATTTTTATTCTTTACCCCTGTGTTCCTTCTTTACTTTCTCTTTCTTTCTCTCTCTCTCTCTCTCTCTCTCTCTCTCTCTCTCTCTCTCTCTTTCTACAGCAGACCCTTTAGCATTTTTTTGCATTGCTGGTTTGGTGGTAATAAATTCCCTTAGTCCTTTTCTGTCTACAAAGCTCCTGATTTCACCTTCAATTTTGATTCATAGCTTTGTGGGTACAGTATTCTTGGATTCAGACCCTTCCTTTGCATTTATTTTTATATTTTATTCCATTTCCTTTTGGCCTATTGAGTTTCTGTTGAGAAATCAGTTGCTAGTGTGATGGGGGTTCCTTTTTAGGTAACTTTCTATCTCTCTCTGCCCGCTTTTATGATTCTTACTTTGTCGTTGGTGTTTGCCAATTTAATTATAATGTGCCTTAGTTTAGGTCTTTTTGGGGTTCCTTTTGCTTGGGACTCTGTGAGCTTCTTGGATTTGTGTGGGTTTTTTCTTCCTTATACAGTGGTACCTCGAGATACGAGTTTAATTCGTTCCATAAACTTGAGGTGTGGGAAAGTATGAGATGCTCGAGTCACGGTAAACTGGTGGGTCGTGTGCAGCCAGCCAATCCGCACGATTACTCGTATCTCAAATGTTGCTCTTATTTCAAAGCAAAAATCGCTCGCTCGATGGCTCATATCTCAAAAATCTCATATGTTAGGGCACTCGTATCTCGAGGTACCACTGTATCAGGGAAGTTTTCTGTCATTATTTCTTCAAACAAGTTTTCTATTACTTGCCCAGTTTCTTCTCCTTCTGTTACCATTATTATGCGGATGTTGTTTTGTTTCATGTTGTCCCAAAGTTCCCTTAGGCTCTCCTGCTTTTTATTTTATTTTTTCCAGAAGCTGCTCTACTTTGGTATTTTTTTCCTACCTTATCTTGTAGCTCACTGATGTGGTCCACTGTTTCTTATAGTCTACTTTTGATGCTTTTTATTGAGTACTTTACAGCAGTGATGTCATTTTTCATTTCTTCTTGATTCTTCTTCATTGTTTCTTACTCATATTGTCAAATTTGTCTTCCATTCTTTTCAGCCACCTTATTACCATTTTTCTGATTTTTTTCTCTGTCAGATTGCTTGACTCCATTTCATTTACTTCTTTTTCTGGTGATTTCTGCTTTTCTTTCATATGAGGGCTGTTTCTTTGTCTGCCCATGGTCTCTCTTTCCCGGGTTTCTGGTTATGTAGTTCTCTCTCTCTTTATCTCAGGCAAAATCTGACCTTTTCATGTAGAGTGTAGAGCTTCTCTGAATCCAAGTATTTGCACCAATTGGGGACTTGTGTTCTGGGGCTCGCAGCTGTTCTGTGGGTGCCACAGTTGTAGCTTTTCAAGCTTCTGTAAACATCCACTTTCCCCTTCAAGATGGCGCAGTCTCCATGTCCAAGCTGGTGGCTTCTGGAAGAAAAAACTCAGCAGCACTGGGGGCTTCCTGATCAGGGGAGCCCTGTCTAGCAGTCTCCCACCTTCTCCTGGAGTATAACTGTTCCTTAACTCACCAACAAATGCTCCCAGTGTGACCCTCGGCTCTTCTCTCTGTCTATTCAGGAGACATTTGTCTATTCTGCCGCCATTTTTTTTCCTATTTTTTTTTTACTTATTGATTAAGATATTACATTTGTGTCTTTATACCTACCCCATTGGCCTCTATCACCCACACACATCCCACTCATGCCCTCACCCTCTAATGACTGTGTCCATTGGTTATGCATATATGCATGCATACAAGTTCTTTCATTGATCTCTTCCCCTTCTCCACCCTCCCTTGCCTTTTCTCTGAGGTTTAATGGTCTGATTGATGTGTCTGTGTCTCTGGATCTGTTTTTGTTTATCAGTTTATGATGTTCATTATATTCCACAAATGAGTGAGATCATGTGATATTTATCTTCCTCTGACTGGCTTATTTCACTTAGCATAATGTTCTCCAGTTCCATCCATGCTGTTGCAAATAATAAGAATTCCTCCTTTTTTACTGCAGCATAATATTCTATTGTGTAGATGTACCACAGTTTTTTAATCCATTCATCTGCTGTTGGACACTTAGGTTCTTTCCAAATCTTAGCTATTGTAAATTGTGCTACTATGAACATAAGGGTGCATATGTCCTTTCTGATTGGTGTATCTAGTTTCTAGGGATATAATCCTAAAAGTGGGATTACTGGGTCAAATGTGAGTTTCTTTTTTGAGAAAACTCCATACTGTTCTCCACAGTGGCTGCACCAGTCTGCATTCCCAGCAGCAGTGCATGAGGGTTCCTTTTTCTCTGCATCCTCACCAGCACCTGTCCTTTATTGATTTGTTAATTCTGACAGATGTGAGATGGTTCCTCATTATTGTTGTGATTTGCATCTCTCAGATGATTAATGACTAGTTCTTTGTATTTTCCATATACTGTACTCTTATCAATTATGTGATTTATAATTATTTTCTCCCATTGTGTGGGTTATCTTCATTTTTCTTCACTGGTCTTTGAGAATATAATTTTTATATTTTGATGACATAAGTAATTTTTTTTCTTTTGTTACTAATGCTTTCATAGCTAAGTTGTTTAACCTAAGGTCACAGAGATTTACTCCAATTTTTAAAAATTGTTTTATAGTTCTAGCTCTTAAATTTAGATTTTAACCCATTTTACTGTATTTTTTAAATATTGTGAATATAATTTTTATTTATGGTGTGAGGTAGTGTCTAGCTTTATTCTTTTGCATCTGGATATTCTGCCATCCCAGAACTATTTGTGAGACTATTTTCCTCACTGAATTGTTGAAAATCAATTGATAATAAATCTATGTGTTTATTTCTGGATTCTATTTCTTCTTTGAATCTGTCTATCATTATTTTAGTTTCAAACAGTGTGGGTTACTGTATCTTTGTCCTAAGTTTTGAATTTCAACAGTGTCAGTCCTCCACATTGTTCTTTTTCAAGATTGTTTGGCTTCCTTGCATTTCTATATCAAGTTTAAGATCAGCCTGTCAGAAAAGCAGCCATGGCTTTGATAGAGATATAAAATAGGTGTTCAGAAGAAGGACTACCTTAGGGGAGATGGAATCTAAGGTGGTACATTTCTGTAAGGCCTCTGTGAAGCAGAAGAGAAAGACAGCTGGGTTTTTATTAGGCCCTTAAGTGATTTCATTACGTTTGTCTTAATTGACCACAATACTCTCAGTCCCTACTGCCTTCTTCAGGATTAGAATGGGTGCAGGTAGAAGAGGCTGTTGAAGAGGGTTGTCTTCGGGTGGCCCAAGAGCAACTGTTATGTGGAAAAATATTGTTTTGGGGTTTGCATTCTTAGGATATGAGCTCTCAGGGACTGGAAGAGAGGGTGATTGCTGGTTGGGAGGGTCTGGGTGTTGGGAATCTCCTGCAGGTGAGGAAGGGGATGTGCAAGGGGGTGGAGGTCAGTGGTCTGTTGGATAAAAAGTAGATTCAGAGTCAGAAGTGATAGGGGTATGATGTTTTGTGTGAAGGAGAACGATCTGATGGGTAGAGCAGGGCTGAGAGGGAAGGATTGGGACTGAAGAGTGAAAAAGGCCTGGAAGTAGGGAGCCTCTGACCATTTTCCATTGCAGTGACAGCAATTATCTAAATTGAGCAATGTGTTAAAATTAAAAGTGCCATTTTTAGGCCATTGAGACTTATTATCTAGTTTATATTTTGGCCAAACAGTGTTAACAAAAGAAAATAAGGTGGTTGGGTATGACCTCCCCCATGAGTGTGCAGAGGGAGTGTAGCATGGCCCATGAGAGAGGAAGGGTGAGTGACAGACCGCAAATTCAAAGGTGACTGCTGCTAAATAAATCACCACGAGAAATGAGAGGTGACTCTCCGGACTGGACAGCCAACACTCCTGAAGGGCCCAAAGCCACATGGCTGATGACTCTTCTAGTCTAGCACTAGGACTTCTGAGAAATCAGTGAGAGAGAGTGGGCAGAAGACTCAAGCCCAAGGAAATTGTGGAAAGTCACTTACCTAGAGAATATCTGCTGGTGTGGGATGGAGGGTCAGCAATGGAGAAGGAGAGGTTCTTGTTGGGTCCATGAGGGAGGGAGGCCTAATAAAGGCTGGCAACTGAGTCACCCAAGTAAGATTCAGAGGTAAGCCCAGGTAGAGCTGCCACTGCCTCCTGCTCTCTGAGTAGCAAACTAGAGGTAACTGAAGCCAGAGCGATGGCTCTCCATTCCCATGGAACCCCCTTGGGTTTTGGCACCAAATGTTAGGGTCACCAAAGGAGGAATGCATGAGGCTAAAGTGGTAAGGGGTTATAAATTTATTAGGACATCTGGATATCAGATGGACTGAGCCCCAAAATGATGCTACCCCCAAAGATGGAGAGTTAGAGGTTTCTAAAGGACTCTAGGCATGCTTTTTCTGGGCGGAGACTTCTCTGTGCAGGTCTGGATTCTGGGTAAGTCTGGAGGGGAGAGATAATGACTGCAGCAAGTGGAATGTGATCTAAGCAAGTGGAATGTCCATTATGAAGTGGCCTGAAGGTCAGTTCCCAGGGGAGGGGTACCGATTCAATTACTTGATCAGATCTAATAGGTGTTCCTTAATTTTTTCAATTATGCTTTGTACTTTTCAATGTGAAAGTTTTGGACTTTTTTATGCTCTTGGAAATTGCATTATTTTCTTAATTTTACTTTTAAATTGTGCATTGCTAATGTACAAAAATACAATTAATTTTTTTACATTGATCTTGTATCTTCTACCTTGCTGAATATATTTATTACCTTTAGTAGTCTTTTTTTTTTTTGGTGTGTGTGTGTGGATTCCTAAGGATTTTCTATATACAAAATTATGTCATCTACAAAAATAGTTTTACTTCTTTAATTTGAGTGCATTTTATTTCTATTTCTTGTCTCATAGTCTTAACTAGACCTTCAGCACAATGTTTAACAGAAATGGTGAGAGCTGACACCCTTGTCATCCTCACCAAGACTTTTTAGCTTAAAGATTTGCCACCTAGCCATAGTGTTTCATAAATTATATCTATGAGCTATGTAAGAATATTATACATTTACATATTGTATAATTTTTAACAAATACATATTTGTGTTATTGAGCCCACGGAGGTCTACTAGCTTAGGCAATAATGTTTTTCTGGGAAAATATGCTTCAATTTTTTACTAATAGTGGTCAAGAATTTTCTCTGGCTCCAAGTTGCTGATGATAAAACAGAGCCTAGGGCTGGGGTTTAGAACTCCAAGGACAGGGGAGTGAATTATTGCGCACACACAGAGATACAGCCAGGCACAGCTTTGCCACTTGGTTGCATTGTGTTCCCAATGTGTGTGTGTGTGTGTGTGTGTGTGTGTGTGTGTGTGTGTGTGTGTACGAACACACAAAGATTTCAACTTGTTAGGAATGGTTAAGAATAGGCAGTGGGAAGAGAGAGAGGTTCTTGGTGTAAGGAGATGATTCCAGAGGCTCTTAAATTCCAGCCTAATTTTGGAGATTTGATGTGTCAACTTGTTGCTGGAGAAAACAGACAGATTGGCTGGCTGAAGAGCGGAAGACTACGCTGTGTTCTGGCAGCCTGAGCCTCCCCCGACGAGGAGCCCTGGGGTCCTGCTAAGGCTCTGCTCCTCGGATGTGGAACGGAAACGCATTGCGAGCCCTCAGCTTCACAGAAAGCCTGCTCTGTAAGCTCCTCCTGAGGCCTGTCTTCCTGTCAGCATCTCAAAGGCACTGCCATCCAGCCTCTACTCATACCTGAGCAGCGGTTTGGATCTTGACTTCAGCCTTGAGAAAATGCTCAAGCGGGATTGCCTTTAGTGCACAGAGCCATGTTTTCAAATACCTGTTTCCTTTCTCTCTCCTTCTGATTCTTGTGCAAAGCTGGGCTTCTCTCGCTCTTGCCACAGCTCAGTGACTTTCCATGTCACGCGGACTTTGTTGTTTCCTCATTTTTATTGCTCTCCTTTCTGTTTCTCTCCCATTTGGTGAAAATCCAGCTAGATTGCTTTTTGATGCAGGAAAGCAAAGTCAGGCTCTCTTTAGTAGCAATAAGGAGCCATTATACATTAATATGTTTCTCCTGTCATGTTTAGTTCTTTCAAGGAAGGTGAGGGCGTGGGCGCCAGACCACTGTCAGACTGGGCGGTGGTCCGGCAGCTGTGGCCTCGGCTGACGGAATCAGTGTTGAGGAGCAGCCAGGCTGCCCAGGAGCAGAAAGGAAACCATCCCCACCGGGCTGCAGGGAGAGGCGGGACCTTGCTGGGGTTTCATTTAAATGAATACATTTTACAAATATTGGATTTTAGCTTATCAAGAAACAATTAAACTCCAACTCTGGTCGTGCATATTAACTTGTAGCAGTGGTGAGGCAAATGAGGAGATGCTTAGCAGATTTGAGTAAAGAATTAATATAACAGAACTTGGTAGCGTGAAATGAGTGCCGTGTGGATCTAATCTACTGGTGCATTACCCACGGCCCCAAAATAGATCCAGTAGCACGCACTTGACTTCCTTGTGGCATCTGATAGCTGGAGGTCTTACAGGACTTTGCAAATTACCCTTCTGCAGGAATTAGATCTCTGCCTGGGAGCCGGAGAGGGAGCAGATGCCATCTGTAAAATAAAATAGACTCTTGCGCTCTCTGTCCCTTTTGGACACTGGCAGGTGGATTTCTCCTGCCCACACGTGCATTTTTTATTTTTTTGCAGAACTGGTATCACGTGTCCCACTTTATCTGGGTTGTCTTGCCCATCGGCCCTTCTAGAAATGATTTCCTCACCTACTGAAATACTAAGTCAAGGAAATAAATACTAAGTACCTTGTGTGATTAACCTGAGCTCCCCAATCAGGTTCCTATCCCTTTTGGGAGTATGGGCCCAGGCTATGAACACTTTTCTGGTGGAGCAGAGGCTATTGCCAACATAATTCACATGTTGAAAAGTTATAGTATCTTTATTCCATAGGTGAAAAACATTTCAAACTAGTTTCCTGAAATGATACTGAGGCTTACACACTGCATGTAAGTATTGCACATAATAACAATATTATGGCCTAAATAATGACATCACACATTTTTATGGCTCTTTTTGAGGTTTTAAAAGAAGGTTTCTATTCATGATATAATTTTATTTTCTTAGCATCTCTGAGATAAATATGATAGGCATTGGTTTTCTCAAATTACAGACAAGAAAACTGATCCTGAGAAAAGTTATATCTTGTGTATTGCATCATGGTCATATACCCCACAAACACTCACATATACATGCACAGACCTTTTACTAGTGTAAGTAAAAGAAAGATGCCTGTGATCAGAAAGCAGAGGATCCAGAGACCTAAAACCTCATGGGATCCTGTACAAGTATATACACGTGACACATTGATCATTTGGAGGATGGGCAGAAACATTAGGTTCCATCTCAGGCAGATGAAGCTTCACAGCAGCCGTGTATTTAGGTAAGAATTTTTGAGAAATGCAAAGGTAAAGCAAGTTCAAGACTTTGGGGTAAAGATGACTGGTTAAATCTTTTTAGTCTAGTAGAGTGTCTTTGTATATTCTGAAATTATGTACAGTACTTATGTATCTATGTAGATATGAACTTATTTGGGGAGTGCAATATAGTTTTCAAAAAATCTGTCAATTAAAGTATTTCATTAACCTATACACTTCTCATGACTTAAGAATATATTTATTTTTTATTCTAATTCTTCTATTCCATAGTGCTTTTCTATTTCTACTATTAACTGTTTCCTTACTTTTTTCTCAAATCCTTAATTATACAATCTTCTGCATTTTGGGGCAATTTTTCTCTGACTTTGTAGGGTGGATAGGAGCTTGAATGACCTCACTGGAGGAGAACCACATGGTCCTACCACAAGCTTTCTCCTGCATAAGTGCCATCACTCAGCTCCTCAGCTTCTTGCCTAGCATTTATCAGACAGATTTTGCCCAAGAGGAGAATGGCTTGCACAATTTTTTTCTGTATTACCCAACTCATTAATGTTCTGATCAAGAGTAACTGCTACCAAATGATTACCTTGTTGGTGACAGTAGAATATTGATTGACTCAGCTTTTAAATGGGAACTAATAGAGGTTAATGGCCCACATGATGATAGCTTGTTAATATGTATGGCTGTGGGGGATTGTGGAAAAGATTGGAAATCAGGCCGTTTGTGTTACCTACCAGCTCTAGCAGTACATGGCTTGAACATGACACTTAATTTCATCCCATCTCTGAAATGGCTTCAATTGTGCAAGTTCTTTCAGATATACCATCATATAATTCTTTAATAGACAATCATTTTGGAGAAGATCTCCAACAAATCAGAGATGTTTTAGAGTTTCTAAAATGTTTGCCTTGCCTATTGTTTACCCAGTGGTTTGTGAGAAGTCACTGTGGTTGTTGAAGTACAGGGCACCATCTTTACTGCTCCCATCATGGAGGGAAGCCAGACTGTGGCTGGGCTGGCTCTATAAGCCATTCGTATTGGGGTCCTACTTGTCAGGTTTCTGAAGGTTATGTAATTACTGCATTGCCTTCTTTCCAATGCTCATCAGTGGGTATCTGAGGGGACATTTGGTATTTGAGTGTTCTTCCTTCCATAGCACAGTAAGAGTAGCTATTAAGAACTGAGTTCTCCCTGAAGGATTTTCTCTGGCTCACCACTTCTGAGTTGCCAGGTTTTCTCACATACTGCATGGGGCAGGCTCTCCAGATCTAAGACTACCACTGCCAGAGTTCTTGTCTCAGTGCTACAAAGGAGCATTCTGGAGAAAGGAGCTGATGCGTAGATTCAAGAAGGAGTCCAAAGATGAAAGACAATTTTAAAAGGCATTCAGGGTCAGAGGAACTTCCACACACTCTCACACACCCATGCACAACTCACACACAACTCACACACATTGCAAGTAAAACCTCCAGCAGTGTAACAGTGCAGTTCCCTGACCCTGTTTCCTCAGGTCCTGGGTTATAACTGCAGGTATGCTGTAAGCCCCTCCCAACCCTCTACCCTTTCTTCTGTGGCTTGAGTAGTTCATCCATCCTCCTGCATCCTTTGCATCAGGCTAAGAATGGAGGCATGGATGAGGGATTTGGGGGCAGGAAGAAGGTTGAGATTAGGGTTAAGGTTGGTCTGGGACCTGATAATGTGGCCATGGGCTGCTGCTGCTGGGCTGGATCAGGACATAAAGTCTTCCACTCAGAAACTGTCGGCATAGGGCTGCCCCAGCAACCCGAGGTGGGATGCAGGCCTGGGGAATACATGGAAAAAGACCCTGGACTGTTTGTGCCATTCCTGCTTGGCCTTCCCTCTCCACCAGTGCTCCCTGTTGACTCAGCAATAAAAACACAGATTTCTATGAGTGTGATTTTAGAGGCACACATTTGTACTGGATGGCTGATGTTGGAAATTCCTTTGAAATGAGCAAAGTCTTATGCCTTATTCCAAGTTTAAAAATAAGGGGTAGCATATGGCTTTTGCATACATGGGAGATCAGCATGGCGTGACCTCAGGGCAATGGGCTGGGTGGCAGAGAAGGGCCACATCTCTGGGGCCTTAGCCAAGCCACTACCTCTCTCCATCTTTTACTTCTCCCATCTGTAAAAAAAACAACAAAAAGACTGGATTAGAAAATCTCAAAAGCTCTTCCATCACTGACTTCCAAATATATGTATTATTATAAGTTAACAATAAAGCACTTTTCTATATCAGTGGTATGGGGTGACATGAGGACACAGGGAACCAGTACCTGGAAGAGACCAAAATGAAACAGGGGTATTGCCCAAAGGTCAGTTTGCTTACTATAAACTGGTAAATCAAAGCTTTGGCTAGAGGCATACTTGGTTGCATGAAGCTGAGCATGTTCCTACCTCCATAGGGAGATGGCTGTCAAAGTCTGTGGAGGATAGAGGATCTGTAAAGATAGGAATAAGATAAGGAAAATCGCTTGTGTCACAATTTCAAGAGTCTCCTGGGTGCAGCCAAACTGGTTTGGCTCAGTGGATAGAGTGTCAGCCTGCAGATTGAAGGGTCCCGGGTTTGATTCTGGTCAAGGGCACATATTTTGGATATGGGCACATCCCCAGTAGGGGCTGTGCAAGAGGCAACTGATCGATTTTTCTCTCATCGAAGTTTCTAACTCTCTATCTCTCTCCCTTCGTCTCTGTAAAAAATCAACAAAATATATTTCTTTTAAAAAAGAGTATCCTGGGTGCATTAGATTAGGCACTTTAAGTCTAGTAGATATGCATAACTCCTACCTAGTACTATCTTACAAGCTGTGTGGCCTCAGCAAAGCTGCTTAACCTCTCTGAGCTTCAAATAATTAATCTATAATGTGAAGATAACAATTCCTACCTGGAAGATTGCATGAGCCATTGTCTGCAAAAGCCCCAACTAGAGATCAGGGCATATAGAAGGCTGTTGAATAGTCACAGAGATGCACCTTTGGTTCACATAACCCAGATTGGTAGTAAGTTCCATAGAGCAGAGAAGAATATGAATGGATAGCATTTAGCTCTTTGGTGCTTGAAAAACATTTTGCTTTTAAATATTCATGCTTGCAAGGGGCTTTCTAAAGGTCAGCTCGTCGAAAATTATTAAGAAAGATGATTAAATCATCTGGCAGCTTGAAAAGAAAAAACAGATGGATTTAAATAGCTTCCCCCCCCACAATTGGCATTTACTTTCACAATAAAGGTGAGGTTGTGGAGTTGCTTGTGTTAGTATTCTCTAAAGGAGACCATGGTGGTGCTAGGCTTGTTCCTTGTTTCCACTCAGCCATTAGCCTTGTGCCTGTCATTGTCACTTGCTGAAGAATCTGTCATGCAGGTGACTTGTGAGTGGGGATTTCTGCTTCCGGAGGAGCAGTGGGAGAGGACAGATAACTTCAGGAGGTGAGCAAATTGGATTGATTGCCTTCTGCAGACAGGATGAGCACTTGGGTCCTACTTCTACTGCAGAACTATGAGGCTGTCTGATTCACTCAGCAAAAGCCCTGAGAGAGCTCTGAGTGAGTATTCCCTATGCTCACCTGTAAGTCTTGCACCTGCTCTGTGTGGGGCAGGCCTTCAGAACCACGGAGAGCATCTTACTTCTAATAAAGTTTCACAAACATCATGACCAAGCCCTCTGGATTATGGGCTTTTCTTCATATTATAAGAGACAGCAGAATCTACTTCCATGTACTTATATGTGTGTTTTTCGGATGTTGATTGAGATATTAACTGATGTATGTCTTTCTTTTTGTACTCCCCTTTATGTAGGTGACTAGCTCTTCACTGATTTGGGGTAGTTACATGGTAGGGTAGAAGATACAAGTAGCTGATAGTCCTTCTGAGTTGGTTTTTCAAGAGCTTAATTGCTCAATGAGATTTATTAAGAAGGTAAGAGAAGTGTTTTTCAAGAATCTTAGTGAAGCAAGAAAGATCAGAAGACTCTTCACTAACCCATCTCACCCTGCCTGCTACTAGGCTTGGAGATGAAAGAGAGAGACAGAAAGACAAAAAGGGAGAGAGAGATCTCTTGGAAGCACTTAGATAACTTACTCATTGACCCCAATTCCTTATTTATTTATTTATTTATTTATTTATTTATTTATGATTCCTGGTGCCTATTCTGGCTACATACTCCCTCTCTCCTTCCCAAAACGAATGCCTTTGGCTCATCTCCAAACATATCTATTGCCTGGTTCCTCAATTTCTCATATGGCGAATAAAATGCTCATTCTTCAGAATGACCAGGACATCTGTACCACATAGCACTGAGTATTGCTGGAGAGATTGAAACTGGACATTCTTTTTATTGTTGTTAAAATAGGATTTTACCTTAAGGTGAAATGAACAGAAGTGTATAATGTTTCCGATGGACTTCAGTATTTCTATTTTATTAGCTTTTTATTGAATCCTATATAATAAAAGGCTAATATGCAAATTGTCTGCCTGGTAGTTTTACCAGGAGACTGGGAGTTTGATTGCTCTCTATGATGTGCCTTGACAATCAGGGGATGATGTGGACATAGCATGTGTGACCAGCCACAGGTGCATCGAGGCAGTAAGGGAAGGAGGAAGTGGAGAGGCAGGGAGACGGGGAACCCGATTGGCCCTGATCTCCATCCAGGCCTAGTGCCCCTGACCATGCACACATTTTGTGCACCAGGTCTCTAGTAATCAATAAAATAATATGATACCCTTTCCAATAGTGTACTTGTAACCTACTGCTATGCAGCCAAATGAAGACAGATAGCAGATCTTTGCTATCAGCCAAGTGGCATAAAACTAATTCTAGGTCTTATATTTTTCCTGTATTGAGCATATTTTAAATAAGTAGCATTAACATCCTTGGTTCCTAAAAGTTCAGTAATTTCCCTTGAATATTGCATTGCATTCAACAGTTCAGCATCTTTTCACAACATTTATGGACTCAAATTGGTGCTATTGTTGGCTAGTAATAATACTATTTTGTTCACTCATTCTGTGAAACTTTATTGGGTGCCTACTCATTGCCAGCCATTGCATTAGGTCCTAGATATGAGTAAGACATACTATCTTCATTGTCAATGATTTTGCAGTCAGTCAGCAGTCGACTCAGTTGCCTCCATCTTAATGATCTTTTTTATGCTCCAGGGCGTTTAAGCCAGTGGGCAATCTGATGGTTAATATCCAGGCTGGAGGGGTGGGACAGGGAAGGCTTCCTAAAGGAGAGGAGCAGGTGTGACCCAGGCGAAGGGAGAGAGGGAAGTGAGCAACAACATGTTCAAAGCTAGATCATGTCACTAGTACTTGACTGACTCAAGATATTTTCATGATTTCAAAACATAAACCAATAGCTTTTGGCTGAGTAGTACCTGCAAGAGACAGCTCTATCCTGGTACTAGCCTCACCTAAGTTTATAGACCAGACTCTATCAATTAAATCACACTCCTTTTACATAGGAGGTGTGAAAGTACTTAGAAAACAATTACAAACTTGTGTGCAAAAGTGCAGCATTTAACATTTTAAATGATTACTTCCTTCTGTTTTCTTGGAAGCTTGCAGTACTGGACCCACAGACCAATGTTTTCAGGGGAGCCCAGTATCCATTCTGCACTCAGCCTCCTGTCCCTTCCACTGGGGCCTTTGCAGGCTGCTGGAGCTGCAGTTATTCCTGCACTCTTGCCTCTGGTCCTCTACAAGCCTGAGGCAAACCTCAATTTCAGAGTGATAGGAGAATTCTACCTTGGACTTTCAAGTTTCCCAAAGCAAGAAGCATTCAACAGAGTCTTAAATGCAACAGAGATGCCAAGTAGGACCAACATGTTCACTGGATGTGGCTGTTAGGAGGCCAGTGGTGACGTTGGCCCAAGCAGTTTAAAAGAAGCCATATTGGGGTGGGTGGAGGAGTTAATAAGAGCTGTGGAAATGGAAATCAGGATGACTTTTCTTAGTTTGACATAGGAAAGAGGAAGGGGGTGGATGCAGAGTAGAGTAAAAGTGTAAGGAAAAGATTACAGACATTTTCCACGCTAGCTATTTCACCTTTTCATGCTCTTAAACCTGCAAGTCGCTAAAAAATATACGCATACGTTTCTACTTAACTCCAAATACCCATTGTTTTCCAAACAGAACAATTTTTGCATACTCTATCTATCACTGACATTCAGAAAGAAATAGAGCTCATTTTTTCCCCCTTTCCAAATCATTAAGAGCAATACTTTGGGAAAATTCTTGTTATTGTCAGCTTGCTGAAACAAGCAGTTGTTCTGCAAACAGGCTCTGTGTTATTACATGCATTTATTCTGTCTGCTTGTACAGCAGGGCCCTGGGATGCCTGCTTCTGCACAGCCTCCCTGTCATCTCTTATAGGACCTTCACACATGAGCGATACTGGTTATATCATGTCACAGCCCATCAGTTGACTTAACTCCAGAAGAATGTGAAATTGTCCAACAGGCCTCCAAATGTGAGTAGCTCTACATTGGCCTAATCACACATGGCATTCTCCTGTCTCATCTGCCCCTGTACAGCGGCTGCCAGTGTTAGCTGTTAGACATTTATGGTTGTTAGAGCTGTGGCCTGACTATTTCAGTTTTGAGGGGTTTTAATGCCCATCCACCAGTTCCTGGGGTGAGTTTCATTCAGGAAGTACACCCTTCTTATTACTATACCCTATAATCTTCCCATCACCTCATTCCCTAAAATTGATCTGGGCAATCTGACAATGTGGCAAACTTATTTTAAGCACAGGCTTTTAAGTCTGTGTGGAGTGACAGGATATATTGAAAGCATTGGTGCCTCACTTGGGAATAATACACACATCTCTGTGCATATTCCATCACGTTTTGCAGAGTTCTCAAACCAGGGTGTTTGTTCTATAACCCACTAGCCGTGAATAGGGATGGTTGTGGCCAAATTTGCTCCCTTTTCAAAGGTGCACATTCTTTGAAGCATAAGGAAGGCCCTCGGGACAAATAAAGTAATGGTCCCATTTGTAATCCAGGGGGAGACAACAAGACAGGGAACCATGAATTGTGTCAGAGTTGCATATATTGTGTAAAGAATTGTGACACGGGAGGGGAGGAGAAAATGGCGGTGGAGTAGACGGACGCGTCTGGAGCTTTGTCGCTGGGCAGAGGGAGAGAGAGTGGCTGAGAGTTGCATTGGGAGTGTCTGTTGGCAAGCTAGGAGTCAGTTGTCCTCCAGGGGAAGGCGGGGAACTGCTGGAAGGGGCTCTCCCGGCCAGGCAGCCCCACTGCCACGGGGTTTTTGTCGGCCGGAGCCACCAGCGCGAATGCGGAGACCGAGCCATCTTGCAGTGGGAGGTGGATGTCTGCGTCGGTCTGAAGCCTTCGGCTGGGCACCCATCGAGCAGCCAGGAACCCCGGGACCCAGAACTCCGCTCTCCAATCGGCGCAGACACTTGGCGGAATTAGAGATCCACAGAGCACACGGAAAGGTCAGATTGCGTCTGACTTAAGGGGGAGGTGGATGTCTGCCGAGGTCTGAAAGCTGCGGCTGAAGGAGGCACCCACAGAGCAGCCAGGACCCAGAGCGCGGCTTCCCAGGTGGCACAGACGCGCAGGCGGAGGATTCAGAGATCCACAGGGCGCGGGGGAGGGTCAGATTTCGCCTGGGCCGGGGTGAGGTCTCCTACCCCCTCAGGGCAGAGACGCTTACACTGTGGGAGCTGGGCTTAGGGAAAGCTGCCTCTGGAGAGGTCCGCAGAGGTGGTCAGGGCGTGATCCCTGAGTGTGAAGGCAGACCCTTTGAGCTGTTGACAGAGGAGAGCTCCGGAAACGACTTTTTTTTTTTTCTTTTTCTCTGGGGCAGAGGGACAACCTGGGAGTTATTGCAGTGTCCAGGCTGCAAAACTCCCACAAACTGGTTTTGGGAACCACAGAGTAGCAGGATCTGAGCACAGCCTAGAGAGGTCCTGTGCTTTGTCTCAGAGATCAATTCCGAAACACTGCCACCCAATGGATGACACACAAATTGACTCTCGCATAACCACAAGAGAATAAAGAGATTAAAACACCAAGAGGGGAACACAGGGAACTGCAATACCTCCCCTACTGGGAAACAGGAGTGCCAAGCAGAATAATAGTGGAAGTGAAGGACCATTCTATTTTTCTTCTTTTTTTTCCCCCCTTTTTTCTTTTTTCTTTTTTTTAATTTTTAATTCTTTATTTTTCATTTTCACATATTTTAATTAAAAGAATATTTTTTTTCTTTCTGCCTCAATTGATTTTACCTTTATAATTATTACATTTTTGTTTTAAACTAGTATTATTAATTACTACTAGTACTTTACCGTTTTTGGAAAAAAAAGTGTCATTTTGTTTTCTCTTTATTTTATTTTGGGATTAGAGTTCTACATTCTATTTTCATCTTCCCTTTAGCATAATTTTACTCCAACTCAACTCCACCTTTATGCCAACACTTTCCTCCTAACTTTCCCCATTTTGCTGTCTTGTTTCTCTTTCCCTCTTCCAACTTTAGATTCTCCCTATTTTTCTCTTTAGCTGGTTAAAATTTGACCCCATTTATATATCTAATTTCAAATCCCCTACTACAAGTCCACACAAACCTCTCCCCTCTTGTCTTCACTAGCCAAAAAGTTGTTTTTTCTCTATGTCCTTTTGTTGCTATTTGCCTGAAAAGTGATTATATCGATTTTTTTGAAATTTTTTTTGAGAAATTGTTTTAGTTTATTCTACTTGTTTTATTTTGCTTTTTGCTTGCTTTGTTTTCTACCTCTCTTTTCGCTCATCTCCCTCGATACCAGTTGCTATTTGCAATTTGCATTAATCTCTAGGTACTGGTTGCTGGCCTTTATTGGGATTAGTGACTGTTCTATTGGAGTTGTCTCCTGACATCTATATTTTGTTCCTCTTTTCTCTCTTATACACTTTCTTTTCTCTCTGACTTTTTTCTCTTCCTCTTTACTTCTCCTTTTTCTCCTTTTTATTTTCTTATTTTATTTTATTTTATTATTCATTTATTTATCTTTTTTTTTTCTCACTCTCCCAATTTGATTTTGGCACTTCTTTCTTTTCTTTCTTCCTCATTTTCCTCTTCTTCTTTCTCTATTTACCCCTAATTTGTCCTTCATTGGTGGTCACCTTATTTGTGATTATTAACATCTTGACTACATCTCTACTCAGTGCCTTGTGTGCTGTACCTGGTCGTGTTGTAGTTTTGTGCCGTTCAATCAACGTAGGAGAGAGCACTACATAACCAGACACCCAGAGAAGAAAGACCATGGGCAGAAAAAGAAACAGCCCACAAAAGACAGAAAGGCAGGTTTCACCAGAAAAGGAAGTAAACTAAATAGAACCACAAATAAGCCTACCAGAGAAAGAGTTCAGAGAAATTATCATAATGTGGTTAAAAAGAATGGAAGACAAATTTTACAATATGAGTAAGAGCCTAGAGGAGGTGAAGAAGCATGAAGAAGAAACGCAGAAGAAACTAGAGGAGGTTCAGAATAAACAAGAAGAAATGAATAATGGCATCACTGCTATAAAGAACACAATAGAAAGCATCAAAGGTAGACTAGAAGAAGCAGAGGACCGCATCAGTGAGCTAGAAGACACGGTAGGAAAAAATACCCAAGTACAGCAGCTTCTAGAAAAAAAAGTTAAAAAGCAAGAGGAGAGTCTAAGGGAACTTTGGGATAACATGAAACAAAATAACATCCGCATAATTGGGGTTCCAGAAAGAGTGGAAAATGAACAAGGATTAGAGAATGTGTTTGAAGAAATAATGACAGAAAATTTCCCCAATATAGAAAAGAAAAAACCCACACAAATCCAAGAAGCTCACAGAGTCCCAAGCAAAATGAACCCCAACAAACCGACACCGAGGCACATTATAATTAAATTGGCAAACACCGACGACAAAGTAAGAATCTTAAAAGCAGCCAGAGAGAAACAGAAAGTTACCTACAAAGGAACCCCCATAAGACTAGCTACTGACTTCTCAACAGAAACTCGTCAGGCCAGAAGAGAATGGAATGAAATATACAAAGTCATGCAAAGGAAGGGTCTGAATCCAAGAATACTGTACCCTGCAAGACTCTCAATCAAAATTGAAGGTGAAATCAAAAGCTTCATAGACAAAAAAGGACTAAGGGAATATATTACCACCAAACCAGCAATGCAAAAAATGTTAAAAGGTCTGCTGTAATAAAAAGAAAGAGGAAGCGAAGAAGGAACTCGGGGGTAAGGACTAAAAATGGCAACAGATAAGCACTTATCAATAATAACTTTAAATGTAAACGGATTAAATGCTCCAATCAAAAGACATAGGGTAACCGATTGGATAAGAAAACATGATCCATATATCTGCTGTCTGCAAGAAACCCACCTTAGGAAAAGAGATGCACACAGATTGAGGGTGAAGGGATGGAACATGGTATTTCAGGTAAATGGAAATGAAAAAAAAGCTGGGATTGCAATACTTATATCTGACAAATTAGATCTCAAAGTGAAGGACATAAAAAGAGATAAAGAAGGCCACTTCATAATACTAAAGGGAACAATCCAACAAGAAGAAATAACTCTGGTAAACATATATGCACCCAATATAGGAGCACCTAAATACATAAAAAAACTCTTGGAGGATATTAAGGGAGAGATTGATAGCAATACAATCATAGTAGGAGACTTTAATACCCCACTGTCACCACTGGACAAATCCTCTAAACAAAAAATCAGCAAAGAAACATCAATCCTAAATGACTCACTAGACCAGATGGAATTAATTGACATCTTCAGAACATTTCACCCCAAAGCCACAGAATATACATTCTTCTCCAGTGCACATGGGTCATTTTCAAAGATAGATCATATGTTGGGTCCTAAGAAAAGTCTCTTCAAATTCAAGAAGATAGAAATCATATCAAGCATTTTCTCAGACCACAGTGGCATAAAACTGGAAATCAACTATAATAAAAACAATAGAAAGAAATCAAACACATGGAGACTAAACAGCATGCTTTTAAACAACGACTGGGTAACCAGAGAGATCAAGGAAGAAATAAAAAACATCATGGCAACAAATGACAATGACAACACAACAATACAAAATTTATGGGACACAGTGAAAGCAGTCTTGAGAGGGAATTTCATAGCCCTACAAGCCTACTGCAAAAAACAGGAAACAATGGTAATAAATCACCTAAACCTACAACTCAAAGAGCTAGAACGTGAGCAACAAGAAAAGCCCAGTGTACTCAGAAGGAAGGAAATAGTGAAGATCAGAGCGGAGATAAACAACTTGGAGACCAAAGAAACAATTCAAAAGATCAACAAAACAAAGAGCTGGTTCTTTGAAAGGATAAACAAGATTAATGGACCCCTAGCCAGGCTCACCAAGAAGCAAAGAGAGAAGACCCAAATAAACAAAATCAGGAATGAAAGAGGAGAAATAACAACAGACCCTGTGGAAATACAAAGGATTGTTAAAAAATACTATGAACAACTCTATTCCAACAAATTGGACAACCTGCAAGAAATGGACATTTTCCTAGAAAAATATAACCTCCCAAAACTCAATGAGGAGGAAGCCAAACATCTCAATAGTCCAATAACTATGGAAGAAATTGAAGCAGTAATCAAAAAGCTTCCAGCAAATAAAAGCCCGGGTCCAGATGGCTACACAGGAGAGTTTTACCAAACATTCAAGGAAGAATTAAAACCTATCCTCCTCAGGCGATTCAAAAACATTCAAGAAGAAGGAATACTACCAAACACCTTCTATGAAGCCAGCATCACCCTAATACCAAAACCAGATAAAGACAACACAATGAAAGAGAATTATAGGCCAATATCTCTCATGAACATAGATGCCAAAATCCTCAACAAAATTCTAGCAAACCGGATCCAGCAGTACATCAGAAAGATCATACACCATGACCAAGCAGGATTCATCCCAGGAATGCAGGGATGGTTCAATATCCGCAAATCAATAAATGTGATACATCACATAAACAAATTGAGAGATAAAAATCACATAGTCATATCAATTGATGCAGAAAAAGCATTTGACAAAATCCAACATCCTTTCTTGATAAAAACGCTCAGCAAAGTGGGAATAGAAGGATCATACCTCAACATCATAAAAGCCATATATGATAAACCCACAGCTAATATCATACTCAATGGGCAAAAACTAAAACCATTTCCTCTAAGAACAGGAACAAGACAGGGATGCCCACTCTCACCTCTCCTGTTTGACATAGTACTGGAAGTATTAGCCATTGCAATTAGACAACAAGAAGAAATAAAAGGCATCCCAATTGGAAAAGAAGAAGTAAAGCTGTCCTTATTTGCAGATGACATGATATTGTACATAAAAAACCCAAAGGACTCCATTCCAAAACTAATTGACTTAATTAATGAATTCAGCAGTGTAGCAGGATACAAAATTAATGCTAAGAAGTCTGTGGCATTTCTATACACTAACAGTGAAATTATAGAAAGAAAAACTAAAAAAGCAATCCCATTTACCATTGCACCAAAAAAATTAAGATACCTAGGAATAAGCCTAACTAAAGAGGTAAAAGACCTTTATGCAGAAAACTACAGGACACTGAAAAAAGAGATAGAGGAAGATGTTAACAAGTGGAAGAGCATACCATGCGCATGGATTGGGAGAATCAACATCATTAAAATGTCCATACTACCCAAAGCAATCTACAGATTCAACGCACTACCCATTAAAATACCAACGACATATTTCACAGACCTACAAAGAATTCTTCATAGATTCATCTGGAACAAAAAAAGACCACGGATAGCTATAGCAATTCTGAGAAAAAAGAATAAAGTAGGTGGGATCTCAATACCAGACTTCAAGCTATACTACAAAGCAAGTGTTCTCAAAACAGCCTGGTACTGGCACAAGAACAGACATATAGATCAATGGAATAGAATAGAGAACCCAGATATCCACCCAAACCACTATGCTCAAGTAATATTTGACAAAGGAGGCATGAACATTCAATGGAACCAAGATAGCCTCTTCAATAAATGGTGTTGGGAAAATTGGACAGATACATGCAAAAAATTGAAACTGGACCACCAACTTACACCAAATACAAAAATAAACTCAAAATGGATACAGGACTTAAACATTAGAAGGGAAACCATAAAAATACTAGAGGAATCCACAGGCAGCACAATCTCAGATATATGCCGAAAGAACTTCTTCACTGATACTGCTCCAAAGGCAATGGAAGCTAAAGAAAAAATAAACAAATGGGACTACATCAAAATAAAAAGCTTTTGTACAGCAAAAGAAACCATCAACAAAACAACAAGAAAGATCAATGCATGGGAGAACATATTTGCAAATGCTATCACTGATAAAGGTTTAATCTCCAAAATCTACAACCAACTTATACAACTTAATAAAAGGAAGATGAAGGATGCAATAAAAAAATGGGCAACGGACCTAAATAGAACCTTTTCAAAAGACGACAGAAGGAAAGCCAAGAGACACATGAAAACATGTTCAAAGTCATTAATCATCCAAGAGATGCAAATCAAAACGACAATGCGATACCATCTTACACCTGTCAGAATGGCAATCATCAACAAATCAACAAACGACAAGTGTTGGCGAGGATGCGGAGAAAAAGGAACCCTTGTGCACTGTTGGTGGGAATGCAGACTGGTGCAGCCACTGTGCAGAACAGTATGGAGTTTCCTCAAAAAAGTAAAAATGGATCTCCCATTTGACCCTGTAATACCACTCTTAGGAATTTATCCTAAGAAATCACAAACACCAATCAGAAAGGATTTATGCACCCCTATGTTTATAGCAGCACAATTTACAATAGCCACAATTTGGAAACAGCCTAGGTGCCCGTCAGCAGATGAGTGGATCAGAAAACTGTGGTACATCTACACAATGGAATTCTATGCAGCCATTAAAAAGAATGAATTCTTACCCTTTGCAGCAACCTGGTTGGAACTGGAGAGCCTTATGCTTAGTGAAATAAGCCAGTCAATGAAGGAGAAGCATCACATAATCGCACTCATTGGGAGATAATAAAGAACATTATAAAGGATGAACAAAAGGATAGATACAGAGACAGTAAAGCTTCGAACAGACTGTGAAATTACAGCAGGAAGATTAAAGTTAGGTGAGGTAGATAAGAGATCAATCCAAGGACTTGTATCTATGCATATAATCATAACCAATGAACATAGACACTGGGGGGTTGGGGTATGCCTGGGAGGGAGGGGGGGCAATGGGGAGATATGTATAAAAAATTATTAAAAATAAATAAGTCAAAAAAAATAGAATTGTGACACGGTGTCATGAAGGAAGCCAGCAGGTTTAGTCTGATCATCTCTTGAAAGAAGGAGACAAACATACCTAGATAAGGCAATGGTTTGTTCTGTGGTCCAGAGCCTGTAGGGCAGCTACTCTTTAGATAAGTTGTATTGACTAGCTCCTTATTGCCTGAAACAAGGAGGGAAACACAACAAAGGCTCTGGCTCATGTTTTCTACTAACCTCCTCGAGCTCCTGACCAAACCTGGCACTTCCTCATGAGCAACACCGATTGTGTCATGTGTGGCCCTGTGTGGAGTGGCATGTGCATCCTCTCAGAAATGCAGGTATGAAACTTTTATATTGAACTTCTATCAGTGGCATCAACCTCTCTGTGTTACTCAGTCACCTCTCTAAGTGACAATCCTGCAGGTACATTTTGAGACAGAAGTGGGCTCTAAAGAGAGGGGTGACCTCTAAGATGAAAGGATGCTGAGTCTCGGGCTTCTGCTTCTTAGGGATTTATTGGGGTGTGATTTCCAAATCAAGTCCTGGCTGAGAAGACCCCAGTCATGATTTCCACTTCCCCACTCTCATTCTTTCCTGAACCCACCCCAATCTGGTTTCCCCAAGCCTAGCAGTCAAATCCAGTGAACATGTTGGTATTACTTGGCATCTCTGTTGAATTTGAAAGATTCTATTGACATGATTCTTGCTTTTAATTTTCTTTCTCTTCATTACTAAACTTTTGACCAATACCTGATTTCTAGCAGTGGCATAACAGTACCCCTACATTTAGATAATTTATTTAATCACCCTCTTGATTTATATAAGGGAATATTATTTTCATTTTGTCAACTTATAAATATTTTTGTGGCAAATATACTTTTAAATAAAGTGTTAACCATCCTGTCTGTTATCTTTAACATTTTCTTTTTTTTTCCCCATCATCACCTGAGGATATGTTTTTATTTATGTTAGAAAAGAAGGAAAAGGGAGAGAAATACAAACGTGAGAGAGAAACACAGATTGATTACCTCCTATATGCACCCAAACCAGGGATTGAAACCACATCTAGGAATGTGCCCTCACCAGGAATGAAACCCACAACTTTTTGGTGTATGGGATGATGCTCTAACCAACAGCCTTTTATTGTTAAGTATTAAAAGATGTAATGCAGGTAAAAGACTTAAAAATGTCTTATATTTGTATTATGATTATTAGGTTATGAGCTAGCTCATTGTATTAAAGGCATTATGTGGTCTGCGAAATAGACTCTTAGAATGCTAAAAGTCAACCTGAGGATCTGAAAAAATGTATAACATATGGAGATCATATCAAAGGTGGTTTATGAGGTGGATGTTCATGACATAGCAGCAGGTGTTACAGTGAAAACTCAGCTCAGAGTTGTGAAATCCGTTCCCTAAGCCTGCACCTCTCCTTACTGCAGTTCCCATACTGGCTCTGCATTTAAGGTTGAGGTTTGGGGATGGGGTGAGAGGGACCCTTCTTCCTCCCAGGGAGCCTCTAGCTGTGCTCTTAGGGCTACTGGGCCAGTTCTGTGACCTCTGTGTGTGTGTGCCTACACAGTATAATTTTTGACAGATTGGATTAGAAGAATTTTATGGTGCAGGAAAAAGCATCATGAAAGTGGAAATCACTCATTCATAACACAACACACAGTCCTTATTACAAAGCATCCCACTAAAAGCTGGTATTGTAAGGGGAGCGTTACGCAGGCAAGAAAGTCAATGTAGACAGAAGTGAAGCTATTTAGAATGAAAGGATAGAGGGCACGAGTTCGGCAATAAAGTAGGAGAAATTCTCTCAAATCTATCCATTCCCCACTACTGCTACCTTCTTTAAAAAAAAAAAAAATATATATATATATATAATTGATTTGTTTATAGAGATGAAGGGAGAAGGATAGAGAGTTAGAAACATCGATGAGAGAGAAACATTCATCAGCTGCCTCCTGCAAGCCCCCACCCTGGGGATGTGCCGGCAATCAAAGTACATGCCCTTGACCAGAATCGAACCAGTCTGCAGGGTGATGTTCTATCCACTGAGCCAAAGCAGTTTTGGCTACTGCTACCTTCTAATCAAAGTTATTCTCATCTTCTGCACAGATTCTGAACTTTCTAACTGACCAGGAACAGACACTGCCCCACTAATCTGTTCTTCTGCCTGCAACTTTAAAGACTCAAGGTTATTTCTGACACCTCTTTCCATCTAACTCCTCATGGCTTTCCGCTGCTAATAAGATGAGGAAAAAATTCTTAAGCAGACCATCAAGATCTAAAGATCTGGTTCCTGCCCTCTGTCTACCTCGTCTTGCACTAGGCTCTTCCTCCAGCTGTTAGCCACACATTGGTACTCTCCTTGTCCCTTGTGGTCATCTTGCTCCTTCCAGGGACAGGGACTGCACCGGCCTAGATTCCTTCTGTCTGGAGCAATCTTCAAATGTTTTATTTCCACACAACATCACTGCCTCCCAGAGTCCTCCTTGACCTCCCCAGTTGTGGGTCTGTCCTCCATCCCCTTTGTAGCAGTTGCACATGCTGGACTGTGGTGTTCGGTTATGACTTTCCTTTTTGGTTATAACATGTTCTCTGATGGAAGTGACCTCACCTGGTTTGGGCCAATGTGGTGTCCCTAGCATCTGGTACATGGTAGGCTTTCAAAAATATATGTCAAATAAATAAATAAAAACAAATAATGAGAAATAATGAAATGCCACTCCAAAATTAAGGCAGAGACAACTTCTCAAAGATTTTCCTGACAGGAATATTGTCTGAGTTAATAATGAAGCTAACCTTTCTGCCTTTTCTGCTCTCAGTGAGGAGAAATTGTGTTTTCTAACTTTGAATCTCTCCACTGCGTTAGGAATCATTACTAACATGAGACTTAGTATTTTTTTTAATTGAAACAGGTTGAAATTCTGGGTAGAAAGTGTCTTTTGCTGCAAAAGCAAATAATGCATTTTAGATATTTTTCAATTTGACCTGCAAATCAAGAAAATGGCCAGAGTCAATCGGACTTCCTGGGGAGCTGGTTGGTTATCTTTTGTCTCTGAAGCAGCTTATTTCTTTTTCTTTGGCCACAGATGTGACCGTGGATGCCAATATGCTACAGAGAGAAATTCATGTGCTCTAAGCAGATTTAGCTGTTTTCTCACCAAATGTTATGTTCATTAAGACTGAGCTATCATTAAAACAGAAGAATCATTCCAAATCAAGTTGGAAATGCAATCTAGTATTACATTTCTGTTAATGAAATGTATCATAGTTCTGACGACTCTCAGTAAATAGCTTTGACTTACTTTGTCGTTTTTGAATGACATCCTTAGCTTATTACTTATGTATGATTTATTTGAAGGAATTACTACCAATATATTAAAAGGCTACAAGTGTGGGAATCTTTAATCATCTCTCATGTCACCAATCACCAGGACAGATGCTCAGGAGAGAACACGCTCTGCCTTGTAACAAACCTCAGGCTGAGGCCTCGGGCTGTGGCAGCAGCAGGCTTCAGAATTTAAATGGCCTTTGCTCAGAACGGTAATCATTTGCAGGGTACCATTAGTGGCAAGCTCCACACTAGTCAGAGGGAGGTAAGCAAGAGTGGTAGTCGGAGAGCAACTTGAAGTAGCTCTTTTTTAAGGGTTATTCCGTAGACCTGGGTTTTATAATAGATGCATACTTACTCTTGACATCATCAAAGATTAGATTACGTCAAGTTAGTCCCCCAGAGGAATGGCTTAAGTGTGAGAAAGTCCCAGCAGAACCCCGGGCATCTGGTAATAACAGAGATTGACCATGAGAGCCGAGATCTGGAATTTGATGGCAGCTTTCTGTACCAATTTCCTCAAAGTTCATTTTAGGAAGTTTTCTACCTGGGAAAAATACTGAAATCCTTTTTTCTTATAAACCAATTTCTCTAAAAAATGGGAGTTTGAAGATTCATTGTTTTTAAAGACTTACCTTTGCTTCCAAGGAATTATGATTTGCTCTGATGAAGGAAACCTTAAACAGAAAACTAATTGCAGACTGGATTTTGCAGTATTCACTAAAGTCCAAAGTTTCACATCATTTTCATAAATTATGGTTGAATGAAAGAAGGGAAATGATGTAAGGGCAGAGGTGGTTATTTTTGTGACTCCTTATAAGAAAAATGTTTTATTATTTGCAATTATTCATTCTTTGGAAGCAGGATGAATCCTTTATAGGGGAAAGGCAACCAATTGTGTGCATGATTGAAAAGATATGGATAGATCTCTTTCCACCCCAATCAAGAAATAGCTTTCTGATTGATTTGCCACCAACATGTCTGAAATTCCAACTATGATGCCAGTTTAAAGGCAAGAATTTGTTATAAAAATGCAAATAAAGGAAAGGTAATATTTTATATCTCTTCCAGATACTAAGTTAAAAAAATAAAGTTAACTGTCCCATTAACTTTTCCCTGAGAAAGTGGGTGCCAGAGAATCTTTCTGTCCCTACAATATATTCCATCACAGCTGAGTCACCTCTCATTAGTGAGGTTACAAAGGTGAATCTCATATCAATCAGGACATTATCTGTAAATCCTTGAGCACTGGGCTGTGTGTCCCTGAAGACCAAGATCTTGTCTCCAACTTAGAGTCCCCAACATGTAACCTTTGACCTAATGGCTCATAGTAGGCCCTTCAGTCCCTTTTTTAAAAAATGACTATTTTTAAAGAAATGTTTTAGGCTTACGATAAAATTGAGAGGAAGACCCAGAGCTTTCCCATACACTCCCAATCTTCACACAGGCATAGTCTCCCCTCCTCATTAATATTACTTACCAGAATGGTACATTTTTTTTAAAACCAAAGATGAGCCTGAATTGACCCATTATAATCACCCAAAGTCCATAGTTTACCTTAGGAGTTATATTTGATGTTGTATGTTCTATATGTTTGAACAAATGTATAATAACATGTATCCATTATTAAAATATACAGTATTTTTACTGTCTTAAAGGTCCTTTGTGCTCTGCCTGTTCCTCTATCCCTCTACAATGCCCCTGGAAACCACTAATCTTTTTATTATCTCTACTAGAGGCCCAGTGCATGAAAATTGGTGCACTCAGGGGGTCCCCTCCACCCAACCTGCACCTTCTTGCAATCTGGAAGCCCTTAGGGAATGTCCACCTGCTAGCTTAAGCCATTAGTCAGGCATCCTTAGCACTACCGTGGAGGTGGGAGAAGTTCCTGCCACAGCCGCTGCTCTGGCCAGCCAGGAGCCAACTTCTGGCTGAGTGGTGCTCCCCCTGTGGAAGCACACTGACCACCAGGGAACAGCTCCTGAATTGAGTACACATTATAACAACTGGCCATTCTGCCATTAGAGTCAATTTACATATCACTCTTTTATTATATAAGATAGTTTTGCCTTTTCCATAATCCTATATAATAAAAGGCTAATATGCAAATAGACTGAATGGCAGAACAACCGAACAACCGGTCACTAGGACTTGGGCTGACCAACATAGGGCATGTGCGGAACATGGTGGGCATTCCCCTCAATGGCATGGTAGAGGAGGTAAGTGGGGATGCCAGACCAGGGCAGGGCACCAGTCACTGTTATCGGGGTGAGCCTCTGATGGGTACTGAAAATTCTTTGCTCCCGCATGCCATGGTCCCACCTGGCACTCGTACCTACTGCTGGCACCAGCTCTGCTTGCACCCACTGCCTCACTCACACCCACAGCTGGTGTCAGAGCCACTGCTTGCACTTACTGCCAGCATCAGCCCCACTTGCACCCAGAGCTGGCACTGGAGCCGCCACTCTCACCTGCTGCTGGTGCCCAGTGCTGGTCCTGATCATTTGGCGCCCTCAGCAGATGCGAGTGGTTATCTGCCAGCCCTGATTGCCTCTGAGGGCTTCTCCACCTCCCGCTGCTCCTGAGGAGTGATTGGGGCAGCACTCACATTTACTGTTGGCACCAGCCCCAATCTCTCCCTGCTGTCAGTGAGTTCAAGCAGGACTGGTGCTGTCAGCACATGGGAGCAGTGGCAGCCATGGCAGGTCTACCGGCAGACAGGGGACCAGGGGCCATGGCAGGAGGGGCCAGGCAGGGGCCCAGAAGATGGGCCAAGACCCACCCCTCTACCTACCACAGCCTTGAGGCCCACAATTCCTTTCAAGGTGCATGGGCCCTAGTGTCATATAATAGGAATTAAATTATCTTTCACTTTGTAGTATGAATTTAAGGTTCTTCTATGCCTTTCATGGTTCAATAGTTCATTTTTATTTAATGTTGAATACTATTCCATTCTCTGAATGTATCACTTTAGTTTTTCTAGTCAAGTGAAAATGAAACTAATAAATTTAGTCGACTTGTGTTAAAATTTTATGTTTTAAATAAATTTATAGTTTCTACTCAAACCAAATCTATTTGTTGCCATACCATGTTTCTGTGCATTAGAAACATTTAAAAATTTGATGTCATATAATGAGGTATAATTAGAAAATCTTGAAAATGTTTTCTTATTAGTTACATACATTACAATCCTTTGGAATAAACAGTGGACTATATGTGGTTGGTTAACATACGAAGAACTCCTATCAAAAATCTATTCTCCAGAGATGGGTCCTTCAAATACTTCCAATATTGTTATTTCTGACCTGCTTTGGGGAGTTTCACTTGCCTGGGGAATGCTAGAAGGAATTTTTCACTGGGAAGGTGGTAGGGTTTCATCAATGGGATTGGCTAGAAAGTATAAGAATCTGGCAAACCCAGTAACAAGCAGCTCACTTGTGAAAAAACCATGAAATAAAAGACTGCTTAAGTGGAACCAGACAGATGCTTTGCTAATTGCTAGCCAAAGGGGATGTCTGAGAGAAAAACATCACTCTGTCCCAGCAGTAGAGTGGAGGAGGTAATCTGCTTCCAACTTAGGAGAAACAGACTCAAGAAAACAAGAACGTGTTCAGTCCTCAGTTCTCAGAAGTGGATGGTCTAAGGATAAGAATATTTGGAAAAGTAGACTCTGTGGGTTCAAGTTTATTGAGCTATTGGGCAATTAAAGAAGTCCAGGAGGGCACATTTCTTAATTTTGAGTCTAGCAAGAAACACTTAGGCAAGGAGCTTGCAAATCTTGAAGGTGACAGTGGTGGCAATGCTTGTGTTGTGGTGTGGGGGGATTGGATATGTCTTAATCCTTTACACACACATGCTATGGTTTTCTAGGTCAGGATTTGTCCTAGTTTTGTTCCTTCCTATGTCCTTGGGCATTGCCATCTGATCTGGCAAGAACAGAAGTTCCTGCTTCTGGAGCACAGTTGAGTCTACCTGAGAGCTCCCCTTTTCACTCTAAGGCTGCCCAAATTGCTCCAGGAGAGAAGCAGGACATCCCAAGCTCATAGAAGCAGGTCCTGGGATTGATTTTGTGTTTATTTACTATATTTGCATGAGTGGCAAATTCCATCTGAAATCTTTTTTGTATAACCTAGCAACTGGTGGCAATATGTCTGCAGTCGCAGATATATTTCTAGTCATTGGAGGTTCTCAGTATTACAGAAAGTCTGCATGTAGATTTAGGTCAGTTCACAGCCAAAATAGACAGGGAAAAGAAGCTAAGAAATATTAGGTTTAATGGGACTGACACTGTACTTAGACTATTGAAGTCTTCATCATAACCCCACATCATAAAAAGTATGACCTCATTTTGTAGGTGAGAAAATACAGACAAAGAGGTTAAATAATTTTCCCAGGGTCAGTGACAGAGTTAAAATCTGAAATGAGTTCTGTTTAAAATTCTCTATCACTTTCCCTCTTAGTGTATGGAATAAGGGGTGTCTGTGATTTCATTTTGTCGAATAAAAGCATATGGAGTCTAGAAGGCATTTGAACTTAGTATTCATCCTTTTAAAATATCTGTTCTCAATGTAAATAAAAATATGTGATGCTTAATGCTATGAAAAATAAAGTTCGGTTAATTTCAAGTTTGTTAGCTTGTTAAAATTTCCAGATATGGTTAACAATAAACTGTTATTTTGCTGCTTGTGGTCAGAAATTTAAGCTCTTTGGGAAGTCTGAATTATTTGGGGGTTTACAAAGCCCTTGATTCTTTCTTGTTCATTTTCATTGGGTTTGGGAAATTGAAATTATCCAGAGCAGCAATAGCCTTGACATATATTCTGTATTCTATCAAGAAACACAACATGTCCTTTCAAAACTTAATTGAGCAGTGCAAAGCTAATTAGCTGTCCAAAGGCATGCCATTTAATTCACAATCCAGCATTAATTTGTACAACACAATGAGCTTATCTTCCATATAAATGCCTTTGCCTTATGGCTTTTCAAGCAGCTGCAATATACAAAAGTGACTTGCTCTTTGCTTTAAATGTGGTGGTTACTTTTTATTCTTCCTTTCTTCATTTGGCCAAAAGAAGGATGGATAGCATGTCAATTGTAATGGGAGGTCTCTCTCCCGCTTTCTCTCCCCCTCTCTCTCATATTTGAAGAAAATAAATGGCTGGAAGATCATAGCATAGAGTCATCAGAGAATCACCAAGCTGTTAGTGGATGCAGCAATTATCAAATCCCAGTTCTGCATTTCATAGACTAGGAAATTGATGCTCAAATGAGTTTTGAGTGTTGTCTAAGTTCATTATTAGAGCATGAACTATACATATTACATACATTTTCCTCAGGAAAAAGGGATTGATTTACTCTAAAATAAAGGCCTAGTTTGTTGTTTATCAGTTGGTAACTAAATACTAGATAAGCACATGGAGAAATTAAGACGAGTGGTCAATAGTTCATATCCAGCACAGTCATGTCTATCAAATGTTCTGGGTTGAAAGTACCAACCCTTCAAGTCTCAGTTGAATCCTTCCCTAATCTCTGCCTCTTCATGAATCTCCCTTCTTAGGAGTTTAAGCCCCAATTCACTTAATTATTCACTGTGTGTGTGTGTGTGTGTGGGTGTGTGCGCGCGCGCGCGCGCGAGCGAGCGTGCGCATAGACATGTGTGCCACATTTTAGAAGTTTTTATTGTATAAAGTATTATTATAACAAGCTAGTTCAGCTCATAGGAATGTGCTTTTGGCAAAGCTTTTATCTATATTCAAGCACCTTAAGGATTTCACTTCCAACAACAAGCAGAGGTAAGCTCAAGGTCAATGACTGGGTGCCTTGTGCTCATAAACCAGCAAGGGCAAGCTGGACAGAGAAGGGAACAAAAGCCAGCTGTGGCATGGCCTACACAGCCTCTGTATCAGGTGGGACATTTACTTCTTACTGAAGTCAACAATTATATGCTGGTTTCCCAATTCACTGGAAATCTTCAGATCCTGTTTTTACTTTTCACAAACTGTGACTTTGTCAATGCGACTCTTCTAGCTATGTCGTTAAGTCTGTGTTCTTCCTGGAATTCAACACACCTTTAGGCAGGCAGTGAAAGTACTTGTGGGATTGAACAGGGAGTTGATGGAATCTGCTCAAGGTTTAGTTAGTCACTGAGATGCTTGCATCATGCCAGATAACCTGAATACCTATTAGACATAATTGAGAGCTTGGTTTTGCTCTTTGAAGACACTGCTTAAGAATGCATTGATGATGACATTGACATTTTAAGAGGCTCATGCTCTGCTAACTGAGCTAGCCAGGTGCTGACATTGACATTTTAATATCTTGTATCTGTCAGATTAGATGACATTGTCCTGCAGAAACCTCCTGAATTCTAGAGGTGTTTAACTGCAGTCTGATTTCTCATTAGTGCTCTATCTCCACTGCAGGTCAGCTAGTTATTCCACCCTACACTTCTCAGTCTACACCCTCACTCCAAGACAATCACTGTGTGGCATGTAGCTGGTCTCTGTGTCATAAGGAAAAAAAGCTCTGGTGGATGTTTCATGGCAATTTAATGCTCTAATTTGGAGTTGACACATGCTTCTTCTTAAAACTCATTGTCCAGGACTAATCTTGTGGTTTCACCCAGCACAAGGGGGCCATCTCTGCCTCCTGAGCCCAGCAGGCTTCTGGGCTCAGGAGGCAGAGAAATGGGCATATATTATTGGGAGCAGTAGTGGCCACTGCACTGCGATGGATCTGCAATGGATTGGTAAAGCCCTTTGTACCCAATCTCCTAGACTTTGAATGAAAAGTAATAGTGCTATAGCTGTCACCACTTTTCAGACTCAGCTTTGACACTACAAAAACCATAGTATTGGGAAGAGTTTGGGAATGACAGAATCAGTTAAGGCCAAAAGTAGGTCATTGGATCTTTAGGCAGGTAATATCCAAGAAAAGGAGCCATTGTCAGAATATAGGCAGATAAACAAAGACTGGGCTTGGCTTTAGCCCACTAGGATGGAGTGTGGAATACACAAAAGATTTTTAGCCAGAGTTAATATTTTTATTTTCTCTTGCAAAACCATACTCAGTATACACAGTTATTTTTTTATGTTATCAAAAATGTAGGTTGAGGGTCTTTTAAAGAAAGATTTCAAATAGTTATTGCTATTCACAGAGATTAAACTAATATTCCCAGAGTGGGGGAAATAGATATTGTTGAAACATCCATATTTATATGCAAATGAGAAATGCTAAAATGTTGCTATGGAAGTTGCCCATAAGTTTTTTTCTTCATAAGTTATACATTTCTTATCCCAGGATACCTCTTGTCGATAAAAACCATAGTGCATCACTTAACCTAACCAGATGTCTCACAGCCAAATTGATTGCTAGCACACTGGTGCTGTAATAGTTCTACCATGTCAAATCTGTTTTTCCTTTGTGTTCAGTTGATCCTATAATGCTAATTGCAAGTGATTTTGGCAATTGTCAAGTATATTTGATTTGGATAGATCATTCTTTCATTGTGTTAAACCAAGTCCTTTCACCCCTTAATATCACATTCTTTCTCATAATTGCTTTAAAATTGAATTTTCTGGATATTCTCTAGTATACATTCTCATATATACCCACACTATTAGCATAGATTATACTATATTGATTTAAACACATTGGTCTGTTCCTTTGCCAATTCTTCCATCACATTTATAAGTGCTTTGAACTTTTTTCAATGAGATGCTTGGGAAAATGCCACTGGGAGCTAAATCATTCCTCAATACACCATGGATGCCCAAGTCATGTTGTTAAATGTATTTCTAGTTGTAGAGCATCAGAGACGCTGGGTAGTTTTAGCAGAAAAATAATTTACTCTAAGGGTATTAACTAACTCATAGAGATGATAGAAAAGTTGTAGATAAAGGGTTGGAAAAGAGTAGGAATTGTTGTAGATTTGGGGGTCCATTTAGGGGAAACAAGTTGTCTTTGCAGGGCCCCATTGCTGGAATGAATGAAATTCAAACATTATTTTTTCCTTCTATCAAGACTCAGAGTTCTGGGAGAGTTCATCTGAATATCCAACCACAGGTCAGTTCTGAGGCTTTGGGGAAAGAATGGCTCCACCAGAATTGTATCCAATGAGGGAGAAATGAGGCCCCCAAAAGCAATTCGGTGTGCCTTTTTTGAAAAAGGCAGGGAACAAAACAATAAATGCCCATCACAAGCAGTGAAAGGCTTGAGGATAAATGATTTAATTTGACTGTCTGTACAATAGAAGTAACAGGTCTCCCGCCTTCCTTTGGTTCTATAGACTGCACAGGGGGGACATTAGTGGGTGCTGACCAGACCTGGCATTCAGCCAGATTTGATTTTCTAATTAGTGAAGATTTCTATTGGTCAAGGATTTGACTTTGCTTCCCCACTTCTGATAAATTTATATTAGTGACTGTAATATCTAGAAAACTAAAATGTCCTTTGGTTATAAATGGAGACTTTTCATTAATATTTAGAGATTAAACTCATTTTTTATAAACAGATGGAAACAAACAATAGCTTGGCCTTTACTGTGCAAAATTAATAGCAATTTATCAATACTGTATAGACAAACTCGAGGCTGGCTCTAAATGCTAAAATTTGTTGATTAACATTGTTTTATTTTGTTAATTGACTTTTTAGACAGAGTCCATTTAAATGATTGTTTTATAGGCAAGTGTGTGGCTCCAGCAGGATCTCCATTGTTTCGTGGCAACCACAGTTATGCTGGCCCTGAGACCAATGAATGAGTGGAGAGAACTGTCTCCAGCAAAGGCCCTGGTGAGTGACTTGGGGAGGAGGGTCCTTGTCTGACAAACTTCAGATCCATGGCTGATGGTCACGAGCTTCTGGATCAGAGTGTGGGGGCTGCTCCCTTCTCTGCACATGACACAGGAGCATTGTGGGATTTTTGGCCAATCATGCTTTCCCCAAAATATTTTTAATCTGCTGTGTGTGTGTGTGTATGCACATGTGTGTATGTGTGTGTGTGTGTGTGTGTGTGTGTATGTTGTTTGTGTGTTTGATCATATAAGTTGATTTCCCTTTGCCAGGAAAAATCCTGTGCAGGAAACAGGGCCAGCTTCACAGGCCTATGATTGTGCAGTCACACAAGGCCCCATGTCCAGGAGAGTCCCACACCTTGTTTAATCCTCTTCTGTTATCATTTTGAAATTCTTAGTAATTTTTTAACAAGAGGCCTTGCATTCTAATTTTTCAATCCTGTCAGAAAAAAAGGTCAGCAAAAATAGCTGTGCTCTTCCCCATGTTGCATTTTACAGTTTGAACTTTTTGGCCAAAGTCTTGCCTTGGGCTTTCTCTTGTTCAGAGGGCTCCTCCTGCTGCCCTCACTCAGGAGGGTCTGGAGTTTCACTGGGTTCCTGGAATCCTGGCCTATGTCTGCAAATAATCCCTTGCCTTTTATTACAGCTAAGATATGGTTTCATTGTTGTGTGTGTGTGTGTTTTGGGAGGGGCATTATTTATGGCACAAGGAAGTTATAGGGAAAAAGAAAAATTAAAAACAAAACAAAGCTCAAGAAAACAAAATGGCTGGAAACTATCTAAACTGTAAAGCATTGTCTACACAGATTGTTAAGCCCAGCATGATTTCCTGGCTGGCACAATGCTCTTAGGGCAGTTAGGGAACTCTCAGATCTCAGCTGTAGGTGCAATGATATCAGGAGCAGTGTGGTTCAGGCCTCAGGTCTTGTGGCAAACAGACCTGCCACTAATTCATGTTCTTCCACCCCAGCCAAGTTAAGTAACCTGCCTATATCTATTTTCTCATCTGAAAAGTGGGCATTTATGCACCCATGTGAGATAATGCTCATAGCATGTTAAACACAGTGCTAGGCACATGGTAGGCTTCGAATGAGTGGTAGCTGGTTGTTACTTTCATTAGGATGGCCCTTCCTTCATTCCTCTTTTTACCTAAAAAATCAGATATCCCCTCTCCCCCTCCACACACAGACACACATACACACACACACACACACACACACACACACACACACACACACACACATATCCCAGTCCTAGCCTGGGACCCTTAGACTCTGCTCCCTGGGCAATCCATGCGGCTCAAGGACAAGGAGAGAAGCTGCTTTTGCTGTCACTTCCTTGCTCTTCTCTTGGCCTTCTTTGACATGAGTGCTCCAGCCTTCGCTACCAAGGATCTGAGAAGTTTGGTGTAATGTTCTCTGGTGTCTCACTCAGGCTCTGACACACCCGAGTGAGGGTGCTGAGGAGAGTTTGAGTGAGTACATTTTGTAAAGGTGCAAGCAGCTGCAAAGGTGCTAACAAGGGTTAGTGAATCATGCCAGCCTGGGCAGTGGACTCTGACACTAATCCTAGGCCTGAAGGGGTGTGAGCAAGGCATGGGAGCAGTGACCAGGACAACTGCCCTACAAGTGATATGGTCCAAAGCCTAGGTTCCTAGAATAAATACTTGAAACTCACCCTCTGGCCTCCAGTCCCTGGCAATGCCTTCAACAGGAAGCTGGGAGGCAAGAGAGAACACTGAGCCAGTCCATCAGAAGTCAGCCTCCAGGGCAATGAATGACCAGACAGCAAAGGATGGAGCTAGATCTGCAGGGACAATGACAAAACCCACATGTGGGCACAGCTCTCCTCTCCCTTCCCACCCATTTCTTTAACCAAATGAATCTCTCTCTCTCTCTCTCTCTCTCTCTCTCTCTCTCTCTCTCTCTCTCTCTCTCTCTCTCTCTCTCTCTCTCCTCCATTCCTCCCTCCCTCCCTCCCTCCTGCTTGGCTAATTCTAGCATCTGACCCAAGATTGCATGCTCAGGACTCTGACTCTCAGTTCCTCAGTATGGCACTTATTAGAGCAACCTTTAGTCTAATAAATAGGTATTTTTGATTAAGATTATTTGTGATAGACTGTTTATGAACTTTTCAGACTGTCTCTACAGGGCTGCAGAGAGCTGAAAATTAACTTATGAAGAATGACAGGAAGCTACATTTTTGAGGAGTGCTGACCTGGAAGGATGCCCTGGCTGTGGCTCCATTGCTCCACTCAGCACACAGTGTTTGCATTCTCTAAAGACTATGAGCTCCCAGAGGGCAGAGGCCATACACTCTTTCTTATATTTCTAGTGTTTAGTGTAGTTCCTTGTACACAGATGGTATTCAGTAGATACACACTGATATGACCTGAATTGAATTCTCCAAAGTCAGATAAACTCATGGATGAAATTCCATTAAGAACAAAATGCTCTCTAATTGTGTAAAAAGATTAAATTTTCTAGGGAAGTTAAATCATCATTCCTGTGTTGGATGTAGAAGAAAATAAAGGAACAGATAAATCAAACCTTTTCTCTTTTTTTATTATTATTTTTAAATTAAAAATTGTGTTGAAATTATTGCAGGAGTTCCCCTGCCCCCTTTGCCTATTCCACCTTCCCTGATTACTTTTTTTTTTTGTCCTTTACTAAATCTTTCCATGGGGTATGCATATATGTTATTTAACTATTTAATTCACTTTCTTCATCCGCAAATACCTCTGAAAGTGAAATAAGTTAAAAGAAGAGTCACACACTGGAAAGCTCAGTTTTCTTCAGAGGCAAGATGAGTAAGATTTTTTCTTTGTGGTCTCAACCTTCCACTTCTCTGTATGATCTCTTTACTCAAGGCAATGTTGGATGAATGGTCCAACATTGTTAGTTCTGATAGAGTCACTTGTTTCTTCTGCCTGAAATGTTCTACCACTTCCTCTCTGTCAATACAAGTCTAGGGTCAAGACCCAGGAAACTTCGATTCATCTCACCTTGTTCCATTCATCCTTTCTTTCCCTTTGGACCCTGTATTTAAATACTGTATTTAGTCGTAATCATTAAACACAGGTTACATGTATAAACACATTCTTGTATTTAGTCTGTCTCTTCTTTGAAAAATTACTTGCCTTATTAATGTGTAAATTTTAATTGATTCCAGTAGTACTGCTGAATATTGTGTCTGTTCCCAAATTGCTAAAACTTCTCTACTTCCTAGCCTTTATCTCTTCTAGGAAGTTTCTTCATCCATCTACTTATCTATCTATCCACCCACCCACCCACCCATTCATCCATATTCATTATCTGTCTATCTATCTATCTATCTATCTATCTATCTATCTATCTATCTATCATCTATCAATCATCTATCTATCTATCATCTATCTATCATCACGAAGCTACTCTGTGCAAGTTACACTTACCTGTAAATAAAATAGGCAAATTTCTCCCATCCTAGAATCTTTGGAAGGGTTGTATATCAGTTAAGCTCTGACATTGATTTTCTGATCTCTTTTATGACCCATGGAAATTATAAGTCCCTACTGCAGCTACCCCCGCCCCCGCTTTAGTCTATGTTTTTATAAGCAGTTTTGGGAAACGCCTCCTTTCTGTAGGAAGCCTCAAGCATCCATGCCCCTCTGCTGCTCCCCTCTCCTCTGTGAGTTGAGTTTGCCTAGGAATTGATGAAGAAGCTTCCTGAAATAGGGTGTGTTGGGTAGGAGGAGACATGTCTCCAGTAAAGAACAAGAGAAACTCTTTTTTTGACATTACCAGATGGAGCTTAATATTTTTCTAGGGCCTCTGTTCTCAAATGTTTCAGTTACAGTTTTTATATATGTAGGCTATCTGAAATTTACTATATTAGGAACTAAAATGAAAAATTAACATTTATTAACTCATTAAAATAACAAGCCCATTATATGTGACAGAAAAAACAATTTTAAATAAAATAACTGTAATTTCTAAATTAAAAATATGGCATTATTTTACTTTTGAGGAAATCTTTACTATCTGGATTTATAGAAGGTACCTGCATTCTCATAGCTATTTCTGCATTTACACTGTTGAAGAATGCTGATTTAATTGTATTATATGCAGAAAATCTGGCCTCACATAGATATGTAGCTATAAAAAAGAAGTATTTTAATAACCTTTCCCAGGTAATTGTAGATAGTCTTCTTTGATATTACACCAAATTTCAATCAATGGTAATTTCTCAAAGATTATTTGTAATGTGGTATCTGAAACTATATCAGTCTGTAAATTTTGGAAAGTTGACAAGCTGCTGGTGATAAATACAAGTGTTCTAAAATTTTAATTTTCAATCTTAACTATAATCATCGGCAACAAATATACTAGCTATTTTTCTGGAAGTGCCGAGCTAACTTGACACAGGCTTTATAAAATATGTTTTTATTGATTTCAGAGAAAGGAAGAGAGAGGGAGAAAGAGAAATATCAATGATGAGAGAGAATCATCCATGAGCTGCCTCCTGCATGCCCCCTACTGGGAAATCGAGCCTGCAACCTGGGCATAATGGGCCTTGATCAGGAATTCAACCATGACATCCTGGTTCATGGGTCAATGCTCAATTACTGAGCCAAGCCAGCCAGGCTCACCTGAGAGAATATCTGTTGAAAAACCTGTCTGAGTAACTATGGTTTGCCAGTTTTTCTTTTAAGAAACAGTGTTATTCCATGAAAAAGTGACTCATTTACTGGCAACTTGAGTAATCACACATTTTCTCCCCCTGCAAACAACTTTAATACTTTGGTGTGACCTATTAAAATATTGAAAAGATGTGCCCTCAAAGTTGTGATCTAATAAATAATGCTACTGCTTCATCATGGACATTCCTAAGTGAAGCTGGTAGTTTTGTTTTACCCTGTGTGAGTGGTGGTGTAAGGTATGAAAGCTATTAAAATAGTGTTCTCACCTTAGTTTGGGTTAAGGCATCGAAGGTTTTATCTACTATTGTGTTGGGACAACCAGTACAAGTGTCAACACCGCAAAAGTTAAATGAGGTCTTAATGTGATTGTAAAATACTTTGGCCTTGAGGACCCCTTCAAAGTGTCTTACTGATTTCCTAGGATCTGTGGACTGTAGTCGTTCTAGGAAAATAATTTCACCAATGTTAATGGGGCAGAAAAACTTTATTGGATCTACAAAACTTACCACTCTTTGTAACAAATCTTCATGATAAAAAAAATACACTCTGAATTTCAACACCTGACTTATTTAGAAACTTTGACAACTCACTCCATTTGTAAATTGGGAATGGACTACATGTCAATACTTTGCAAAATGCATCTGTCTCCTAATTTACATAATGCTTAGTTTATTGAAAGAAAGCAAGTAATTAAAAAACACTTAAAAACTAATTTTCTCTTAAGAGTTAAAGGAAAGAAGACACATTTCAAAAGACACATTTTTTCTAACACATATGAGTTAGAAAAAAATCAAATCATGTCCTTTTACTATAATGCACTCATATTCTCATTAAACATTTCCAGACAAAGTGAATATGGTAAAAGTATTTATTTACAAAATAAACAATAGTTAAAATCACTGAAAATGTTCCATCAAGTCCCTCAGGACATTAACTTAACAAGCATTGTTAATTCTATTCTCTATATTTTTCATTATAGGAATTCTTGTAAACCAAGTTTATCTTATCCTCAATGATAGTCCAGAATTGGCATATTTTTCAATCTTGGCTGTGTTATATGATTGTGTTCTTCCACACCTCTCAATACATAATGAACATCTGGATATATGTCACCTTTTATTTAGAGATAATGCCCATGAAAGGAGAGTTTGAAGTGTAATTGGTAGCTGGATTAATATTGTATCTGAGCTAACTGATGAATCTCAGATTCTCAGATGATACTTGTTCAGGTGCAAAGTAAAGGTAATAGCAAATGCAAAAATTTTTATTGTATACTTAACTTCAGTTTATTTTTATTAGAGGTAAGGAAAATACTTTATCTGAGTTTCATAAAAATACATCTTTATAATTGTGTATTCTTTATAGAAGTTAGAAAAAATCATGCTTAATAGATATTTTATCAGTATTAATGAGTAAAACATATAATTCCTCAGACACTGATATATGTAATGCCAAATTGCTATTATTTTATATATTTATTGCCATTTTTATAATTTCGTCTATATTAATGAAACTTCCCTTTTATAGTAATTGATGATTTTAAAAAATCACAATCAAATCCATAATAATCCAGTTTAATATTTTTAAGATAAGTATATTTCTTTTTTTTTAAATATATTTTTATTGACTTGATTTCAGAGAGGAAGGGAGAGGATAGAGAGATAGAAATATCAATGATGAGAGAGAATCATGGATCGGATGCCTGCTGCATGCCCCTAATGTTGTGGGCAACTTCCATGACCAGTTGCAAATGACCACAGAGGCTGCTAAGTTGTAATAAGCAAGCAAGGATTTGAACTGGCCAGCGATGGCTGTGAGGGCATCACATGCAGGTGGAGTCCACACTCACGACCTCGCCATCCCAGGTGTAGGCAGTACCTTTAAGGGCCTTAACCACAAAATTTTCTAAATTCTGTGAACAACCAAGGGGGTGGGTTTTAGTGGACTGCAACTATTCCTGTTGACTGCTCCTTATCTCCCAACCACACCCTGCTAGATGTTGGAATATGGACCCATCTTGCGAAAGCAGACTGTACAGAAGCAAAATTGAGCAAAGTTAATAATCTCTAAAGGTCAACTACAGTCTCAACTCCTGGAGCCAATGAGCAACTGAAATCAATCTTTTATGGTTCTGGTCCTCAGGCACAAGAGAATAATCTTTGTGATGTGGGATAGATTTATGTGACCTGCCAGGTCTCAATTTGAAAGCTGAGATAACTACCTCATTGTTTAAGCAAGTAAGTGTGTACAAAAGCCAGAATAGCAGGGTTAAAATTCAAATAGCAGTTTTTACCTGAGATGAATGCTCTTAAGGTTCTATTTCACCTTACTGGGCATTGAGCCCGCAACCTAGGCATGTGGCCTTGGCTGCAATTGAACCTGGGACCCTTCAGTCCACAGGCCAATGCTCTTATCCACTGAGCCAAACTAACTAGGGCAAATAAAAATTGTATATATTTAAAGTGTATAGTGTGGATGTTTTGATATATGTATACACTGTGAAATGATTACCACAACGAAACAAATTAACATATTCATCACATCCTCTAGTTACCTTTGTGTGTGTGTGTGTGTGTGTGTGTGTGTGTGTGTGTGTGTGTGTCTGTTTGGCAAGAACACTTAAGATGTATTCTTTGCAAATTTCAGGTGTAAAATATTTAGTATGTTATTATTCACTGTTATCATCATGCTTTACATGTACCCAGAAATTATTCACTTTATATGTGAAAGTTGGTACTCTTTAATCAATATCTTCTTTTTTCTCACATCCCCTAGCCTTTGGTAACCTCTATTTTACTTTCTTTTATTATAAGCTAACTTTTTTAAAAGATTTCACATATAAGTGAGTTCATGCAATATTTGTCTTTCTGTGGCTGGCTTGTTTCACTTAACATAATATCCTCCAGGTTCACCTAAATTGTCACAAATGGAAGGACTTCCTTCTTTTTAAAGGCTGAATAGTATTCTATTGTATATCTCTCTATCTCTCTATCTCTATCTCTATCTCTATCTCTATCTCTATCTCTATCTCTATCTCTGTCTTTGTCTCTATCATTTGTATCCATAATCTTCTTTATCCAGTCATTTATTGACAGGCATTTAGGTTGTTCCCACATTTTGGCAATTGTGAATAATGCTGCAATAAACATGGGAGTGCAGATGTCTCTTTGAGATAGTGATTTTATTTCCTTTTGATATATATCCTGAAGTGGGATTTCTGTTCATATGGTAGTTCTATACTTTTTCTGTTTTCTGTAATGGCTGTACCAACTTATGTTTTTACCACGAGTACACAGGATTCCCTTTCCTTCATAGCCTAATCAATACTGACCTTTTGACTTTTTGATAATACTCATCCTAACAGCTATGATGTGTATCATTGTGGTTTTTATTTGGACTTTCCTAATGATGAATGAAGTTGAGCATCTTTTCATATACCTGTGAGCACTTACACATCTGCTTTGGTAAAATATCTATTCAGGTCCTTGTTTAATTGGATTATTTGGTTTTATTAATGAACTGGAAGCCCAGTGCATGAAATATATGCACTGGATGGGGGGGGGTGTCCCTCAGCCCAGCCTGCTCCCTCTCCAATCTGGAAACCCTCTCACAATCCAGAATTGCTGGCTCTTAACTGCTTGCCTGTCTGCCTACCTGATTGCCCATAACTACTTCTGCCTGCCAACCTGAGCACCCCTTAACTGCTCCCCTGCCAGCTTGATTAATACCTAACTGCTCCTCTGCCAGCCGGATTACCCCCAACTGCCCTCCCCTTCCAGCCTGATCTTGCCCCCAACTGACCTCACCTGCTGGCCTGATGGCTTCCAACTGCCCTCCCCTGTCAGCCTGGTCACCCCCAACTGCCCTCTCCTGCAAGCCTCGTCCCCACAACTGCACTTCCCTGTCAACCTGATGGTTTCTAGTTGACCTCCCCTGCAAGCCTGATCTTGCCCCCAACTGTCCTCCTCTGCCAGCCAATTTGGTTCTGATTGGTCAGTTTCTATGCCAGTCAGCATCTCTGGGCTTATCAACAGGGCCTTATCAGAAAGGCGGGGCTGATCAGCAGCCCCAGTGGAGGCCTGGAGAGAGATGGAGGCATGGCTGCTGGCCAGGCCCAGAGAGAAAGAGAGAGGCAAGTGCTGATCAACAGCTGCCACAGAAGCTATGGATCAGACCCTGCTTCTCTCTTAAGGCTTCTCTCTGGGACTGATTTTCAGCCTCCTCAGCAGTCAGTGTTGGGTCACCATGGCAACCTAGCGCTGACTGCAGAATTGACTTGCGGTTGGTCAAGCTTCCAGTTATTCATTCTTAGTAGGTTCTGTGTTTCAATGACTTATTCCATTTCTTCTAGACTGTCCAATTTGTTGGTGAATAATTGTTCATAATAGTCCCTTATGATCTTTTTTAAACTTTCTGTGCCATGAGTTGTAATATGTCTTCTGTTTCTGATTTCTTCTTCTTCTTCTTCTTCTTCTTCTTCTTCTTCTTCTTCTTCTT
>JAAGEH010000393.1:53396041-53530873 GCA_011751065.1 Lasiurus cinereus
CTTCTTCTTCTTCTTCTTCTTCTTCTTCTTCTTCTTCTTCTTCTTCTCACCCCTCCTCCTCCTCCTTCTCTTCCTCTTCCTCCTCTTATTCCTCTTCTTCCTCTTCCTGCTCCTCCCCCTCCTTCTTCCTATTCTCTTTTTCTTATTCCTCCTCCTCCTTCTCCCCTCCTCCTATTATTATTATTATTGTTCTCCTTTGCCTTTAATTTCTTCACTTTCTCTCTCATTCTCTCTCTCTCTTGCTCACTCATTAGTTTAGCTAGAGTTTGTCAATTTTGATTGTTTTGTTTTGCTTTTTCCAAAAATTAACTCTTAGTTTCATTGATTTGTTTCAGTTGCTTTTTTATTTTCTATTTTATTTATTTTTGTTCTAATATTATTTCCTTCCTTCTGATAACTTGGGGCTTGTTTTTTTTTTTTCTTCCTTTTCTAGTTTCTTGAAATGAAAGTTAGTTCTTCTTTTGAAATCTTTCTTTTTTTAATGTAAGCATTAAACTTCCTTCTTAGTGATGTCTCACAGGTCTTGGTATGTTGTTTTTATTTTCATTTGTCTTAAGATATTTTCTAATTTTTTAAAAATTACTTATTTGAGCCAATGATTGTTCAAGACTGTTTAAATTCTATGTATTTATGAATTTTTCCATTTTCCTTTTGTTATTAACTTCTAGTTTCAGTCCATTGTGGTTGAAAAACATACTTGAAATGAATTCAATCATCTTAAAATTGTTGTTTATTGCTGTTTATTTCTTCCTTAAAGTCTGTTGATGCTTATATAACTATATTTGTCATAAATTCTGGTTGAATTGATTGATTTTTTAAATTATGCAATGACTTCCTTTGTCCTTGTGACACTGTTTAACCTAAAATCCCTTTTGATGTAAGTGTAGACACCATTCTTCTATCTCGGTTACCATTTTCATGGAATGTCTATTTTCATGCCTTCACTTTTAACCTTTATGTATTCTAAAATCTAAAGCAGATTTCTGATGTACAACATATAGCTGTATCTTACAGTTTTTTAAATCCATTCCACCAGAATATGTCTTTTGATTGGTGAGTTTAATCCATTTATACTTGTTAATTATTGATAGACCAGACACCCAGAGCACAAAATTGTGCACTTGTAGGGTCCCTAGGCCTAGCCTGTGATCAGGGCCATGTCCGCCACCCCAGGATACGCCACGATACTGTCCTGCAATACTCCATGATGCTGCCACCACCCCAGGGATGCTCTGCAGAGCTTCTCACCATCCCAAGACGTTCCACAAAGCTGCTTGCCACCCCGGGATGCTCCACAATGCTGCCCTGTGATGCTCTGCAACACTGCTGCTGCCCTGCAACACTCCATGATACTGCTCACCTCTACCATGGGCACTCCACAATGCTGCCGCCACCCTGCGAGTCCAGACCCAGTCCCACTCCGTTGCCACCCAGCCCAGTTCCCATGGTTTCTCATTGGCTATATAGCAATGGGATCCTGCAGGCTGGGGGAAGGTTACTGAGAGGTGGTCAATTCACCTCATAGTGACTGGTCAATTGGTTGTTCTGGTCTTGAGGCCTGGCCTTTTATTATTATAGATGAAAAGTATTTTTTAAAAATACTAACCCTTTATCAGATATGTGGTTTGCAAACATTTCCTTCCATTCCATACTTTATCTTTTCATTTTTTTTATTCTTTCTTTTCTTTTTTTGAGGAACTTTTTAGTTTGACCTAGTTCCACTTATTTTTATTTTTCTTGTATTGTTTTTAGTGTCATATTAAAAAAATTATTGCCAAGACCAATCAATGTCAAATGTTTGTATATAGTGTAAGGTAAGGGTTCAATTTTATCCTTTGTATGTGGATATCCAGTTTTTCCAAGGACATTTATTGAAAAAATTATCATTTCTCCATTTTATGTTCTTGGCATCTTTGTTGAAAATTAGTTGACCTATATTTTTTTGTGTTTATTTCTGGTATCTCTATTCTGTTGCATTGATCTATGTGTCTGTTTTTTTTTTTTTTGTCAATACCATACTTATTTGATTATCATAGCTTTGAAATATAGTTTGAAATCTGAAAGTATGATGTCTCCAACTTTGTTCTTCTTGTTCAACATTGTTTTAGTTATTCAGGATCTTCTGTAGTTCCAAACAAATTTTGGATTAAAAAAAATTCTGTGAAAAATGCCATTGCAACTTTGATAGGAATTGCATTGACTCTAGAATGCCTTGGGTGAAATGGGCATTTTAACTATATTAATTCTCCTAGTTTATAACATGAACACAAACATAGAATGTTCATCTATTCTGTCTTCTTCCACATACATGGAAGTGGGGTAGCATTGTGCATAGCTGCAGCAGCTAGGGCTGGGAGGGCTGCAGGCAGGATAGCCCTGCTGGATTCTGAGATTGGGGTGCCCCATAGGTCAGAGAGGGTGGAGTAATGGGTGAGGTCAGGGATTCAGGAAGCTGGAGTCTGTGAGTGCAAAATCCTGTGGGGTCCTCAGGAGAGAAAGCTGTAGGGAGTCATTGGAGTTGGCTGTGCTGGCTGTTGGTTTCCCTCTGAAAGCTGCGGGGGTCCTCTGCAAAGCTGGCCACTAGGAAAAGGTAGGGATACTGGGAGTCCCTGCTCTGTGTCCTTGTTTGTAGATGTCTCAAAACAGCTCACCTTTGTTGGTCTCTGTGTGAGATTAAATCAACATGGACCCTTCATGCAGTGCTGCCCTGAGCAGCTGAGGAAGCTGGTTGCTCACCCCACTTGGCTTTATCCAGGGTGGGGAACTCTGTTGGGCCATAACATTCCCTCTTGGTGCCAAGCAGTGCTGGCCCAGGATATGGGATGGTGCAAGCAAGATGAAATGGTTCTCCCTAAGCTTTTTTTGTGGTTATTCTCAGATTTCTGTCCCATTGTGTTACTGAAGCTTCATATGTGGGCTCCTGAGCTGCCTCAGAGCTCTTTCATTCATGGATCACCATTGAATGGTTCTACGTGGGGATGGAAGCTGAACGTCTCATTTCACCATCTTGGTGCTATCATGCCTTATTTACTACATGAAATTAAAACCACCTCGCATTCTGACAGGTTGGATTAGCCCATGAGGATGTTTCCAGTTTGGGATGCCGCCCTTCCCTTGGCTTTCTTTAAGGAGCCTAGAGTGGGCTGGGCTCACACACTCTGAGGGCGAGGGCCTCAGGATTGCCCTGTGTGCCCCTTCTCGGTGCAAGTGGAGAAAGGATGCTCTCACCCTAGAGGTGCCAGCTGTGATCATGGATGCCACCTGCACTGCGTCATTCTCTGGCAAGACCATAGGACTAGGTTCTCTCGCAGTAGAGTCTACCTGCTCTGAAACCAACATGCTACCAAGACTATCTTCTCAAATCCAGTCTAGAGTTCCCTCTGTCTGGAAGTTATCTTAATTCTAGAGCCTTCTTGGCCTTCCTTGTCTCTAACTTCCTGTCTTGGGATGCTGCAGTTGACATTTCCATTATTTTCTTCTAAATGCTGTGTGCTCTATACTGGAATTGATTCCTCTTTCTATAGAGGACATCCTCAAATAGCAATGACATAGGGTGACAATAGCTCAATTGAGTCACACAAGATTTTGCTACCCTAATTCCTGGATGCTAGCTGACTTCTGTTCTTCCTTTGCTTTAGGTGTTTTATTTGCAGAGAAAAGTTGAATTTCTTTATATTATAATGGATATAGAGAACACATATGCACAAAAACAAATAAAATAACCCATTGCATTTCCAGCACATATAACTTAATTAAAATACCCTGAGAGGTGGATGTATTTATTTTCAGTAACTACATCTCTGGGTAGTGAACTCTTGGAGATTGATTGGGGCTGTCTCCTTTTTCTTTTAAATCCCTCCAGGGCGGCTCATAGTTGAACCTTAATAAACCTTGGTGACTGACTGCTGCTGGTGGCGAGCTTGTCACTTTTGAAAGCCAAAGTAACTCTTTGGTGACTCAGATACAATTTTGTTGCTTTCAACAAAGAACTCACTACAGAGTCTGAAAGACTCATGGCTTAATCTCTCTGAGAGGAGTTGCTAGGCAACCCAGAAGCTGGGTGTTCAGATCTCTGTACACCTTTTCTCCACGTGCTCCCTGTAGCCTGCATGGCTTCTTCTATCATCTCCCAAATTCACAGCTCAGGATTCCTTGCTGCTTTGGTAAGCCAGACTAAAATCTTCCCTTCCCCAGTGGACATTCCTGCCTTTGCTACATGTCCTTAAAGTTAATCTATACCATCTATTGCCAATTCCTGTTTTCTATTTTCTTAATCTTTCCAATGGAGATGGAGTGTATAATCTGTTTTTCTCGGGTTTCTCAAAAGCAGGGATATCTTAGGACCATGAGAACAGAACCAACATTTCTTGGCCTTTGTCTTTATGGAAATGATGCAAATTGCACCTGCTCAGAGTCTCTAGCTGGTCCAGGAAGTCCTCAGAGGACATTGGCTATGTGCTGTGGCCTTTTTTCTCCTGCCATTTTCTCCTTTCTTGCTCTTGATGCTGGATTTGCAGATCCCCTGAGGACTCTTTTATCGTTTGCAGAGTTAAAGTACTGCATTTGGACATGGGGATATTTTCTGCAATCTGTTTCTTAACAGATATGAACCTATTGAAATTGTACACTTCGGTCTGATTTGTGAAGCATTCAAATTGTTACTTAGCTCTGGAATGGTGGGTGCCACTTTTGTTGAAGTACAAGTTAATATCCATGCATCACATAAGAGGAATTCTGTGTTTTACCTTTGTCTACTGAAGCACTTCCACCCCCAGCAGCATTTCTCATGCCCACTGCTCAGTTTTCTGCATCCCACACTGCCTGGAGCTGTTATGTTCACTCGCTCCTGTTCCTAGACCCTCCTGCCTTTACCTCCTCTCATGCTCCTCCATTCTTTACTATTTCACATTGTATAGCTCACTATCAGATTTGGTACTTCCTAATGTGTTTTCTTCAGATCCAGCCAGACCCTGTCTGTTCTCAAATCCTGTATGGTAAGGTGATCCTTTGAGAGCAAACGGTTGGGCAAGGGAATTTTCTTGAGTGAGATGGAGGGAGGAGACTGTTTGTGGCCATGTTTGCATGAGCAAGATTTAGCCTGTGGCACAAAGATGTGCTTTTGTGGTGGAGCAACCGGTAATAGAGGTTACATTGGTACCTCGCTCGAGATACGAGTGCCCTAACATAGGAGATTTTTGAGATACGAGCCATCGAGCGAGCGATTTTTTGCTTTGAAATATGAGCAACATTTGAGATACAAGTAATCACTCGGATTGGCTGGCTGCACACGACCCACCAGTTTACCGCGATTCGAGTGTCTCATAGTTTCCCACGCCTCAGTCAGTGTGCTTGTGTACCTCGTTGTCGAAGCATCTTTTGTGCATTTACATACTTTATCACATTTCTTTTTATAACCATGGGTCCGAAGAAAGCGAGTGGAAAGGTCAGTGCTCAGAAGAGGATGATGTCTATTGAATTAAAGCGTGAAATCATAGAAAAATATGAGCAAGGTGTGCGAGTGGCTGACTTGGCAAGGCAGTACAGGTGTAGTACTTCAATGATATGCACTGTGCTTAAACAGAAGGAGTCGATAAAGGGTATAATGCCAGCTAAGGGCGTTAAAATAATTTCTAAGCTCCTTAGCTCTCTCCATGAAAAGATGGAGAATCTACTGATGGTGTGCGTGATGGAGAAGCAGCTTAAAGGAGATACATTAACACAGGGCATCATATGTGAGAAGGCGCGAGTGATTTACGGTGATTTGCTGGAGCAGACCCCGCGCACTTCCACTGACGAAGCATCAAAAGACTCATTCAAAGCCAGTAGAGGCTGGTTTGATAACTTCAGGAAAAGGTCCGGCATTCACTCCATCGTCAGGCATGGTGAGGTAGCAAGTTCGGATGTGAAGGCAGCTGAGGATTACCTCAAAACTTTTTCCGAACTGATAGAAGCCAAAAGATATATCCCCCAGCAAGTCTTCAACTGTGATGAGACAGGGCTTTTCTGGAAGAAGATGCAGAATAGGATTTATATGTAACAGCAGAGGAGAAGGCAATGCCAGGCCACAAACCCATGAAGGACAGGCTAACTCTCACACTGTGTGCCAATGCGAGTGGCAACTGCAAGATCAAGCCTCTGCTCGTATACCATTCGGAAAACACCAGAATCTTTAAGTCATATAAGATTTTAACAGATAAACTGCAAGTTATGTGGAGGGGAAACCCGAAGGCATGGGTCACCAGGCAGTTCTTTGTGGAGTGGGTAAACCTGGTTTTCGGTCCTTCTGTTAAGAAATATCTACAGGAAAACAACCTAACCTTGCAAGCCCTCCTTGTCCTTGACAATGCTCCTGCTCACCCACTGAACCACGAAGATGAACTCCTCGAAGAGTTCAAGTTTATAAAGGTTATCTACCTATCTCTGAACACCACTCCTATCCTGCAGTTCATGGATCAGGAGGTGATTTCTAATTTTAAAAAGCTGTACACCAAGCACCTGTTCCGGCGCTGCTTTGAGGTGATGGAGAACACAAACCTCACCCTTCGAGAGTTCTGGAAGAACCACTTTAACATCGTAATATGCCTCAGAATTATTGATCAGGCCTGGCTGGGTGTTACAACGAGGACTTTGACCTCTGCATGGAAGAAGCTGTGGCCTGAGGCCGTAGCCGAAAGGACCTTCGAAGGTTTTGAACCTGAGGTGCCAGTGGAGGAGGAGATAGTGTCTCTGGGAAAATCCATGGGCCTGGAGGTGGATGAGAGAGATGTGAATGAGCTCGTCAAGGAGCACTCTCTGGAACTCACCACGAAGGAATTACAGGAGTTGCAGTTTTAGCAACATGAGGAGGTTCTCCAAGAAATTGGTTTCGAGGAGGAGCCAGAGGTGGAGGAGATCTCTACAAGTGAGATAAAGGAGATCTTAGGAATGTGAAAGAGGGTGTCACACTTTGTGGAAAAGAAACACCCCAAAAAAGTTGCTACTGGTCGTGCATTGGAGCTGTTCAATGAAACTTGCCTCACCCATTTCAGAAACATTCTGAAAGGGAGGAAGAGCTAAACCTCATTGGACACGTTTTTTTTGAAATTGGCCAAAAATGCAAAGACCAGTAGCAATTAAGTTCAGTGAAGATTAGTTAAGTTACATTCAGTTTAGGGATAAAGTGTAGCATTAAGAGCGTAGCGAGTAGGTAAATACACTTTATAAAACCAGTTTATTCCTTTACATTCTCTTTTATTATGTTTTTATACAATATTTGTCATTTATAAATACATTTTTCTTATTCAAAAATATGTAACAAGAACAACTGGGGTGGCATTTTGGGGGCTGGAATGGATTAACAGCATTTCAATTGATTTCAGTGGGGAAATTTGCTTTGAGATACGAGCAACTTGATATATATGAGCAAGGTTGCAGAAGGAATTAAACTCGTATCTCAAGGTACCACTGTATAAGCAAGAGCCCTGAAGTCAAAACTTCTCCATCAAACCCTACCTCCCCCACAAGTGCTTATTGAGTACCTGGGCAGGTTACATAGCATCTTTGTTTCAGTTTCCTCATCTATAACATGGATGAGGTTCAATGAGTTAATTCACATGAAGTGTTCATTGCACTGAGTGGCCAGAATATTATGATCTCTGAACACATAATAATCTGGCCACTCAGTGTATATCCTATATAATAAAAGGCTAATATGCAAATTGTCCCCTCAAGTAGGAGTTTGACCAGCAGGCAAGCCTGCCAACTGCCTATGTTCCCTCCCCCTGGCCAGGCTGGACAGATGGCACCCATTTATGAATTCATGCACCGGTTCTCTAATACTAACTAATAAAAGAGCAATATGCAAATTAACCATCACTTCACTACGCCCACAAGCCACACCCACCAGCTAATCAGTAGTGAGCATGCAAATTAACCCAACCAAGATGGCTGCAGGCACAGAAAGAGCAGGAGGCTTGGATTTCACTGGCAATGGAGGAAGCCAAGCTTTCCGCACATCCTGGCTGCCCAGGCCTCCACTCAAGGCTACAAAGTTTCACTTATGGAAGATAAGTAAATCCCAATAAAAATGGCAGCAGTCACTGAGGTGGAGAGAGCAGGAGGCTTGAATTGCCCCCAGCGATGGAGGAAGCCAAGCTTGTGCAGCCCTGGCCTCCCTTGGTCTCTGCTCAAGGCTACAAAATTTCAATTATAGAAGATAAATAAATCCCAGATACCAGGGCCTCCACTTGGGTCACTGGGGGGCGTGGCCAGCCTGAAAACCACCACAGGCCCCTTGCCTAGGCTGCCTCATGCCCCAAGGGAACTTCCACCATGATCTAGGACACCCTTCAGAGCAAACCAGCTGGCTCCCACCCATGCACCGGGCCTGTATCCGATCTAATAAAAGAGTAATATGCAAATTGACAGTCACTCTAACATACAAAATGGCTGCCTCCATGTGGTCAAAGATGGCTGCCCCCCTGTGGACACAAGATGGCCACCACAAGATGGCCAGCAGGGAAAGGCAGTTGGGAGGGACCAGGCTTGCAAGGGAGGGCAGTCAAGCCTGTAGGGGAGGGCAATTATGGTTTACCAGGCCTGCAGGGGAGGGCATTTAGGGGCAAACAGGCTGACAAAGGAGCAGTTAGGCATCAATCAGGCTGGCAGAGTAGTGGTTAGGTGATGATCAGGCAGCAGGTAGAAGCAGTTAGGGGCAATCAGGAAGGCAGGCAGGTGAATGGTTGAGATACAGCAGTCCTGGATTGTGAGAAGGCAGTCGGACATCCCTCAAGGGGTCCCAGATTGGAGAGGGTGAAGGCTGGGCTGAGGGGTTATACCCCCATGCATGAATTTTGTGCATTGGGTCTCTAATATATTATATATATATTATACACAAACACGTATGTGCGTGCACACACACAGACACACACACAGGCACATACTGAGTGGCCAAATTATTATGCATTCAAAGATCATAATAATGTGATCACTCAGTGTAAATGTCACCTGTTATATTATTGGTTATCACCATTTCTTTCTAGATTCTGACAAGTCTATTCCAGTTTGGGAGAGGAGGAGACATTGATGAGGGATCAGAGGGAAATCTGAGGAGTGCAGGCCCTGCTTTACTTGACCCCTCCCCTTCCCCTTGACCTTGGCTGGGCTTTGTTGTCCTGTACTTCTTCCCCAGGATGACTGCCTCCAAGATGCTTCTGAAGAGCTAGGCCTGCGAGCAGTCACATCAGACCCTGGAAGGGCTGGGACAAGAGGAGACACAGCTTCCTCCATCATTCTGAGACCTCTTGCTCCACATGCCCAAACAATGGCCAGAGAGTCCTGAGCCTGAGATTCGTGTTCTGCTCCCACTGATTAAGTCAGGCAAATAGCTTTCCTTTGGGTCTCAGTTTCCCAGCTTATAAAATGAGGATACAGGGGCAATATTTTCAAAGTATATCTTTACAACCATTATAATCCTTGTTGTTCCAGGAGCCATCCCCTCGCTTCCCTGTGGACCGCTGTTGAAGTCCTGCAGGTGGGCAGACCCCTGGCACTGGGTATTAGTCACTGCATAGATTCGCACTTCCCTCCCAAGTGCTCCTAATCCCCAGCACTTCATCAGAAGAATAGCTCTATGCATGCATTTATGATCTATGAATCATGGGCCCAGCGTGATAACTGAAGACAACCCAGGAAGTTTTTATGAAGCGAAGAATAAAAAGTAATTTGGTGCAAATCACTTTTTCTCATGCTCCGATATTTCTCACCCTCTGTCAGCTCCACTGGGCAAATAACATGGTATGCTGACTTCTGCCGGCAGGCCACCGGCCTCACCACTTTCATTTTGTCCTCACCACCTTTGCTTTGTCCTGGCTACTGAAAGCCGGCTCCTGGCGGGCTCCTCATTGCGCCTCCAATTGTGACAGTGCCAGGACTGAATAATGTACAAGAAGAATGTTCTTTCTCTTCCAAATGGTCACAAATGGCCTGTGCAGTACAATAATGTCTCTGAGCTTTCCCATAATGGTCAGAAAAGGTGGTTTGAATTTTGCAATCAATACTTTGATAGCTTGTGGCATTTTACTCCATTAAGACCTATTTTCCAGAAGATATCTTCATCTCTTTAAAATGAATTCTCCTTACCAGTCCAGAGTCCATCTATAACTTTCTCTGACAACTCCAGCCTACTTAGAATACACTAAACTTGTACATATTACTCTTAATCTGTACAATTTTACTCTGCAATTTATCCTTTCATTTGTAAGCCACTTTTCTCGTAAGCTAGACTGCCAGTTCTCTGAGTAGGAATCATGTCTTCTACCTTCCTGTACTGGTAGATGGTTGACAGTCAATAAATGTCTCCTCACTTCCAGATAAATGTTTGCACCCATAGTTATGGGTGGATGGATAGAAGACCAAGATGGTATATTCACCAGGTTTTTGTTTTGTTTTGTTTTGTTTTGTTTTTTTGCTCTATAACCAACAATCTCAAAATTTCAGTAGCTTATAACAGGAAACTCTGGCTCTCCTCTAGTAAGCTCACAGGGGGCCTGTGGTTAGGCTGGTGTAGGCTGAGCTTGGCTGGCCAGGCTGGGCTCCAGTCTTTTCCTTGGGCTTAGTTCTTTTTTAGATGTCTTCATTCTGGGGTCTCATCAGCTAATATTCCTGGAGTGTGTTCTTCATCCATGAATATTCCATGTCTCAAAGGAAGGTACATGGCTCAACTCATCTACGTTTGTTTCTCCATGCGTTGTGGCTAAAGACACTGCCAAGGTCTTTATGATGACATCAAGAGCTGGGAGCAGAAACTGAGTTTCCACACGGCGAGGTCATTGTCCTTGGAAGTGGAAATGACCCTGAAAGATTACCCATGCTGGTTCTTTGTCTCCCAGTATATGAACCTACCCTCCAAGAATGGCCCAAGGACTAGTAACATCAGCAGCATCTGGGAGTTTCTTAGAAAAGCAGAATCTCAGACCCCACCTCAGACTTGCTGAATCAGGATAGTCATTTTAGTAAAACCTTCAAGTAACTCATACACTTTGAAGTATGAAATTTTCTAAAGTATCATTCTCACAATATGTTCCATGAAAGACTAACAGGTGTTATATCAGGGAAAATGTTCATTAATTAAACACATTTGGAGTATTTCCGGACTTCTCAACACTTCAACACTTACAACCCACTAATAAAGATTGTGGAGCACTGAGATGGGAGATCTTATTCATTTCATAGAGCTTCTATAACAGAGTACCATAAACTGGGTGGCTTCAAACAACACAAATTTATCCTCTTACAATTTAGCAAGTCAGACTTTTGAAATCAAGGGGTTGGCTCCAGTCACAGGATCTGAGCAGGCCTCTCTCCTAGCTTCTGGAGCTTGCTTGCAGTCTTTTTTTTTTTTTTTTAATATATCTTATTGATTTTTTCCAGAGAGGAAGGGAGAGGGAGAGAGAGTTAGAAACCTTGATGAGAGAGAAACATCAATCAGCTGTCTCTTGCACCACCCCCTCTACCCCCACTAACCCCCCTAATTTAGGGGGGTTAGTGGGGGTAGAGGGAGAGCACCTGGGATACTTCAGTCTGCAGGCCATTGCTTTATCCACTGAGCCTAAACCGGTTAGTGGAATCAAACCTGGGATACTTCAATCTGCAGGCCATTGCTTTATCCACTGAGCCTAAACCGGTTAGTGCTCCTTGGCTCACAGCCGTATCCCTCCAGTCTTTGCTCTGTCCTCACCTGGACTTCTTCCCTCCATGTGTCTCTGTGTATCTTTTCCTCTTCTTATAAGAACACCAGTCTTTGGATTTAGGGCCCACCCTAATCCAGTATGACTTCATTTTAACTTAAGTACTAAGATCTTCTTTTCAAATAAGATCACATTCTGAGCTTCTGGGTGGACATGTTTTTTTTTTTTTTGGGGGGGGGAGGGGGTTTGAGGGAGAGCACTATTCAACCCATTACAGAGGTAGAGGGATGAATATGAAATGAAGTACTTCCTTAACATCATTGGTCAGGGAGCCCTTCATAGAAGAGCTCATGGCATAGACTTAGATGAGAGTTCATATCATCCTAGACATATGATTGTTGATTTCCCCCTGAGTTTTTAAGAATGGAATTCTATAGGCTTATTTTGTAGCCCATTCCAAAGTGATTCCAAGTCTCATCTATAGTTTTTTTTTATCAGGGGTGGAACACTTGTAGCTAAGGCTAAACATGGCACTCAGATAAATTTGTTTGGCTACCTCATGAGATTGCATTGAGAAATAGCTCCATTTTGAGATGAAGATTTTTGCTATGATATTGTATTTGAGATCAGTGATATTTAAAAGAAGCTAATAAAACACTAGTTCCTATTTTTTCTTTGCATGAAAATCTAAATACTAGGATTTCATCATTAGTTCACCACTGAGAATAGTTATTTCTTATATGACCAAGTTGACAGGATTAGAGAAAGCTAAATCTGACTGCTTAGCCTCCACTTCTTGAAACAGAACAGATGGTTGGTTTCCAAATTAGGGGATCCGTGTTCACAGAGCACAAATATTGTGGTATTGGAGAACCATTGGAAGTCTCCCTGAATTAGGAATTGTCTTGGGAATATGAGGTTTAGTCATCATCAAACATAAGTGCATTTTTAAGAGAAAATATTTTTTAGATAGTAGTAGATTGATGTATAAGAAGTAGTATGGAGAACTCTCCTCTACTCTTTATTCAGTTTCTTTTCAATGTAACAGTTTACAATACACTTTAGTATAATATCACAATTAAGGTATTGACTTTGATATAACTCTCCAGTCTTACTCAGAGTTCCTCAGTGTTACTTGTACTCATTTGTGTGTGTGTGCACATACTTGTATGTGTGTGTGTGCATTTAGCTCTACAGAATTTTATCACAGGGTTAGTTTCTGTATCTGCCACCTAAGCAAACATACTAAACAGTCCCATCACCACAGGAGACTCATATATATATTTTGAATTTGAATTCCAGCAATTTTCCCTGAGTCATCCATGCTCATGGAACCCTGGAAATTACTCTGCTTGGAATAAACAGCCTCCCCCCATGAACTGGCTGGCTGGGAGTGCCAGTCAGCAGTTGTGCAAGATTACAAAGTCAAAGTGGATAGCAGAGAAGGCAAACCCATGCACTTGTCCACCTTCGCATCAGGTACTAACTGGGCAGAGATAAGGATTTGGTTTCAAATAACAAATTAATAGTTTCCCATAACTCCATTAATGCATGGCTGTGATCCCATGAAATTACATCTCTGACAAACCAGCTGCACTAAAATTTACTCTATGTAAAATGATTGTGCTAATTACTTTCTTTTTATGCTTTTATAATCGTCTGACTGGCAATAACATTTGCAGCGTAGATATGCACTAATGAGAAAAGTCATCCAATCTCATGCAGCAGGTCATTAGTAACTGGCTTCAGGGGTAGAAGGGTAATTTCTCCCTTTGGTGCAGTTGAAGAAGCTGATGCATCAAGTGCCTTTTTTTTTAAGCCTTAGGCACTAACCAAATCTGGATATTGATGAAGAGAAAATTTGTTAAGGCATGAAATATCTTATAAGTACCCTTCACCTTTCCCTTTGTAGAAACAGGATTCAGAAATGTTATGAAATTGGCAGTTCTCTTAGTTGTGCTCCATCCCATTCCACTCTTCCCAGTGCTAGCTCTATCAGATTCTGCCTACTTTATACTCTTGATTCTCAACAGAAATGGCACTATCTAATAATAGAGGCCCAGTGCACAAAATTCATCCACACATAGGGTTCCTAGTGGCTGCTGGCCAGGCCAGGGCCTTCCTTTCTTCTGTGCCACCCGCTGATGGTCAGTGCACGTCATAGCTAGTGATCAAACTCCTGTTTGGTCTAACTATTGAGGGGGACGTTTTGTATATTAGGTTTTTATATATATAGATAGTACTTCAGCACTTTGCTGGGAAATATTTTGAGACTATACAATGAAAATGGACTAGGCCCAGGGATGTTGGACACCTGCAGATATAGAACAGAGAAGCACATCAATAAATTGGTCCTCAACCCATGAGTCTTTCCATGCCCCATGGATCATTCATATAGATGACACATTGTGGTACAGTGATCTGAACCTAGAACTTCACTTCATCATGCTTGTGAACATGAAACATTTTTGCCTGGTTTTAAATAGAAATTGGCTTTCCCAGAAATGTAACTGCTGTGTAAATGGACAAAAGGTTGCATTGTGTCTTGTATTGGAATTTGAGTTAGTTGTTTGCTATTTAGAGGAACTCTCATTACAATTGCAATGGTCCTTGAGAAGCTGCAGTTGCTAACTGAGCACATTTGCATTGGTCAGCTTTGAGCTGTGGATCTCTCAGTGACTCTGGAGATGGGTTCTGATGACGTCATTACATCTGTTAGTCTCGTGATGCCTGAATAAGTGACATTTTGAAATACATGTTCTTACTCAAAGTTACCTTAAATTTCTTTGTTCCTAAAGGTGTAATAAAGATATGTAGGTAAGTTATATTATCATTAAATTTTGTCTAAGAATGGTAAAATGTATTATTTCTTTTTTTTTAATTGATTTAAATATTACATATGTGTCCTTATCCCCCTCATTGCCCCCCACTCCCCACACATGCCCTCAGCCTGTGGTGTCTGTGTCTATTGGTTAGGCTTATATGCATGCATACAAGTCCTTTGGTTCGTCTCTCCCCCTTACCCTCACCCTTATCTACCTTCCCTCTGAGGTTTGATGGTTTGATCAATGTTTCTTTGTCATTAGTTTATGTTGTTCATTATATTCCATAAATGAGTGAGATCATGTGATATCTATCTTTCTCTAGCTTATTTTGCTTAGCATAATGATCTCTAGTTTCATCCATGCTGCTGCAAATGGTAAGAATTCCTTCTTTTTTATCACAGTGTAGTATTCCATTGTGTAGATGTAACACAGTTTTTTAATCCACTCATCTGCTGATGGGCACTTGAGCTGTTTTCAAATCTTAGCTATGGCAAATTGTGCTGATATGAACATAAGGGTGCATATATCCTTTAAGATTGGTGTTTCTGTTTTCTTGGGATATATTCCTAGAACTGGGATCACTAGGTCAAATGGGAGTTCCATTTTTAGTTTTTTGAGGAAACTCCATACTGTTCTTCACAGTGGCTGCACAAGTCTGCATTCCCACCAGCAGTGCGTGAGGGTTCCTTTTTCTCTGCATCTTCACCAGCACTTGTCATTTGTTGATTTGTTGGTAGCCATTCTGACAGGTGTGAGATGGTATCGCATTGCAGTTTTGATTTGCATCTCTTGGATAATTAGTGACTTTGAGCATATTTTCATATGTCTCTTGGTCTTCCTTATGTCCTCTTTTGAAAAGTAACTATTTAGGTCTGTTGACCATTTTTTGATTAGGTTTTTTAGTTGTATGAGTTCCCTGTAAATATTGGAGATTAAACCTTTATCAGAGCTAACATTGGCAAATATGTTTTCCCATGCAGTGGGCTTTCTTATTGTTTTGTTGATGGTTTCTTTTGCTGTGAAAAAGCTTTTTATTTTGATGTAGTCCCATTTGTTTATTTTCTCTTTAGTTTCTATTGCCCTAGGAGCAGTATCAGCATATGTCTGAGATTTTGCTGCCTGTGGATTCCTCTAATATTTTTATGGTTTCCCGTCTTATGCTTAAATCCTGCATCCATTTTGAGTTTATTTTTGTGTATGATGTAAGTTGGTGGTCTAGTTTCATTTCCTTCTTCTTCTTCTTTTTTTTTTTTTGCATGTATCTGTTCAATTTTCCCAACACCATTTATTGAAGAGACTGTCTTGACTTCATTGTATCTTCTTACCTCCTTTGTCAAATAGTAATTGTGTATAGTGGTTTGAGTTGATGTCTGGGTTCTCTATTCTATTCCAATGGTCAAGTAAAATGTGTTTTACAAAATATTTAATATTAATGAAGATTCTGGGCTTTACAGAGTAAAGAACCACTGTCGTAGAAGAATGATATAAATAATAATAATAATAATCCTATCTAATAAAAGAGAAACATGCAAATTGACCATACCTCCACTATGCCCACCAGCCATGCCCACTAGCCAATCAGGATCGAGTATGGCAATTAAAGCACTCAAGGTGGCAGTTAATTTGCATATCCAAGTTCAGAGCGAAGACTGAAGACAGCTTAAAAGGAAGTCAAGCACTGCAGAAGGGAGCAAAGTTTCGGAGAAGCAAGTGGGGAGGCAGCAAAGAGAGGGAAGCAGGTGGGGCTGCAGAGAAGGGAGGAAATCAGGCAGGGCTGTGGAGAAGGGAGGGAAGCAGGTGGGGTATCAGAGATGGGAGGGAAGCAGGTAGGGTGGTGGAAAAGGCTGCAGGAAGCCCTATTCTTGCAGGAATCTCCCTGCAATGGGCCTCTAGTAATAATAATAATAGAAATAAGACCTTCTTTTCACCAAGACCTTCTCACTTGGGTTATTTAACAGCTGCCAGACTAATCCTTCAACTTCTAGTCTCATCTCTTTTCACCCTATCCCACTGAGCTTCTTAATGTTCTTTCTGAAATGAAGATCAGATCATGTCACCTCCCAGATTTCTGGAACTTCATCACCTTCAGGTGTTCCTTACGGGGATGCTCAGCAAGATAGAATTGAATTGTAATGCACTTAATTCCTTTTTTAATCTTATGTATTGTAGTTTACACATAGAAACACATTTTTCTAAAAAGTTGTCCATTGATTTCATCAGACTTCCAAAGGTACAAACAATGATAAGCATCTATATCAAATTTAATCCTTTGTATGCACAGAAGCCTTTAGTGATCTTGCTCTGCCCACCTGGTCAACTTTATTTTTTAGCCTTCTTCTAAAAAATGCCACATTCACACCTTCTCCTACTGCACACACTAGAATATTATTCATTGACTCTGAGAAGATTGCACTCTCCAGCCTTATGCACACATGGTTGTAGGCTTTGGAATGCTCTCCTGGTTGCCATCACCTGAATCCTGTGTCATACAGCCCCTTTCACTTATAACCATGGTGTTTCATAATCGTCTCTGTAACCATGGTGTTTCATAGTCATCAATTTTTGAGCCAGTTCTCCCCATAGCCATTCAAATCTTTGAGGCAGAGTTCATGTATTCTGGCTCAAGTATCCTCTGTGCCTAGGAAAGTGCCTGCATGTAGCAGATGAATAATAAAAGGTGGTTGAATGACTATGTCTATACATTAATTCAGGACAAGATATACTGTAGCTCCTTAGGTATCAGGCAAGGCTGCTAAAGGCACAGAGCCAGGGCTAAAAACTATAGACTATGGGAAAGTAGAAGAAATGGCTTAGCTGTCTGGGAACAATAAAGTCATTTCCAAACTTTAGTGGATTTCTGTCCTCTGCTATTTTATTTCTTCCTTTCCACCCTCACCGCCTTGGTTGAAATGTTCTCTATGTTAACAGGGGACGGAAAGGGAGTAAACAGGGAGACAATTTGAGGTATCCAGATAGATGACTAAGGCCATAGAGAACTTGTCTGTGAAATGGCCCAAATATTTAACAATGTTTCTAAACTCATGGGATCCTTGGGGAGGGATGCATTTTACTGGCAATTGAGGGAGGAGCTGGACTTCCAATCTAGGTTGACATGGGATGAACCCAAGGCAATGTGCAGTTTAAAGCAGACACCAGAGGCCGGGGAAAATGGGGAGAAGAAGCCTCCAGGAATTCACAGAAGCCAAAGAGAAAGTTCTCAGCTTTTAGTAAGTCTTACAATTGAGGTTTGAGTCAATCTTAACCAGACCTGAAAGGGCTAAGGAACCCTGCCTGTCACCGGGGCTGTACAATAAAGACACACTGATAACCATGTTCTTCAAACACATTGAGGTAGGGGATTGAGACCCCTTTGGCTTTTGTCCTTATATGTTCCTCAAAGGTTTCCCCTGATAATCTCTAAATGTAGACTATTTCCTCATTGTTAGTCAGGGTAAGGCTAGGTTGCTCTCACAGAGAGACTCAACAAGACAGTAATCAGGTGGCCTAGAAAAGATAGAAGTTGGTTTTTCTCTTATGGAACAGTCTGAAGTGGGTGTGCCAGCTTGTTGGGAAGCTGTGCTCTAGAGATCTTTCTGAGAAGGAGTCCACAGGCTCCCCTTTATCTGGCTTCTCTGACATCCCCTAGTTCAGTCCTCCTCCAACATAAAAATAGGTAATCTGTGGAGCTTGTTAAATGCAGCTTCTGATTCTGGAAGGGGGCCCTTTAGTGATTCTCCATTTCTGGTAAGATCTGAAAGTAGCAAGGTGGGAAGGCATTGTCCTTCTGACCTGCTTGAGCTTAGGTCTTACAGCTTGCATTGAGGTGGCTGTGTGGGGGAGTCCCTGGGCAAGGTTTCAAGGACCAGCCTACAACTGGCACATTACACCTCTGCTCATGTTTCATCTGTAAGAAGTTAATGATGTGGTCATATGTGGTGCAAGAGAGTTCTGGAAATGTAAACCTAGGTGGGCAGCCCTTGTCCCTGTATTCTGTGACTCTTGGAGAAAGGGAGAAGGGATGCTGGTGGAGAACCAGCAAGTCCTGTCACATCATCTCTGCTGCATCCTTCTCTAGTAGCCAGTTCTGGGGAGCTATTATACAGAGCAACCAGGATGATCCATTCTCTCAACTATGGTGTTACTATAATGTGCTGGGTACTAACAATTGAAAGAATGTGAGAGTATTCAAGTTTGAGAACACATCTACATTTTTGTATGCAAACTCACATGTTTTCTTAGAAGAATGGCTTTCTCACATGCTGCCATGCCTCCTTAGATAGCAGGAAAATGGGTGAAGTTAGAGCTAATGTGCCAGCAAAACCATATGTGGGTCTCACTCCCTCACTTGACTAATATCTGGACACTTACTACTTGAAGATCATTGTACTTGGTGTTGGGAATATAGCGTGGAAGGAGGCAGGAGTAGGAGGCAATCTTGAATAGTAGCCAAGGGGGTTTACTCAGTCAACAGCCTACTTGAGTTCAAAATCTATCTCTACTACTTAACCTTGGGCAAATCAGTTAACATCTCTGCTTCAGTTTTCTGTAAAATGTTATAAATGCAGAATTCCCTTGGTTATTATGAAGATTCCATGAGATAATCCAGTTGCTATGATTATGCCTGGCCCTCAGGAAGCTTACACGCTAACAGTCCTCATCATTCGTGTTCCTGCAGAAAATAAGCTGAGGAATAACTGCTATAGGGGTTGTAGAGACCTGGACCAAGGAGTTACATGCTCCGTCAAAGCAGAGATGGGAATCGGTAGGACTAGGGCCTGCTCCTACTTTCACCATTTTCACTGAGGGAGAAATGCTTCAACTTGCTTTTCAACTTAATCACCAGCTTTCAACTTGCTTTTTTGAAGAGGTGTAAACATTTTGCTAACCTTTCACATCACCTCAATTTTGTTTCTGATGTTGGAGATTACTCCATCAACCATACAGTGAGTTCACTAATAGTTGGTGGTCTTTTATTTCTCTGACATCTCCGAAGAATTTGGAGTGAAGTGACCTTAACTTGCAGAGGTTTCTACATCTCTTCTAGCTTAAGCCTTCTTTATATCTCCTGCTCAAATATTGCCATAGCTCTTACTTAGAATTCTGTGCTACACTTACTTTCATATTAGAACTCCAGTGATTTGGAATTCTCATTTGGACTAAGTTTGCAAAATGAAACACAGTGTCATTATATGTGGTCCTTAAATGGAGCACTTCAAACCATGTGTCAATTTGAAGGCTGCTGGCTAATTTTCTAATTTATTTTTAAACTTACCTAGAAAATAGAACAAAATAACGAGGGAGTTTAGATCTGTGTGTATGTTGGACACTATATTTTATGGACTATAGACTTCTGGGACAATCTGAGAAATCCCTGACTTCTTCCTTTTAAATTTGCATAAAATTCCAGGGGTTTCACAGATTTATTTTTTTATAATTAAAAAAAATATTTTATTGATTTTTTCACAGAGAGAAAGGGAGAGGAATAAAGTGTTAGAAACATTTATGAGAGAGAAACATCGATCAGCTGCCTCCTGCAAGCCCCCTACTGGGGATGTGCCTGCAACCAAGGTATATGCCCTTGACCAGAATGGAACATGGGACCCTTCAGTCCACAGGCTGACTCTACAGCCACTGAGCCGAACTGGTTAGGGCCACAGATACCTTTAAGTCTATGAACTTGAGGCCAAGAAAATCTCAAAATGGAACATCCTTGAAAGTGCAGAGTTAATGGCAAATACATCATATATGTGAGCCCATATATCAACATTTTTATTTTAAACAAAACAAGTCAATATATATTTTATTGAAACAACTGTTAACCACTTATTTATTTAAAACATATTTTTAAACAGCCCTTCAAAGCTTACTTTTACTGATTGGATCCCAATAAATAGAATTCTGCCATTTTAAATTTCTTTATGTCTATAGACAAATTGCCAGTGTTACACAGTATTGCAGTCAGTGCTGCCAGCTCTATCAGTAGGTGTATTAACAGCTTTCATACGGGTTCATCTAATTGAACTACCTTGTTGTAGTTCCTGGATTATCTCCCCATCATGGCTTTAATCAAGTGGAGAGAACTCCTTTGTGAAGATCAACCATAGGATGTCTATAAGCTTGAATAATTAGACAATTTATTGAAATTCTGTTCTTACGTATCTTTCTGTCCACATTTAAAGAGACAGATAGCATTTTTACCTTCTAAGCCTGAGGGCAGGGAGTGGAAGTTGCCTTCAGAGTGTCTTTTTTTTTTTTCTTTCTTTCTTGATTTGGTATTCTGAAAACTGAAACAAGGGAATTATGTAGGAGGTAGAGAAGTGAAAAAGAGAGCAAAGCAATAAAGGGGGTGGAGGTGATTTCCCTAAAAGCTAGGGAGTTTTCATGGCCTTTGGTCTCATAGTTACCTCCCTCTCGGGAATCTGGAGAGGAGACAAGAGCTTGGATGCTGAGAGGGTGGGCAGTAAGAGGATGGCTGCTTGGTCTGTCTTCCATAAGGACAGGCTTAGGACTCACACATACCCTCTCTGGACAGAGCTGTATGTTAAAAGACCATGCACATGTTAGCAGTGACTCATGGGAACCCAAAGCAGAAGCCTTAAGGGAATAATTTCCTCATGCCTTGGACATGCACAGTGCTTGAGGAAGGAAAGGTCTGAATAATGACCACTACTGAATTTCCTACCAGACTAGCCATGAAGGTGGGGAAAAATGTCAGAATCAGATCTAGTGCAATTTCAAGAATATAAGGTTCCATGGCATATCTTGCACCTCATAACTTGTACAGTAAAATTCACATACATTCAAGAGATGCAGATGCAAGTCCTGTCTTCATGGAGCTCTTAGTGAGGTGGGAGAAATGACATAGATACAATGGTGGTGTAGGCAACATTAGGGAACTATAGCCAATCAGAAGGAGGAAAAGGATTGTTGGAGGGAATAGGGAAAAGTTTCATGGAAGAAGTAGATTTTTTAGCACATTTTGAAGAATCAGTGCAACTTAGATATATAGAGAGGGAGAAGAGGCTTTTCCAAGTGCAGGAAATAATGTGAGTAGAAGCGTAAAGAGGAACATTGTGAAGAATAAGAGTAGTTTGGGTAAATTGTGAGTTGCAGCAAGGGAATGAGTGGGAAATATCCTTGGAAAGATAAGATTAGAGTTATGCTAAAGACTTTTAGATAGATAGAGTTATGCTAAAGACTTTTAGATAAATAAAATGCTCTAATAGATCAATACATATATTGTAGTTTGTATAGCCTTGAGTAAGTTTCTTAATCTCTTTGAGTTTCAGTGTTATTTATTTATGGAGGGTATACTATTATCTTGCAGGATTGTAAAATAGAATAATAATGATGACAATGATGATGATAGCTACAATTTATTTATTTAGGCATATGAAAATTTATTACTACTATGTTTTCATCATCAAAACTTATAATCTTGGTTTTTCTTTCTTGTCTTCATATAAGGCCAAAAAGGAGACATAGGCTTTCTGACAATCCTAAAGCAAACTCCAGGAATGTTACCAACAGCATGAACTTTATGACCAAACCCAGCAACCAGAACTTCATCATTTTCCTTAATAAAATTCAAATAACCATCATTGGTACAAAGGCTGTGATTTATTTACCATTCTTGATGAGCCGGACCCCAACACATTTCCTGATGACAGAATTTGGCTATTTGGCTTCAACCTCTACATGTTCCAGCACAAGTCCCTTTGCAGGGGAAGCACATCCGAAAGGGCTGGCCTTCAGGGCTGTGCCCAAATAGGCTTTCTTGTACTGTTTATCATGCCACTTCTGATCTCGTTGCTAGCTCCAGAACTTCCTGGCAGTATGAATGCCACAACCACAGCCTGAGCAAAAGAGATATAGTTACAATGTGTTACCAGGATATCTGTGTCTGGCATTTATTTCCTTTCCATTCCATTCCATTCCATTCCATTCCATTCCATTCCATTCCATTCCATTCCATTCCATCCCATCCCATCCCATCTCATCCCATCCCATCCCATTTCCACTCAGTTACTCAGCTATCTAGAGTGTAAGGAATCTGTAGTACATATTTTATTAGTACTAGACTATTTTAAGGCTCATCAAAATTTCTACTTGTTGCCTCCTGAATACATAATTTCTTGAATTTGGGCATGGGCATGTAACTTGCAGTAGTCAATGAAATGTGAATGAGAATAACGGTTAACTTCTGAACGGCAGCCCTTAAGTGATGAGGGCTGAGCCTTCTTTCTTTCTCTGCTGTGGGAAGCCATGCAGCATTGTTCTGACATGGTGTATCAGGTGTAGGTACTTCTAGAAGCCTGAGTCCCTGAGTAATTATGATGAGCAGAGTCCTCTGCTCCCACTGAGCAGTGTAGATACTAAGTTCTTGTGATTTGGGGGGTATTTGTTACTGCCACGTAACTTAGTAAGTTCTGATTATTGCATCTTTAGTACAGTTTATTCATGCAGATGTAAAGCATAGCTCTGTGTAGCTTAAAGGAAATGATTGGATTTTCTTTTTTAGCATAGTTCAAGCTAAGTATGATGACTTCCTGAGGTCCTTCACTTTCACATAGTCCTTCAACACCACGCTTGTTCATCAATCCTTTTTCCATATCTAAAATCTTTCTAATGCATCAAGCTCATTTTTTCAACAGTTTGGTGTTAATCTCAAAGCCCACTATAAAGGGAGAAAGATAACCAACTTGAGAGAGGAAAAAGGGAAGAGAGGTTCAAGTGTGCTGGGGCGAGAAATGCCCCGGGGAAGGTAGAAGTTGCAGAAAGGTACCAGAATGCTCCATAGAGAGAGCCAAGCTGGGTCCTAATCCTGAGGGGTTCTATCTTGAGGCCTCAAGGAAAATCTCAATTGAATTTTCATTAGCTTTCCCCCTGTGTCTTCTAAGGGTTGTGGTCTCCACTGACTATTCAGCACCAGGGTAGAGGGTCAATGCAGATGGTCCTGAGGCAGCCATGGTATCACTCTAACTGGTTTTGCTGCTTTTTTAGGCCTGGAGCTGAAACACAGCTGAGATGTCATCTCCAGAGGTTAATGTTTAAGGCCGGGGTCATGCAAGAGCTTGGAGTTTTGCCTGTGCTAGGCATCTGTGGCTATCTGTTTTGGAGACCTTCTGCATCTGGCCCATCATTCCTGCTCTGCTCATGCTCATCTAACTGCCTATTACACTGCTATTATCCCTATTTCATTGACCTGAATCTGAGGCACAAAGCATCTATTGTTGGGAAAGTGAATGGTCAGATCTGGTACTCTTATTCTGACTCCAGAGTCAGAGTACCTCTAAATGCTACACCCCACTACATCTTGCCTTTAAATGCTACACCCCAACTGTATCTCTTCAAGGTCCAGTTCTTATTTTACCAAAAGGATTTCTTTATTTGTGCATCTTTCCAAATGTCCTGCCAGATTTTCTTCAATAGAATCAGTCAAGCAACAAGTATTTATGGGTTGCTTCTCTTCCTCTCTTTTCTCCTCCTTCTTTCCTTCCATAGTATCTACCATGGACTCATATATAATAATACATGTCTCTAAAATCTCAATAAACAATCATCTAGTTGAAGCAACTTCTGTTAAGTTTTATGAAACTACTAGAGGCCCGGTGCACAAAATTCATGCATGGAGGGGGGTGTCCCTCAGTCCAGCCTGCACCGTCTCTAATCTGGAAACCCTTGAGAGATGTCCAAGTGCCCGTTTAGGCCCGATCCTATTGGACATCTCCTGACTGCTCACCTGCCTGACTTCCTGATTGCCCCTAACTGCTTCTCCTGCCAACCTGATCACCTTCTAACCACTCCCTGCCAGCATGATTGATGCCTAATTGATCCCCTGCCAGCCTGATTGCCCCTAACTACCCTCCCCTGCAGGCCTGGTCCCCCCAACTTCCCTCCCCTACTGGCCTGATTCTCCCAACTGCTCTCCCTTGCAGGTCTGGTCCCTTCCCCACCCAACTACCTTGCCTTCTGGCCTGGTATCTCCCAACTGCCCTCCCCTGCTGGCCATCTTGTGGCAGCCATCTTGTGTCCAATAGCGGCAGGATCTTTGACCACATTGGTGCAGCCATCTTGTGTGTTAGAGTGATGGTCCATCATTCCTGCTCTGCTCATGCTCTAAAAATATTACTCTTTTATTACATAGGAGATTAAAGGGCAATGGAATACTTAATATGTAGTCATATAAATTTAGTCATGCTAAATTATCTGGTACCTCCTACATCTGAATGAGCTGGAGAAGGGGAGGTCAGTGGCCTGGAGGAAGCTAGCAGGGCATACTTCCCAACCTGGGTATTAAGGCCTGGGTGAGAGTTGGACAGAAGAAGGGAAATAGGAGTGGTAAGTTGAGTCTGTGATTGATCAATGGATAATTGAAGGAGTTTTTGCTGAGAAAATAGTATGTAGTTAACTGTCTTAGCATGCAGATATGCTTAGAACTATTTCTTTGAAACTACTTATAGCTGTATCTTAAAATAACAACAAGTTTTTGAATTATAGATACAGAAATTATAAAAACAGAGCTCAGGAAGACAGATTTTTATGGGAAAGTATTATTCACAGGGAGTTAAAAGCTTTTATACTTTATAGAAGCTCTTAGGGTTGAAGCAAATCTAGTGTTCATTTATAGCCTAACTCATTTATGCATTGCTGGGAGATTTTGCAAATGTAACCTCATTTTTGCCCTTCTCTGAACTCTGAGAATACCCCAAGCTGTATTTGTTCATAAAAGTGAATTTCCTTTTGAAGACCAATTTGATATCATTTTTGTTTTTCATGCATGTACAATTTGCGAGCATCCAGGGCTGTTTTCTCTGTAACAAGAGAGAGAACTGTGCAGTCCTCTGTGATTCTCTGACTGCCTAATTCCCAATCATAGTCACATTTCTAAAAGAAAAAGCAGCCAGAGTAGAAAGCAAAATCTCCGTTATGGTTTTTCACCAAGATCTGCCACCATTTATCATGTAATTCAGTTGTCTCTCATGATCCAAGTGTATTTACTGAATCACTAGCCAATCCAATAAGCCACATCTTTCAGTGTCCTATTTTATTGAGTTTAGAATAGTAAGGGGTTCTTGGAAATAATCTGAACCAACTTCTTTATTGCATAAGGTCTGGGAGAGGTGAGCCTTGTTCTCTTGCCCACAGCTGGTAATGACAGAGATGAGGACCTACTCTCTAGCCACTAGTCCTGTCTTGCCTGGGTCTCCTAGTAAGCTTGTGCTCTAAGAATTGGGGATAGATTAATGATTATTTGATTGTTAAAGACTTCCACAAAATAGGTAAAATAGAGAAAACATAATATATAGTCAGGAGTTCTCATTGTTGATCTTTCCACAAATAAAGCCTTTTGTCCTTCTGATTGCTTCTTTGAGACACAGGCCTAGGTTGTTAGAAAAATAGAGCTTTACATAAAGGGATATATTAACGAAAAAGCATCTACTGATCATGGTCTCTTTTCCAGGCCCTCTTTCAGGTGCCATGAGTCATGCAGAAAGACAAGCCATGGTCTTGGCTCAAAGATGGTACAGTCTATTTCAGGAGGCACAATTGAGAGCAGAAAAGGAGCATGCAAAATGAAAGTTCCTTCAGAGGGGGAAAGTTGTGGGACTATAGACAGTTGGGAGAACCTTCATGGCACAAATGGGACTTGAGTGGTACCTATATATATATAAAACCCTAATATGCAAATAGACTTGATGGCAGAAAAACCAAACAACTGAACAACCCAACAACTAGTCACCATAACATCTATTTATCACCAGGGGTTGCACGTGGAACATGGTGAACATCAGCCTTGGAGAGATGGTGGAGCAGGTGAGTGGGGGCACTAGACCAAGGTGGAGCACCAGTCGCTGTCATTGGGGTGAGTCTCTGGTGGTTACTGAAAAGTCATTGTTCCCACTCATCATGGTCCCACCTGGCACTTGCACCTTCTGCCGGTGCTGGCCCTGTTTGCACCTGCTGCCAATGCCAGAGCTGCTGTTTGCACCCGCTGTTGATGCCTGGCATCAACCCTGATCACTTGGTGCTATCAGTGAGTGTGAGCAGCAGCTGCCAGTCCCAATAGCCCTGAGGACTTCTCCATCTCCCCCTGCTCCTGAGGCATAACCAGGACAGCAGCTGTTCAGTCCTGCTACTGGCATCAGCCCCAATGGCTTCACGCTGTCAGTGGGTGAGAGTGACACTGGTGTTGTCAGTGTGTGGAAGCAGTGGCGGTGGGAGCTGGGCTGCTGACAGACAGGGGTCCAGAGACTGCAGCAGGAGGGGATAGGTGGGGGCATGGAGGATGGGCAAAGACTTGCACAGTGCCCACTGCAGCCTTGCAACAGTTCCTTTCAAGGTGCACAAATTCATGCATTGACCCCCTAGTCAATTGATACACATATCCACCTATGTTTATGATTTTCCAGAGCAACTCTGGCTTCAACTAAATTTCCTTTCATTAACTATGTAATTTATTGTCAACCTAATGTGATTTCATTTTTAATATGATTTAAGACTTTCTATGTACATTCAAAAGAATAAAATGCTTTGTTAGAACAAATAGGACATTTCTTTTGTTTAGAGAATATGGTTATAGTCCTCATTCTTTACAATTATATTTTTAAATTCCAATATTTTACATTTTATAGTTTGCAGTGTGATTTTTCAAACATGATTTTATTTGATCATAAAGGAAGGTGAAATATTATTACTATTTCTGTTTTAGAGAGGAAAGACTGAGATTTAGTGAGGTCAAGTTCTTTGGTCACACAGGCATAATTGAGTGGAAATAATGTGACATGAACACAGAGCCTTGGACTTCTAGTTTAAGGCTCCTTTCTTCAGTTTACTAGGTTAATCATTTTAACTGATGTTTTGTTCTGTGGCTCTTATTCTCGTTCCTTGAAGAGTACTGTAAAGGTAAAGCCAGCCAATATAGTACTGCTTCAAAGCACCATCCAAGTAGATTTTTCAAAGTCTGGAGGTATTGATGGAACTTTGAGTGACAGGAGAGATTGGTTTCAGCCTTCCTTTTTGGTTGGCTTTTGGCTACCAGGAACTGATCCTTTGTACGTTTATTTTCAAGTATGCATTCCAATTGTGGATTTTCCAGTTGTTTCCCATTTCAATGTTTTTAACACAGACTTAAGAAATTGAAAAATCACACATCACTTTTTATATTCACAGCAGATGGTGGAATATTTTTATAGTTTTCAAAAACCAATGCTACTTTCTGCAATGGTCTACATCACAGAAATGTGATGTCTGAAACTTTTTAAAATTAATATTACAGAAGAATATCTACATTTTCCATGTTTCCTATTGTGTGTAATCTCAGAAGGCAATTTTCTCTTGTGACAAGGTCATGAAACAGATTTCTTGCTTATTTTTAAGGTCAGTTGAGTTTCACAATTCACATCTTTTATATAGAGGCCTAAAGTAGGCATTTGTCTGTGTATGTGGAATGAGGTATAGAAGAGAAATTGAAAACATAGTTACCATTCTTGAAGAATTCACAGAATATGAATCGATAGTTGCTGCTCTTTATAATTCACTCAATTTTTCAAAATATAATGAGTGAGGCCTTTTTGTGACACAAAAAGGCATAAATATTGCCTTTTTGGGACCTCTTGGTATCTATTCTCTGATTGGGGGTTTTTTCTTATTAAGTTGACAAAAAATTATACTACAAGACTATGCTTAATGAGAAAAAATGTGGCTGGGACATAGTTGCCTATGGGGGAGAATAACAGACATCAGGACTTTTGCTACTCAGAGCTTCCTATTACTGTTCACAGTTGTGCTATAAACCAAAACCCATGACTACATTTGTTGCCTGTTTTATTTTTTTTAAGGAAATTGTTGACCCGATAAGCTGGCTGGTTTGAGCATGAGTTGTAGAATTTAGCAAGAAGACTGGCATCTATTATTTGTGATTTCATTTTAGACTCAAATGATTCTTGAAACCCAGTACATAGCCTGTTGAAGAACATGCACGCTGTGGTTAAACAAGATTTTACCCAGAATTTTATCCCAGAGTAGGTGCTTAATACCCATAAGTAAAAGGGAACGAATATTCCATGTTTAAATTTCAGCAGTTTTAGTTCAACCAAGGACAAAACCTAAACACCATATCCCAATACTTAAGGATGAGACAATGTAGCAAGAAGAGGAACTGAAGATATGATCTCTGTTCTTGAGAAATGTATAATCCAGTAAGAGAGACACTATGCTAGTATATATCTGGGAAGTAGCATTAGAATCAATGGCCACTACTCTGTTGACTTAGGTAAATTTCAATTGATGTTGAAATTTAATGAGTAAGCTTCTTCCACGTGACAAAAAGCATATGATGGGTACTTATAGGAGCTCAATATTAATTGGATCAAAATTTAAATATGCTCAATATTGCAGCCATTTCATTCTATCCTTGTTTTAAATAAGTTTGTTTCAGTCCCCTCTTTTGGACTGGTGTATTTGCTAGTTCCTGTACTTTCCTTATGTGATCTGTTACACAATTCCTCTACTTGGAACATGAGCCAGTGTTTCCATTTTGCTTTAGAGTTCACAAAATCCTGTCAGCCTTCACTCCTTAGCTGACCATTCATTTGACAATTTTCCACTATCTGGTGAGACCTCTTCCATATTTCCTTGATTTTATTTTTCAAAATTTTCTTGTGACTGGCTTTTCACATGCTATCTTCTGTTCACAACCTGACAAACCAACTTCCCTTGAAGCCAGGGACATTCATTATATAAAAGGAACCAATTAGGGTGCCTAACTCAGGAGAAGTTTTCTAGGACTCACTGAATTTTTCTGTAATGCTATAATTTACATTAAAAGCCCCTGGCAGAGACTTAATCTCAATTAACTTGGGGATGTCCCTGCCTCTAAGACCTGGAAGAGATCACTTAATCCTTATTGGCATTTTCTCACGCTGGCATCTTCTGAGGTGTCTACTATCTTATTTGATCTTATGTTTGTCAATTCTCATAGGTTCTTGTATCCTCTTCTTTCATACCCTTCTTTAAGATCCCTCAAGTCTGGCCTTGGGTGGAACATGGGATTCAAGCTGCTGTCCCTCATCATGCTGGCTTTTAGGAAACTCAGTGAAACTTGAAGCCACATCTGTCCAGGGCCAGCATAAAGTCATGCTCTCTAAGTTACTGGCTTTTCTGAAGCTTACACAGATAAGGGGCACAGACCCTCTCTATTGTGGATTCTCTATCTATGTGGGTTTCTATCAAGCCTTTAGCTCTGCCTGGGTGGTGATCAAACAGATCATTGAACTCTCTTTCTCAGGGACCCATAGTTGGGTAAATGCACTCTTTGTTTTTTTCTTTTCCTACTGGTAGAATATCTAGTCTTTGGGACTCTATGTCCTCCTCTGATTCCTCATATATCTGATTTGGAAATCTAATATTTATGCTCTGAGTTCTGTTTCTTTCCTTTTAAGGGCATGGCTTTTGAAATTCTAATGAGCCAACTACAAACTCCATTTCCCCCATTCACTTTCTGTAAATATTAATTTCTGACATATTAATTCTAAGTGGCTCAACTGGGGAAAGAGAGACAGGTATATTTGGAAATAGAGATTTTAAAAAATATTGATTAATATATCAGACTAGTATGTTGCACATTTACTGGTATCTTCCTCTTCTCTCTTCCATAAGCATGGGGCTGGTGATTAGGAAGGAATCTATACATGTGATAATTTGATGCCATACTTTAGGACCTTTAATAAGTTAATCTCTTCTTTAAGTTCCACAGCAGTGATTTTCAAATGCAGGTTATTTTCAGAGACGCCCTGGCACTTGGGTTCATGGAGAGGAGTTGGAGATAGAGGAATTTGTTTTAAAAATAATCTTCCTAGGTCTAGATTAATGATTCTCAAAATTTGGTGTGTGTCACAATTATCTGAAAGGTTTGTGAAAACACATTTCTGGACCTTACCTCAGGTTTTCTGACCCATTAGCTGTGGGATTTTGCATTTCTAAGAACTTTTCAGGGGATGCTGCAGTTGTTGCTGGTCTGGGGAACTCACTTTGAGAACTGCTGCCCAGAGTGAATGGTCCACACATGGTTAGTATTTAAACATATCTGAGACTATACTGCATACCAAATAAATCACAGTCTCTGGGAGTGAGATCTAGGCATCAGTGATGTTCTAAGCTTCCCAGGAGGTTCCAATGCATGGACAAATTGAGCATCAGTTCCCTAAGCCTTTGATTCTCAGATTACCTGGACATGTAATTCAAATGCAGATTCTCAATCAGTAGGTCAGGGGGGCGGAATGAGATTGGGTATTTCTTTCTTTTTCTTGAGGTATAATTTACATACAAGAAGATGGACTATTTTTAAGTGGACAGTTTGATGAGTTTTGACAAATGTGTACCCCTGTGTCAGTAGTGCATAGTCAAGGTATGGAACACTTCAGTTGCTCTACAATTTCCCCATGGCCCTTCACAGTCAATCCCCCACTGCTGATTCCCAGCCGCAGGCAATCATTAACATGCTTCCTGTCACTATTGATTAATCTTAATCTTGGCTAGTCTAGAATTTGAAATAAATAAAATTATACAGTAGGTACTTTTTTATGTCAAACTCTTGCTTGTTCAGTGGAACTGCTTCTCCTCCAATGAGATCACAGTTAAGTAGACCATACTTCCCTGTCTAAAGCAAAGCCCTTAAGGATCTAGGTAGGCATTGCAGCATTTAGCACAAAGGCTTAACTACAATTGGTATTTATTAAATTTGATGTATTAACTTGATTTCTAATTTTAATAATCAAATATTAAAGTACTGTGCAGGGAACAAGTTGGGTACAGCTTGTGAAAGTCTTGAGACCCCCTGGGAGAAGGGCAGGGAGACCGGTGTTGTGGATGGAGCAGGAGGGTCGGGAGGTGGAAGTGTGGCTGCCTCTGAAGTGATATCAGGGTTCTGCACCCTCCCAGGGCACAGATTTACCCCCAATTTTACTTTTATTCAGCCATATCCGCATAATATGGTGCTTTTTATCTTCTTGGTTTTGACAATTTTGGGAGTTGCAAATCTCAGAGAAAGGTAAGATAAGATGCTTGCAATTGCACTTTAGAAAAATGACGTGTAATATCCACTTTACAACCTCTAAATGAGATTTTTCTGGCTGTTTCCCTAGGTCATGCTCATTGTTAACTTTAACACAATGCATCTTTCATAATGTCACCAGATTTAAAGAATACTGTTTTATCTATCATGTCCCTTGTTAGATGAAAATATATTTTATATATCTTATTGAATAGCAACAGTTATTTCTAAAAGTTGACAATTTATAGATCTACTGCTAGGAAATAACTGAAGGAGGTTGGGGGAGAAATAAGCCTTTTGTTTTATTATGCTCTGGAAACTGATTATGGGAATAAAAAATAAAACAACTGATGCTTCCACCAGAGCTTATTGCATTATCAGGTAACACACCTGCCTCTCTGATAAATAGGACTCAGTAGAACAGTTAATAAAAGCTTGAGAGTCATTTGGTGCAGAAATACAACAGCATAAAGCTACTCAAACGCAGACCACGGTGATTTTTTTCATCATAAGATAGGGCTTGTAATGCTAATGTAATTGAAGGTGACGATTTCCTTGTCATTGAAAGAGAGAAAGGACATTTCATGTTTCCATGGAATCTTTAGGGGAATCTCAAGTCTCAGAAGTTGGATACTTTTGTAAACAAACAAAAATCTCCCTTCTCCAATCACACTCATGGGTTTTGCATTGTTACAGAGCGCTTCCACATATACCATCTCTGAATTGTCTGAACGACCACGCGGATTAGTCTGTCCCTGCGCCGTCTCCGTCTAGCTGATGGAGACATGAGGTGCACAGATGTTAAAGGACAAGGCCCACAGGACATCGTGGGAGAAGCTGGCTCTGGAACCAGCTTCACAATGTCTGAAAAAAGTATGTTTGTAATAAACTCAAAAGTACCTGTGCCATGTGTTTTATAAAATGGTAGATCCCAGAATCCTTTTTTTAAAAATTTAAATTCTTTATTGTTTAATGTATACATATGTCTCCTTTTCCCCCCATTGACCTCTCCTTGGCCATCCATAACCCCCAGTACATGACCTCAGTCCCACCCCTCTGTCTACATCCATTGGTTATGCTCATATGCATGCATACATACCCTTTGGTTGATCTTACATTCCCTCACGCCCGCCTTCCCTCATAGGTTACACAGTTTATTCAATGCTTCTGTAACTCTGGTTCTATTTTTGTTCCTCAGTTTATGTTTTTCATTATATTCCACAAATGAGTGAGATCATGTGATGTTTATCTTTCTCTGACTGGCTTATTTTGCTTAACATAATGCTCTTCAGTTCCATTCATGCTGTTTCAAATGGTAAGAATTCCTTCTATTTTACAGCAGCCTAGTATTCCATAGTGTAGATGTACCACAGTTTTCTATTACACTCATCTGCTGATGGGCACTTAGGCTGTTTCCAAATCTTAGCTATTATAAATTATATGTGTTCCCTGTAAATTTTGGAGATTAAACCCTTATAGAGATAACATTGGCAAATATGTTCTCCCATGCAGTGGCCTTTCTGTTGTTTTGTTGATGGTTTCTTTTGCTGTGCAAAAACTTTTAATTTGATGTAGTCCCATTTTTTTATTTTCTCCTTTGTTTCTATTGTCCTAAGAGCTGTATCAGTAAAGATATTGCTATGACAAATGTCTGCTATTTTGCTGCCAATGGTTTCTTAGATATTTATGGTTTCCTGACTTACGTTTAAGTTCTGTATCCATTTGAGTTTGTTTTTGTGTATGGTGTAAGTTGGTGGTCTAGTTTCATTTTTTTTCAAGTACCTGTTCAATTTTCCCAACTCCATTTATTGAAGAAACTGTCTTGATTTCATTGTATGATCATGCCCCTTTGTCAAATATTAATTGCACATAATGGCTTGGATTGATTTCTGCCTTCTCTGTTGTATTCCATTGGTCTATATATCTGTTATTGTGCCAGTACCAGGCAGTTTTGACAACAGTGGCTTTGTAATACAGCTTAATATCTTGTATTGTGATCCCTCCAACTTTGCCAGTAACTAATAAGGAGGAAATCGAAGGAGTCATCAAAAAACTTCCAGCAAACAAAAGTCTGGGGCCAGATGGACTCACAGGGGAGTTTTTCCAAACATTTAAAGAAGAACTAAAACCAATTCTTCTCAGACTATTTCAAAAAATTTAAAAGGAAAGCACACTTCATAGCTTTTTCTATGAATCCCAAAATAAGATAATGACACTATACAGAAAGAAAATTACAGGCAAATATCCCTGATGAACATAGATGCTCAAAAAATCCTAACAAATCAGATCCAGCAATACATTAGAAAGATCATACATCATGATCAAGTGGGATTTATTCCAGAGATGCTGGGCTGGTACAATATCCTAAAATGAATAAATGTGATACATCACATAAACAAATTGAGAGAAAAAAAAATCACATGATATCAATTGATGTAAAAACAGCATTTGGCAAAATCTAACAACATTTTCTGATAAAAACTCTCAGCAAAATGGAAATAGAGGGGATCATTCCTCAACATAATGAAAGCCTTATATGACAACTCTACAGCCAACATCATACTCAATGGGCAAAAACTAAAACCATTTTCCCTAAGAATAGGAATGAGACAGGGATGCCCACTTACATCACTCTTGTTTGACATAGTACTGGAAGTACTACCCATAATGATCATATAAGAAGAAGAAATAGCAAAGACGGGTTTGGCTCAGTGGATAGAGCCTCGGCCTGTGGACTGAAAGGTCCCAGGTTCGACTCCGGTCAGGGGCATGTACCTTGCTTGCGAGCACATCTCCAGTAGGGGGTGTGCAGGAGGCAGCTGATTGATGTCTCTCTCTCATAGATGTTTCTGACTTTCTATCCCTCTTCTTTCCTCTCTGTGAAAAATCAATAAAATGTATTTTTTTAAAAAAGAAGAAGAAATAAAGACATCTAAATTGGAAAAGAAGAAGTAAAATTGTCATTAATTCCAGATGACATGATATCGTACTTAGAAAAACCTAAAGACTCCATAAAAAAACTGTTAGACGTAATAAATCAATTTACCAATGTAGCAGGGTACAATATTAACACCCAGAAATATATGGCTTTTTAATGAACCAATAATTAAATCATAGAAAGAGAAACAAAATATCAATTCCATTTACCATGGTAACACAAAAATTAACGTACCTAGGAATAAATTTAACCAAAGAGGTAAAGGACTTGTATTTAGAAAATTACAGGACTATGAAAAAAAAAGAGAAAGAGCAAAACATAAACAAATGGAAGAAGAATATGCCATGTTCATGGATTGATAGAATCAATATCATTAAAATGTCCATACTACCTAAAGCAATCTATAGATTCAATGCAATCCCTATTAAAATATCAACAGCATACTTCAAAAATCTAGAACAAACTCTCAAAAAATCCATCTGGAATAAAAAAAAAGACCACGAATAGCTGCAACAATCTTGAGAAACATCTCAGTATTCTTGCACTGGAAGTAACGGCAGAAGACCCTGTGATAGTGCCTTTGCAGCAAGGATGCCTGCCAGTCAGCTGCCTCAGCACTGCAGTTCTGAGATGCTCCACCTCCTAATGTGACTCTTTCCCAAGTTATCTCTTCACCCTTTCTTTTCTTTTTTTTGATTTAATAAGTCTTTATTGTCTAGACTATTACAATTTTTCCTCCTTTCCCCACCATAGCTCACGTCCACCCACCTCCCACCCCTCATACTGCCCTTACCTCCCCCACATTGTCCTCATCCATATGTGTCTGATTTTTGTTCACTCTCTCCCTGCAACCCCTTAACCTCTTTTCCCCCTGAGAATTGTCAGTCCATTCCTTTCTATTCCCCTGATTCTATTATATTCACCAGTTTATTCTATTCATCAGATTTTTAATTCACTTGATTTTAGATTTATTTGTTGATAGATATGTATTTGTTGGTCATAATTTTTATCTTTACTTTTTTCTTCTTCTTCCTCTTCTTAAAGAATATCTTTCAGCATTGCATATAATACTGGTTTGGTGTTGATGAACTCCTTTAGTTTTTTTTCTTATCTGTGAAGCTCTTTATCTGCCCTTCAATTCTGAATGATAGCTTTGCTGAGTAGAGTAATCTTGGCTGTAGGTTCTTGCTATTCATCACTTTGAATATTTCTTGCCACTCCCTTCTGACCTGCATAGTTTCTGTTGAGAAATCAGCTGACAATCCTATGGGTGCTCCCTTGTAGGTAATTAACTGTTTTTCTCTTGCTGCTTTTAATATTCTCTCTTTGTCTTTTGCTCTTGGTATTTTAATTATGATGTGTCTTGGTGTGATCCTCTTTGGATTCCTTTTGTTTGGGGTTCTGTGTGCTTCCTGGACTTGTAAGCCTATTTCTTTCACCAGATGTGGGAAGTTTTCAGTCATTATTTCTTCAAATAGGTTTTCAGTATCTTGCTCTCTCTCTTCTTCTGGCACCCCCAAAATTCTGACATTGGTACGCTTGAAATTGTCCCAGAGGCTCCTTACACTATTTTCACATTCTTGAATTCTTTTTTCTTTTTGCTTTTCCAGTTGAGTGTTTTCTGCTTCTTTGTACTTCAAATCTTTGACTTGATTCTTGCATTCCTCTAGTCTGCTGTTAGGTCTCTGTATAATATTTTTTATTTCAGTCAGTGTACGTTTAATTTCTAGTTGGCCCCTTTTCATCTCTATTAGCTCCTTTTTCATCTCCTCTTGGGTCTCACTAAACTTATCTATCTTTTCTAGGAGATTCTTGGAAAACCTTATAACCATGGTTTTGAACTCTATATCCAGTCATTTGTTTTCCTTCATTTCTTTTGTTTGTGATCTGTTCCTTTGTCTCTGTATTTTCGCTGCTTCTCTGAGTTGGTGGTATAGCTTTGTGTACTAGGTGTCCTATATGGCCCAGTAGCTCTGCCTCCCTAGTTAGAGAGGTGGACTCTCTTGGTGCAACCCTTTGTGGACTGTGTGTACAACCTTGTTATAGTTAAGTCTTGATTGTTGTTGATATCACGGGGGGAAATTGACCTCTAAGGCAATTGGTTGTGAGGATCAGCTGTGTCTATGTTAGGAGAATTCTGTGCTGGAGTCAGCCTTATGATACAAGACTTTCACAATTGCAAAAGCCTCTGTGTTCATCTTGGATGGGGTGGAATCTCAGGGCTGAGCAGATAGCCTTGGCTTCCTGTCAGTCCCACCCTATACTGACCCTGGGTCTCAGTGTCCCTCAGTAATCGATGCAGCCCTATCTGCGCACTCACACTCACGCTGGCACGATTCCAAACCTCTGCTTTTTCAACTCCCCTGAGTTTCTGTGCACTCTGGGGACCCGTATGATTCTGGGTCCCCAGGGTCTCATCCAAAACTGGGGTTCAGTGCAGTCTGAAGTGTATTTCAGCACAGTTGGAAGGTTCTGTCTGCCTTCTGCTAGAGTAAGCAAGCAGCACAATGAGCAGTCAGCCCTCTGTGTGCGCACTCGCATGCCTCCAGACCTCTGCCTTTGGTGACTCCCCTAAGTTTCTGTGCATTCCTCCATTTTCATAACATTCCAGACTCCCCTCATATGAGTTTCACAAGAAACTGGGGTTCAGTGCAGTTGGGATTTTCCATCTCCCTCCTGCCAGAGGAAGCCTGCCAGGCACTCTGCCATCCATCCTCTACACTGCGTGTCTCCATACCTCAGCTTTTTACAGTTCTTCTGAGTCTCTATGAGCCTTTCTCTTTCCTTCTAGTTATAGAATTTCCACTCATCCAGCTTTCCTGTGGTCTGGATGATGTCCATTCTGTCTTTGAGTTGTAGTTTTGAAATTGTTGTTGGAGGCAGCAGTTTAGGTGTTCACCTATATTACCATCTTGGTTTCTCTCCTCCAAACACACATAGTTTCTTACTGTTTGCATTTGTGAATACTGTACCACAAATTGGGTGATTAAAACAACAGGAGTTTACTGTCTCACAGATTTGGAGACTAGAAGTCCAATATCAAGTTGTTGCCAGGGCCTGCTCCATTGGGAGCTATAGGTAAAGATCTTCCCTTCCTTTTATAGATTGTGGCAGGTCAGGTTTTGCTTGGCTTGTGGTAGCATCACTTCAATCTCACCTCTGCCTTTACATCATCATCTTTCTGTGTGTTTCCCTCTTCATAGTATTCTCTTTTTATTAGGACACCATCATATTGAAGTAAGGCCCATCCAAATGACTTCATTTTAATTTGAGTACATCTGCAAAGATGCTACTTCCAAATGGGGCCACACTCATAGGGACTGGGGGTTAGGACTTCAACATATCTTTCGGAGAGAGGACACAATTCAACGTATAACATTGTCCTTCTTGAGCAAAAAAGTTTTTTTTACTCTTTTCTTTTTAGCTCAGCTTAGTTAGGCAAGTATTTTCAAAAGAACTTCAGGGAAATTTAAGTGGGAAAATAACAGTATTATTTCCAAAGAACTATTTTCTGTAAAAGCAGCACAGAGTTCTTTAAATCAAGATAATAAGATGATCAGGTTAATGCTGGGGATGCTTGCTGCACTCTTCCCACTTGAGCTTCTGCCTGTTTCACAGATGAGACCTGTGGGAGCCATCTTGTTTTTCTAACTCTACAAGCGCTTGTTCTTTGATATATCACCTTATTCACAGTCAAATCCCAGCTTCCCCAAACTAATTCTTTTTTTCTCTTTCAAATCATCTTTTTCAACTAAGAACATCCCACTGAATTCTATGGGAGATTACCATATAAGTCCAAAGTAGGTAATGTTGCTTTCCTTATTCAGATTGTTAGTATGGTTTCTTTTGGAGGATTCTGAGATAATACACTTTTTTTCCCCTCTTCTTTCGTTCTGATCCCCCACAGAGAAAAGTAGTAGATACATTATAGTAGATATGTCTTATTTAATATAATTGGGACTGGTGGTTATAGTTTTAAAAAAGAGAAAATATAAAAATTATATATAAATATAGCTACACACACAATTTTATGATAAATATATAAAAGCATGTTAATATAATAAAATATGGAATTTTACACATTATAGAAAAAGTAACCTAATTTTTTATATATACTATGATACAATATTAAAAAAAATAAATCCTTTTTATCTAACCCTAAAAATATAACCTCAATACCAACTCTGGTTGTTCAATGTAAAAACTAACTCCTGTGTGTTTTTACATATTTTATTAACATTTTTTGCTGTAATTTTGATCTCATATCTCTTCCCCTCCTCCATCTTCCTAATCTTTAGATCCATTTGTTTCTGTCATGTACAAGCATAATTTCTGTATCATCAATAATTTCACTTTCAAATATATAATCTCTATTAAGCATTTGTCATCTTCCTTCCATATGTCGCAAATCAAGTAGACTACTCTAAAATTTCTGAATAAATAAATATTATGCCTTTTTCAACATAAAAATTATACATCACTTTCTATAAAACTTTATTTTTTAACCATTTTTTTGACATATTACAATCTTTTGATTATATGGCCTTGGGCTTGTTGGTTGGAATTCCACTTCATCTTTATTGCATTCCCAATATCCATAATGCATCCTTCATTGTTTGCAATTTGGATTATAAAGTGAATCTAGAACTAATAATGTTGTATTAATATAAATTTTCTGGTTTTGACAATGTTACAATGATTATGTAAGTTATTATTATTGGGGAATTGAATGAAGGGAACCCTGGGAATGCTCTACTATTTTTGAAATTTCTTTTTATTTTAAGTAGAAATTAATAAAGTAAATCTAGAACTTGAATACATTTCAATAAAGTATTCTTCTGAATTTTTAATATGTTTTATACCATACATTTTACAGTTCTTAAACCTATTTCAACAACAGTCTTAGGATCTCATTTTTATTTTACTGTGAAGATTTAAGCATTTAACTTAGTTTTTCAGAAACAACTGTTTTTTCATCACTAATGTAAAGTGGAAATTAAAGACTATACTTGCCACAATTACAACTGGTATGATTAGGTTTATAGGCAAGCAGAATTTAGCATATAGCCACTCCTGAGGCTTGAATTCTCTGATGTTCTTGGTATGCTGTGACTTGCTGTAGGAATACCGACATACTTTTTCTAGAGCTAACAGAGAGTATGAATGTATCCCACGAGCTGATTATATGCAAGAGAGTTAAGAACACATTTATTGTAGGACAAGTGCATAATCATTCAGTAGCAATTCCCTCACACCCTTCTCACAGGTGAGGATGTTAAGGCTTGAAGAGTTACATTGACTGCCTCAAGACAAAGCAACTGACAGGCACCACTGAGTTTAGAACAGATTTTTTCCAGCTCTGAGTCCATGAATACTCCCATAGTGGGATCCTTTTGTTAAGGTCTTGACCAAACAGTCTGGCAGGAAGTGGAGCTCTGATGGAGGGCATTAGATTTGTAGGATGGGTGACAGCACCAATTTAGCATGAGAACATTTGTAAAATTTTAATATTTTTGGATGAAAGGCATGCTCTGATCTTAAAAAGTGTTTTCAGGTTTGAAAGTTTAGACACTGTAGAAGAGTCTTCTCATCACACTGGAAAAAAATGTGAAGTCATTCGGAAGTCCTTTGGGCTCCACATCAATTATTCCAGGCTCCTTCCACTGAGCATGAACCTTCTCTGGCAGTGATGAATTTGCTTCTCTGGAGGTTTTACTCCCACTTTGTTTTAGTAGGGTTTCCACTGATGCCTTCCCCAACCTGTCCCCCCTGAGAATTCCTAGAGAGGTAAATGGTGGGTCAGGGAATGGAGGGAATGTTGGGAAAGTGCACGAAAAAGTAACAAAAAATATTGTGTTTGGAAAAACAGTATTTTCTTTCCCCTTCCAAATAAATTTCATAAAAACCAATAATGTTTTACAAAAGAACAATATACAGATTTTTTTAACCAACATTAGCGTATGTAGACCTTGCTGTTTATTTTTTGCATTGCTCTGACCTGTTTGCATAAAGATGAAGTATCATCTCAAGGTGAAAAAAACAGCTCATTATCCAGATATTCAGAGTATCTGCATGGAGATCAGAACACTTTCCCAAGGTTGTAAGACTCCTGACTCCATAAACTAACTTGCTACTTGGTAACATCATTCCAGAGAACCGTACTTCAAGCAAAATTCAAAAGCTTTCTACAGTAGGACTTGCAAACTTTGGTGATGCTGGGTTCATTGGGAATCTCAGAGAGGAGACTGCAGCACAAACCTCATAAGTTACCTTTGGTTAGACAACTTTATGAAATCACTCAATGTATTAGGATTCATTTTGCAGAGAGATAAGTTTAGGAAATGCCGATTGCCAAGCAACTTCAAGAGGAATGATTCCCCACCCTCTTCCCTCACCTGATTCTCTAAGCCAATGCCTCAAACAGACTTAGAGGGACAGAGTACTTTGGAAACTATTTTTACTGTTACTCCTTCAGTGTCATTCCCAGGAAAAGGAAGTCATTATTTCTCACTAGCCCAAATGTAACCACTACTCTTTAGGACTGACTTATCACATGACTTCTGGTTAATTAGATGCAGTACTTAATTTGATGTGGTGATTCATCAGTCTAACATTTTCTTTTAAAACAATTACCTCTTGAATGGTAGTATTTCATACTCAGAAACTCACTCTCACCTTGTAACTTATTTTAAAGAGGAGATTGTGCATATGCTTTCCAGAAATGAAAATATAATAAAAGTGTGACCTAGTGTAACTGGGCTGGAATCTGAAAAAGAAAACTCTTCATCATACTACTACTGGAGGCTAACAAGGAGATTAATATTGTCTGTTAAGTGCTGCTTTATAAAGTGATGGTGTGACAGAATAGGGGTGAACAAAAAATAATATAAAAACATCATGCCACATAAAAAGAGTTACCAGTAATAATGTGTAGTTTTTGTTATTTTAAATCTCTTACAGTCCAGGTCAAATAATGGGAATAATAAAAATGAGTGAAGTGTTTGGAATACAGTTGACACTCAATAAAGTGTTTAATACTTGAAACAACCCATGCATTATAAAGAACTAACAGTTCTTTCTTAGAACCAGGGGGCCCTTTCTTAAATGGGGGAAGTACATTTTCAGAACTGCTGGTTCCACAAGGACAGCCTTGACATGGATGAGAAAGATGTCTTTATTTAGAGCTGTGATGTTTCATCATCAGAACTTTGTTTATTGCTTTATGGATCTGATTTTTGAAAAGCAAGGGATGAGTAAATTCTTAAATGAGAGACTAGGGTGAGAGAATTAAAAGGGAAATTAATTTTAAAGTGTAACCAGGAGCTTAAGCATATTGCTTCTGTCTGGGACCAAATATAATAACTTGGTTTCTGCTTAGGAAGAAACCAAGGCTTTTGCTTCTTAATGCTAACATATCTAGTTGTCTGTATGCATCACACTAGGATGTCTGGATGTCTGGATGTGTGGCTAAGGGTAAAACATTTCAAGTTGATTTAGTCCACACATCTGATATAAAGAACCCAAAGTAGTACTCATTCAGTATTATGGGTTGTAATAACAACTTTGTAGCAAAGCTGGTGCCATTTGAATTTCTGAGATGTTTAACATGTCAAAATGCTGGGATTTATTAAAAGCCAACTGTTTGCTTGTTGCCTATGTCTAGATACTGTCTGAGTCTCAAGCAAAATGGTCATACACATAAAGAAAACTAACCCTATGCTGAAACCGGTTTGGCTCAGTGGATAGAGAGTAGGCCTGTGGACTGAAGGGTCCCAGGTTCGATTCCAGTCAAGGGCATGTATCTTGGTTGCAGGCACATCCTCAGTGGGGGGCGTGCAGGAGGCGGTGGATGGGTGTCTCTCTCTCATTGATGTCCCTCTCTCATCAATGTTTCTAACTATCCCTTTCCTTTCCTCTCTGTAAAAACTCAATAAAATATTTTTTTAAAAAAGAAAAGAAAACTAACCCTAGACAAAGTTGAGTGTGTGTGTGTGTGTGTGTGTGTGTGTGTGTGTGTGTAGGGGGAGGCGGAGAGAGGCATTGTAAATAAAGGATATAGCTCAAGGGCAGGAACTTTTCTCCTAGAAGGGCTTGGATTTAGGCTTTTTCCATGGTTCTGCCTTGATTTCAGTGTCTCTAATGTTTGGAGAAATATTTCTGAGGTGCCATCTTTGAGATATTCTGCTCTAAACAGCAAAATTTTTGCTTTGTTTTTAAAATGTTTAAAAATTAATTTTCAAGACAAGAGAGAGAAGTGATGGTAAGCCCTTGTGGAGCAATGGGAACCGCTATGCTGTGTTGGTGGATATGTAAATTGGTGAAGGTACTATAAAAAATAGTATGGAGGTTTGCCCAAAAGTTGAAAACAGGACTATCATATGACACATCAACCCCATTTCTGGGTATTTATTTGAAGGAAATGAAAACAAGATATTGAAGAGATACCTGTGGTACCATATTCATTGCAGCTTTATTTAACATAGCCCAGATATGGAAAAAACCTTACAGTCTGTCAAAGATGAATGCATAAAGAAGATGTGAGATATATATCTTTATACACACACACACACACACACACACACACACACACACACACACTCACACACTGGAATATTATTCAGCCATGAGAAAAGAAGGAAGTCTTATTGTTTGTGATAATATGAGTGGACATTGTGCTAAGTGAAATAAGCCAGACAGAGAATAGCAAATATTGCTTGGTATTAGTTACATGTGACATCTAAAAAAAAGTCAGTCATAGAAACAGATATTAGAAAACTGGTTGCCAGGCCTGAGAGTTAGGGCAAAGAGGGAAAGGTTGGTAAACTGATACAAACTTTCAGTTACAAGATAAATAAATTCTGAGGAGCTGATGTACAGCATGATAACTGTAGTTGATAACACTGTATAGCATAATTAAAATTTGCTAAGAGAGTAAATGTAAATGTTCTCACCTAAAGAAATAAATACAAGTGAGGTGATAGATGTATTAATTCACTAGGTGGGGAAATCCCTTCACAATAAACAAAGTGGGGAAAAAGTAGGTTTACAGTTGTTAATATGGAAAATATTACAAGCATCTTATCTAATAAAAGAGAAATATGCCACCCCCACCAGACAATCAGGAGTGAGTATGCAAATTAACCCAACCAAGATGGTTGCAGCCACAGAGAAAGCAGGAGACTTGGGTTTCTCTGGCAATGGAAGAAGCCAAGCTTTCCACCTTCCCTTGCCTGTGTTGGCCTCCACTTAAGGCTACAATGTTTCAATTATAGAAGATAAATAAATCCCAATAAAAATGGCAGCAGCCATGGAGCTGGAGAGAGCAGGAGGCTTGAGTTGCCCCAAGTGATGGAAGAAGCAAAGTTTCTGCAGCCCTGGCCTGCCTTGGCCTCCACTTAAGGCTACAAAGTTTTAATTATAGAAATTAAATAAATCCCAGTACCCAGGGCCTCCACTTGGGCCACCATGGTGTGTGGCCAGCCTGGCAAATCACCAGAGGCCCATCACCTAGGCTGCCCCATGTCCCAAAGGAAGCTCCACCCTGATCCAGGACACCCTTCAGGGAAAACCATCCAGCCCCCACCCATATACCAGGCCTCTATACTATCTAATAAAAAATAATATGCAAATTGACCATCACTCCAAAACACAAGATGGTTGTCCCCATGTGGTCAAAGATGGTTGACACCATGTGGACACAAGATGGCCACCACAAGATGGCCACCACAAGATGGCCACCACAAGATGGCCAGCAGGGTAGGGACTAGGTCTCTCAAGGGAGGGCAGTTGGAGACAAACAGGCCTACAGGGGAGCAGTTAGGAATCAATCAGGCTGGCAGGGGAGTGATTAGGGGGTGAACAGGTTGGCTGGCAGAAGTGGTTAGGGGCAATCAGGAAGACAGCAGATGAGCAGTTGGGAGCCAGCACTCCTGGATTGTGAGAGGGCAGTCGGACATCCCTCAAGGGGTCACAGATTGGAGAGGGTAAAGGTTAGGCTGAGGGACACACCCCCTGTGCATGATTTTGTGCACTGGGCCTCTAGTTAATAAATAATAATGCAAGAATAAAATCTGTGTTTCACATGCTTACAACTGTAAACCTACTTTAGCACAAATCTGTGTATGTATACCAAATCATTATAATGTACATTTTAAATATCACCATTTTATTTGCCAATTATCTCTCTATATAAAAAGCCAGTGACTGGAACACTATAATGACCAGAATGACTGGTCACTATGACCACTACTGCAGCCAGCGAATGCCCTATCAGGGAGTGCACTCACCCAGCCAACCTCCTGTAACCCCTCCCTCCAGGCAATCCCACCCCTGATCCACCTCTCCCACCCCAATAGGGGGTTGGGCCAACTGGCCAAACACCCAGGGCCCCTCTCCCAGGCCACTGGCCCCAGATTGTCCTCCATCACCCCATTGGGGGTAGGGGTGGCTAGCCCCACCTCCAATCAGCCTTCACCACTCCTATTGGCCTGTGGCCCCTTCCCCCAACTGGCCCAACCCTGATAGGGCCCTTATTAGGGAGGGCCAGTCGGCCAACTTCCCGCCATCTCCTCCTCCTAACAGGCCCGGCCCCGATCCGCCTTTTGAGGCCGGGTCAGCCAGACCCCACCCATGCACGAATTTGTGCACTGGGCTTCTAATAACTTAATAAAGTTAAAATAAGAATCTCAGTGGATTTCTGTTCATGTTTTCCTTCCAGCTGTACTGTTAGGTCAGCAGGGCAAGTCTGTTGTTTGAATCAGTTTTGGATACTCAGGAATCAGCACTCTGCATGCAATCAGCAAACATTTGTTGCATGAATGACTAAATGGATTGCTGGGTGGGTGGGAAAATGGTTAATCCGGTCTATGTGATGGCCACTGCTTTTCCCTCTGACCCGATAACATGCCCTTGTCAAATCACGTGGTGCTTACTTAGTGTTGTCCCTGAGGCACTTGCATTTGAATTATTTGGAGACTTCCTAAAAATGCATATCCAGTCTGAAACAGAATCTTGGAGACTGGGCCTTAGAACCCTGCATTTTAGCTTTAGCGAGCTCGCACACATTGATGTTGACAGCCAGTTTTAATGGATACATAGCCCTACTTCCCAGCTCCATGTGAAAATAACATCTGAAAGTCAAAAGCTCCATAAGTAAAACAATGTGCAGTCAACTTTTTGAATATTGAATTCCCTGCAGTTGCTGTCACCGATGAGGGGAGAGTAATCATACAGCTGTGACACACTTCAGCTGGGAGTCACAAGCATGTCAGGGCTCCGATTAAATACTATGGGCAAATTCCTGGCTTCTGTTTCAATATAAAACAGCACCAAAAATGAAATAATTAAAAAACCCAGTGTTAAAACAATCAATGTATTTAGCAAAACAAATAGGTTTTTGATACTTATCAGTATGTGCTGCTAATTAGCCTGCTTCTTTAATCAATGTAATACATATGTTTTATTCTGTCTCTAGACAGTGTCACTTCCTAAAGGCCATCTCCTTGAGGCATTTCTTCTTTTAAGTTTGATATTTCCTCTATGTATTGGTTAGGATGTGTTTGTCTATAAATAATGGAACACCCAATTAAAATGGCCTCAACAATTTAGATATTTCTTATCCCACTTCAAAAAAGGAGTGGACCTAAGTCAGTGGTCCACAAACTCATTAGTCAACAGAGTGGCAAACTGTGGCTCCTGAGCTGCATGTGGCTCAAGAGCCACAGATTGCTGACCACTGACCTAAGTGGTTCTAGATCTCATTTAACAGGCAAACAAGTTAAAAGTGATCTCAGCTCTTTCTAGTCTCTAATTTTGCTATGTTTAGTTTATTTTTATTTATGCATTTTTCTGGTTACCTATGGTCACTAGGTGGCTGCTGCTTCTCTGTTTTCAAGTATATGAGCCAGGCAGAAAGAGAAATAAAGTCTTGTCTTGCATCTGAGACTTTTATTAGGAAGCTTCTTAGTTTTTAGGAGAGCCCCATTGGATTTCCTCTTTTGTATTGTTAGCTGAAACTGAGCCAGTGGCCTCCCCTCACTGGGACATCTTGACTTTAAGGTGAACTTATTAGAAGTAAAGAACAGGGAGAGTTCTACTCAGGGTGGTGAAATGTACCCTCAAGACCCAATTCCCTTTGGGTAGTTCATTTAGTTATTTTTAGAATTTTTTTCCTTTTAATGGTAGTAGGTGCCTCTCATGGGAACATAATGTTAGGTAAGAAGCACAGTAAGGGCAGTGTGTGTGTCTCCTATGCATACATACACATACATAAGGGAGGCAGTGTTGTCCAATTGAGGTAATGACCAACACAGTGGCTGGTGGATAGTTTCATTCAGCGTCTCCTCTTTGGGTACTTTCTCACTCCCATTCCTCCTTGTCCTTGCAATGGCTTCAAGGACAAATTCAAGCCAAATCAGTTTTGAGAATTTGCATGGGCTTTTTCAGGGGCAGTTGGGCCCTTTCTCTTGATTATAGCCTCTTCCTGCTTTTTATGAGCTTCTAATTACATTTTGCTCATTCAACGTTTTTTGTGTTTTTCTTTTAAATATATTTTATTGATTTTTCACAGAGAGGAAAGGAGAGGGATAGAAAGTTAGAAACATCGATGAGAGAGAGACATCCATCAGCCACCTCCTGCACGCCCCCTACTGGGGATGTGCCCGCAACCAATGTACGTGCCCTTGACCGGAATCGAACCTGGGACCTTTCAGTCCACAGGCCGACACTCTATCCACTGAGCCAAACCGGTTTCAGCACCCATTCAACGTTTTGCATTCTCTGTGTGCCTTTCAAAATTTGTTAGCCTATTTTGTTTGCTGATGATCTCCCTCCTGTTCTCACTGTGTTGGGTTTTCTATTGCTTTCATATCACTGGGGTCCAAGAGTAAGTTGATAGGAAAGTTTTTGTGCTAATTTCATTTGAAGCACTCATTAGTTTAAAATCCTTCCCATGTAAACTCTCCCTTTTTTTTTTCTCATAGCAACTTCAAGCTTAGAAATAAGTTTTCTGTTTCTTTCCTTAGCCTTGGTTTTCTAAACTTTTGTTTTCACGCTTCACCAACTGCAATGTGTTTATGTTACACCCCACTAGAAATTTCCTTAGTGGTCCTTGTGGTCTACAAGGCTGAACCATGCTGATCCCTACAGTCTCATCTCATGTTTTTAACACACTCTGCCCTCAGGACAGACTGGTTTGCCTGTCTTCTTCCCACCATGCCTGGCTATCTCTTATATGTGTGTGTCGTCACACTGGCCTCAAAGACATTTTCCCACCCTTCTCTCTAGCCTCCATTCCACCTCCCTGCCAGGTGACCCATGTCCATCAACGGCCTGAGAAGCTCTATTTCCTTGAGGTAGATCTCTTCTCTTCCATTCATTCACTTTACCTTGCATGCATTTGCTGTGATTTTTAAAAATATGTTTTATTTTATTTTATTTTATCGATTTTAGAGAGAGGGAAGAGAGGGAGAGAAAAACATCCATGTAAGAGGGACTGAGCCAGCCCTGATTAGGGATCAAGCCTGAAACTTGCATCTGTGCCATGAAAGGACATTGAACCAGCTACCCCTTCAGTGCACAGGACAACGGCCCACCAACTGAGCCATACTGGCTGAGGCGCATTTACCATGTTCTTAAAATTTGTATCTTTCCTTCCAAGTAATGGTGAGCATTTTGAGGGCTGGGGCTATGCCTTCTCTTTCTGTTACTCTTCCTACCCAGGACTTGGCACAAAATATTCATAGACTAAGTTAATGGCTGTGGGCAAATTTCCTTCCCAAGCAGGTGCATCCCAGCTCAGACTGCTATTTCGCTCAGAGATGCCAGGCCTCAGCGTTTTCTTAGCTCTGCCTCCGAGTTATCTGAAGCAGAGTCATTCGAAGCACCCAGCAGCTTTGCCATTTGCCTTCATTACCTCCTGGAGACTGTTCTCCATCACTGCTGTCATTTCACTGGACCTGACCTTTATAGCAAAACCCCCAGGTAACCTCCATCCATCCTTAACTCCTTTATTTAATCTATCTACACTGGTCACATTTGCTTATTAAAGTACAGAAAGAATAATGAGGTTTCCCTGACCTTAGAGTCAGGGAAAGGTTGAGCTTCAGGGTATCTTAGAAATTAAGCAGAACAAACGTCTCACAGGGATCAGGACACTCTGTGTGACCCACCGGAAGTGCTTCTCAGGGTCAGGGAGTGTAGAACTAGAATTAGCACATGACTCTCCAGATGCACTATATAATGAGTACTTTTCTTAGGTTTCGTGCATTCATATACACACACATATTCACACACACACACACACACTTAAGGTTTTTCAGTTATAAAATGCTTTTGAGTAAAGTGGAAAATTAAACAAGAGTTTAGCCACTTAGTGCTAACAGTAAATTCGTAAAGTTCTTGGGTATTTTTTTGCATGTAGGTGTATCAACAGTGATTTGTAAGGGATCACTATTAGCAATGTTTGTGGGGAATTCTTCACTACATGGAACTGTCACGAGTGAGCATTGCCTCCTAGGCCCTCCTCATACTGAACTGTCAGTATGTTCCCTGGATGCACCTGCTTGGGAAGGAAATTTACCCCAAAAATGCCTGTTTGCTTGCCCCAATGCCCTCTATGGTGGCAGTACTGTCCAGTTGAGAACTGTGTGTGTTTTGCAGTGGGCCTGGATGACACTGATTGGCCTGATGGTGAGAAAAAGGTCAGGAAACTGGCCTAAACCCACAGGCAGGGTTGATAGTAGGCCTGGGAAGAGACCTTTGTTCTTATGACCACCACTCTTATGCTGTTTCCATCGGACAATTTACTTATAACCTGGCCATGCTGTGACCCACTCAAGGCACATCCATGGTTGACCAGGAATTGTCAATGTGATGGAGGGAAGGTAGGGAACATCAAGGAGCTAAGGTGCAGAAAGGAAGAACTTGGGAGGGTGTAAAATTCCACAACCAAGACTCCTCCGGGAGTCTTTCCTGTTCCTGATATTCCCCTAAGGTCTAGGATGGAACACACCAAATCTGAGTAAAGGTCATCTTTAAAAATGCAAATTGAATGAATCTGGTCAATGCTCATAGCAGGAGAGCAGCCACAGGGCTTCTTCGGTGCACTAATCCATTCAAGTTTTTGTAATGACTTGTTTTCCTGGTTGGTTGCTGGATTAGAAATGCCAATTGTTTCTACACAGTGTTCCTCTGGGTGCAGGTGGGGAGCCATTGCTAATTAAATAGAGAATTCGGTAGGGAGCTGGCCTTAATCTTGGGAAGTGTTGTCGTTCAAAGAACCTGGAAACTGCAGAAAAAGCCTGGATTTTGCCCGGGGAATAACAGGAAGGGTGGGGCTGGAAAAAAAATGGCAGTGGAATAGATGGATGTGTCCGGACGTTTGTCCCTGAGCAGACAGAGAGAACAACTGAAGTAGTGTTTGTTGATGAGTTAAGGGGCAGTTATCCTCCAAGAGAAGGAGGGCGACTGTTGGACGGGGTTCCCCTGACCAGGCAGCCCCACTGCCGCAGGGTTTTTTCTCCTGGAGCCACCAGCTTGGACGCGGAGACCATGCCATCTTGAAGGGGAAAGTGGATGTTTACAGAAGCCTGAAAATCTACAGCTGTGCCACCCACCGAACAGCTGTGAGCCCCAAAATACCAGTCCCCAATCAGCGTAAACACTTGGATTCAAAGAAGCTCTACACTCCACACGGAAAGGTTAGATTTCACCTGAGATAAGGTGAGGTCTCCAGTACACAGAACAGAAAGGCATACACTGTGGGAGCTGGAGGACCGAGGGAAATCTGCACCTAAAGAAATCCATGGCTGTTGGGGCTGGCATGATACATGAATGTGGAAGAGGGTCTTCAGAGCTGCTAACAGAGGGGATCTTCTTAATTACTAAGCCCAATACATAGGATCACCCAGTTGGGGACACCCTGGGAGATTTCAGGGGAAAGTTGGAACCTGGGGATCAGAGTGGGGAGTGACCTTCAGAGAATCAGTTCTGGGGCAGTTCACTCCCACAAACCAGTATTGAGTGCCACAGGGAAAGCAGGATCTAAACACAGGCTAGAGAGGACCTATAGTCTCAGAGGTCAATCCCAAAACACTGCCATCCAGGGGCTGACTCACAAATTGAATCTTGTGGAATCACAAAAGAAAAAAGAAATTAAGACCTACCTCCTGCTTAAAAAACAGAACTGGCTTACAACACTGAGCACCAGTGGAATGCAGGTAACTGCAATACTGTTCCAACTGAGAAACAGGTGTGCCAAATAGAACAATAGAGGAAGTGAATGACCTACGCCAATGGACATTCTATTCCTTTATTTATTTTAATATTTAATTTTTAATTCTTTAATTAAGAAAATATTTTTTTCCTTTTTCTCAATTGAGTTTACCTTTTTAATTATTACATTTTTATTTTCAATCAGTATTATTACTACTACTATTTTACCTTTTTAAAAAAAGTATAATTTTTCCCCTCTTTATTTTACTTTACAATTAGAGTTCTACATTCTATTTTCATTTTTCCTTTAGCATCATTTTACTCTATCTCAACTCTACTTTTATGTCATCACTGTCTTCCTAACATTTTCCATTTTGTTGTCCTGTTTCTCTTACCCTTTTCCTATTTCAGATTTTCCCTATTCTTTCTTTTTACCCCATTAAAATTTCACCCTACTTATATATCTAATTTTCAATCCCTTACTCCAAATCCAAAAACACCTCTTTCTTCTCTGTCTTCACTACCCCAAAAATTGTTTTTCTCGTTGTTCTCTTGTTGATATTTGCTTGAATGGTGATTGTATTTATTTTTTTTATACTTTTTTTGTGAGATTGCTTTGCTTATTCTTCTTGTTTTATTTTGCTTTTTTTTAAATCTCTGTTTTCCCTCACCCTCCTTGACATTTGTTGTTCTTTGTAGTTTTTATTACTTTCCAGGTACTAGTTGCTGGCATTTGTTTGGAGTTTTCTCCTTATATATATAATTTGTTCCCCTTTTCTTTGTTATTCTATTTCTTTTCTCTCTCACTTTTTTTTCTTCTTCTTTTTTCTTTTTTCTCCCTTCTCCAAATTTCATTTGGAACTCCATTCTTTTTTTTCCTCTTTTCTCTCTTATTTCTCTTCTATCCCCTAATATCTCTCTCTCTGGCTGTCACCTTTATTTATGGCTATTAATATTGTGAATACATTTTTGTTCAGTGCCTTGTGTGTTGTACCTGGTTGTGTTATATATATTTTTTTACTTTAAATCAATGCAGGAGAGAGAGAACTATATAACCAGACACCCGGAGAAGAGAGACCATGGGAAGACAAATAAACAGTCTGCATATGAAAGAAAAGCAGGCATCACCAGAAAAGGAGGTAAATGAAATGGAAGCAAGCAACCTGACAAAGAAAGAATTCAGAGAAATAGTTATAAGGTGGCTGAAAAGAATAGAAGACAAATTCAACAATATCAGTAAGAACCAAGAGAAAATGAAGAAGAATCAAGAAGAAATGAAAAATGACATCGCTGTTGTAAAGATATCAATAGAAAGCATCAAAAATAGACTAGAAGAAACAGAGGACGGCATCAGTGAGCTACAAAACAAGGTAGGAAAAAATACTCGGGTAGAGCAGCTTATAGAAAAAAAAAAGCAGGAGGAGATCCTAAGGGAACTTTGGGAAACACAAAACAAAACACTATCCTCATAAACTGGTGTTCCAGAAAGAGAGGAAACTGAGCAAGGAATAGAAAACCTGTTTGAAGAAATAATGGCAGAAAACTTCCCTGATTAAGGGAAGAAAAACCCCTCAAAAATCCAAGAAGCTCACAGAGTCCCAAGCAAAATGAATCCCAAAGACCGACATCAAAGCACATTATAATTAAATTGGAAAACACCAACAATAAAGTAAGAATCTTAAGAGTGGACAGAGAGAGACTAAAAGTTACCTACAAAGGAACCCCCATCAGGCTAGCGACTGATTTCTCAACAGAAACTCATCAGACCAGGAGGGAAAGGAATGAAATATACAAAGTCATGCAAAGTAAGGGTCTGAATCCAAGAATACTGTGCCCAGCAAGGCTTTCAATAGAATTGAAGGTGAAATCAGAAGCTTCACAGGCAAAAAAAGAACTGAGGGAATTTATTACCATGAAACCAGCAATGCAAAAAATGTTAAAGGGTCTGCTGTAAAAAAAGTAAATAGGAAGCGAAGAAGGAACACAGGGTTAAAGAATAAAAATGGCAACAAATAAGTACCTACCAATAATAACTTTAAATTAAATAGATTAAATGATCCAATCAAAAGTCATAGGATAATGGATTGGATAAGAAAACATGACTCATATATCTGATGTCTGCAAGAAATCCACCTTAGGAAAAAAGATGCACACAGACTGAGAGTGAAGGGACGGTAAATGGTTTTTCAGGAAAATGGAAATGAAAAAAAAAAAAAGCTGGGGTAGCAATACTTATATCTGACAAATTAGATCTCAAAGTGAAGGACATAACAAGAAATATGGAAGGCAACTTCATAATACTAAAGAAAGCATTCCAAAAAGAAGAAATAACTCTGGAAACATTTATGCACCCACTACAGGAGCACCTAAATACATAAAAAAACTCCTGGAGGATATCAAGGGAGATATTGACAGCAATACAATCATATTAGGAACTTTACTACCCCAATATCACAATTGAGTGGTAGTATCACAAATCCTCTAAACAAAAAATCAGTAAAGAAACATAAATCCTAAATGAATCACTAGACCAGATGAAATTAATTGACATCTTCAGAACATTTCACCCCATAGCCACAGAACATACATTCTTCTCAAGTGCATTATCAAAGATAAATCATATTTTGGGTCATAGGCAAAGTCTCTTCAAATTCAAAAAGATAGAAATCATATCAAGCATCTTCTCAGATCACAGTGGCATAAAACTGGAAATCAAGTATAATAAAATCAATCAAAAGAAATAAAACACATGGAGATTAAACAGCAAGCTATTAAACAATGACTGGGTAACCAGAGAGATCAAGGAAGACATAAAATACATGATGGCAACAAAACACAATGAAAATAAAACAATCCAAAATCTATGGGACACAGTGAAAGCAGGTTTGAGAGGGAAGTTCATAGCTCTACAAGCCTACAGAAAAAAAAACAAACAAAAAAAACAAGAAACTGGTAAGACAATTATCTAATCCTACAACTCAAAGAGCTAGAAAGAGAGCAACAAGAAAAGCCCAGTGTAAGCAAGAGAAAGGAAATAGTAAAGATCAGAGCAGAGATAAATGACATAGAGACCAAAGAAACAATTCAAAAGATCACCAAAACCACTAGCTGGTTCTTTGAAAGTATAAACAATATTGATGAATCCATAGCTAGGCTCACCAAGAAACAAAGAGAGAGGAATCAAATAAACAAAATTAGAAATGAAAGAGGAGAAATAACAATAGAACCCCACCAAAATACAAAGGTTTATTAAAAAACACTTGAACAACTCTATTTTAACAAACTGGACAACCTGGAGAAAATGAACATATTCCTAGAAATATATAACCTTCAAAACTCAATCAGGAAGAATCTAAACATCTCAATAGGCCAGTAAATATGACAAAAATCGAGGCAGTCATCAAAAAGCTTCCAGCAAACAAAATCCCAGGATCAGATGGTTACAGGACAGTTTTACCAAACATTCAAGGAAGAATTAAAACCTATCCTCCCCAGACTATTCCAAAAAATTCAAGAAGGAACACTTCCAAGCACCTTCTATGAAGCCAGCATCACCCTAATACCAAAACAAGATAAAAACTACACAATGAAAGGGAATTATAGGCCCATATCTCTCATGAACATAGATGCCAAAATCCTCAACAAAATTCTAGCAAATCGGATCCAGCAGTACATCAGAAAGATCATACACCATGACCAAGTAGGATTCATCCCAGGAATGCAAGAATGGTACAATATTCACAAATCAATAAACATGATATGTCACATAAACCAATTGAGAGATAAAAATCACAGTCATATCAATTGATTCAGTAAAAGCATTTGACAAAATCTAACACCATTTCTTGAAAAAACTCTCAGCAAGGTGGAAATAGAAAGATCATACCTCAACATCATAAAGGCCACATATGATAAAACCATAGCTAACATCATACTCAATTGGCAAAAACAAAAACCATTTCCTCTAAGAACGGAAACATGACAGGGATGCCCACAATTCCTGTTTGACATATACTGAAAGTATTAGCCATTGCAATTAGACAAGAAGAAGAAATAAAGGCATCCAAATTGGAAAAGAAGAAGTAAAGCTGTCCTTATCTGCAGATGACATGATACTGTTAAAAAAAAACCTGAAAGACTCCATCAAAAAACTAATAGACTTAATAAATGAATTTGGCAATGTAGTAGGATACAAAATCAATGCCAAGAAATTTATGGCATTTGTATACACTAAGAGTGAACTTACAGAAAGAGAGGCTAAAAAAGCAATCCCATTTTCTAGCACCAAGAAAATTAAGATACCTAGGAATAAACTTAACTAAGGAGGTAAAAGACCTATACATAGAAAACTACAGGACATTGGAAAAAGAGATAGAGGAAGACATAAACAGATAGAAGAGCATACCATGATTATGGATTGGGAGAATCAACATTATTAAAATGTCCATACTACCCAAAGCAATCTATAGATTCAATGCATTCCTCATTAAAATACTAATGATATATTTCACAGAACTAGAAAGAACTCTACAAAGATTCATCTGGAACAACAACAACAACAAAAAGAGCCCAAATAGCCACAGAAATCCTGAGAAAGAACAATAAAGTAGGTGGGATCTCAATACCAGATTTCAATTGCATTACAAAGCCACTGTTCTCAGAACAGCCTGGTACTAGCACAGGAACAGACATATAGACTAATGAAATAGAATAGAGAACCCATATATTGACCCAAACCACTATGCTCAATTAATATTCGACAAAGGAGGCATAATCATGCAATGAAGTCAAGACAGTCTTGTCAATAAATGGTGTTGAAAAAATTGGACAGAAGCATGCAAAAAAATTGAAACTAGACCAATAACTTACACCATACACAAAAATAAACCCCAAATGGATACAGGACTTAAACATAAGATGGGAAACCATAAAAATACTAGAGGAATCCACAGGCAGCAAAATCTCAGACATATGCTGAAGGGACTTCTTCACTGATCCTGCTCCAAAGGCAATAGAAGCTAAAGAGAAAATAAACAAATGGGACTACATCAAAATAAAAAGCTTTTGCACAGCAAAAGAAACCGTCAACAAAATAAAAAGAAAGCCCACTCTATGGGAGAACATATTTGCAAATGTTATCAAAGATAAAGGTTTAATCTTCAATATCTATAGCTAACTTATACAACTTAATAAAAGGATCATTAATAAATGATCCAAGGAAAAAATAGGCAATGGACCTAAATAGAATCTTTTTGAAGAAGACAAAAGGCCAAGAGACACATGAAAACTTGCTTAAAATCACTAATTATCCAAGAGATGCAAATCAAAACCATAATGTGATACCATCTCACACCTATCAGAATGGCAATCATGAACAAATCAACAAAGACAAGTGTTGGTGAGGATGTGGAGAAAAAGGAATCCTCATGCACTGCTGTTAGGAATGCAGACTAGTGTAGCCACTGTGGAGAACAGTATGGAGTTTCCTCAAAAAACTAAAAATGGAACTCCCATTTGACCCAGTGATCCCACTTCTAGGAATATATCCTAAGAAACTAGAAACACCAATCAGAAAGGATATATCCACCCCTATGTTCATAGCAGCACAATTTACAATAGCTAAGATTTGGAAACAGCCTACGTGTCCGTAAGCAGATGAGTGGATCAGAAAACTGTGGTATATCTACACACTGGAATACTATGCTGCCACAAAAAAGAAGGAATTCTTGCCATTTGCACCAACCTGAATGGAACTGGAGAGTATTATGCTAAGTGAAATAAACCAGTCAATAAAAGAAAAATATCATATGTTCTCACTCATTTATGGATAATAAAAAGTATTAAAAACTGATTAACAAAAAGATAGATACAGAGGCAGTAAGCATCAAACAGACTGTCAAATTACAGCAGGAAGGTTAGGGAGAGGTGAGGTAAATAAAAGATCCACTGAAGGACTTGTGTGCATGCATATAAGCATAACCAATGGACACAAGACACTGGGGGGGTTAGAGTATGCATTGGAGTGGGGTGGGGCAATGGGAAGATATGTACACATGTAATACATTAATAAAGAAATTAAAAAAAAACTGGAAGGGTGTGTTTGATCTGTCTGATTTACTTTAAAGGGAGGAAAACCCTGGATGCCTGCTCCAGCGCTGCATGGCTTGGGGAAGGGTCAGCTGATGGGGACACCAGGTTGAGCTGGGTGGGAAGACATTGTGTAGAAGATTCTACCCTTGTTTTTCTTTTAAGAAAAAAACTCTTTCCTTTACTTTGATGCATCCTGTATTCCTAAACACTTAACTTTTTCAAGGTCTACCTATTAAGTGTGTGTGTGTGTGTGTGTGTGTGTGTGTGTGTGTGTGCGTGTGTAAATAGGAACATTAAAGGGGTGTTGTAGAAATGATATGGAATAAAAAATATGCAGTGTTTGTCTTTTAGCACACAGCCTCTGGACCAGGGAGAAAGACTGCCTGAGTTTAAATCCAGCTGTATTCTGCTTCATATTAGCTCACTGATGCTGGGAAAGTTCTTGAAATGTTTTGTGTTTCAATTTCCTCACCTGCAAGTAGTAATAATCCATGATGGATGAGGTGAAGATTAACTGAATTAATATTTATAAGGTTGTAATTAAATGACTTAATATTTTAATGCAGACACTAATTACTACATTAGTATCTGTTAAATGCATATGATAAAATAAAGAAACCTCTCCATTCATTTTATTTCATTACTCTCCTTGTTATAATTTTTTTCAAACAAATATTCTATGTTGAGTTCTGTTTGGATGCTGACTGTGGTTAATTGTTAGAAGACTGATCAAGGGAAGAAAACAAAAAGGAGTAGGATGGAGAGGGATGAAAAGATTGGCCCAATGGTGCCCTTAATCATGCTGCATGCCTTGAGTCCCCTGAGATGATGGAAATGTTGTGGAGCGACTTCCATGGCCAGTTGCAAATGACCAGGAAGGCTGCTAAGTTGGTAACAAGCAACAAGGATTTATTGAGCTGGCCAGCAATTCCTCTGCTTTTCTCCATGCATGGAGTCCAGAGAGCAGCCAAGATCCTTTGTGAAGGACCACTTTTAAGTACATTTACCACATCCTGTTTTTGCAGAGTGAACAAACCATGACAAAACACTTTTTCCCAACACTTCTTCTTCAACATCAGAGCTGACGACCATGTTATTTAGTGTCATCTTGTTCTTCAGAAAGCTGACAAGTGTTCTATGAAAGAAGGGGCCATGAGACCATATCTCAAAGCCTGGCCTGGGAAGGGGCTAGAAGACCATATCTCAAAGCCTGTCCTGATGTCAGCACTGACAACTCTATCTGGGGGATAGTCCACAGCCTCTCTGAAATGGGGCATGCTCAAAAATTCCCACTCTCCAACAGGAAATAACCTCATAATTCATGAAGCCTTTACATAGGGAGTTTTAGGTCAAAATGGAAGAGGAGACTGGGCCATGCATGGCCTGGAAGTCTAGAGGTGAGAGTAAGAACTGAAGAATACTGGGCTAGGAGAGACCACCTCATTGTTTTTGGAGGGTTTTAAGGAACATGGCCCTGTCTCTTTGTATCATATCCTTTATGCAGAGTAGAGAGCCCAGTCCAGATGAATCTAATAAACACATCTCTGATGTTCTTTGCCTCACTACTGTTAGATTTTCACATATGAAGGTGACACCTGTCCTGTCTGGGCTCTGAAGAGAGGCTATATGCTCATTGGCAATGCAAAGTAGAATACGGCCTTGGTTTTCAAACTCCCCTCTGGCACTTTGTAATTGTCATCTTGTGCAAGGAGAGAAGTGAAAGGGCAGGGATTGGGGAGTCTGCTCTGCCGAGACACTCTACTTACATTGTGAGGTAGAGTTGATGTGGTTACATTTATACTAACCTTGTGAAAACTAAGGCCTAGAGATGTAAAATATCTTGCCTAAGGCCTCCTGGATTGCAGATTTGACCCAACTCTATCTGACTCTAAGTGACATAACTTTTTAAAGTACATTAAAAAAACAACAATTTTAGAAGAGTTTGAGAATCCCAGAAAACTGTACAGATAGTACAGTTCCCATATACCACATATCTAGTTTCCTCTATTATTTATAATTTACTTGATAGAGCACATTTGTCACAATTAATGAACCAATATTAATATTTATCAAATATTCTTTTTTGTGGTCCCAATCCAGGGTCTGATCCAGGATACCATATTTACATTTTAGTTTTCATGTCTCCTTAGGGTCTTGTTGGTTCTGACAATTTCTCAGACTGTCCTGGTCTCCCTTTTTTTTTTTTTTTAATAGCCTTAACGATTTCCATGATGTTGAGGAGTACTGGTCAGGTATTTCGTAGGATGTCCCTCAGCTGGTATTTTTCTGATGTTTTTCTAATCATTAGATTAAGATTTGGGGGTTTGGGGATACAGACCAGAGAGGTAATGTGCCATTCTAATCACCCCCCATCCAGGTTACATGGCATTAACATGACTCAGTACTGCTGATGTGAGTCGTGATCTTGTGGTCGTCAGTTTCTCTACTGCACAGCTGCTGTTTTCCTCTCCTTCCTTACTCTACTCTTTGGAAGGAACTCACTGCTTACTTAAAGTAAAGACTTCCTACTGAAAGAGTGGGAGTTATATTCCATCACCTTGATAGCAGAGAATGTAAATAAATTATTTGGAATTAGTCTGCATATGATTCATCTATTTACCCCATAACTTATATAATTATTTCTTTACATCAGTATAGACTTACCAATATTTATTTTATGCTTTAGATTATAATTAAATACTACTTTATTTTGTTGCTCTTTCAGTTGACTCCTGTGTTCTTTTGACACATCTCCATTATTATGTTTAAAATTTTTTTTTGGTATTTTCTTACTTTCTGGCACTATACCATGCTCCAGGCTCATCTTGTATATTTGCTGGTGTCCTAGAATCAGCTATTTTTCCAAGGAACTTAGTCCTTATATTGAACCAAATCCAGATATTAGAAACCAAAATCTGGATGTTGGTTGTACTCAATTGCTCCTATAGCAAAACATATTGGTTGATTTAAGTTTTGAGATATTATAAAGCTTCAATAAGCACTTGTATGTTCTTTTTTCCGTGTGTGTGTGTGTGTGTGTGTGTGTGTGTGTGTCTACATTTTCATATTGGTTAAAAAATGCAAATGTGGAATCATATAGTAAGGTTATGTTTACAATTGTAAGAAACAAAAAACACACACACACACACACAAAAAAATACTATCTCCCAAATTTTGCATTGCCACCAGTAATGAAAGAGAGTTCTTGTTTTGCACCTTGGTCAACACTTGGAATTACCAATTTTTAAGATTTTAGCTGCCAGTCTAATAAGTATGTGATGGTATCTCATTGTTATTTAAATTTGCATTTCCCTAATGACAGTTGATATTAAGCTTTTTTATTTGCACTCTCATGCTTATTTAAATTACACTTTCTTTCTAGATGCTGTGGCCAGAGGATTGAGCAACACTAGGATGGTTGGTATCAGGATACTGAAATGAATTTCAAAAGCTTGGAGCAGATTATGAGGATGTGTTTCAGAAGATAGCAACATGAAGGCATCTGGGTGGGTGAACAGAGGTTGGGGTAATTTTACTACCCTGAATTAAGAGTCAGGAATTTCCTGTATATAACAGGTTCTGTTCTGTCTCTTCTATTTATTTGTACCAGATATACTTTCCACCACCACCTCCTCTGCCCTTATCTTCTCCTTTATTTTTATTTTTTATTGATTTTTAGAGAGAGAGGCAGGAAGATATAATGAGAGAGAGAAACATTGATGTGAAAGAGAAACACCAATCAGTTGCTTCCTGTACATGCTCCGTTGGGGGATTGAAACCATATCCTGGGAATATGCACTGACCAGGAAATGAACCCAGAATCTTCTGGTGCTCCCATGATTGTGATCCAACCAACTGAGCCACATTGGCCAGGGCTTCCTTTTCCTTTTTAACAGTTTTATTGAGGTAGAATTGCCATATAATAAGTGGCACAAATTTGATATGCACAATTTGATAAGTTTTGATATCTATTTATCTCTATCCCTACATTTATCTCTATCTCTATCTCTATTTCTATCTCTATTTCTATATCTATTTTTATCTCTCTCCATCTCTAATCTCTAATCTAGATCTAGCTCATCTATACTGAGTGGCCAGATTATTATTATCTCTGAACTCATAATAATCTGGCCACTCAGTGTGTGTGTGTGTGTGTGTGTGTGTGTATTAGAGGCCCGGTGCATGAATTCGTGCATGGGTGGGGTCCGGCCAGCATGGCCAGGGGGAGGGAAGATGAGGGATTGTCCAGGCAGCCTGCTGGTCAAACTCCTGGTCGAGAGAACAATTTGCATATTAGCCTTTTATTATATAGGATATACACTGAGTGACCATATTATTATGCATTCAGAGATCATAATAATCTGGCCACTCAGTGTATATCTATCTATAGGTAGATTGATCTGTGAAACCATCTCCATGTTCAAATAATGAACGTATCTATCACTTCAAAATTTAGATCCTCACTAGTAGTGTATGAGACTTTCTATCATTCCACATCCTTGCTACAGCATTGAATTATTATTTGCTTTAAATTTGAGACATTATGTTAGGTATATAGTGGTATCTTATTGTGGTTATAATGTTGAACATCTTTTCACGGGTTTATTTGACATCTGTTTATCTATTTTAGTGAACTTCCTATTTAAGCTTTTTCCCTATGATTAAACATTGGCTTGTTTGCTTTCTTATGAAATTTGTGAGTTCTCTAGATATAACTTATCACAGGTATGCTTTTTTGCTTTGTAAGTATTTTCTCTCAGCCTGTAGTTTGTCTTTTCATTATCCTCATAGAATCATGCTTTTGGTTATATATCGAAGAAATCTCTTTGCCTAATTTAAAGGCCACAACTATTTTCTCTATATTTTTTTCTTGACATATTATACTTTTAAGTTTTATATGGATGTACACAATTAATTTCAAATTATTTTTGTATATGACGTGAGATATGAATGAAAGTTAATTTTTTATTTGGTTTGGAAATTCAGTCATTCCACCATCATTTGACGAGTAGACTGTGCTTTCTCCAACTGTACCATTGTCAAAATCAGTTTGACCTTTGTCAAAATTCAGTTGTCAGCATATGCGTTGGTCTAATTCTAGAATATTCTATTCGCTGATCCATTTGTTTCTTTTTATGCCAATACTACACTGTTTTTCCTTCTAACCTTTTATTATGAGACTTAAAATTAGATTGCATTAGCTCTTCAACTTTATTGTTTTCCATACCTCCCTTTCATCAGATAACCCATTGTATAGTACTGTCATAATTGACAAAACTGTTTTTGCCAGTAGAATAGGAGCCCCTTCTATGAAAGAAACATGACTTAATTTTTATAACAAACCAGACCAGGTCACCTCTTTGCTAAGCATTACAATGGCACCCTTACACAGAAGCAGAGCATAGTGAGGTCTCTCTCTCTCTCTCTCTCTCTCTCTCTCTCTCTCTCTCTCTCTCTTTCTCTCTCTCCCCCTCTCTCTCTTTGTGTGTGTATTTCCAGCCTTTGGAACTGTGGCTGACACATAGTGGATAGGAGAGTGTGCAGAAAAGAGTTAACATAGCAAGACTATTACTCTCAGAAAGGCTTGCTTGTAGGATTGACTGGTGTCTGGGAACCTGGATTTCAAGAGGGCTTCCACTATTTCCAGAACTGATAAAAGTGGTTCATAGTAGTTTACTGAGCTTAAGCTACTCGTACACTGTGCTTTCCTTTTAGGAGTCTGCAATTCTGATACAGTTTGGGTGGAGGGCACCTACTTGATTAGCCTCCAACGGCAGCTCTGTGCACGAAGCTGGGTGTTCTCCCTGGTAGAGGACATTTCACATGTTTTAATTTGATGCTGGAGAGCTTAGCATGTCCTGTGTGGTTCCACTGGGAGAGGATGCCTCTGGACTTCACCCCGTGCACCTTTCCCTTTGCTGACTTTGCTTTGTATCCATTCACTGTAGTAAAACATAGTCATGAATGAGTACAATTCTGTGCTGAGTATTGTGACTTATCCTGAGAAACTGTGGGAACAGGGGGTGGCCTTTAGGAACCAATGACACAGAAGCAGTTTTTTATAAAATAAAAATGGAACACGTGGTCAACCTTAAGGAGCCTCTTCCGTAAAAGACAGACACCCAGTCACAGAGACTAGGGCTCAGGAGCACCTTTGCAGTAGCAGGGGGCGGGGGTCTCTGGAATAAATGGAAGGTGAGACCTGATCCAAGATGATCTATGATGGTTGGCAAGGAGCAGGGAGATCTGCAGGAGCCATGTAGTAAGCTAGACTGCCTGATTCCAGATCCCCTGATATGAAAAGGATTAAGGGTTAGTTTATGTAAAATGAGAGCTTTACACGTGAGCTATCATTTCAGAGCAGTATGTTCTGGCTCTGTGCTAAGCACCTACTAGGTAAACTACTGTAAGGTTGGGTTTGCATAGCTGCTGAGTGTGCACTGTGACTTGGAGTCTTCATGCATCCTTCACATCAGGGCCACGTTGGCACTGGAGCCTGAAGTGGCTGGATTTTATAGAAACCAAGGGAACCAGCTGTGAGGTCTGGCTGTGTGAGCATATCAGGGCAGCAACTCAATCTTTGGGGAAGCACTCCAGATAAATAGAAGTCTGGGTCTTTCAGGGATCTCAGCCATTCTAGGAATGAGCATAGTGATTCATAGCTCCAACATTATTCTTAGATCTATTGCCCTTTTCATTTTTATCTCATGCTGGGCTCCAAGAATGGCTATATCTTCTCTTTTCTTTTGAAATGTACATGTCAACATGTAAAATATTCATATAGGCTGATCTAATTTTTAATATTGCGGGAGGATTTGGGCCTGCAGGATCCTTTGTGGTGAGGCTGAGAATACAGGGAAAGGACAGCTTCTCAATTTGATGGTGTAGGCCAGGGTGTAGGGCATCTTGTTCTTGCAAGGCTGTTCTGTCTAGTACTCAATTCAGCAGTGCTAGCTCTCTACTCCCTCTTCCTCTGTCCTTGTGACTGAAGATCCCTTCAGGTCCAAGATCACAAAGTTGCTGCCTAGAAGCTGGATGCTCTGGAAAAGCTCCCTGCCCCCAAATAGGCTTTTGTAGCAGTGACTCATAAAAATTAAAGTTTTGATGTGCAGTTATGAAGTTTGTCATGCAGCATAGCCAGGGTAAATCACCCAGGACTTAGCCTGACTAAAATACAGATTTTGCTCTACCAGTTCTACTCCTTGTCCTATCATCCTCTTTCTCCCTCCTAAACTATGTCTATTTTGTTATTCAATTGTCAAATTTTAGCAATTTTAACCAACCTTCTCATTAGCCATCTTTGTCATAAGGACTTAGGAAGGCATTTTGTTATGGGGGATGGTGAGGAAGGCATGTCTTATTTAATTAGCATTAAAACTTTTTAAAATAAAAAAATTACATTCCTCTAGTTTTGACTGAGTTGAGTACATAATTAATCCACAAGCAATTGTACTCCTTTGAGTCAGGCAAAGTCTCCAGGAATGTCACTGATGACAGCTTTCTCTCTCTGCCACTTGTCCACAATACTGATTCATCTGTCATTGGTTCATATTATCTGTCCATCATTCATCCAAAGTGGGGAAAAATGCCTTCACCAAATTTGGTTTCTCTACATTAATGTCTTTTCAGCCCATTTTTCAGGGAGCTCCTTTCATTTGCTAACAATCATAGATTAGCTTAATAGCCTCTCCCACTGATTGTCTGACCGGTGTGAAAAGCCTGTCTTGAGACACAGATTTTACTTCCACAGACCTCTGACAATGTCAAGACTCTGTGAAGGGGTTCTAGGACCGAGGCTGACCTTGGAATACAAATTGCTCTTTTTGAGGTATTTGACTCTGTTTTTAGAGTGACCATCATCTTGGCATGTCAATTTGACATTTCAGTTAGTAAGGTACTACGTATATTTTGTAAGGTAGAGAATTGTTAATAGTATGTGAGGAGAGACACAGAAGTATCACCCAACACATCAGAAGGGTGGGCAACAATCCATCCTGGAAGATGTGAGCACTTTCTCTCCAGAGGTGAAAACGGTGACAGCAGGAGCAGCCTTAGACTAGATGACCCCCTAAGGCCCTGTTTACTTTTAGAAGCTGTCAGCTATTGTATTTCAGACCTGGAAGTACCATTTCAGATCATCTCTTTATATATAAGGAAACCAAGGCCCACTGGGATAATAACAACTGATACAATGATGTGAGTTTAGAAGTCCTGCTTTCATTCAACATTTAGTGACTTTGATCTCCTACCATGTACCAGGCTGGGGCCACCATGAAAAAAAGAAATAGTGTTCGTGACCACATGGGGTTTTTGCCTAGTTTTTCATTCACGTCTCTAGATGAGAAAACCTAGGCTCAGAGAAAAGAAATTACTGGCTCATTTCACAGAACTATTAAGTTTGTGAGTTGGGATTCAATGCACATCTGGCTATTCTAAAGTCTACACTGTCTTCTTCTGAAACTACTTTATTATTTTAACTCTGCACATTCTTGGAGAATACATTCCAGGAAGTCATGCTAAATAGAGAATCTGCTTCTTCCTTTAAATGATTTTTTTCCAGGGCACTTTAATTTGTTCTGGTTAACTTTGGGATATAGATTTAATGGAATGGCAAAAGTATTAATTCCTCTCAAGGTAGAAAAGAATGGCTTCAAGGTCGAAGGACAGTGAGTGTTGGAAGCCTAGGAATCTAAATCTGTGAGTAAGAAAGGTAACCAAGAAGGTCAGCTGATTTGTTTGAAAACTACCCTCAGCCAGTGAATTCTGAATGGCACAATGATGCTTGTTGCTATGGCACCAAATAATTGCATGTTTAGTGCAATGGAATCCCTATTTGTGATTTTTTAAAAATTAAAGCCATTTTATGACTAAAAATGTTTGAATAGCTCCAGTAGCAAGGAAGAAATTTTTTCTCATAAATAAAACAGGCTAGTGCCTCACTGCTTGCATGAAAAGTATTTGAAAAACATGTGCGCAGAGTTTGGAGCTTGGCAGCTTTTATTTCATCAGACACAGTGTTAAGAAGCCAGGGGTGAATGAATGGATGTATAAATGATTGGAGGCAGACGGCAGGATGTAAAAATTTTGGGAGAGAGATTAAATTGACTTCAACACATTTTTCCCGAGTACTAGAAATGAGCTCAACAACCTGCAGGGCTCTTGGAACATGCAGAGGCAGTCCCTGGTGCATGTTTGGCTTCCTTCCTCCTGTGAGCATGTATTAGCTAGGGTCACACTAACATACTTGGCTCTGAACCATATAAACTCCAAGATTCCAATGTCTTAACATAGCAGATTTTTTCCCCTAAAAATCATGTCTGTTTAGGAATGTTTTATCAGTAGTAAATGTTTTATCAGTAGAAAAATTCATTTTCTTTAAGTGAACTAGTAGTGCAGTGAACATTGACAATTATTTACAGCTATGTACTACCATTACATGAAGATACAGAACATTTCCATCACCTCAAAAAGTCCCCCTGTGACCCTTTAGAGCCAATCGACTTCACTTCCAGAAAATGACACTATTGCTGTGACTTTTGCTCCTATGATTTTGACTTTTAAATAATATTATGTTAGTATTATATTAAAGTTAATACTATACTAATTCATATTATGCTAGTGGACTCTGTACTGTATAGCCTTCTTTTACTTGGCATAATGCTCTTTGAGATTTCTCCATTGTTCCATTTATCATTAGTGCATTTTTTATTCCTGCGTAGTACTCAACTGAATGGATATATCACAATATATGTATCCATTTACTGGTTAATAAAATATGCTGAAGCAACTTCTTTACTGATACTGTTCCTAAGGCAATAGAAACTAAAGAGAAAATAAACAAATGAAACTACCTCAAAATAATAAGCTTTTGCACAGCAGAAGAAACCATCAACAAAACAACAAGAAAGCCTACTGCATGGGAGAACATATCTGCCAATGTTATAATCAATTAGGGTTTAATATCCAACATTTACAGGGAACTCATACAACTTAACAAAAGGAAGATAAACAACCCAATCAAAAAATGGGTAATGAACCTAAAGAGATACTTTTTGAAAGACGACATAAGGAAGGCCAAGAGATATATGAAAACATGCTGAAAGTCACTAATTATCCAAGAGATGCTAATCAAAATGATAATGTGGTACCATCTCACACCTGTCAGAATGGCTACCATCAACAAATGAACAAATGACAAGTATTGGTGAGGATGCGGAGAAAAAAGAACCCTTATGTACTGCTGGTGAGAATGCAGACTGATGCAGCCACTGTGGAGAACAATATGAAGTTTCCTCAAAAAACTAAAAATGGAACTCCCATTTGACCCAGTAATCCCACTTCTAGGAATATATCCTAAGAAACTAGAAACACCAATCAGAAAGGATATATGTACCCCTTCATATATCACAATTGCAGTACAATTCACGATAGCTAAAATTTGGAAACAGCCTAAATGCCCATCAGCAGATAAGTGGATTAAAAAACAGTGGTACATCTACACAGTGGAATACTATGCTGTGGTAAAAAAGGAATTCTTACCATTTGTAACAGCATGGATGAAACTGGAGAGCATTATGCTAAGTGAAATAAGCCAGTCAGAGAAAGATAAATATCACATGATCTCACTCATTTGTGGAATATAATGAACAACATAAACAAATGAACAAAAACAGATTCAGAGACAGAGAATCATCAACCAGAATGTCAAACCTCAGAGGGAAGGTAGCAGAGGGTGGGGGTAAAGGTGAGACATCAAACAAAGGACTTGTATGCATGCATATAAGCCTAACCAATGGACACCGACAATAGGGGGGTGAGGGCATGAGTAGGGGGTTGGAGGATAATTGGGGGATAAGGACCCATGTAATACCTTAATCAATAAAAAAATTAAAAAATAATAAAAAGATATTTACCTAAAAAAAACAAACAATAAAAAATTCATTTGGATTGTTTCTAGTTTTTAACTATTATGAATAAAACTTCTACAGACAGTCACGTACCAATCTTTATGTGGATAATAAGATACATTTTTATTTCCCATTCATGTAAGTATGCCATATGGATTAATGATTAATGAATGCTTTGTTTTTCTGCCTGGGAACTTGGGAATTGAGGCCTCTTTCTTCTTGTGGCTCCCTAACTAGCAAGGGTTTTGGACTCTTTGTCTCCAGCCATTGGGAGGGAAAGGGATCTGCTTCCACTACTCCAGTCAAGAAAGGACAAACCTCACTTCTGTGCATATTCTACTGGTAAGAAATAGACATGCGGCCATCCCAGGATGCAAGGGGACTGGGAACTTGAGTCTAGTGAACAACTCTGTAATGGACAGGGGTGCATGTTTTTCCAATGGACCAATATCTGTTGATCACAGAACTTTTTTTTTGAGCAATTAAATTATTTCTTGAGATCCTACCAAATATTAAGTACTGTGCTAGGTGCTGGAGATGAAGCAATGACAAAACAGACAAGCTGACAAACAAAAAAATTAAAATAAAAAATTCAACCTTTAATACCTTGAGTTTATAATCTGATAGATTTCAGGGAGCAACATTGTGTTTTGTTTTTTAAAAAATATATTTTATTGATTTTTTACAGAGAGGAAGGGGGAAGAATAGAGAGTTAGAAACATCGATGAGAGAGAGACATCGATCAGCTGCCTCTTGCACGCCCCCTACTGGGGATGTGCCCGCAACCAAGGTATATGCCCTTGACCTGAATCGAACCTGGGACCTTTGAGTCTGAAGACTGACACACTATCCACTGAGCCAAACCGGCTTTGGCAACAATTGTGTTTTTATATAAACAAAAAGTCAATAGAAAGAAATGTGTTATGACAGAAATAATGGGGTATAGATTAGGTATGGGAATTATAAAATGGCAGATGAAGAAAAAATTATGTGAGTGGGTCAGAGAAATCTCTCTGGAGGAAGTAAGATTCCGTTTGGGTTCAAAAAGACATTAGAAATGTGGGTAGGTGAGTGAGGGTAGAGTAGAAATTTCAAAAGAAATAAATGATCTGAAAAAGGGAACAGAGCAATCAATATGACTTGGCTATGCCTTGCTTAAAGGTGGGTAGAGACATTTTCCTGGATTCTCTGCTTTCCAAAGATATCCAATGCTGACCTTTAGGCCACAGGACAAATTTGGTTTATGTTGCTTTCTAAGGAATTTCTATTGAATCTGACTGTGTTAATGGCTGCTGCTTGTTTTATTGATGGTTATTGAGTGTTTTAAAATTTGGAGTTGCATACCCCATGTGGTCAAGTTTTTATAAATGGAATAAGTAGCCCTATTGCCTAATAGATGTTTTCTAAATATTAATACAATTGAACAAATTAAGCTAGCAAAAAATAAAGTGGTTTTCTTCTTTTTACAGAACAGTTTGGAGAGAGATCATGCCAATTACAAATTTATTCGTATGGGTGATCTAATTTGTTAGTATATTATTTAGATTTCATATGGAAAACAAAAATATCTGATAGGCACTTCAGCTAGGATGAGATTTAATACAGAAAATTAGGTGCTTATAAAATTATTCAAATGGTTGTAGAAGCAGCAATCTGGGGCTGTTACGGTAGCTGTGATCCGGACAGGGATAGCCATGGAGCCCGTAGTCTAGACACTACTTGGAGCCTCTGAAGAATGCTTCCACCTCCCTCTGCCTTCAAAATATCACATATAATTATTTCACTTTTGGAGCTTATATTTTATCCACATTCCTAGACCCAAAGGAGTCTGGGAATGTAGATTTTAGTGTTCTATTCTTGTGATTTAGGGTGAACATAGAAGTGGTAGCACCAGTTGACAATACTTAGGTCAATTTTCATTTATTTTTCTGGTTCCCTCATTTCTTCTCTGTCTTCCCTTAGGCAGTTAAAGGGAGTATTTTTCATATAGAAATGCCATAAAAAAGCAATATCAAAGGCATTATTATTGTCATTATTTTAAATATGAGAACTCTTGTATGGACATCTGATCACACTCATAAAAACCAATAGTAAATTAATAACCATTCTGAATTTCCCATGGAAATAACAATATTTAAAGTTAGAGAGTCTGCCTTCTGGAAGCCCAGGGCTTAGGCATTGCCTCAGCTGTGTTCCTCACATGGTGTTGCTGCATCTTCCCCAAACAATTTTAAATCAACAATCAATGAGAGATAGATAAAGGGTGGGACAAAAGTTGGTTTTCAGGTGTGACTATGCAAAACACTGTATTTTATTTATTAACTATTGTATTATTTTCCACATAAACACCTATAAACCTACTTTTGCCCCACCCTCTATTTTACTCAAGATCCAGTTGTAAAATAGGGTAGAGGATTCACATCATATCCTACTTAATAAAATTGTTTGTCAGTCCACTCTGCTTAACATCAAAGTTCTTCCCAGCCTACTTCTCATCTGTGGAAACCTAAGGAAACTTCTCTCTTGTGTCAAGAAATGTAGCTAACATTTAACTATCTATACCACTCAGCAAAAATCCAGAAGAGTTAGCAGAGCTGTCACAGTCAATTGATCCTCAAGCATAGCCTCTGGCCAGGAAGGTGGGCAGACAATGGGTAGAGGTTTCTTTTTACCTTACACCCTAAGGAGCTTTTCAAAATATTCACCTCCTAAAATAGGATATTCTCACAGTGAAATTCTGTAATGAGAATATATGCTTTATTTCTTTTACTACAGTGGTTGTAAGACTTCCCTCCAGAACAAAGGCCTGTTAGTCAGCATTTTAGAGAAATGATCAGAAATTATAATTAATAGTATATTAGAAATAATAATTATATGGGATGATGGTTTACAAACCAACTGAGCTACCCAGCTAGGACCCTAGAAATAAATTTAACCAAGGATGTAAAAGACCTTTACTCAAAAAGTTAGATGACACTGAAAAAAGAAAACAAAGAAGATACAAATAAGTGGAAGCATGTATTGTGTTCATGGATAGGAAGAATGAACATCATTAAAATGCCCATACTACCCAGAGTAATCTTTAGAGTCAATACAATCCCTACCAAGATAAAATGGCATATTTCACAGAATTAAAACAAATATTTCAAAAATTTATATGGAGCCACAAAAAATCCTGGATAGCCATATCAATTTGAGAAAGAAAAACAAAGTTAAAGGAATCATACTACGTTATATCAAAGGATACTCCAAGGCCATAGTAATCAAAACTGCATGGTTTGGGCATAAAACCAAGATAAATACGTTACAGAAGACCAAAGAAATACCAAGCACTCTTCCTAGAGAAAGTGAGGGACCCCGTTATTAACACTTGTGGACTCCAGAAATAATTTCCAAATCAGAGTGAAAAAACATGAAGAGGGTTTCACTTTTTATAACCTGGGATCTTTGTTTTGCAGATATGGTTCTGCCCCATTTCCTGGGCTTATAGGAAGGTCCCCAAGTGTTGGGAGTCCCCAGGTCATATCCAATGATCTGTCTTGGGGCCAGCAATAAAGATCCTTCTCTTCCCCTCTTAACTCCCCCCTGCCCCCACCCTCCAGGGCAGTGCATTGTTCACAGTTTTATGGCCTGACATGCCTTGCGAGACCAATTTGGTCCTCAAATAGAACAGAATAGAGAGCCAAAAAATAAACCCACATTTTTACAGTCAATTTATATTTGACAAAGAAGGTGAGAACATACAATGTGGTAAAGACTATTCAATAAATGGTGTTGGGAAATTGGACAGATACAAAAAAAAGAAAACAAACAAACAAAAAAATAAAAACCCACACAAAGTACCTTCTTACACCATACACAAGGAAAAACTCAGACTGGAAAAGACTTAAATATTAGACTAAAAAACCATAAAAGTCCTAAACGAAAACAAAGTAAATCTCAAACATTTCTCATAGTAATTTTTTTTTCTGATATATCTTCTTGAGTAAAGGACACGCACACACACACACACAAACAATAAACAAATGGGACTAGATCAAACTAAAAAGTTTTTTCAAAGCAAAAGAAACCATTAACAAAATGAAAAGACAACCACTGAATGGGAGAACATATTCATCAATGATATTTCTGGTAATAGATTAATATTCAAAATTTATTAAGAAATTTACAAAGCTCAACACCAAAAAAAAAAACCACCACTACCAAAAACCACCACTAAAAAGCCAAGCAACAATCCAATAAAAAAAAATGGGGAAAGTATCTGAATAGACATTTCTCCAAAGAGGACATACAGGCCAATAGACATGAAAAGATGCTCAAAGTCACTACTCAACAGAAAGATGTAAATTAAAACTGCATAAGCTATCACCTCACACCTGTTAGAATTGAAGCATCCATCTTATATAAAAACTGCTATTTGAAATTTTAACCTTGCTATTTGGCTTCTGTAAATGTTTGCTTGCTTAAATAATAGGGAAAACGAGACTATTCTCACTTCAGAGAGGCCATTAAATCTTCCCTGGACAAAATCAGTGCTGGGACCAGGCCAGGCCTTTGGTTGAGGTCTCAATGCCTTAGCACATAGGGGCCCTTCAAGAACTTGCAAAGGGGTGGGAAACATCCCATATTTGGGAAACAAAGAAGGCCAAAACATACAAATAGGGAAAATTTCTGCATATTGGGACCCAGAATTTGAGAAACATTTTCCTCTGGACCTGTGCATAATAAATGTAACTCCAAACTCTCTGAGCATTGTTTGATTATTCCAGTTCTCTGTAACAGAATGACTATCATTAATAAATCAACAAACAAGTGTTAGTGAGGATGTGAAGAAAAGGGAACCCTCTCAGGCCATCAGTGGGAATGTAGACTGGTACAGCCACTGTGGAAAACAGTATGAAGTTTCTTAAAAAATAAATGGTACTTCTTTATAACCCAACAATTCCACTTATGTGTATATATCCAAAGAAACCTGAAACACTTACCTGAAAGAATATATACACCCCTTTACTCACTGAAGTATTATGTACAATAGTTAAGATTTGGAAGCAGCCCAAGTGCCCATCAGTAGATGAGTGGACATAAAATCTGTGGTACATTTACACAATGGAATACTACTACTCGACTATAAAAAAGAAGGAAAACTTACCTTTTGTGACAGCATGGATGGACCTGTTCAGTATTATGCTGAGTGCAATAAGCCAGTCAGAGGAAGTAATGCCATGTGGAATCCTATGAATAAAATAAATGAACTGAATGGAAATAGACTCATAAACAGAAATGACAGCTGTCAGAGGGGAGGAGTTCGGGGATCTAGGTGAAAATAGTGAAGGGATTACACAAAAACCATCAGACAACAGTATGGTGATTAAAAGAGGATACGGGATATGAGGGGAGATAGAAAAGGATAAAAGAGGGATTAATGGTGACAGAAAGAAACTTGATTGGGGTGGTGAACACACAATACAATGTACAGATGACATATTATAGAATTGTTCACTTGAAACATATGAAATTTAATTAATCAATGTCATTCCAATAAATTCAAGTGCAAATGTAACTGTAAAGAAGGAAAGTTTAATGTCTTATAGATTTTCATGCAATAAAAAGCTCCAAAAATACTGGCAACCATGAACTGTTCTCAGAACAGGCAGACTGAATTGAAAGCAGTGCTAACTTGGTCTCTGCTAGTAGGTAATAAAAATTAAAACACATTATCAGTTTTGACACCTTAAAGTCATACTTTATATGCTTGGGAGATGGTTTCCCTGGTAGTTTTCTTTTTAAAAAATGTCTCCCTTTAGCACTATGAGTTATGATAACCAAGCTTCAGTAGCAATTAATAATATTGCTAACAGACTAATTCAAGAAGAAAAATGAATTCATGAATCGTGTGAAATGATAGACAAAGTTGGACGATAGAATCCTTTGAAGTTTCTAACCAGGTCATAAGAATCAAATGTGATGTGTTTGGTACTGTGCTTTGTAAAGTGGAGAACTAGAGAAACAGAAGTTACATAGCCTTTTCTCATTTTACAAGAACAAAACTCATCTCTCTGGCCCAGTCATCTGTCTTCTGCCTCTCTGCTCCTCAAGGTCAAGTTTTATTGGCTGGTCCCAGCTCAGCAACCACTGCTGGGCGCTTAGTTAGAGTCAAGCTGCTGTCTTCTCACCATTGCAGGAGCGAGGCTCTGCTTATTTTCTAGGAGATGAATCGGACCTGCCTAACCCCCTGGCTTTCCCACTTCTTTCCCTGAGTTAGAGACTGGATGACTTACATGTATGCATTGGGTCAGCCATGAACTAGGCATGTGTGGGAAAATGAAGAATGGATACAGTTACTCTAAGGTTTATTTTCATAACCAGGCAAGGAAGGGGCCATTATTCATGACTTGGGCAGGTGTCAGTTTTAACCAGCCTGTGACACAGGGTCTGTCTGTAAATGACTGCAACCTGTCTCACACCAGCCAAAGAATCGCCCAACATAATCACCATCATTCTTATTATGAGGTTGTCGCATTCCCTCTCTCTCGCTCTTGCTCTTTTTTTCTTTTTATAAGCCAGGCTAAATAGGTTTATGGACCAACTGATTAAGACCACTTCTCTGTTTATGTTCTGGGTTTTGAATGTGTGTATGTACTCATATTTGTGTATGTGGTATGATATTCATAGTCTGCAAGAATATGCTATTGCTTAATCAGTTAAAAGGAAAGAAAAATATCTTCCCAGTGTCTTGTTATTTGTTTCATCATGGATTTTAGTTTTATTCATTATTGTTCAGATATCAAGATTGGAATCCGGAATTGAAAATGCAATGTCAACTGATTCAACTTTAAACAATATGAAGATTTACATTATTTTTTTAAATAATAAAATATTGTCTACGGTAAGTCTTACCTGCAGTTTACAAGCTTCTTCCAAAAACAATCCTATATTTGTAAGTTATTCTTATGGCTTAATTCAGTGCTTTAGTGTTTTTTTTTTTTAATATAAAGTTTAGTTCAGTACCCTTGGTGCTTGAATTTTTTATCTTTGTTATGAAGGAATCAATACCAACTTAGAAATCTTGGCTTTGAAGATTTTATTTTTAATAGAACAGAACCGGCTGAATGATCTCTGTTCCCCTCTCTCCAAATAACATTATTTCTTAGGCTATACCAAGAGTTCTATTTTGCTTTGGTTTCTCTCACCAGTTTCAATCTTATCTCTCTGGATAATCAACTCCCCATAAATGTGAAAAGACTGCAGTGAAGTTGCTGCCATTGAGAACCTGATAGTCTTCGTTCTTACTTATCTCTCCCTCTGAGCTGCTCCCTCAGCTCCCACCAGGGCTCCCCTGAAACTTATCTTTTCTTCCTCTCTGAGGTTACATTGTATAATATTTGGGAAATGATGTTTGTGTATATTTAACTTAAACTGGCACATTTCAGTAGACTGATTTAGCAATCTCGCTGATAGGATTTTACATCAATCCATCAATTAATCACAAGTAAGACTGGGAGCTGAGTCCCATGTGAGGCCTGGCCTTCAGCTGCTTCTAAGAAAGGTTTGCCTTCTATTAAATGCAGCCTGAGAGCTGTGGACTGCTGCCCCAGAGTTCCGGGGTAGGGTACTATAACTGCCTTACATTCTTCACTGTTCACACACTGTACTTTTACCTGTTGTAGTATCTTCACACCGTGTGACTTTTGCTGGTGGTTCCCCTCCCTATGCTGCCAACTCCTATTTATCTCTGGGTGTGCAGCAACTAGCACAGTGCCTGGCACATGCACTCCTAGTGTCTTGATGATTGATGGAGGGAACACACGTCTAAATATTCTGCAAGGTCCCCTTTGCCCAGTTCTGAGGTAGTGCTCACCATGCTGAATCCTGTGCAGCATAATCTTTGTCAGTGGTTAAATCTGTGGTTGTCTCTTCTCCAGAAAGAGGTGCCAGATGTTACCTTTATGCAGAATTGCTTTGTTGCACCCATCCTTCCTGCCTCTCCACGCCAAGGCAAACAAGCTTATGTTTGATAATGTATCCCTTGTCCCCCAAGATCATATTCTGTTGTTTACAAAGGAGGATAGCCTATTTGAATTTCAGGGCTAGAGGGAGTAGTATACGGGCCATGAGAATGATGGTGGAAAGGAAAATGTATGGTGGCAGATTCCTGAGTCCCTCTGGTTTCTGAGCTGATTTGTGCCTCAGGGTGGGCATTGAAAGGGGTAATACAACAGTAAAAGCTCACACCAGTGCCCATGCTTCTGAGGAAGGACAGACCTTTGCCCCACACTATCCTGGGGAACAGTGCCTTTGTCATGTGTTGGGAGCCTCATAACTGTGTTATAAAGAAAAATGCTCTGGCTACATCTTGCATGTCCAAGGTTTGGTACAGACATGTGTAAATCTTCCTAGTTACTAAGTGTGGGTTCTGTTTTATCAGTGTCTTCCTCATTTATATGAAAACTAGAGGCCCGGTGCATGAAGTGGGGGGGGGGTGTCCTTCAGCCCAGCCTGCTCCGTCTCCAATCTGAGACCTCTAGAGGGATGTCCGACTGGCCATTTAGGCCTTATACTGTAGGCTCGGGCCTAAATGGGCAGTCGGACATCCCTCTCACAATCCAGGACTGCTGGCTCCCAGCTGCTTCCCTGCCTGCCTTCCTGATTGCCCCTAACTGCACTCCCCTTATTGGGGATGTGCCGGCAACCAAGGTACATGCCCTTGACCGGAATCAAACCTGAGACCCTTCAGTCTGCCGGCTGACACTCTATCCACTAAACCAAACCGGTTTTGGCAAAAGTGTCCGTATTTTAACAAGCACAGCCCTGTGACCCAAGAATTCAAGCTCGATAAATGGGTTGTAAGTGTTGGCCAGCAAGGCCTAAGACATTTGGAATCATTAGATGTTTTCAGTTGTCCTGGAATCAACTGAAATCTGGTGAATTACCAAGCCACCCGAAGGGTTTGAAACATCACTGCTCAGAGATATCTTGTTCAAAGCTCTCAATGACATCAAAATTGAAAACTTAAAAGTAAGACCTAAAATCATAAAACTCCTAGAACTAAACATAGATAGTAAAATGTTTGACATCTTCCTTAGCAATATTTTCTTGGACAAATTTCCTTTGGCAAGGGCAACAAAAGCAAAAATAAGTAGGATTGCATCAAACACAGTGTAGGAAACCATCAACCCAACAAAAAGACAAATTACTGAATAGAAAAACATTTTTGCAAAGGGATTAATATCCAAAATATATTTAAAAAATCTCATGCCTAGCCCATGTAGCTGAGTAGTTGAGCATCGACCTATGATCCAGGAAGTCATGGTTCCATTCCCTGTTCAGGTTGTGGGCTCCATCCCCAGTGTGGGGCATTCAGGAGGCAGTGGATCAATGATTCCTTTTCATCATTGAAATTCCATAAAAATACAATTCAATTAGAAATGGGCAGAAGACCTTAATAGACTTTTCTCCAACCAAAGAAGAAATAACAGATGTCCAAAGAACACATGAAAAGATGCTGAGCACCACCAATTATAATAAATGAAAATCAAAGTCACACTATCACCTCACACCAGTCAGAGTAATTCTTACCAGAAAGTCAGTAAGTAAGTGTTGATGATGATGTGAAAAAAGGGAAATCTTGTGCACGGTTGGTGAGATTGTAAACTGGTACAACCATTAAAAACTCTATGAGGGTTTCTCAAAATATTAAAAATAAACTGCCATATGACCCAACGATTCCACTCCTGGTTATTTATCTGAAGAAAGCAAAAACATTCATTTGAAAAGGTATCTACATCCCTATGGTCCTCTACCATTATTTGCAATAGTTGAGCTATGGAAACAACCTAGATGTCTATCAATATGTGAATGAATAGAGATAAAATATAATACACAATGAAATATTACTCAGCCATAAAAATATTGAAATCTTGATATTTGCCATAACATGGATGCACCAGAGAGTATAATGCTCAGTGAAATAAATCAGACAGAGAAGGAGAAATGCCATATGGTTTCATTTATATGTAGAATATAAGGAAACAAAAGAATTAACAAATTAATAAAATAGAAGCAGACTCATAGAAACAGAGGACAGGCTGGTTGGGAGAGTGGTGGAGGATAGGTAAAAAAGTGAAGTGGATTAACAGGTACAAATTTCCACTGACAAAATAAGTCACAGAGATATAGAGCATAGGGAATATAGTCAATAATATTGCATTAACTTTGTATGATGATAGATGATTACTAGATTTATCATGGTGATTTCTTTATAACATAAATGTTGAATCATTATGTTGTACACTTGAAACTATATAATATTGTATGTCAGCTATACTTTAATACAAATATATATCTTACAAGAGTTTATGTTAAGTATCTCCTATGACATCAACTCCACAGAAAAAAAATGAATGTTAAGATGGATCTTTTGGGAAATAGCAGTATAAATCTTCCACCCTCTATATCACCATGCTCAGTGGTTGCAACTGAAGCCTGGAGAGGTTCCAGACACTGCAACCTGATATTTATGTTTGAACCCAACCTGACTTCTTGGGAGTCCATGCTGGTTATAGGAAGAGGGATTGGGTGGCCTTTTTGCTGGCTTACACTTGAATTTCTTAGGTTAGGGACATTAAAATGACACAAAGGAAGGCAGGGAAAGTCAGGAGAATAAATCCTTAATTTGATGCCTTAATCAATCCCCTTTTGTCCTGCTGTTTCTTACTTTGTGGAATGTCTGTAAGATGCAATTGAACCTGTTTAACCCATTCACTCCATTGGTTCTGTTTTTGTTGGACTCTTGCTGGGGGTGCAGTTCTTGCTATATGGCCATCCAACTAAATCTAAAGCTTCCAAGTGCTCTTTATGCAGGAAGACTCAATTCCTCACAGAGCACACCAGCCCAAGCTCCTAGCCCATCAGCATAGAGAATACAGTCAATAATATTGCATTAACTTTGTATGATGATAGATGATTAGTCCATGATAGAAACTGGGCTACTACTTACCAAATAAAGAGGTCACTAGAGGCAGAAAGCAGAGTAAGACAGTTATATTAGTTTTTTTAAAATATATTTTATTGATTTTCCACAGAGAGGAAGGGAGAGGAATATAGAGCTAGAAACATCAATGAGAGAGACACATCAATCAGCTGCCTCCTGCACGTTCCCTACTGGGGATGTGCCCGCAACCAAGGCACATGCCCCTGACCGGAATCGAACCTGAGACCTTTCAGTCCTCAGGTTGATGCTCCATCCACTGAGCCAAACCGGTTTTGACAGTTATATTAGTTTTTGATCACTGAGCCACATACAAGTTGAGCAGCACAAAACAAAACAAACTTATTAGTCTCCATATGTCAGGAGTTTGGGTATGGATTTGCTGGGTTCTCTGCTTAGGATCTCACCAGACTTAAACCAAGGTGTTGCATGGGGCTGTAATCTCAGTTAGGCTTAGGATCAATTTCTCGAATCCCTGGTTGCTGGCAGGATTCAGTCCCTTAGGACTCAGATTGCTTGCTCTTTCAAGGCCAGCAGGAGGCAGATCTCTCTGATGAAGGGAGAGGCCCATCTTCACTTGTAAAGGGTTTACCTAATTGGGATAGGCCCATCCAGAATAATCTCTCTTTTGATTAACTCTAAGTGAAAACTTAATTACATCTGCAAAATTTCTTTGGTTTATAATGTAACAATCACAGGAGTGATTTTCCATTCTGGAGTGCAGGGGACTGTGGAGGGCACACACACCAGGAGATGGTCAATCTTGGCATCATCTTAGAGTTCTGTCTACCAAATTAGTGAAAGAAAAGAATCCTGGGAGGCAGACAATCCTAGTTCAACTCCTGCCTTTGGCCTTTACAACCTCTTAAGTAATAAAACTTTCCTGGTACCAGGTGTGTGAGATGAGGGTAGCATGTCTCCCACATGCAGCCTCACTATAGAGATTTGAGGCAATGTATATAATTACCTGGTATAGCAAGTCCTCCATAAGCAGTGATATTATGATAAAATATCAAGTTGGGAGGGGAGAGAGGTGAACAGAAGAGCACTAACAGTCGCATATTTTGAGCTTAATTACTGCTGAAAAATATTTGAAAGTTTTTTGAATATTGAGCAACATCTGCAAGTCAATGTAAGGAGTGGGATTTTGCCAAGTGAAAACTGTAGTTTCACATTTATTTTAATGTTTTCAATTAGTTCAATCTAAACCACAAAATTTAAATAAAGAAGATGTAAAAATCTGGCCCAGATCATTCAAACATTAAGCATCAGATTACAGGAGTAAATAGAATAAAAATGATTTTTTTGTTCTTGTAAAAGAATTTAATTTTTATATTTTTAAAAATAACTAGAGGCCTCATGTACAAAAATTTGTGTAAGAGTAGGCCTTCCTTTATCTGGCTGCTGGCACCAGCTTCCCTCTGGTACCTGGGACCCAGGCTACTTCCCTCCTCTGGCTGTCCACAGGTACCAAGGATTTGGGCTGACTTCCCTCTGGCTCTAGCTTCATCAGGAAGGATGTCCAGAATGACTTCATGAAAATGTCAGTCTAATTAGCATATTACCCTTTTATTATTATAGATATGTGCAAATTATGTAATTTGGGAACTAGATATAATTATAAATAAGACAACCAAATTAACATTTGGTTTATATTCCTCCCAGTGTTTTCTCCTTGCAAAGTTTATGTTATTAGTATCATTGTTTGAATACAATTACAGATGCTTCTTATTTATGTTAACATGAGATCATAGGCAGATTTCTTCTTTTTTTGACAACTTTTAAATTAAAATCATTTTAAATGTCTACACACTTCAGGGTTACAATTTATACTAGTTTGTATAATTATTTAATTGCCTTTCTTCCCCAATTAGAATATGATTTCCATAAGACTAAGAACTAGATCTCTTTTGTATCATTGTACACCAAGCAACTAACAGTACCTGGAACATGGCAGGTAAACTATAAATATTTTTTGAAAGGCTGAAAGAATACATAAATGACTATCTTGCAGATGTGCTAAAATTTACTTTGCACTCTAGCATTGTTAAACACTGTTTTCATTGTTATAAATGAAGCTGTAGTGAGCATTGCATATAAATCATTTTTCATGTGTAAATTGGTTACTTCTCTCCACCATTTGGAGTGCAAATTGCATGCTCCAGTTCCCAAATGCAATGTATGAGTACTCATGTATAAATACTATACCATTCTTATTATTGTAAAAAAAATAGGCAAGCATCTATAATTTGTTTGATGGGAGGATCTGGTCTCATTGTATTCTCTTGGTTTGCTTATTACAATGTAGAGCACACTGGCTGTTGATTAATAACTGAATTTGACAGGTATGGGGCCAAGTGGGTAATTTGTGAAGATGTTCTGTATTTTTATGTAATTGGGTGGCATCTGGATATAGTAAAATAGATGTTTTTATGATGACATTGCAGTAGACAGAATTCTAAAAATGGGCTCAAGATTCCATTATTATAATGACTACTAGAGGCCCAGTGCACAAAATTCATGCACTTGGGGGGTCCCTCAGCCTAGCCTGTGCCCTCTCACAGTCTGGGAGCTCTTGGGGGATTTCTGATTGACAGCTTAGGCCCTCTCCCACCACCACTGCTGGGCTTGCTAGATGTGAGCCCAGCTTCTGGCTGAATGATGCTACCCCTGTGGGAGCACACCTGACCACCAAGGGGCAGATCTTGCATTGCCCCCTGGTGGTCAATGCATGTCATAGTGACTGGTAGTTCTGCCATTTGATTGATTTGCATATTAGCCTTTTATTATGTGGATTACTACAATGATTATGTCATGTTATATGATGAACTGGACTGTAAGAAAGGAACATTATCCAGGTGGGCCTGATGTAATTATGTGAACTCCTTTAAAGGTGAGAGTTTTCTCTAGTTGGTGGCAGAAGAAGGAATTAGAGAGATTTGAGGCATGAAGGGAATTTGATGAGCTGTTGCTGGCCTGAAAACAGAGGAAATGTTTGATAAGGAATGCAGGTTATATCGAGTAGCTGATAAGAGTCTTCTTGCATACAGCTAGGAAGACAATAGTGGCCTCAGTCCTTGAACTGTAAGGAACTGACTTCTGTTAACTCCCTGAGCTTGGAAGCAATTTCTCTCCAGATCCTCTAATCTGGCTAGCAATTTTCAGTCTTATGATACTCTCAGCAGAGCAGCCCCGTAGTTCTCCCTGGACTTCTGACCTATATAATTGTAAGCTAATAAATGGTTGTCCAGTTTGTGGTAATTTGTTATGCAGCAGCAGATGACTAATATAAGTACCCACTCTTATACTAAGCCCATTAAAGCAGGCCCTCAGCAGCATAAATTCTTATACTTATTAGGTCTAAATCAAAATTATCTATTAACCTGTTCTTAAGTCTTGAAGGTTTGCAATATATCTTACTGATCACCGTCTTCTTGATATAATTCAAATCACTAAAAGTAAAAATTAAAAAATGTTTAGTCTCCTGTAATGTCTAAAGATACCACATTTAAACCAAAAGAAAGGTTTGAAAACAGACGTGTGAGATCACTTTTGTTAATAGGGGGATATTGAAGTGGTTGTACCAACCCTGGCAGATCACAGTTATAAAAGTGAACAAAAGAAAAATAAATATTGAAGTGTATACCAAAACAGAGAAAAACTGGAGGAGAATCTGCTCTCAAAAAACAAAACAAAAACAAAGCTGTGTGACAGAAAGAATGGAAAGAAAGCACTAGCTTTCTCGACCTAGGTGCCATCCATCCCAGGCCATGGCTGTGGGGAAGCGCTGGCTCTGCTGGTCCATATCTTCTGAGGCTAAATGTGAGACATGAAGCTGGAAACTTTAAGAGAAATCCTGGAAACACAAGCACCATTAAAAAAATTAGACTCAAATTTAGAGCCTAAAAAGCCCAAATCTGTGGTTGTCAATGAACTAAGCAAGGAATTGGGGGAGGCTGACAGGAAGCATGGCAGAAAAGCAGGCAGAGACTAGACACACATCTACTCTTAAAAAATAAATCTGTGAATGTCATGAATAAATTTTAATCTCCCAACATGCCTGGTTTGGGAGGCACAAATATTAAAGGGTCAGAATTTGGGACCAAAGGCTGACAGGAAAGTTAGGAATTTAGGAGCTTTTAAAAAGCAAGGAAGCTACAGAGGGGTAAACTCTATTTCTGCTCAAATCTTTGGCTTACTGTTAAATTTAATAGGCAAAGGAGCACCCATGGGAGGGTGTGAGAACAGGAAATAAGCAACTAAATACCTCCGGGGCAGGGTGAGGGGGGTGCTGGGGAGGATAATGTTTGTAGGTACATTTCAGGCAACTTAAAGTGCCTAACTACAAAAATCTGATAATTTTCAGAAGCAAATGACAGAATCCAGAGTTGCTACAAGTTATCTTCCATTTTCAGTTTTCAATCAAAATCACTAGACATGTACTATCTATTGCTATATAACAAATTACCTCAAGACTTAGTGGTTTCAACAAGAACATCTTTATTATTACATATGACTAGAATCAGAAAGAGGCATAGTTGAAGATTCTAGTTTAGGATATTATAAAATTGCAGCAAAAATGTTTACTGGGATTGCAGTCAGCTGGAGGCCCGACTGGGGCTGGAGGATTCAAGCTCAATCACATGGTTGATAGCATGCATTAGTTTCATCTAATCTTCAGTGATTTATGATGATGATGGTCTCAGATCACAAAGCACAAATTCTGAACAAAATCTGAAAATTAGATATGCAAGACCAGAACTTGGAGTCAGTTATGAACACCAGAAAACCTCAGCACACTTCTTTTTAAAAATTTAAATAATATATTGTAACATTAATAAAGATTACATTAAAATAATGTAGGCATATGTGTGCATGTGTGTTGTGTGTAATGTTAATTAAAATATGGAATATTATTATGTTATGGTTTGAAAGATTAAAAAAGAATTATTGAATTAATATATTGGCATTTAATCTAGAAACAGATTTGTGAGTTACAAAGTTTAATTCTGTAAAATGATTCTAATAACTCTGGCAATTAAGAATTGAGTCTGACATTATAATCTTTTTGTTTATTTTAAGCAAGAAACTGTCCTCTGCTATTTAAAGAGAAGTCCTCTGCTATTTACTGTGTGGCTGCATATAATTTACACCTATAATGTTAAGATAGTAGTATGCACTCAAAGAACTGATAAGGAGTTTTATTAGATAACATGTGAAGTAACAGTGCATATGAGATGCACTAGTTTGCACAAGGTAATGACTCATTTAAACTAAGTCTTGTTTTTCAGCCTCCAGATCCTTATCATGGCCTTTTATAACCAGTAGAGTTTTTCATGGTTCTTCATTATTTCACAGGAACAAAATATTTTGGGGAAATTACTGGTCCTCTTCATCTACACATTTTTAAATTACATGTCCTTGTAGTTATCCAGAATCCCTCTCCTTGGAAATGTTATTATTGATGGGGTTAGGTACTAAATAGGATAAAGTAGAAAATATATCTTCATTGGGAGCATTTAAAGCAAATTCCAGGAGGAGCAAAGTGAGTGTTAATTAATTAACTAGTGAAATAATAGTTTTTCACATTATACATCAGTCCCCATTACTGCATTTTGGTATTATATATGTAGTCCCTGAAAAATATTGATGCTATTAGATTTAACTGTCTTTTTACATTTTTCATTACCAAAAAACTTGATATGATTATAATCAGATCAGATTGTCTACCTGCCTCCCCCCACCATAAGATTTCTTCCATTCTGTATCCCTTCTCAATTTCCTAACCCTTGTTGTCTTTAATTACTCCGCCCCCCCCTTTTTTTTTTTAGTTTCTAGTTTCTTACTGTGATTAAGGCATGGATGACTAAATGTTTAGGGAAGACAGATTTATTTTCTATCATTTGTCAACAGAAGTCTGCTGCCAGTAACCCATTGCCAATAGGAGTACTCAATCTGGGATGCAGTGAAGGAGAACTTTTACTCAGGTGAACAATTTGTAAAACAGAAAACACAGCCTTCTCCAGAGGAAACCAAAAATGAGCTTCTCTGAGACAAATGGGATACCTGATTATATAAAGTGTCTGACTTGGTCCTTGATTGGTCCATTTTTATGCAAATGAGAAATACAAATTTGTGCAGTTTGATTGGTCCAAATAACACTGTCCTGATTGGTCAGAATCATGCATTCTGATTGCTCATTGTAGAATTGCTCTGATTGATTAGTAAAGATGCAAATAAGGATGTAGCTGCATAGTTCCAATTAGATGGACACTATCTCAGCCCATTTGTCCATATTAGATCCCAGGAATTTCTTTATAATGGTAATCTCAGCCAGTAGGAATACAGAGCAGGTGGCTGGGCAGAGCACTATGCAGCTTTCCCTCTGAAATGCAGTGTGCAGAGAGTGCTAGCAATGGTTGCTAGACTTTGGTTATGAATTTGAGCCCAATTAACTACAAGGAGTCCTTCTTGGCAGGTTTCTTCTCTATGTCAACATAGTCAAGGGCCATTTTTTTTTTTCCTCCTGAGAAAAATATTTTCTTTTTCAACTAGCTTTTCTCATTTGTACATGCACGCACACACACAATGGCTCTATCCTCGAATCTATCCCAAAAATGTATAAGAAGAAAATATAGGGCAAGTGCCTTGAAAAAAAATTCAAAACTTAGCTAAAAGGACAAGAAGCCATGTACTTGGTTCCCTAAAACCATTTCCAGGGCTGGGTGATGATGTAAACATGAACAAGGAAAACAAACAAACAAACAATGCTATCAATGTTTTTGCTGGTACTCAGAATCTTGTATAAAGATCAGACTGTGGCTATCTAGAATCATCTAATTCTCTTCCTTAGTTTCCTTTGTTATTTGAGTTTTTTGTTTTTTTTTAGAAGGGCTGATATGTGAATGTAACTAATTGTCATAATATTAGAATTGTTCTGGCAAATTTGCCCTCAAAATGTGATCTTGACTGACTAGCTAAGGGTGTCCACTGAGTGACATTTATCCAAGGGACTTCACCACAGCTCTTGATTTAACTTCCAGCTCCCAACGGGCTTAGAAAAACAGCTTTGTCTCCACACTGGGAGTGGATAGAATAACAATAAGCAACCTGGTAGAAAATGATGGATGTACTGCAGATGAAAAGGATTCAGGGGTACAAGGAAAACAATTAAATAGGAAAGTGTTGATTTTGAAAGATGTAGAAAGAATTGAAAATGCATAATGGTATTAAAACAATAACAACAATAAACTAACTAACAAAACATTTACAAAGAAAGAGGAAAATCTGAATGCCCCTCAGATATCTTTGTAATGCTAGATCCTGGAAATTAATGAAGCAGTGATTACAGCAGTTTGATGAAAAAGGTAATACTCCCAAATTCTATCCTTAACCAAGCTGCCATTCATTTAAAAGCAACAAAAAAAAAGGATGTATGGGCATACAAAAATGTAGTACTACAGTACTTTTGCACAGATCTTCTTTAAGAAAAAATAAAAATTAGCTGTCAAAATAAATGAAAAAGCACAGCAAAATAATACAAAAAAAAATAAGGAAAAAGCCTTCATAAAGATTAAAAAACAATTTTATAAGTTAGAAAAGGGAAGGCAGTTTACATTAAATTATAAGAGCTTATTTTGCAAAAAACAATAACAAAGACAAAAGATTATGTAACCCAATTAGATAAAAAATAAACAAATATGCAAAATTAGCAATGACAAATATAAGCAGATTAAATCAATTATACAAAAATACTTTGTGAAATTATATAAAATTATGTAAAATTAGATAAAAAATAAGCAAACATGCAAAATTAGTCATGACAAATATAAACAAATTAAATCAATTATACAAAAATTGCTTTACTGCATTATAAGCTATTAAGCTTCAAGGTCTCATTAAAACATATATATTTTTGACCAATTACCAAAATTAGACAATAAGAAGATAGAAAGTGCCAATATACTTATCAATAACTTTAAAATAAATCAAAAGATTGTCAGAAGAATTACCTTCAGGAAAGGTGTCAGCTAGGATGCTTTCACTTATGTTTTATGGCCCTTCAAGAGATAAATGATGCTGACATTATTTCAACTTTACAGAGTATAGGCAAAGAAGACCCTTGCCATATGCTATTTATTTTGACATGGATAGCGTAAGCCAGTACTTGATAGAGATGGTGCAGAATAGGAACAAATAAAAAACTTTAATTTCTCACAGACATGAAGCAAAGATCTTAAGTCATAAATGATGAATAGAAATTCACCAGCATTTTTAATCAATAATTTACCATAACTAAGTAGAATTTATTTTAGGAAAGCAAATGGGGAACATTAGGAAATCTATTATTGTAGTTCATGATATTAATAAGTTAATGGGGAACTTGTAATTTTCATTGTTGTCAAATATGCATTTGATAAAACTTAACATTATCATTAAAAATGCACACAAATCTTGGTCTTCAGTGATAGAGGTATTCTTTCTTAAGATGAGGGGGTGGAGAGTTGAACTTAAAGTTCCACTTTACCAAAGACAAACTAGACTAGATGAGGTCAGATGAAACAAAACAACAATACCTACTTCTGTCTTTACTATTGGCATAGTTTTGGAAATGTCAGTTTTTTCAAATAGAAATAAAAACAACAGCAAATAAATAAGGTACAAAAAAAATGGGAAAAGGTGAATTTCTTACTTATAGGAGAGATAATGAGATGAATGACTGCCTAAAAAAAACTAACATAATAATTTGAAATTAGCTGTTGGAAATAATGAGTTCAAAAGATTTCAGTAACTGTTTTACTATATAACAATAATCACTTTACTAGAAAATAAATTGGGAAGCAAGTCCCATTTATAATAGTACCAAAAAGAACAAATTTGCTGGGAAAAAGCTTAACCCTGCCTGAAGCCTGAGCAGAATTCCATAATGTAGTTTTTCCAGCTTTGTAGAAAGATCAGTTGCAAATTTAGTTGCCAGTTAACTAGCCTGAACCTGCATTCTCTTCTGTAAAACTAAGTAAGTGATAACCTCATAGGGGTCTTATTGGAGTAAAAAGACAATGTATCAAAAAATGCTGAATAAAATGCTGGCACAGAGATCATTACTGAGACATTCCACAACTCTGCTGGCACATGATAACAATCCATCCTGGGAAAAGTCAGTCATCTGCACAAATATGTGTGCATAAAGAATATGCATAATTATGTTCTTTGTACATTTGCCTTAATAGAGAAAAGACAGAAACAATTCCATATATGGTAAAAATAGAGGATCAGCCCTGGGTAGGTAGGTCAGTTGATTAGAGTATTGCTCTTATATACCAAGGTTGCAGGTTCAATATCCAATTAGGGCACATAAAAGAAGCAACCAATGAATGCATAAATAGGTGGAGCAACAAATCCATCTCTCTCTCTCGCTAATATTAATTTGAAAAATAGAGGATCAATGAAATACATTATATAGCTAAAATTGATTTGGCTCTGGGAATAGATCATCAGCCTGCAGACTGAAAGATCCCAGGTTTGATTCCAGTCAAGGGTATGTACCTTGGTTGCAGGCACATCCCTAGTAGGGGGTGTGCAGGAGGCAGCTGATCAGTGTTTCTAACTATCTCTCTCCCTTCCTCTCTGTAAAAAATCAATAAAATATATTTTAAAAAAGGAAATACATTATATAACTAAATCATGTAATGTTTATATTCATTTTTAAATGACAATAGATTCATTGTTATATGAAGACTGGATTCCTGGTGCACAAAATGTGTGCATTGGAGTTGGAGGTTCTTCAGGTAGGCCTGCATCCTCTTGCAGTTAAGGAGCACTTGAAATTCTTAGCACTGCCACAGAGGTGGGAGAGGCTCCCACCACCACCACTACATTCACCAGCCATGAGCCTGGCTTCTGGTTGAGAGGTGCTCCCTGTGTGGGAGGACAATGACCACCAGAGGCAGCTCCTGCATTGAGCATCTGTTCCCTGGTGGTCAGTGCATGTCATAGCAACTAGTCATTCTGCTGTTTGGTTGATTTGCATATTAGCCTTTTATCATATGTCTGGTGAAAGGACAAAATAGAATCTATGATCCTACTTTGGTGAAAATTCTATGTAATCATATGTGTTTAACTGAAAAATAGGAATTACAAAGATATACACATTAGTAATGATTCTCTATTGATTTTTATATATCAGGGCATAATTTTTTTTTGGCTTTTTTTATCTGGGTTTCCAACAGTTCTATAACAAACATTAATTCTTTGTATTATAAAACAAACAAACAAACAAACAAAAAACAAACGTAAGAGGCAATACTTGAGAGCCTTTCGTACACCAAAATCTCTCATGCAATCCTATAGGCCAACTTCTCCTTTCCTGCCAGGACTTAGGTTAGAACTTCCCAATATATATATTTTTTAATCTACATTTTTTTAGCAAGTTAAACCCCACCCCCCAAATTATTGACACATGTCAATATCTTTAGTTAAAAATTTCTCTTGCTGAAACTGGTTTGGCTCAGTGGATAGAGCATTGGTCTGCAGACTGAAAGGTTCCAGGTTCGATTCTGGTCAAAGGCATGTACCTTGGTTGTGGGCACATCTCCAGTAGGGGGCATGCAGGAGGCAGCTGATGGATGTCTTCTCTCATCAATGTTTCTAACTCTCTATCCGTCTCCCTTCCTCTCTGTAAAAAAATCAATAAAATATATTTTAAAAAAATTGCTCTGACTTGGGAACCATTATCTCTGAGATGTGATTTATGCATCTAGGCTCTCATCATCCTTTCAACAATAGTGACTGAGAATCTATATACTCTGCTAGCAGTTTCATATGAACTGTTTGCCAGGGGTCTTAGAAGATCCCAATAAACAATACCAGTTTTTCTTGACCATGTTTCTTAGCCAAGTGAGAAATAAGTCAAAAGAGAGTGAATGGAGAAACAGAATGTGTTTGTTAACTTCTTGTCAGTGGAGAACTTAGAAGTGGGCAGGCGGAGTCTGCAGAACAGGCATGCTCTCCTGACTCCTGCCCCCACTCTCTTGGTAGAGAGGGAAGGAGAGTCCACATTTTATGTGTGCAGAAGTGAGGATGCACAGTTTGCCCCAGTTGAGACCCATATATAATAGACTCTAAGGGAGGTTTTTGTTTTGTTTTTTTGCCTTTACTAAAGATGAGTAAGGAAGGAGAGTGGTAAGAAACCAGGTGTGTGAAGGAAAAGACCAGGAGTCTAGACACCCTCCTCAGGGAAGTGGTAATTGTCTGGAAAAGTCTGCTTCTAGCTTCGAAGTCATTTTCTTAGCCCTAACCCCTGTTTTCTGGGACCCCTGGTGAGAAGCATAAATTTGGGCCCTGAAATCTCTGAAATGAGTATATTAAGTGAACGCTGAGGCCACTCTGTGCTCAAGGCCAACATTCATTCCTATTCTAAATTATGTCTAGCCATATTTTCCAATATAGCCCACCAGAGATACTACAGTAAAATTAAATGACAACATTAAGATACTCCCAATAGCAAAATGTTAAGAACACAGAAATGCCCAAATTGATTATAAACACCCTCCCATTATCAAATTCCTGGGGAGAAATTAGAACAAAAATTAAATTGCTTTTTGAATTTAAGTGCAAAGGAATTAAAGTCAGAAATCAAGTTTGCTTGCTTTAGTGAATTAAAAGTCTAGTAAAATCAAAGTTCTTCCCCATTTCTTACTTTGTTCACTTTTAGCTAAACATAATATTTGGGTTAACATTGAGGTACTTTTCATCAGCTTTGACTGGAATTATTATGATCTGAGAAGATGAATTAGTCCACTGCAAATCTCTGATGAATCTCACTTTAAAAAACTACAATGATGACTACTAGCACTGATGCCATGCCCCTTACATTGAGAAAGTACACCAATCCCCAGTCCTGAAGCAGTGGTTCTGAGCAAACTGTTACATCTAGAACACAATCCTTGGTACTGCTCATATCCACAGCAGTAGTTACTCAGAAGGATGGCCATAAATCCCAATTTCTCTGAGACAGTCCAGGGTTATGCCTCTTATCCCAAAGTATGATTAATAACACCCACTTTCACTTTGAAAATTGCATTGTTTGAAAAATAAATTGTATGACTGACCATCCCAGTGATGAAGACAATCTATATTTTAACTGTCAGGAAGTCACTTAATTTATGCCAGTTTTCTGGAAGTCATCATCTGTAAACTAAGCTCAACTGGGAGAAAATCTTCAAGTAGGAGCTTAATTGGAGTATTGTGCTCCTACCACATCCAGAAGAAAGCTACCTATTACCCCGTGTTCTCTCCCACTTTATTCAGTTCAGAAATTTGCTCCAGAGGTATATGCAATCACTTAAATATGTTCCTTTGTCTTTAAGGATTGTCTTACTTAAACATGTTCCTTTGTCTTTAAGGATTATCTTAACTTTTTTAAAGAAGACAATTTATTTTTGGAGCACCTTTGGGTTTGCCAAAATAAGTTGGGAGAAAGGCATAGAGATTTTCCTTATATTCCCTGCCCCCACTCATGCAATAGCCTTCCCCAGTATCAAGTTCAATCCCCAGAACTGAACATATTTTACAAGGATGGACCTACATTGACACATCATAATCATCTAAAGTCATAGTTTAACCTGGATTTTAATCTTAGTGTTGTACATTCTATAGGTTTGAAGAATTGTATAATGACATATATCTATCATTACTATATTATAAAGAATATTTTTACTGCCCTAAAAATTTCTCTGTGCTCTGCCTATTTACCTCCCTTTCAAACCTCTGGCAACCACTGACCTTGTTGTCTTTAAAATCGTGCTAATCTATACTAATAAAAGCCTAGGTGGCATCACCCTTGTGTCATCACAAGATGGCCACCCCCAAGTCATCACAAGATGGCCACCACAAGAGAGCTGCCACAAGAGGGCCACCACAAGATGGCTGACAGGGGAGGATAGTTGGGGGCAACCAGATTGGCAGGGGAGTGGTTAGGCATCAGTTGGGCCAGCAGAGGAGCTGTTAGGGGGCAATTAGATAGGCAACCAGGTGAGCAGTTAGGAGCCAGCAGACCCAGATTGTGAGAGGGATGTCCGACTGCTGGTTTAAGATGATCCCTGTGAGGTCAGGCCTAAACCAGTAGTCAGACCTCACCTGAAGGAGTCCCAAATTGGAGACGATGCAGGCTAGGCTGAGGGACACCCCCCAGAACATGAAATTCATGCACTGGGTTTTTAGTGTAATATAATTGAAATCCTACAGAATGTAGCCTTTATAGATTGGTTTCTTTCACTTTGTAATATGTATTAGGTTTTCTCCATGTCTTTTCATGGCTTGATAGCTCATTTTTTATAGTGCTGAATAGTATTCCACTGTTTATGTATCACAGTTTATCCACTGAAGGACATTTATTTATTTATTTATTTTTAATCCTCACTCAAGGATATTTTTCCATTGATTTTTTTTTTTTTTTAGAGAGAATGGAAGAGAGAAGGAAAGACAAAGAGAAACATCATTGTGATAGAAACACTTACATTAATTGCCTCCTGCATGCAACCTGACCAGGCTGCAGGGCTGGGAAGGATCCTGCAAACAAGGTATGTGTCCTTGATTGGAATTGAATCCAGGACCCTTCAGTCCACAAGCCAATGCTCTATCCACTGAGAAAACCCAGCTAGGGCTGACAAATATATTTATTGCTTCCAAGTTTTGGCAATTATTATCAAAAGGGTATAAACATCCATGTTCAGGTGTTTGCATGGACACAAATTTTCAGTCCCTTTGGGTAAATACCAAGGAATATAATTACTAGATCATAGAGTAAGAATGTATCTAGTTTTGTAAGAAACTATCAAACTGTCTCCATAGTGGCTATACCATTTGCATTCCTAGCAGCAATATATGAGCATTCCTGTTGCTCCACAGCCTCATTGGCATTTTGTGTTATCAGCATTCCAGATTTTGACCATTCAAATAGTTATGTATTGGTATCCCATTGTTACTTTAATTTTCATTTCCCTGATGACATATGATGTGGAGCATATTTTCACATGCTTATTTGACATCTGCATATCTTTTCTGGGAAGGTGCAACTTAATGTGTGTTTTTTTGTCCATTTTTAAATTGGGTTGTTTGTTTTGTTATTGTTGAATTTTAAGAATTCTTTATATATTTTGGATAACTGTGTTTTTAAGTCAGATATGTCTTTTCTAAATATTTTCTCTTAGCCTGTGATTTGTTGTTTAACTCTCTTGATATTATCTTTCACAGAGCATGATTTTTTAATTTTAATAAAGTTCAATTAATCAATTATGTCTTTCATGGGTCATGTCTTTGATGTATCTAAAAAGGCATCACCATACTCAAGACCATCTACATCAGTGGTTCTCAACCTTTCTAATGCCACAATCTTTTAATACAGTTCCTCATGTTGTGGTGAACCCCCAGCCATAAAATTATTTTCGTTGTTATTTCATAACTATAATTTCGCTACTGTTATGAATCGTAATGTAAATATCTGTGTTTTCTGATGGTCTTAGGTGACCCACAGGTTAAGAATCACTGCTGTAGAGCCTAACAAAAATAATTTTATGGTTGGGGGTCACCACAACATGAAGAACTGTTTTAAAGGGTTGTGGCATTAGAAAGGTTGAGAACCACTGATCTAGATTGTCTTCTATGTTATGTTCTACAAGTTTTATAGTTTTGTGTTTTATATTTAGGTCTGTGATCCATTTTTAATTATTTTTTTATGAAGTGTGTAAGGTCTATGTCTAGATTCATTTTTCTTTTTTTTGTATGTGCATGTCCAGTTACCTCAGAACTATTTGTTGGAGAGACTGTCTTTGCTCCATTGTATTGCCTTTTTGCTTCTTTGTTAATGATAAGTTGATTGTGCTCAGGGAGGGGTCTGTTTCTCTGCTCTCTAGTTTATTCCATTGATCTGTTTGTTTATTCTTTGACAATGTTATACTGTCTTAATTACCATAGCTTTAGAGTAAGTCTTAAAATTATATAATTTTAAGTTATTCAACTTAGTTCTTCAACATTTTGTTGGCCACTTTGGGACTTTTGCCTCTTCATATAAACTTTAGAATAAGTGTGTCAAAATCTGTGAAGTAACTTGCTAGGATTTTTATGGGAATTACATTGAATCTATATATCATCTTAAGAAAAACTGACTTCTCAACAACATTGATTCTTCCTATTCATGAACCTAGACTATTTCCCATTTATATAATTCTCCCCTGACTTTATTCATTAGTGTTTTAGTTTTCTTAATATAGATATTGTACATATATTGTTAGATTTATATGTAAGTTAAATATTTCATCTTTTAGGTGTTCTTCACTTTTAAATATTCTTTTTCTGTTTGTTCCACATAGTACTAACAATATAAATTTAGAAACTTTGGAATGACTGAGACAGAGCACAACTTTCTTGCATTTTAATAGCAGTAAATATTATTTGCATTATATATCTAAATGGCTTGTATTAAAATAGATTCTTCTCTATCATTAAATTTTTATGTTACATGTGACTATGTACTAAAAGTTGAGCCAGTGTAGCTAAAGAAAAGCTATGTCAGCTAAATCAAAAGCTGATAGAATCTGCTAACGGCCCAACTCAGTGCCTTTTCTTGCTAAGCTCTGCATGACCAGCAGCTGTAGAAATCAGCTTTGGGGCCAGTGGATAGAGAGGCAGCTCTTCGCACTACCCTCTGGCTTACATCTTTGCTGAGGCCTGGCATTCCACACTGTGGCTTTCCTGATGCTTAAACCTATTCCTGCATTTTTGGTAAGGTCTTTGCCATGTCCTCTACTTTATTTTATTTTTAAATTTTTATTTTTTTGATTTGAGAGAGACAGAGAGAGACAAACATCAATTTATTGTTCACTGAATGATGCATTCATTGGTTAATTCTTGTTTGTGCCCTGAGTGGGGATCCAACCCTCACTCTTTGTGTATTAGAGATGACTGCAATCCACTGAGCTTCCCAAACAGGGCAAGCCCTCTAGTTTAAAGCCTTGTTTATGCAGTTACAGTTCCCCCCAAATAGTCCTCATCTGTGGACCATGACACCTTAACTGCAGACCCCCAGCCTGGTGGAAATTCCAAGGCTCCTGGCTCCTGACTCTGGTGGCAGAGGTGACAATGTGACAACAGTAAAAAGCCAAATACTTAGTGGTGTGCTAGTAAATGTTTAACAACCAGCTCTCTGGAGATAAACCCTCACCCCCAACCTGGTTTATAGTATTTACCAATTTCCATGGTCAATTTTACAGAAGTTCATAAATATGGGAAGAGATGAAAACCATATTTTCTTCAAGCCAATACAAGAGGTTCCAACCACCGCTGAAATTGCCCAACTATAAAATCCCAGCCTCATAACCCAGAGTAAACTTTACAATCGGATGAGGTTAAAACCTTTTATTGCCTGCAAAGTGCCAGCAGAGCTTGAAGTTTGCATTCTGACATATGAGAAGTGCTAATAACCCTTTATTTATTTGCTCCCCTAAATATCAACTTTTTATTTTAGAGGTGAAGTTTATTAAGGTATCATTTAGATTCACTAAAATTTATCCTTTTGGGTATACATTTCTTAGTTTTGACAAATATATATATATATATAAATAATTATGTAGTCACCTCCACAATCATAATATGGAACCCAGAAAGTTCCCAAATGCTCCCTTATAATGAATCCTTTCCCAACCCCCGACGCTTGGCAATCACTGACCTAATTTCTATTCCTATAGTTTTGTCTTTAACAGAGTGTCATATAAATTGAAGTATATGGCCTCTGTATCTAACTTTTTTCATTTACTCTCATACTATTTTTGAGATTTATTCACATTTTTATGTCATCAATAATTTGTACCTTTTTACTGCTGAGCAGCATTTACTTATTGGCTATATAACAACTTATTTATCCCCTTAACTACTGATTTGCATTTGACTTGAGTTCAGTTTTGGACAATTGAGTAAAGGTGCAATAAACATTCAGATGTAGGTCTTTATGTCAACATATGTTTTCATTCTTTGTGGGTAATTCATTTGCCTTGTAGTAGGACAATTGAGTCATGTGGAAAATGTATATATTTAACTGCTTAACTGTTTTCCAAAGATGCTATGCCATTTTGCATTTCTATCAGCAATGTAAGAGCATTCCCATTGCTCTGAACTAGTAAATTGTTATTGTTATTTTTTTCTAAGTCATTGGAATAAATATGTAGTTGTATTTATTATAGTTTTAATTTACATTTTCTCATGTTTAAGTATATTAAGTATCTTTTCATGTGCTTATTTGTAACCCATTTCTCTTCTTTGGTAAAATATTTGTTCAAACCATTTGCTTAATTTTACTGGATTGTTTGTTCTCTTACTAACTTTTGAGAATTATTTATATATTTTGGATGCATGCTGTTTTTTAGATAGGTATATTGCAAATATTTTCTCCTGATTTATGGCTTAATTTTATTTTTGTTTTCATTTTCTTATGAGAATATTTGGAATAGCAGGTGTTTTAATTTTGGTGCATATTGTGTGTGTGTGTGTGTGTGTGTGTGTGTGTGTGTGTATGAAAGAGAGTGTGTATGTAGTTGATGCTTTTTGTGGTCTAATAAAACTTTTGCATAATTCAAGGTGACAAATATTTCTATATTTTTCCTAGATTTTTCTTTTGTTTACTTTTTTTTTTACCCCCTGCCCACTCTCACCACTGCTCTTTATCTGGGGCTTATAAATGTTTAACTATTCTATCACATTTGTTGAAAATACTATTTTTTTCCCATTTATTTACTTTGTACTTTTATCAAAATTGGCCATATATGTGTGGGTCTATTTCTGGGCACACTATTCTGTCACATTGGTCTATATATCTGTCCTTATGCCAACAGCACACTTTTGTGATTATGTATCTTTAGAGTAAATATTGAAATAAATTAGTATGAGTTCTCTAAACTTGTTAATCTCTTTCAAAATAGTTTAAACTCTTCTAGGCCCTTTGTTTTTGTTTACATAATTTCAGAATCCACTTGTCTCTGCTTCTTTTTGTTGATTTCCTAAACTCCTTACTCAATGTTCCAGAAGCTGGAGCTTGAATTTATTTCCTCTGGCAATGTCAGACTGGACCTGGTCTTATGATTTTTTTTTGCCTGGAAGAGAACAATTGTGAGCACATGCTCTTCATAGATATGCAAGCTCTCAAGAAAGAAAGAGAGGGAGAGGAAGAGCTGTGTGTAAGTCAAATTAACTCCTAAAACCAAACCCTAGAATTAGGTGGATTTTTATCCAAACACAGGACCAGGCAGGCCTTCCTTTACAATCAGAATAGCGAGGATTGCATTTTGTTCCCAAAAGACAAGGATAAAAGGTGTCAGCTGTGCATGCCCAACTCCCTAATTACTAACTAATTGGAAGAATGGAGAATGAGTGAGGAGACAAAAAAAGGACAGCAAAGTATGATAATGTAGTTCATGCAAGTAATGGGGAAGCTGCATTCTCCCTACCAGTACCAACTTAAGCCATTAGCATTGAGTAGACAGTCTTAGTTTCCATTTCCATGTACACGCGGGAACCTAATCCTTGTCCTTATGTATCTTATGAGACAAATAATTATGTGTATGTGTGTGGGAGTTAGGGACTGTCCTTTGGGAAATAAGTAAAGTTAGTCATGTTTTATATTTTCTACTAGTGACCTGGTACATGAAATTCATGCACATTAAAAGGGGATTAATTAGAGGAAATAATTTAATATTGCTGAGCCAGAGTGAAGTACCCGCCCACCCACATGCACCTCAAAATCACATGAGACCTCCCCCCCACCGCCAAATTGGGATAGATCGAGACCTGACCAGTCCCACCTTTGTCAAGTCTGCCAGGCAGGGGGTGTAGCCTCAGGTACCTTGGCCTGGCAATAGGATGGGGGGCATGGCCTGAGGTTCCCCAGCTCAGACTGGGATAGAGGGCATGCCTTGAGGTCCTCCATCAAGCCCTACCAGGTGGGGGAGATGGCCTGAGATCCCCTTTTAAGCCCTGCTGGATGAGGGGCACAGCTGGAGGTCTTCCATCAAGCCCCACCAGGCAGGAGGGTGTAGCCTCAAGTCCCCTGTCAAGCCATGGTGGGCAGGGGCACAGCCTGAGTTCTTCCGACCCAGCACTGGGGTGCACCTTGAGGGCCTCCATCAAGCCCCACTGTGTGAGGGGCATGGCCTGAGGTTCCCTGCAGGGAGTGCAGTCTGAGGTCCCCCAGCCTGATGTCGGGGAGGCAGGCATGGCCTGAAGTCCCCTATAAAGCTCCACCTAGTGGGGTGCATAGCCTGAGGTCCTCTGGCAGGGCATTGGGGTAGGGGAGAGCAGCCTGAAGTCCCCTAGTCCAGCACCAAGATGGGAAGCACACCTTGAAGTCTCATGTCAAGTCCTGCTGGGCAGGGGATGTGGCCTCAGGTCCCTGCTGATTGCTCATTAAGGTTCCTTATGGAAACTTGGCCTCAGCTCTGGGTGCAACCATCTTTGTCATGGAGTGATAGTCAATTAGCATATTCCTTCTTTATTAGATAGGATTTTTATCTTTATTGATTTCAGAGAGGAAGGGGGAGGGAGAGAAGGAGAAACAGCAATGATAAGAGAGAATCATTGATCGGCTGCCTCCTACACACATCACACTGGGGATCTAGCCTGCAACCTGGGTATGTGACCTGATTGAGAATCAAACTATAACCTCCTGGTTCATAAGTGGATGCTCAATCACGAAGCCATACAGTGTGGGCTGATCATGTCTTATAGACGATAACTGCAGAGAATTTTATTATATCTCAATTCAGCCTAAAATCATAAGTCCTTGCCACACAGAAGGACTTCCATGATTTTTTAAGCAGTTAAAAAGAAAAAAAAAAAGATCTAGCTATGGAATAACAAGATTGACTTTAAAACAATACACTAATTTCTACTCACAAAAAGTAATCATGGTAAGTTTCTAATATTAACTAAAGTCAATTTCCTTTCTCACAACAATTTTTCTCAGTAAATATCCTCCAGTTATTTCTGGTTTCTGGTGGATTTCTACTCAGCCTCATTGGTGCTTTACCATGGAGCTTTGGCTGAATTCCTCTGTGAAGAGACTAGCGCCTGGGCCAGTGGGGCCATCCAGATTGTCCTACAGCTGGTTCTCATCGTGCTGGCTTCTCCACAGGATAAAGACAATGTTTGCTCTGAGCTTGTTCTTTTGGCCCCAAAGAAACCTTTCTTCTGTAGCTATCTCTAAGTCTTTTATGAAAGTAGTTCTTTTGATTCCGAAGCTACTTCTCTTTCATTAAAGCTCTCCACAAACTCTTTTATCTTCTCTTAATACTACCCTGGTCCCCTCAACAAAATCCCTAATGGATATGTACTGTTCTCTTCACATGCACCCTGGAGAGTTCACAGTCCATCAGTTTCTAAAAAGACTTAGTCTTTGGTCTTGGATGAGTAACTCTGCTATAGTTAATTTCTCTTCTCTTTCTACATTCAAAATAGGGAACAACTAATGAGCCTTAAGTGTGTCGATTTGTTTACAATTTATTCTCCTACAGCAACTCATTCTCACTAAGAATGGTACCTCAATGAGACATTTTCATTTTAAACCTCATCATGAATTGAAATGAAAGACTATTTCTTGTTCTTATGTTTTTAAGTGGCCCTTATCTGGGTATAAGCTGCCTGCCAAAAGCCCTGAAAAAGCTCATTGCTGTTTATGTTTTGGCTCCTACTACTTATGAACCATTTTGGGGGAACTAGATACAGGAAAGGTAAAAGGATAGATACTAAAAGTTTGGGGAGCATTTACCATAGACTGAGAAATGACAAGCCATTTTTGGTGTTTCTCAAGTTCCAGACACTAAGCAAAACTTCTTACATCTAATTACTATTTTTCTATTTTATTTTTCTCCATAGAATGTATTACTTTTTCAAATAGTACTGCATACATTTATCATTAATTTTGTTTGTTTTCAGTCTTTCCTTACTAGAGTATAAGTTCTATGAGGGCAGAAATCACTGTTTTTTTAATTCCCTTACTCTGTGCCTAGTTCCTAGATGATGAGAGCTGCCAGTTGTATTAATAAGTCTCTCATTCCATGTAGCAGGTGTTATGGTTATATTTCTTTGCTTGTCGCATGTAAGAAAATAGGGGCTTAGACAGGTCACATACCTTGTCCAAGGCCATGAACTTAGTAAATAGAGTCAAGAATCCAAGCCAGGATTAAATTCTTGAGTCTATATTGAACCACTTGTCTGAACTACCTTTCATCTCTCCCAATCCTTACAATAATTCCATCAGACAGATACGGAAGCCCAGAGAAGTCAAGGATTCTTAGATCATACAGCTGATACATAGGGAAGGCCAGCCATACTGAGTATAAAGTAATGTACTTTTCCCTGTTCCATGATGCATAACTAAGAGGCTTTGAAAGCTAGTTGTGGCTCTATATTTCAGGCTCAAGTTATCATGTTGAGAATAATAAACACTCATATATGGTAGAAAACACAAGGTAAATGTAGGTCAAATAAAAGATACGAAGACTTCACATTTTATGACTAATGATCCAGATTTCCAAGGGATTTACTTCTCACTATGTGGTATCTCAGGTAATGGAAGGCTGTAACCCCTGCTGTGTGCTCACCACCCTTGTAGTAGAAACCACCTTTTTCTTTGAGTGCTACTAAAGACAGATTTGTTTTCTGTCCATTTACTGTGATGATAAGTCACTGATCCGCGTCTAGCTGTGCATTAACCAGGCAGTTCTGAGAAGGTTGCCATAAAAATGGTGAGGGGAGTTATGGAGGCCCTCTGTGCCCTGAAGGACCTGAGAATGAATGCTCTGCATTCTGTTGCTGCACTGTTATGGGCATGGGAAGATAAATATCAAGTGCTGCCAAAATCCACCTGTCCAGATCTCAGCAGATTCAAGCTCTTTAGGGAATAAGGTGCGTAAGAAGTTAATAACGTTTAGAAATCCCTGAGCCTGTCAGGATAATGAATGCAGCTAATAAACATTCTAATTAGTTAACCTGGAGAAAAATCTTTGCCACTTTAGAGTGGACATTTTCATATTATCCTGAATGTAAACAGCACCTTATCATAAACTGCTGTTTAAATATTACTCCATATCTTTTCTTGGGTTCAGACACTGTTATTGACTATGCAAACACACACACACAAAAAAAAAAAAAACCAGCAGAAAAAGACTTAATAAAAAGTGACAGCAGGCAGCTCTCTCTGCTGGCAGAGATTAAGCGCTTAGCTCTTGGCATTTCAATTACCTAAAACTAATGGAATAAATATTTTACAATATTACTGCCCTTTGGGGGGTAAAGCACTCTGAGGAAAAATATACATAAAATGGGATTTTGTTCTTTTCCTAATGAAATAATTGCAAATGGATTCAGTATCTGAATGTGACCACTAAGAATAAAGATACTAGAACTAGTATCAGTGTGAAACTTCAGAACATAATTTCTTGTACGTATGGCCTTCGCCACCATCATTTTGCCTCAAGCATAACTTAAAATAATGCCCTCTAACTATACCCATAAAACCATTTTAGCTGAGCTCAGATGATTTTATGATGGTATACATTTATTAGGGTAATTTTTCTTTTTTAACGTGAGGCTAGTCAAGAATTTCCAAAGTCAGAGAATATAGCATTTTGGGTGTCATGGGGTTGAGGTATAATCAAGTTTACTCTCTGAGTTGGCCCTTAGTGTCTGGTTTTGTGTTCTTCCTTGTCCCCTGGCTTATTTAAGCACAAATAAGCAACACTTGCCTGGAGAATGTGTGTTCTCAATAAAATACTACTTCTTTATTGACTATTGCAATAAAGATGATAATGGATCTTCCCACTGATGTGAAATACAGGACCTGAAATTAAATCACAGACTGCTAACTTCAGTATTTGGTGTTTTTGGAGACTGGAAAATGGTCTACTTTCCCTTTAGGTATGTCATCCTTTTCAGTAAAGTCAATAAAAATAATGTCAAATCTGGACCTGTAAATGCTTGGCATACTGCATAGTGTCACATTTTATCTGATAGTGCCCACTAGTTTATGACTATTGTTTATAGAATGTATCATATTGTGTGTGTGTGTAAAAGAGAGAGAGAGAGAGAGAGAGAGAGAGAGAGAGAGAGAGAGGAAATTTTATGATGAAATTAAAAAATAGCTACCATATGTTAATAAACCTCTTTCCTTATTCGATTGAAAAGCTTTGTGCACATGGCATTCTCAAGAGACATTTTCACAGAAGAACGGATTTTACATGGCTTATATATTTGTTGTATCAATGAGAGCAGCAGGTGATTTGTTTATTGAAATTGCATCTTTATATGGTAAATTACCACTTCAAAAGAAGACTCAATATTTTATCCTTTTTTTTAAACTGAAGATTTATGTATACTGGCCAGTGTGGAATCACAATTATCTTTAAAATCAATTATTTGAAAATATTATTTGTACACTTAGTAAGAAAAAAAGTTATATGTAAATATATAAATAAAACAACATATACTGAAAAACTGAGCAAAAATATTTTTGCCAAAGATTAATTAAATTTTGCAAAATGATATAAGATAAAATCATTATGCATTTTTTATTCTACAGAATGAAAGAAATGATCCCAGAATGGTTCAGGTAGATTAAGAAGTCACCTAAGATCAGTACCAGAATCTAGACCGTGATGACCTAGACATCTAATGCATGCTATAGCTGTTGATTTCACATACTAACTCTGCCCATTTTCCTGCAACTTGACTTCTATCAATCTAATCCTACCTGACATTATCTCTCTTCTTAGTCACTGAAAGAAATGATTTGTTATTGCTTTTCTAGAATCATTTCTCAAGTCAACAAAGTGATCAATTATAGATGTAAATCTAATCTTTTAATTCCCCTGCTCAGACTCTTCAGTGGCTTCTGATAACTTCCAAAAATTAAATTATACAAAGTTCTGCCTGAACTGAATCTTGCCCTCTCTACCACCTCATCCCTTGCCACTGTCAACCTATGGCCACCTAACTCTTCTCCATGGAATACTCTTATTCTAAACCTAGGTAGGTTGTGTTCCCTTACTTCTCTGAGCTCTCAGTTAAAGTTCCATCTCCTCTGAGAGGTCTTCCCTAACACACACATTTCTTTGTAAAACTTTTCAAAGTCTGAATATTTTATTTATTGCTGTACTTCTACTATAGTACATGTAAGCTCTGCAAAAGCAAGTGCCTTACCTGCCTATTTGCTATTCTATCTCTAGTTCCTAGAACAACAGCTGGCATGCTGGTGGTTCTCAATGTATGTTTATTGAATGAATGAATGAATGCATGAATGACCCTAAAATTCCTTCTAGAAAGTTGGAGACTTTTTCTCTCTACATGAGTATATACAACCTATTCCTAAAGTATATCACTAGACTATATTCTGTTCCCTAGCATGTTCATCTAAATGCTTAGCTGGAAAGCATTTTTATCCAATTTAGAGTAAATAAAACTAGAGCTAGCTATAAAATTTTAAAAAGATGATATAAGATCTTTTGTGATGTTTAGAATGAATAACATTTGTTTATTTTTAGTGACATGATAAACTAAGGATTCTTCTAAATGTGTTCTGGATTTGCCCTGGTAGCAATTATCATCAAGGTACTGCTGATGTGTTTTGATATCACAGCTTAGCATTAGACCTAGGATCAACCACTGAATTCAGTGTCTATTACCCCACATTAACTGGCTGACAGATAGGATCAAAATTGTGCTCAAGATTCAGTCCCAGCATCACCCAGAGTTCAGCTCCATTCCAGTTGCAGCCTTCGTCTAGTACAGAGACCTTTTCCTACTTATTTATTTTTTCTTGTTCATATTTATAACCTACAGACTTAGGTACTGGGATGTCTTTCTGTTCTTTCTTTCATTTTTTTCCCAGGATAAGACTATCTTCCTAGGATCTCTTTCCTACTCTTTGCTCAAGGCCAGAATTATCCTCATTCATTTTCATAAATGTATGTTTCAACACTTGGGGCAATTGGTAGCCTTTATAACTCATGCTTCTGAATCAGTACTGAGCATGTGGGGTGGAGTCTCCTAAAAATTGAGTGTATGGGTTTTTAGCAGTGTCAGGAAATTTGTAATATAAATCAGAAGCACAGATTCTCTGTGGAGAATGAAGGAGGGAAAATGGGATCTTATGTAGGAAGCTCTAGAAAAGGTCTATATTGACAAGGCATTTGAGAAAAAAGCTAATGCTCATAAAATAAGATTTTATCTTATACCTATCAGAAACCTAGACAGTATTGAATTATGGAAAGGTTTTTATTAGAATTTCCTGATAGGTCTTACCACATAGATGGGTTTGCACCAACTTCATTTATTGATTTCCAAATATATTTTTTTAAGATTCCTCCCTGAATTTCCTGAATAAGAAATACCTTATATTTGGATGGCTTTGTTCACATGATCATATAGACCTATGATATCACTTAGGTGTTCTGTACATCGGTTCTTATCAACAGTCTCCTAATTTCCTGGGTTCATTTCATATCTCTTAAGCTCTTAGGACTTGTTAAAATTTCTTGAATATTTTCAAATGACTCATTGGTATCAAAACATATTTAAACTATCAGTAATTTAACCATGTGGTACTAGTGTAGTAATGAACTGACCCACAAGTGAAACAATACACAGATTCTAGAAAATGTTCCAAGAGCATATGGGAGATTAACATTTTAAGTGAGTAAAGAAAAATAGATGATTCAACAACTAATTATTCAATAGTTAATGTTGGAATAAGTTTCTAGACATTGAAAAAAGATGAAGCCTTAAAATATCTCTAAATGAATCACCAATAGCTAAAATGTAGAAATTATACCATATTTATACTAGATAAAAGTATGGGTGTTTTGCATATGTTGAGGAAGAAGAAGGGCTTTTAAAGTATAAATCCCAACTAGAAATCACAAAGGAAAAGGATGATAGATTTGAATACTTAAAATGATAAACTTTCATATGGAAAAAAATGTCATGAAGCAAAGTTTAAAGAAAGAAAAAGTGGGGAAAGTGCTAATAATATAGGTCAGAATCAATATCTCCAAAATATATTTTAAAAACTCCTATAAGGTATTGATAAAAAGATCACTGCCTGCATTAAAAATGGGCAAAGAATATAGATAGGTAATTCACAACAGAATAAATAAAAATGCCCAATAAGTAAGTAAACTATGTTTAACATTTTATTTTATATTCTATAAAAACAGCAGCAGTTTCTTCCATTTATTAAATTTGTATATAAAATAGATAGGTAGTATCACATGTAAATAGAATATAGAAACATGAACACTTTCATTCACTCTTATAGTACAAATTAGTACAATATTTCCTAAGGGCTGTTCGGCAGAAGGCACCAAAAAGAGAAACATTGAATCCTTTCTGACTTAACATTTCCAGTTCTAAGAAATGGTCCTAATGAGATAAGCTTGACATCAAAAGATAAATATTTCATAATAGTAATTCTTGAATGATCATTAATTAATGAACAGTCCTCATAATATTGACAAAGAAAATAAGAAGGTTCAAATTTGGTGCCCATTAATAAGGAAATGGTTAAATAAATTATAGCTCATATATGTATTTTAGAATAGTATGTAGCCATTAATAAGGACAACAGTCTTCATTAATTGACATAGAATGACAACCAAAAGGTAAAAATTGAATGAAAAAATTGGCTGTCCAGTGGCATATCTAATATGGTATCATTTATTTAAATGCATGCACAAGCACATATATGCCATTAATATGAGTCTTTATATGAGTTTGTGGTTCAAAATTAGATATCTTATTTCCTTTTACATTTGCTAATTAAGAAGCCAAAGTCTCTCAGTTTGCCTGTAATCAAAAGTCCTTTCCTCTCCCCACGGCAACCTCTTCCATGATGGTCTCATCAAATTACCAAGGTTCTTTTTCATGTCCACAGGCATTGGGACTACTTTGAGCTCACAACTGAAGAAAAATTTCAGCTGTGCTTTCTTGAGGATGAAAACTACGACAAATGCCAATAAAATCAGGCTTCTTCGGGCAGGATCATGCACTACCACGCCAAAGCTGGGTTGCAACATTTTTTCTGGAGGGCTGACCCTGTTATCTCCACAGAGGGAGCATATCACCACGCCCATCAAGTCTCAGTGATGTGACTCAGTCTGCACCTCTAGTTCTGATCACTACTCCTGGCCCTGGAGCAGGTTCCTTCCAGAAAGCACACGTTGTTCTTTGATGAGGCAAGAAGGGACATTCCATGGACTCAACTCTGGGCCATGCAGCACTTAGGAGCAAGTGGGTTTCAATGTCCATCGGTCACAAGCTTATTTTTTCTAGTGCCTGGAAATGCCCACTGAGGTCTTGTTTTTCTGTGTCCCTTTGGACATTTCTTTACAGTTGTCCTGTTTGTCTTTCTGGATTAACACAAATTCCTGTATATTTTAATCTTCATGAAAAGGATCTGAGTTTTGAAACTTCCCCTCTAGGAGGCTCTATTTATAGCATTTTTCTTTACATATCCCAGCAATATTCAAATTTGGGGTGCCAATAGAATGTTTAGCAAAAATAAATACAATAAAAGTTTTGCTGGACACCTATATTCTCTTCAATGGGAGAGAGGGGCATTGGAGACACAATGAAAAAGAAAGGGAGTTATTTGTAGATGCATTTTCACCCAAATTTTTACTGTGTTATAAAATTTGAGGTGATTTTTTTTTCTACATTTTAATTTTAAAAACAAACACATATAATACTTTTAAAATAACCAAACTAGTTTTGAAAGCATGTAGTTTCTCAAACCTCTTCATGCACACTCTTGCTATGAGAACATAGATGGGTCATTTGATGCTACTAAGCCCCAGTTAACTTACAGTTAAAATGGAAGGGTATGCTTACTTATGCATAGCTCAACAATGTTTTATTTCTTCAAAACAGATTTGGCTCAGTGGCTAGAGCCTCGGCCTGCAGACGGAAAGGTCCCAGGTTCGATTCCAGTCAAGGGCACACCAAGGGGGTGTGCAGGAGGCAGCTAATCGATGTTTCTAACTCTCTATCTCTCTCCCTTTCGCTCGGTGAAAAATCAATAAAATATATTTTAGAAAAAAATGTTCTATTTCCCTAGAAGAAATAATTTACAACAGAATCAATCTGGCAGATAGACCATATTTTGAAATGTTTATTTTACAGAGGAGGTGGCAGAGCTACAGAGAGGGTAAGCAACTTCCTCAAGGTAACACAGGTCATCAGGGAAGAGTTATGACCTCATTCAAGTCTTTTGACTCCCAACCTCATTGTGTGACACTGCATTCCATCATTCCCTATGCTTGTGTTTTGTTTTTCACTTTAAAAATCCGAAGTTTGTGAGAGAGCCTTGAAGATTTATTTCTGCTTTAAAATCCAATGACCTTTGAAAAAAAATTGATGACTTGAAGACACAAGAGACAATAACTTGCAACCACTAACGCCATTGACTTAAATTATCACATTTAGTCTGAGCCACTTCAGAATAAGATCTTTTATTTACCAATTGCAGAGGTTTATTTCCTTTATTTGTCTAGTTAAAAGGCTTTGGAAAAACATCACCAGTTCCTCACTATCCAAGGGAGTTCTTATTCCCCTCCACTTCCTGTTAGGCTGAGGATGATGGTAGGTGCTTTCATTGCTATCCCTGAGATGCATTGGTGTGGCATGATTTACACAGACTGCTTTAAGAACCTCTTCAATCCTCTTAGCAGTTGTTAGCTCTTTTTGCCTCTCCTTACCCTCAGTGCCTGAGACCACATTCCTCCGAACTGGTTTGATTTGTCTGGCTCTTTCTCTTTCACTCATATGCTCTCTGGACCCTCTCTTCATGATGATTTTGGGGGGCATTCTTGGCTCTGTAATCTTCAACAAAAGTCATTCAAACTCTGTTCAACTTCATAGTAGGTTTCCTTCTAAAATGTATATCATTATAATATTGAAACACATTATCACGACTTTCCAAAACAAAAGCTTATAAAATTGCCACAATAGTATTAGGATTGGAGCTCAGAGAGAAACACTGAGTCAGTTGTCTGAGATGATTGGTCACTCCACCAGAATTCAGAAGCTTGAAATCTGGATCTCAAACCTATGTTCTGCCCTCCTCCATCCTTCTCTCCTCCCTTCCTTTTTAAATTTATTTATCAACTTAAAAAATGTGAAGCTATAAAAGAATACTTAGCATAATTCTGAAATTCCCCTTCAGAGGATCCTCCATACTCTCACTCTTCTCTTCCATTGTAGTCATTACCCTTTTAATGTTTATCTTGCTGACCATTTCCTCATTTATTTGATGTTTATGATATAAACATATAAAGTTTTTTCTATTTTTATTAAAGTGGATTATGACCTATATATAATTATGTGACTTGTTTTGGTTTTTAATTTAATGAGTTTTGTATTTTTAGGTCAGTAGATACGGATGTATTTTATTCTTTTTAATCCATCTATTATATAGATAACCATACTATATTTAACCATTTCCCTAATAATAGGTATCCAATTTCTTTTCAGTTTTCTTGATAAAAATAATGCTACAATAATGTCTATTAAGCACATGTGCAAGTATTTTCTTACAGTTGTGCCGGATCAAGTTTATGTTCCTCATCAGATTTGCTTGGCCTAGGTTTTCTGCTGGATGCTGCTGGGTGAATTTCCAGTTAGCCTGGTGCTAAGAATCTATAATAATAAAAGCGTAATATGCTAATTAGACCAGACATCCTTTCATCCTTTTGGACAAAGCTAGGGCTGTGAGGGAACCCCAGGTCCTGGGTGCCTGCCAGCAGCTACAGGGAAGCCTGGGCCCCAGGTGCCAGAGGGAAACTGGTGCTGGGTCGGGAGAAGGAAGGCCTACTCTCACATGAATTTTATGCATCAGGCCTCTAGAATACATATAGTCCCCTTAGGGGGCCTTTATCAAAAGGAACATTATGAAGATTAAGAATAGATATTTCTCTCTTCCTCTGCTCAATAGGTTGTTGCCAGATGCAGAGTTTTATGTCCTCTCAGGAGATGTGCTGTGACTTAAGCAACCAGGTGTGCTTTCTGCTAAGGCTGGGCACTGGCCAAATTTATAATACACCACTTTGTATTTGCCTTCCCTCCTTTCTCAACTCACTTCTTTTTCTGTATTCTAGCTTCCTTGGGATTGTACCCCGGATACCACATTTTATGTATGTTTTGCCTCAAGCTTTGTTTCTAGCAAATGTGAGCTTAGAAAAGATATATTCTAAAAAAAAAAAAAAATAGCAGTAGTAAGTAAAAGGGAATGTGAATGTGCTCAGTTCATTATACTACCCTACTTTTTAATCAGATATATCCAATTACAAACATAGGTATTGTTGTTTTTATAAATAGTTATCATTTCCATAGTGAGAAGAAGGATGCTATTATGTATTGCATATTATAAAGTAATGTCATGTTAATTTTTGAACATTTAGTGGTGGTAAAGAACCCCTCTTTGTGCACATCAGGGGTAATGCTACAGGAGATCCTTTATGTGGTGTGTTTCAGTGCTTTAAGTTCGTTGCTAAATAAAACAGAGCCTGAATTAGTTTTTGATTCTTCTCTGAATTACACTGTAAAACAGTTACTGTTCACACAGGAGCCATCTTTCAGTAAATATGATATAGCTCCAAAAAGCCTCACCAGGGTGCCCTTTGTGGCATTTGCTGTTGTTGGAAAGGTATTTAACACACACTTTCATACCATCATGACCAAGAGAGAGCTTGATAGGCCTTTGCCTAAGTTTTAGCACACCCTGCAGAGGGTGGAAAGGGTTATAGAATGGTTTTCATCTTATTTAGTGTCCCTGTGTGGAGTGTGTATAGGCAAAGTGAGAAGCATTTAGAATCTGGAATAAATGGAATCTTTCAAAACCTGGGCAACTGAGGCTGATCTTTGACTTGTCAGCTTGCCATGTGTTCTTCCCACCATTGCAGGCAGGCCAAATCCAGATTCACATTTGTAGCTCTGACAATTTCCTGGCCATAAGGAATATGTAGCTCATTTCATATCCTTTCACAGAATGTCTAGAAGATTCTCCAATGGGCATATATTACCCAGAACAGTGCATTTTTTGGATAATGTTGGGAATAGCTTATAACCTATCAATTATGGATCCAGATCTAGAGTGTGGCATGCTTGTCCGGCATAACTCCCACACTCCTCCTGTATGTGTTTGCCATTCATATGGAGATAGGTTCATAAAATAAATTTCTATTGCACTGCTAATGAATTTTATACTTTGTCATCAATTCACTCTATGGTGGTTCTTCTCAGTGGATTTATTGTAGGGACCCTGAGACTTTAGTAAGCATGGGTAGAAGGAAGAGCCTGGATGTCTGGGCAAGTCTTCAAGGGAGATTTGTTTAGCTCAGGAAAGTGGGTGTTAAATTAGATGAATACATGGGGATTATGTTAGATTTCCATATTTACTTAAATGGGGGAATGGGTTAGTGGTGTTCTGGTTACTGACAGTGTACTCTGCTCACCATCAGTTTGGGGTCCCAACATAGCTGTGGGAGAAAAAGCAATTGTTAATGAAGTGGAGATATATCAGCAATGCTTATGGTTGCCAGAGCCAGATACACCTGTGTTGGCTTACAATGAAATCTGCATGGATTTGTGCAATAGAAACGTCATTGACTTCTAACTAGTTTACGGCAGCTTTACCTGTAACTGGGAAAACTGAGCTCTCTTCAATAGTCCCCTTGCCACTCCAAAGCACCCCATACTGCAATGCTTCATGAAAGAGGAGCTGTATCTCTCTAACTACTATCATCTTGGAAACAGTCTTGAATCTGGAGAATTGCCATTCCCCACATTGCAACTTCCTGCTGGTCACTTTGCAAGACAGCACATATCACAAAAGAGAGGAAACTAGAGGAGAATCTAAGATGGCGGCCTACGTAAACACCTACACCACTACCTCGCACAACAATTTCAAAACTACAACTAAAAGATAGAACGGACATCATCCAGAACCACAGGAAAGCTGGCTGAGTGGAAATTCTACAAATAGAAGGAAAGAGAGGGGCTCACAGAGACCCAGAGGAGCTGCAAAAAACTGAAGTACAGAGATGCACGCGTGGAGAAAGCAGGTGACTGAGTACCTGGCTGGCTTTTTCTGGCAGGAGGGAAATGGAGACTCCCAACTGCACTGAAGCCCTTATCCTATGGCACTGAACCCCAGGTCCAGCCGAAACGCATAGAGGGTGAGTTTGGACTGTGAAAAGGGAGAAGTACACGAAAATTTAGTGGAGCCATGAAAGGGCAGAAGTCTGGTGGCACGCACAGCACTATGTGCAAAAGACCGACTGCTGATTGTGCTGCTGGCTTTCACGAGTGGGTGAGAGACAGAGCCTCCCAAATGCAGCACTTCTAACTCTACTAAACCCCAGTTTCGGGTGATACCCTGGGGACTTAGACTCATATGGTCCCAGAGCACAGGGGAGTCAGAAAGGCAGCGATCTAGGGGCATTGTGAGCACCCACAGGGACCACTCCAGTGATTACTCAGAGACACGTGAGACCCAGGGGCCGTGGAGGGGGCGGGGCTGACTAGAAGGCAAGGCAATCCCTTAAGCCCTGAGACCCCCACTCATCCCAAGCTCAACAGAGAGACTTTTGCAGTTTTGCAAGTCTGGTATCATAAGGCTGAATCTAACACAGAAGTTCTCCCAGCATAGTGAAAATGTGGAGACAAAGGAAGAGATCACAAACAAAAGAAATAGAGGAAAACAAATGACTAGATATAGAGTTCAAAACCATGGTTATAAGGTTTTTCAAGAATACCCTAGAAAAGATGGATAAATTTAGTGAGACCCAAGAGGAGATGAAGAAGGACCAACTAAAGATGAAAAAGGACCAACTAGAAATTAAACATACACTGACTGAAATAAAAAATATTATACAGAGACCTAACAGTAAACTAGAGGAAGGCAATAAACAAGTCAAAAATTTGAAATATAAAGAATCAGAAAACAATCAACTGGAAAAGTAAGAAGAAAAAAGAATCCAAAACTATGAAGAGAATGTAAGGAGCCTTTAAACAGCTTCAAGCATACCAACATCAGAATTGTGGGGTGCCAGAAGAAGAGAGAGAGCAAGATACTGAAAACCTATTTGAAGAAATAATGACTGAAAACTTACCACATCTGGTGAAGGAAATAGACTTACAAGTCCAGAAGCACACAGAACCCCATATAAAAGGAATCCAAAGAGGACTACACCAAGACACATCATAATTAAAATACCAAGACAAAAGACAAAGAAAGAATATTAAAACAGCAAGAGAAAAACAGTTAATTACCTACAAGGGAGTGCCCATATGATTTTCAGCTGCTTTCTCAACAGGAACTATGCAGGCCAGATGGGAGTGGCAAGAAATATTCAAAGTGATGAATAGCAAGAACCCACAACCAAGAATACTCTATCTAGCAAAGCTATCATTCAGAATTGAAGGGCAGATAAAAAGCTTCACAGATAAGAAAAAGCTAAAGGAGTTCATCAACTCCAAACCAGTATTATATGAAATGCTGAAAGGTACTCTTTAAGAAGAGGAAGAAGAAAAAGGTAAAAGATAAAAAACATTGTGGACAACAAGTACATATCTATCAACAAGTGAATCTAAAAATTAAATGAATTAAAAATTTGATCAACAGAATAAACTGGTGAATATAATAGGATCAGGAGCACAGATAGGCAGTGGACTGATAATTCTTAGGGGGAAAGGGGGAAGGGGGGTGCAGAGAGAGACTGGACAAAAACCATACACCTATGGATCAGGACAATGGGCGGGAGGTAAGGATAGAGAGAGGGGTGAGACCCGGATGGAGGGGAGCTATGGAGGGGGAAAATGAGAAACAAATGTTATAATCTGAATAATAAAGATTTAATAAAAAATAAAAATAAAAAATAAAATAAATAAATAAAATTAAAAAAAATTGCACTGAGAAATAGAAAACTTGTTTACATATTTTGAAAAATAATGATAAATGCTCAGTTTTTGTTCCTATGGAATTTGCCCCCTGCTGAAAGGAAAGATGCCTTTCATAAACTGAAATTTTTAAAGAAATTTTCCACTTTTTAATTTTGTTAACTATTTGCAAATCTTATTTGGAAACTCCATTAACCTTGTTCCTTTAAATTCTCTTATTAACAACAAATGAAGATAAACTCAATAAAAGCATAGAAAACAAAAGAGAGAGAGAGAGAGAGAGAGAGAGAGAGGAAACTAAAAGACTGAAAGGACATACATACCTTCTTCATAATTCAGCATTCTCTCTGAGCACTTCTTGCTTCTGAAATACACAGAAAGTTTACAGGAAAATCTTAAGAAAATGTCTTTCTTTTTTTCCACGAGAATTCATGCACCTGGTTACAGAAAAGAGAACAGAAGGAAAGGCCATAAAGGAAAAACAATATTCTCCTCTGAGGCATCATGTATGTGAACTATTCTGGAATAATCACATATGATACATGACTTGAATGCCCATACTTTCTGTGTTCTATTTTAGAAAATGTGATACATTAAAGGTGTCTGTTAATTGTTGATACTTCTGTTGGGGTCTGTGTCTGGGTATCTTTCCTTAAAATCTGGTGGATTCGGTGACTGCTCTGGACAATTTAATCAAATAGAAATGATTCTGTGCCATGTTTAGGACCCAGGTCTTAAGCTTCTACTGTCTGTCTCTTGGAATCTTATCCGTGGAACTCATGTACCACCTGATGAGAAAACTCAATAAGCCTATGCAGAGCTCATGCAGGAAAGACCTAAGGCCCTTTCCTTCTTGCCCTAGCTGTGCTACCGGCCAACAGCCAGCTCTGTTTTGTGATTATGTGAGTGAGTTATCTGGTAAGTGGGTATTTCACTCCCACCTCAACTGCCCAGCTAATGCCATGTGGAGACAAATAACTTCCCATCCAAGCCCTGCCCAAATTCCTAAGACACAAATTGGGAGGTATGGTAAAAGAATGGCTGTTTTAAGTCTCTGCATTTGGAGTAAGTTGCTATACTACCATAGGAAGCCAGAACAAGTGGAACAGTGGAAGAGTCTTGGTAAGTGGAAGAGTACAGGTCATATAGACTTAGAACTCTGGTTTCAAATTTGATCTCAACATTTTATAGCCACATGATTCTGGGGACAGCTTGTAAACCCGTCTCAGCTGTAGCTTCCTAATCTGTAAAATGGCAAAAGGATATGTCTTTTAAAGGCTATAGTGAGGATTAGAAATATATTGTGCAAAGTGACTCTTACATTTTCTATGATAATAACACAGAAACAATCTTTTGTTCTTCATCAGTTAACCCACTCCCCCTACCTTCTTTTTCCTAATCAGTTTTTATAGATCAGGTTATTGCTGGAGAGGATATAATTTTTGAAAATCAATTTGGCAGTTCAATTCAAAGCTTTAAAATGCTATATCCCTTTTATCAAGCAATTCCATTTTATGACTCAATTCTAAGGAAACATTCTTAAATACAGGCCATAATATATTCATTCATAAAATACGATGTTTATGTCATTTTCTGATCTCTGCACAGAACTTAAAGAAATTAATTTTATGTATACTTTGTTTTGGATGATATCACTGTGTTATGCACACAGCCAACCAGGGTTTTAGAAGGCAATGGCTGACCTGTCTCCTCAAGGCAACACCATCCCAAACATACTCATCTAGAAAATATCAACAAATATTAAGGTTAACTACATATAAAATAATTCGGTGAGAAAGTATAACTTGTAAGAAGTGATTTTAACTCAATAAATATTTATTGATTATCAATAAAGTGCTAGTTTCTGAGTAAGATGCTGGGAGAACAGAGATGAAACCATGCCTTTGCCCTTTCCTAGAGAGTCTAAGGAGTGACAATTTGGGAAAGAGCCCACTCTGCTTCTCATGCATCATATAACCATCTTCTCTATGCCTTCATCTTTATCTCTCTCTGCTTAGAACCATCTCCCCATGTTACCATAGACTTTTGTGAGACCCAACTTGAACTTGGCCTTCTGTACACAGTCTCCCATGGGTCCCTGCTGCACACTTTCTGCCCCCTGTGGGTCCCCATAGAGCAGCGTCTTACAGCACTCACTGTCCACTCACCTCTGACTACTCTGTGTGGCTATTTTTTCTTTTAAATGTCTGTGTACTCTTTTCACAACTAGGTTGAAAACTCTTTATCAGTGCAACTCAAACATAATGTTTATACACACAAAACACTGAGGTATCTCTTAAAAATACACATTCTGATTCAATATGTTTGGGGAAAAATAGTAGATTCTGTGTACCTGAGGAGCTCCCAGACAATGCCCTGCTGTTGGATCTCAGATCACAGCTTGAGTAGCAAGTGGAGAGGTAACACAGGGCGGGACTTGTTTCTTACCCTGTTTCTCCAGCACATTGGAGAGTGACTGTTCAATGAATGTTTAAGGCGGCATGGGAAAAGAAAGAATATAGACCTTGGAATGATATAGATATCTATTACAATATCAGTCCTACCACTTAATGCTCTGAAAGATTATGGTCATTTTACTAAATTATAAAGCAAGTTTTCAGAATTTTTGTGAAGTCAACATTAAATCATGTACAGTATTTTAAAGCACTTGGCATAGTAGTAGTATATAGCAAGAGACTGACAAATAGAACATTTCCTATGAAAGGCAATAAAGGAAATCTGTGCTTTTCCAAACTCAAGATGTCTTCAGTAGTGCTGTTCTTGTTGCCTGGAAGTAAATATCATAAGGGGGAAGAAAATACTAACATAAGCTTTGGCTGATTTGTAAAGATTACTGTATGTCTATTTGACCAATTCCATCACATACCAAGAGATACAGAGAATAAATAATCATGTCAAGTGAAATCGCCAGCTGCACTGCCACAAGTTGCTTCCAGCCAGTCAATAATACCAACGGAGATAGCAATGTCACTGCCATCTTTCTGCTACCTTGGTTCCTACTCAGTCTGTTTGGCAGAGAGAGCATCCAGGTATTCTCCAGAGGTAGCCCTGGCACAAACTTCTAATAGGATCACTCAGAGGGGGGTTTGAGGAGGGTTGGCATAAGGCATTTGGTGCTCATGTAATTGCATTGGGAAAGAAATTGCATCCCGAAGAAATGCCCATGCTATATTTTCTGAGTCGGCTCCCCTCATCCACTAACTGAAAAAGTGACTGCAGTATCTCCCAGATTCAAACAGACCATATTTCAAATGGGAGACTAAGTCATCTTTCCTGTATGAATTATATTTTAGAACAGGAAAATAATTAGTGAGGAAATATAATCTTTTTATAGAAAAAGAGCTAAAAAGTCAGAAGAAATGATAGAAATTGAAAACCACATTTACAAACCTTAATGGATCTAGCTGATAGTCATCAACAGTTTCTGAACTGTTAATGTTAAGACACATGCATTAGCTTAGTGAAACTTTATACAAGATGGATCAGGCTGAACATGGCCTGAATTCACTAATTAAACTTTCATCACTAAAAGGGGCAAACAGGACACTCTTCTTCTTTTGATGCAGAAACATTATTAAGTACTAGAGACCCAGTGCACAATTCATGCATGTGGTGGGGTCCCTCCCAGCCTATCAGGACTGACTCGCCTACTTCTGATTAGAGCTGATCAGGGCTGGCCAGCTGGGAGGAGGGATTGTGGGAGGTTGGCTGTGGGAACACACTGACCACCTGGCCAGCTGGCTTGGGGGAGGAGCATGGGAAGTTGGCCAGCCAGCCAGATCGGGTTTGATGGGGGCTCACCAGCCAGGGGAAGGGACGGTGGCAGGTTAGCTGTGGGAGCACATGACCACCAGGGGCAGCTCCTGCACTGGGTGTCTGCCCCCTCATGGTCAGTGAGCATCATAGCTAACAGCTGGCCGCCAGTTATCTGGTCATCCAGTCATAACAGTCCCTTAGGCTTATATATATATATTGCTTATTGACAAAGGAAATAACCCATATCTGATCAGGCCTCTGCTCCTCAAGTCCAATTTATAAAATGTATGGGTGTGGGGGATGGAGGTCATGTTAAATGACATCAAGAGAATTTAGTCAGCCAGATCCAGATCTTCTGTAAGACAAAGGATTCAGTTTCTTCAAGTAATAAATAGCACAGAAGAGGATCATTGTTCCCTATTATCACTTCTGATACAAATAATCTAAATGCAGAGTATGAACTTCGGATATTGACTCAAGTTAACTTAAAATATATTTTAAATAATGAGGGTACATTGAACTTTGGGTAGATATTAATATGTTGTAAATATTAATGTTATTTTCATAATGTTGTTATTGGAGCCAAGTTTTTAAAATGTCCTCACCTGTTGAAATCCGTGCTAGAGTACTTGTTTATTTATTTATTATTTTGTAAAGAATAATTTATTGATTTTTAGACAGAGAGGAAGTAAGAAGGAGAGAGAGAGAAAGATCGGTATGAGGTTGAGCCCATAACCCAGCTAATTGAACCCTCAACCTTTCAGTCCATAGGACTATGTTTAAGCTACTGAACCACACCAGTCAGGGCTGGAGTATTTTTTGATAAAATATGCCCACATTTACTAGGGATCCGTGACATGAAAATTTAGAGAAGTAAAAAACTTCACTGTTTAGATTAGCAAAAATAAAATGGTTTGTGTTGGTAGCAAACATGGGAAAAATACAAGCTTATGAATTTGGTAGGAGTTTAAATAGCAGAATCATTCGGGGCATCAATTTGACAGTATTTAGCAATGTGGAAGCTGCATGTCTTCTATTTTAGGAATTCCGGAAATTTCCAGAATTCCCAATTTAGCTTTGTGAGTCAGCTGGTTTAGGCTGTATGGAAGCTCAGGGTCCTGCTATGGGTCCGGCTGGGTTTCTCATTAAGTTTCAAGCTTATTTCTGTCCATTGTTTTATATTTCAAAAATAATCTGGTCAATTTGTTGGAGTAGTTTTAGATTTGCAGAAATAGTATTGAGAGTTCCCATATGCCACCCCCACAGTTTCTTTTAGTATAGTTAAATTTGTTACAATTAATAAACCAGTAAAGGTACATTGTTATTAACTGAAGTTCCCAATTTGTTCATATTTCTTTAGTTTTTACCTGGTGCTCATGTTCTGAGCTGGGAGCCCATCTGGGATTCTATATCACATTTAGTTGTCATGTCTTATTAGGCTCCTCTTGAAGAGACAGTTTCCGATACTTTTCTTGTTTGCAAGAACCTTGACAATTTTGAAGAAGATTGGGCATATTGGAGGATGCCCTTCAATTGAAAATTCCTGATATTTTTTCTTGTAATTAGATAGAGGTTATGGATTTTTTTGTAAAAAGTTAACAGGAATAAAGGGCCATTTTCATTGTTACTTAAAATTGTTCTAGCATTGGTTATTGGGACTCCTTTCATTCATCTTTTGTGCCCTTTTCCTATATCCTGTATTTGTGCCTATGTGTTTTTTCTTTGTTTATTGTTTGTGTACTTCTTTACTTTCTGGGCTGCAAGATGATCCAAATTCATCTTGTATTTTTCCTGCCCTGGTCCAAGAATCAGCCATTTCTCAAATAAGCCTTGGTTTCTTTTTGGAAAATGGTATTAGATACCAAGTACTGGATGTTAAATGTGCTCATTCCTACTGTGATGTTGTTTCTTTTAGGCTCTCTCACCTGAAAAAGCAAAAATATATTTGTGTATACTAACTCATTGTTATAGTAATAATAATAAGGATAGAATACAAATATAAAATAAGAAATTGGGTGTGACATATTAGAGAATGGAATGAAGTGTGAACGCCCTTAAAAGAGATGTGCATGTAAAAGATATAAAAGTTTGTACCCCACATGTAAAGACCAGATAGCAGAACACCTGGGACCCACTGATAAGACACACTGAAGACGTCTGCTTGAGCACATAAAAGAGAGCAAGCTCCAAAGGAGATTAGAGCCACTTGTCTGCTCCTCCACAGACTGTCGCTCTCCGCTCCCCTTCCTGCATCCTACCTGAACTCTGAGCTCTGCCGTGGACCCTGGGTCCAAACCGTGAGCCACAAGCCGAGGCCTCTACAAGATGCCGAGCTGCAGCTGCAATGTCCAACGTCCAGTGTGTGTGTCTGTCAGCGTGGATCTCCGGGTGGCCTGCTGAGGTCTGGAAACCACCAGGACTCTGGTAAATGAACCGTGTGTGATTTGTGCATTGCATGTCTGTCTCCTGTGTAATTTATGCTCGGCCAATATTTAATAAGTGCCTTGAGTCATCTGTATAAGTCCATTCTATTGGCAGAGGATACTCTTGGCCACCTGTGCTTACGTCCTTAGATAAATTCTGGGACAAACATTGTTATCCATATAATTATAAATATTCCTATATTTGTACTAGTATATAATGAATTGTATCTATATTAAGTTAAACATGAGTTCTTATGGAGGTCTCCAACTCTAATCCATTACTGCTTGGATCATTCTAGCTACTTACACTTGCTAGTTTGTAACCATTCATCATCCATTTACTTGATTAATTGTGATTAATTGTTCATTTTCAGTGAACATGTATAGCAGCATCAGAACTATTAATCCCTATCTTACAGGAAACAATTTTATCAACTAGAATACAGTGCTTATGGACAGTTCCTTTTGATTCAGTTTTACAGATTCTACTCATTTCCAAGGTTACTTAACTCAATACATCCTTCTAATCTGTCAGCTTTGTGTTATCAAGACCATTTTACGTCTTTAGTTAAATATTTCAGCATTGAACATCACTATGTAAAATTATAAGAAAAATGTGGCTTTTGAACAGAAATAATTTTTGCCTAGATGCCTATCTATATCCATCCCCGTTAGAAATCTTTGTTCAATCCTTGAAGTTTATAACATCTATAACAGTATATATTTAATTGTTAATCATTCCATGTAATTTTCCTGTACCATTTTACACACACGCACCCCACACTAGTCATAATGGAAGAAAACTCATGCAAGATATGTCGGAAACCAAACATTGTTCTCACTAAATGGATTTAAACAGGAGGCTAGAAGGCTGGTCAACCTTGAAGCTCTGAAAGGTCAAAACCAGCCACTCTCTATCTAATTGAGACAATGAACTTCCCCATCAAATAATCATGTCAATCCTGACTGATAAGATAATCTACTTGTTACTGGAATTGCCTGCTTCAGGGCAAAGGGTGTATCCCAAACCTAAATAAAAGGGATGGCAAGGCCAAAGGAAGGTGGCAGTCCTTTCCACTAGAGGAAGGTTCCCGCCTGGCCCCCCAATATCGCCAAATTAATGTTTTCTAGTCTCTCATTTCGTTTGTGTGCGGCCTCCTTCAGAACCCGAACCCTGACCTGGAACCCTGAACCACGCGGGACGTGGAAAGAGGTTCCCACAAAGATATGGTAGAAGAAAAACTTTCTTAAAGAAAATATATAAGGTCTATTTTTAATTTAGAAAACATCGCTCTTACTATAGCATTGTACATTGTCTTTTTAATTGTTTGATTTTTACTCCAAGAAGACCTATTATATATATATATATATATATATATATATATATATATATACATACATATGATCTCCTTTTGTCCTACATATATTATTTTCCCCTTAACTATTATTATTAATTCTTGTGTTTTTTTTTAAATATATTTTATTGATTTTTCACAGAGAGGAAGGGAGAGGGATAGAAAGTCAGAAACATCAATGAGAAAGAGACATCGATCAGCCGCCTCCTGCACACCCCACAGTGGAGATGTGCCCGCAAGCAAGGTACATGCCCCCGACCGGAATCAAACCCGGGACCTCTCAGTCCGCAGGCCGACGCTCTATCCACTGAGCCAAACCGGTCTCGGCTAATTCTTTTTATAATTTTATTTTTCTCACTTAAGTTGCTTAAAGCCTGGCTCTAATGTCCCTGGATGTTTTCAACGGAATTAAATTAATCTTTTTAAATTTGCTTTTATTCCCTTGATAGTTTATGATATCTTCAATTTCTTTACTGAGATCTGGCAACTTAGTATTTATTTTGTATTTATCTTCATGTTTTAATATCTTTTATATTGTTATAACTCATTTTACATTTCTTTTAAAACTTGCTTTTATTTACATTTTAACTTCAAAATAGTCACAATTTTACTATTTATTTGATACCATAGCTTTTAAAATATTTTTCTCCTTCCTGATATAATCCTGAAAAGTATTGGTCTTTTATTTTTTGTTAGCCATATTATTTTCCTTCTTTTTATTTTCTTGTCTATATTGGATCCTAACTAACTGATTAGAGATTACTAGAGGCCTAGTGCATGAAATTCATGCATAGGAACAGCAGGGTCCCTCAGCCCTGCCTGCACCCTCTCAAAATCCAGGAACTCTTGGGGATATCCAACTGCCAGTTTAGGCCTGATCCTGCCTGATTGCCCCTAACCACTTGCCTGCCTACCTGATCACTCCTAATCACCTCTGCCTGCCTGCTTGATTGATTCTAACTGCCTCTGCCTTGGACCCCACTGCCACAACTTCATTAAGAAGGACATCCAGAAGGTGGTTCAGCTGTCTGGTCTAATTAGCATATGATGCTTTTATTATTATAGATAGTTATATAGTCTGTTGGGACTAGCTATGGTCTAGAATATACATGACAATGATCTGGGAAAATGAAGCCTCAGGGAGCACAGCTTAAATCTATTATGTTTTTTCTCAACATCTTCTCATCAACTCAGCTATTTATTCTGCCTCATGAGTATATGTACTCTGTGCTCTCAAACTGGCACTTCACCCTCTGAGGAGGTAGAGAATTCCTATGCCAAATAGCTCAGTCCTATATATCACAAGTCCCTCCTCTCTGTCTCTCTCTCCCTAGTGTTTTAAGTCTTTATTTTTCTGTGACTGTAAGAGTCATTTACAAAGCAAAAGACTTACTCAGTCACACCAGAAAGTGGCCCTTTGAAAGATAACATGCCTCATTTATCCCTTTCCCCTAACCTCCAGAGGAACAAACATTCTGTGATTATATCTATGCCCCTCACACCTCTGACCTTGCTGTCCTAAATAAGAGATTTGGGCTCTTCAAGGCCTTGCTAACTCCTATGTAAATTTTCTGTCATGTGAGATCATAAAGGTACATGTTGGGCCAGTTTATTGGCTGCAGTGGGTGTCATAGCAAGTAGTCATTCTGGTTATTCTGGCATTTCAGCATTCTGGCCACTGGCTTCATACATATGATCTCTGAAAACATAATAATCTGGCCACTCAGTGTATATCCCATATAATAAAAGTCTAATATGCAAATTATTCCCTCGACCAGGAGTTTGACCAGGAGGCAGGCCAGCCAACTACCCATGTTCCCTCCCTGTGGCAGGCTGGCTGGACCCCTCCCATGCACAAATTCATTCAGGCCTCTCTCTACATATATTAGAGGGTTCAGAGATCATAATAATCTGGCCACTCAGTGTATAAATGTTTTTCTAAAATTTGAAGTAAAAAAAAAAAAATTCTACACAAGAAATTTGGGAAAATACACATTAAAGCCCATAGCGCTAAATTAAATAAATAAATAAATAAAATCTATTATTCACTACTTATTGATAACAGTGCTTATCAGATAACTTTTAATACTAGTGGCCTCATAAATCATCAAAACCCCTTTGATAGGAAACCTGTTTAATTTTATTTAACTAAATACCTAATTATTCAATCAATGACAAGAAAAACAATACAAACAACTAAGAAAGATAAAGTAGTTAACTCAAGTATAAGGAAAGGAGAAGAGGAAAGAGGTCTGGTAGAGACTTAGTTTTTATCCTAAGCTTTTCTGTATTAATTGATTATCTAACTATTTAAATAAGTACTTTGATGTGATAAAAATCATTTATTAGAAATAAAATTTCAAAAAATTAGATGTTACTGAAAATAGGTATAGTGTGTAAAAAATCTTTACATTTTGTTAAATGCTTCTTTTATTACAGACTTCAGTTCTTAAACATTAAATTATGGAACAGAGATGAAATGAAGAATAATGTTTAAACCTGTATTTTGGCTATGTATTTAAACATCATCATTTCTTGGCACTTGTTCATACACTGTGCCCTAGTTCCTTATAATTCTGATTTCCTGTGTTTTAGATAACATGCCTTTGGTTATATTATCTTAAATGCATAAATCTGTAATTTTGTTCATGTGCATTTCACTTTCTGTTTGTCATTGAGTCTCTTTGGGGAACATGGGAATCATTTTGTACCCAGTGGATATCCTTGTCTCTAGATTTTTAACACTCAGTATTTCAGGGTCCTCTAGGATGCCACAGTCAAGCCCTTCCTGGCAATGCTCCTTGTCACTCAGGTGGAGGACTCCTGGTTCTGAAAGAAAAGTAAAGCAGAGGCAAGTGATCCACTTTCCAGGTCCAGATATCAGGCAAGTTTCGGAGCCTCCTTGCACCAAATTTCTGCATCTATATATGCAGAGTGTCAAATTAGGTAACTTAAGGTTCCTTAGGAATCTAAAAGGCTTATAACAATGTCATTTATGTCATACACTCTGAGTTACCCAAACAGGCCCTCTTTCTCTCGCCTCTGCTTCACAAATACATTCAGAGATTCGCACAGATGTACCCATGGAGTGCTTGAAATGAGAGGGGAAGTGGGCACTACAGAGGAATCTGTGGAAGCAAAATAGTTTGGCTACTGTTTATTTCTGAATAAAAAGATGGGTGTTACTGGAGTCTGAGAAATAAGTAGGAGGTTTATTCCATAAAGTTTAATCTCTTTAAATATCTGGAGAGACTATAAGATTCCTGGAAAAAAAACAAACAAGTGTTTCACCATCCCTTTATTTCAGGGTTATGGTAATTAGAGCAAGGCATGCATAATGAGGAGCTCCGCCAGTCCTATCAATCAGTGAAGCAGGGCCCATTTATCCCAAATTCCTGCCAAAAAACGGTGCCGTGGGCTTGAGTCCACCTCTTGATAGGTTTAGCAAATTCACTTATTCTGTTGATCAATATTTTAAGTCCAAAGAATTCCAAAAGAAAATAAGAAAAAAAATAATAGAAAAGCTCTTGGCATCATGTAAAATTTCTTTTGTATCTATTCTCTTATTTGGTCCATCTGAGGTATTCCAGCAAGGATTAGGGTAACTGAGATAGATTAGGGTAACTGAAGTAGGTCCAGCAAGGATTATCATCCAGACAGGATAACTGAGGCACAGGAAGAGTGCTTTGCTTGCCTAATACTATGCAGACAGACATTTTTCACAGATTTCTGACCCTTTGGAAAATTTTCCTGCCTGTTCTCACTGCTGCCCCTCAAATTCATTCACACAGATGATTCAAAGTGGATAGGTAGTAGGCGTGAAGTGTCTGACCTAAGTAGGTTCTGGCAGAGAATAGGTGCTCAAGAAGTGAAACTTACTCCTTTAGTTTTGGTCACTCCCTCTCAGGCCTCTTGGAGGGTCACATTTTTCTCAACAATTTCTGTAGTGACATAGGATAAAAAATGCACTTACCAAGCTCTCCATTTGGGAAAATATAGGTCATGGAGTCTCCAATTTTGCAACTGAAGCTAACAAAATTAACTCCATTCTGATCTTGCCAGCCTTTGCTCCTAGGTTTTTTCCTTTCTACTTCACCATACTCTCCTCAAATATATTCAAACAAGATATGACTATTAGCATTAACGTTAGCAAAATGTAGGTTTGGTCTTCCTAAGTAAATGAGAGGACTCCAGCTGGCATTTGCACTGCTTGAAACTTATTATTTGATATTGTTCAACCGACTTCCAGTCATGCATTCTCTACATGTATGGCATAGATTTGTTTTATTTTTATTTTTTTCTTAGTTATCTTATGTTAGCTTTGAGGTTGCTCATAACACTGTTGCCCAGTTAATTTTATTTCTCAATTGCAATGGAGCTTTCATGAAATTAGCTATTCTGTTTCCTTCCCAGTAATGTTCTCTAATTAATATTTTATTTTTTTACTGTTGTGTGGTCAGATTGGTATTTTGCTGTACTTTTTCAAGTAAGTTGCTCTTGAGACTTTTCAGATCCTGTGCTGTGGCCGAACAGAGCTCTGTGCCTTCAGAGGAAATCCTGAGACCAAAGAAGTTCTTCCCTGGGAGAGCACAGAAAATGCCAAATTGTGGACCCACCTGGTGTAAACAAGGCTCACCTGCCTTCCCAGGCGCTATGCTTAGAAATCACCTTGGCATCAGCAAAGAGAAAGGGAAGTAGATGCACCCTACAAAAGTGGAGCTGTTACCAGACTAATCGAATTCCATGTCATTCAGAAACTGCAAATAACTACATGTGTTCCTGGTTTTGTTTTTTGTTGTTACTGTTTTCCATAGTGCAGAGATGGCTCTAGAATATTCACTATAGAATCTCTCCCTGCAGCCCCCAGGGCTATGTAGCTGCCTGTTTTCCCGAGGTGAGCACAGTTCAACAAGACAGGCCACACTGAATGAGTGACAGGTGCAGGTGCAAGGCAAGAGATAGGAAGGAAAAACGGAGCAGCTTCGAATGGCCAGACACTGTGCTTTTTTACTTTAAAGGTATTATTTCACTTAATTGTCAAAATCATTTTATAATCAGGTTATGAAGCTCCCCATAAGAATAAGATATCTGGTCCTCAGAGAAGTTTAGTAACCTATCTAAAAAGTCTAGTGTCTAGAATTCAAATATTTGCTGAATCAATAAGGAATAAATGAATGTTACTCACCCCAAACAGGGAATCAATAAAGGGAGCTCCTCTTCTCCCATTTTATTGGAATAAATATTCCCTGTGGCAGCAGAAAGGCTTAGCAGACTGGGCATGGGAGCGTTATTGGCAAGCACCACCGCTGGCAGGATGCTGTGTCCCTGCTTTCCCAGTTGTCCTCTCTGTAGTCTGCTATCTACACAAATCCTGCCTTGCCCACCTTTCCTCCCAGTTGCCAGGCTCTCGATGTTCAGCCAAAATACCTCTTATCTAGCTATACATTAAGCTGTGTCTGCTCAAGAACTGGAGACAGAAATCGAGGTCATAATTATTTTCTGCCTCTTGGGGAACCTACAGATAAGGCAAGGCAATCAATCAGGAACTTTCAGGTTAGAGGACAAACATGGGTTCACATTAAATGGCATGGCCTGTGCCCTGCAGTCCTGCCTTAGAAGCACTCATTTCCTTTTCAGGCTCTGTTTCTACGAACCTTGTGGTTTTCTAAATAGTGTTGAGAGCAAATCCCACATCCCCTTTGAAATGATGTGTTCTCTGCACTCAAAACTTCTACTCATGTGTCCATAGTCTAGAGGGCAAATTCCCGAAAAGCTCCTTCCCCTGAAATCAGCGCTCCTGGCCAGAGGAGGGTATGCGAGGCCACTGTGCTTGGGTGGGGGCAGGCAAGTAGCTCCAGCATGCATAGGTGCTCCTAGTGATGTTAATAATAAATGACGAGTTTCTTGCAGATTTTCAACTAAGAGATATTGCCCTTCCTGTGGGTAGGTCAGTTCTAGAGTGTATCTGACTTTCGTAGTAGACATCTCCTGCCAAAGGAATTAGCAGCATGCACTGCTTTTGCTTTGCTCACCATAGGCAATCTTTAAACCTAACAAAAGAGAGTTTTCAAGTGAATCTCAGTTATAAAAATCTTTCCAAGGATTATTAATTCAGGTGGCTGCTAGGGTGGTCTCATATTCTTTTCTCTAATATTAAAGGGCCCATCAGATGAAACTGGGTAGCAGCAATTGCAATAGGTACTCAGCTGGGGACTGAAAGTGGGGGATGGGCTGCACTTTTCTGTCATAGCAGAGGGCAGCTGGAAACAATTTCCTCTGGTTTCTCTCTGTCCACACTACACCAGTCCAAGCCCCTATCAGCTCAATCTGACCACAGCATGAACCTCCTGTTTACTGTCTCTGCCACCACTCTCTCTCTGCTCTAATGTTGGAAGCCAAGGTGAGCTTTTTTAAAAAATGCCAACCTATATGGTTTACTTCCCTGGTGGAAACCTTCCAATGTTTTTTTTTACTTCACTTGGCATAAAATTCCAAATTCTACCCCAGTCTACAACGCCCTGTACTCCCTGGTTTCCTGTCCTCCTTACTATGCTCCAGCCAGGTGAGACTTCTGTCAGATCCCTGGACCAGGGAGCTTTCCCCTCCACAACAGCCCAGCTCCTTTTGTCTCACTTCTGCCTTACCCCTTTGACCTCTACAAATCCTTCGTGTCGCAGTTAAAAGTTGGCTCCTCAGAAACTCTTTCCTGATTCCAAATTGTTTCTTACATTTTCCCTTCATAGTTCGTGAGACGAAGGCTATTTATTATGCAGAGTTTCTATGTGTGGTGAATTTCTTTAAAGTTGACCTTCTCACTGGATTATAAACTCAGTTAAGCAAGAACCAAGTCTGTTTTATATACCATATCCTTAGAACATAATGGAGTGCCTGGCACATGGGAGGAGCTATACATATTTATTGAATAAGAAACTGGCTTTTCATGCAGAGTTCACTTGCCAATGCTTATCTATGAAAAAAAGTTTTTAAATTGATTTTAGAGAGATACAAAGGGAGAGAAAGACACATACAGAGAAAAAGATAAATTTGAGAAAGAAACAATGATCGGTTTCTTCCTGAATACACCCTATCTGGGATCAAACCTGAAACCTGGGTAACTGCTCTGACTGGGAATCAAACTGGCTACATTTTGGTGCATGGGATGGCACTCAACCAACTGGCCAGGGCCCTACCATTACTTTTATTTTATTTATTTATTTATTTATTTAATCTTTATTATTCAGATTATTACATTTGTTTCTCTTTTTTCCCCTCCATACCTTCCCTCCACCTGGCTCCCAAACCTCCCTCTACCCTCACCTCCCTCCCATTGACCTCATCCATAGATGTATGATTTTTGTACAGTCCCTCCCTGCATACCCCTCACCTTTTTCCACCTGAGAATTATCAGTCCACTCCCTTTCTGTGCTCCTGATTCTATTATATTCACCAGTTTATTCTGTTGATCAAATTTTTAATTCACTTAATTTTTAGATTCACTTGTTGATAGATATATATTTGTTGTTCATAATTTTTTATCTTTTACCTTTTTCTTCTTCCTCTTCTAAAAGAGTACCTTTCAGCATTTCATATAATACTGGTTTGGATTTGATGATCTCCTTTAGCTTTTTCTTCTCTGTGAAGATCTTTATCTGCCCTTCAATTCTGAATGATAGCTTTGCTGGTTAGAGTATTCTTGGTTGTAGGTTCTTGCTATTCATCACCTTGAATATTTCTTGCCATTCTTGTCTGGCATGCATCGTTTCTGTTAAGAAATCAGCTGACAATCGTATGGGTGCTCCCTTGTAGGTAATTAACTGTTTTTCTCTTTCTGCTTTTAATATTCTCTCTTTGTCTTTTGCTCTTGGTATTTTAATTATGATGTGTCTTGGTGTAGTCCTCTTTCGATTCCTTTTATATGGGGTTCTGTGTGCATCCTGGAATTATAAATCTATTTCTTTTACCAGATGTGGGAAGTTTTCAGCCATTATTTCTTTAAGTAGGTTTTCAGTATCTTGCTCTCTCTCTTCTGACACCCCCACAATTCTGATGTTGGTACGCTTGAAGCTGTTTCAGAGGCTCCTTACTTTATCTTCACATTTTTGGATTCTTTTTTCTTCTTGTTTTTGCAGTTGAGTATTTTCTGATTCTTTATATTTCAAATTTTTGACTTGATTCTTGCCTTCCTCTGGTCTGCTGTTAGGTCTCTGTATAATATTTTTTATTTCAGTCAGTGTATGTTTAATTTCTAGTTGGTCCTTTCCCATCTCCAGTTGGTTCTTTTTCATCTCCTCTTGGGTCTCGCTAACTTTATCCATCTTTTCTAGGATATTCTTGAAAAACCTTATAACTGTGGTTTTGAACTCTATATCCAATTGTTTGTTTTCCTCCATTTCTTTTGTTTGTGCTCTCTTCCCTTGTCTCTGCATTTTCACTATGCTGGAAGAACTTCTGTGTTAGATTCAGCCTTATGATACCAGACTTGCAAAATTGCAAAAGCCTCTCTGTTGACCTTGGGATGGGGGTTGCCTTCCAGTCAGCCCCGCCCTCCATGGCCCCTGAGTCTCAGATGACTGGGTAATCGCTGGAATGGTCCCTGTGCGTGCATACACGTCACAGTGTCTCTAGACTGCTGCCTTTCTGGCTCCCCTGTGCTCCGGGAAGATATGAATCTGGGTCCCCAGGGTTTCACCCAAATCTGGGGTTTAGTGGAGTTAGAAGTAGCACAGTTGGGATGCTTTGTCTTCCGCCCTCTTGTGAAAGCCAGTGGCACAATCAGCAGTCAGTCTTCTGCGTGCAGTGCTGTGCATGCCGCCAGACTTCTGCCCTTTTGTGACTCCCCTAAATTTCCATGCACTTCTCCCTTTTCACAGTCCAAACTCCCCCTGTATGAGTTTCGGCTGGACCTGGGGTTCAGTGCCGTAGGATAAGGGGTTCAGTGCAGTTGGGAGTCTCTATCTCCCTCCCGCCAGAAAAAGCCAGCCAGGTACTCAGCCACTCTCTCCACACGTACGTCTCTGTACTTCAGTTTTTTGCAGCTCCTCTGGGTCTCTGTGAGCCCCTCTCTTTCCTTCTAGTTGTAGAATTTCTACTCAGCCAGCTTTCCTGTGGTTCTGGATGATATCCGTTCTGTCTTTTAGTTGTAGTTTTGAAGTTGTTGTGTGAGGCAGCAGTGTAGGTCTTTACCTATGCCGCCATCTTCATAAACAGTCTACTTTTAAATCCACTCTAGGGGACACCTGGTTACAGCCCTCAGAACAGTGGGGAAAGCCTTGTTGGGTCCTTCTGTTGACTGGTTCCTTCATATTGTCTTGGTGGGTATGTTGGCCTTCACCTTCTCTGTTGGGCATCTGCTTTCTGTCTTGATCTAAGCCATACCTTTGCTCAAAATGTGATTCTTGATTGTCCCTACCTGGTTGTCTGAACTTTTGCTTAATGCCTATTTAAACAGAAGTCTTCAAACCCCTGTATTTTTCAAGTGGTAGCATCCTAATAGACCTCCCTGAGGAACAGCTCTAATGCTATACACAGCATCATGAGCATCACAAGCCTCATTCAACTTCTCACCTTACATAAGTATGAAGTTCAAGTATATATTTATAAATTAATACCCATAAAATATTATGCAATTCACAAGACTTTAAGCTTTTGGAATTCTCCAGTCATGAAACTTAAGAATGAAAATGGTACACTTGGAGAATCCTATATAATAAAGAGGGAATATGCAAACTGATCATCACACCATCACAAAGATGGTGGCACCTTAACCACAAGATAGTGGCACCCAGTTCCCTCAACCCTGCCAGTGTCTTCCAGTTCTTTCAGCCCTGCAGGGAGGTGGCAGGCATGCGATGTGTCTGGACCTGCCCTCAGCCCCCCATCTACCCAGGGCTGGCCTGAGGCATATGCAAGCCTCAGTTGTTGCCTTCCCAGCCACCCAGGCCAAGTCCAAGGTGCAGGTAACCAGGGCTGGCTGAGGTGTGATTGGGACATTGGCAATGGCAGCAGCAGAGGTGTGATTGGGACATTGCCTTCCCCTGATCGCTGGGTCCCTCCCACCCTTGAGGGATCCCAGACTGTGAGAGGGGGCAGGCCAGACTGAGGGATCCCCCCTCCTTCAGTGCATTAATTTTCACTCACCGGGCCTCTAGTAAAAGTATAAATATAGGTATGATGGGTAGATAAACTGTGGGTTCATCTAACACTCCTCTTATCTCTACTATTGCTAAAATTCAAAGAAAATCATTCTTCACAGAGCCCTAGTGATATTGTGATTTATAAGAAATACATGACCAACATATATTTCTCATATATATTTGGTCTTCATTCATGGTTCCATGTTCACAGCTCACAATATCCTTAAAATTTTCTGAGTGATAAGAACAGAGGTATCTTTTGTTATGTTTGGTCTCTTGTTGTCTATTCTTGAATACATTAAGAGCCATAAAGTTTAAATGAATGTATTGTTATTAATAACAACTCTTGCCAAGACTGGTTTGGCTCAGTGGATAGAGTGTTGGCATGTGGACTGAGGGGTCCCAGGTTTGATTCCGGTCAAGGGCATGTATCCTGGTTGTGGGCACATCTCCACTGTGGGGCGTGCAGGAGGCGGCTGATCGATGTCTCTCTCTCATTGATGTTTCTGACTTTCTATCTCTCTCTTCCTCTCTGTAAAAAATCAATAAAAATATATTTAAAAAAAAATTAACACCACGACTGGGCTTATGTTAACAAGGTGACTTTTGGATGCTGGTTTCCAGGAAAACAAACCCTGAAAGAGGGTTGGATTTTCAGTCTCACCCCTGATTTTCTGGGATAGTGACTGAATATTGAGTGAATCATCAATGGCCAATGATATACTCACTCATGCCTAGACAATGAAGCCTCCTTAAAAACCCAAAGGAGAGCCTCAGAGTGTTTCCAGATTGTGGAGCCAGAACGCTTCCAAGGGCCACTGAGCCAGTCCCCAAATTTCACAGGGATGGAAGCTGTTTTGTTCAAAAGCTTGTCCTGAGTATCTCTTCATTGTGCTTATTTATATACTTCAATATCCTTTGTAATAAAATGGTAATCTAGTGAGTACATAAATGTTTCTCTGAGTTCTATAAGTCGCTGTAGCAAATGAATGGAACCCAAGGAGTGGATTATGGGATCCTCTAATTATAGCCAATATGACAGAAGCACAGGTAACAACACTGGCTTGCTATTGACATACAGTGGAGGGAAGCCTTGGAGGACTGAGCGATTCAGCAGTGGAATTGATGCTATCCCTGGGTAGATTGTGTCAGAAATGAGTGAATTGCAGAACACCCAACTGGTGTCTGAGAAAGGCCTTGATGTTTTGGGGAAAAAATTTCTGCATTGGAATGGGAGTCTCAGAACCTTTAGTTCTGATTCTAAATTTGTGAAAACTTAAATTGTTCTACCCTTGACTTTCCACACTTCACACTCAAAGGTAATCTTCTAGAAGAGCCTAATGATATTTATTCCCAAAGTATCTTGCAAATATGCAGTCTATTTAATAACTACAATAGCAAATATACTGACTTTGTTGCAAAGATTTTTATCATCACTTTAATAAATCATGAGGTAAAGGGCAATGATATGGAAGGCTCAAAAATGTTATTTTAATACATTTTTCATTTTTTAAAAATGGAACAGTCCTCAGCCACTCATTATAAATGTTATGTGCCTGTTAGTAAAAAAGTTTTCTGGCTCGAATTTGTCTGATGGCATTTTCTATCACTATAAACAAAATATTAATGAAAGATTCAGCCTGCTACTGCCTACCCCTTTGCCAATTTACAAAATAAATGTTTACTAATTTGGCCATTAGTATTTAAACTATTGGACTGAAGACAGATGGTCTTTGAACAAGGATTGAACAGAGATCAGAAAATTTCATGGGGCTAGAACTTAAAACCTTGGTGATTGTAGGTTCTTTTATCTGTCACCAGAGTCTTTGCAGGACAAATACGGCTCTAGATTTTTTGAAGATGCATGCAGACAGCAGTGTTTGGAAAATGTTTTTCTTACGTGTTCTTTCAGTTTATTAAAAATAAAAAGGTTTCTGAGTTTTGCTTTGTAAACTGAACTTTGCCAAACAAGTAATCAAAGTGATGCATAACTGAATGCCTAAGTCCCTGTTCATTTTTGGGATTCAGCAAGCATTGCTTGGTAAGCAAACCAACTCAATCAATGTATGCACAACCAAAGAAATATTATAATTAAATCAAATCCTTCTCTATTTTTGAACTGCATAAAAAAGGAGATGTGATTATTAGGAAAAAATCAGTGCAGGAAATATAAATTTTTCACTGTAGTCAGACTCTGAAGGCACTGAGAATTTAAGTGAAAGTGTAATATGGGTGAGTATCAATTTTCTTCAGGACTGAAAGTCATACTAACAGCCATGTTTGTTTGGAGAAGATGATTACACACAGTGAGACCATTACAGTGCCAGGGTATGAAAGCTGGGATGGTAAAAAGGGAGAGTAATCAAGAGCTATATCATCCCTGTTTGGCACAGGACAGGCGGAGAGGGGTAAAGTAGGACCGTGTTCTTGAGGATGAAATGGCCAATCACAGGCCAACCTCCTTCTCAGTTTGACCAAAACCAAGGACATCTCTCTGGGTGGGACAGGAAATTAATGCTATCTCTTTGGCCTCCCTAGAAATGTTCTAAACTGCTGGCCTAAAAAGGTTGGGAGAAAACACAAAGAAGTGGGGTTACTCAAATATAGGGTATTGAATTTCTTGTTTAGCAGACAGCTTTATAAACAATTTTACCATACATTTTATAAGAAACTTACTTGTGAAATAACACTTACCATGGAAGCCAAGGAGTTCTTGGGTCCTATGTATAACACCCACACAATACTATAAGAGGCACAGTGGGAAGAGCAAGAAGCAGTTAGACAGTACATCACAAAAAGGTCCCTACCTCCCTGTAGCATTGTCTGAACTAGACAGAGTGAGGTCAGTTTGGAAAGAAAGGGCACATCTCAGGAGCTAAGACAAAATGAGAAGTTTTAGGAGTTCCTCCTCCCTCCTGCTCTTTCAATTCTGTGATTATTTACAGGAAATGACAATCCTGTTTTGTATTTTCTAAAGAGAATGTAAAACTCTATCATCTACCAACACATCACAGCCACCATTTGCTACTTCCACCACCTATGGATTACCTATAAACAAGGCTCATTCATTATGAAAATTAGATAATTGAAACAATCTATCTACTTCAGGATGCTTGTTTCAGAGATGACACCAGCTGTTGCCATGACAAGTAATTTCCAGAGTGAGATTTAAGCCACAATAACTTATTAGACAATATATTGTTGCCCTGTTCTGTTTATCAGCAAGACAGGACCTTTTTTTAAAATATATTTTATTGATTTTTTACAGAGAGGAAGGGAGAGGGATAGAGAGTTAGAAACATCAGTGAGAAAGAGACATCGATCAGCTGCCTCCTGCACACCCCGCACTGGGGTTATGCCCACAACCAAGGTACATGCCCCTGAAAGGAATCGAACCTGGGACCTTTCAGTCTGTAGGCTGACACTCTACCACTGAGCCAAACCGGTCTTGGCAAGACAGGACCTTTTTAAAGATAAAACTATTTATTTATTTAGATTACTGGAGATGATAAAGCAACCTCCTGCCAATTAATACTCTAGCCAGTCCCTTCCTTCTGTATTATGATCATCTCCCTTGCTGCAGAGGGAGATATGACAAAAGAGTGCAGTTCTGTTGCAACAGTCATCTGGGATTCCTCAGCCATGCATTCTGGATGGCAAGATATTGATTATGGTGCAGATCTTGAAAGGGTGAACTCAGAGCATGTAGGAAATCCATAGCTTGTATTGCTTCACTAATTTACATGTGACTTTCTCATTCAGGGGTTAATTATATTTCTGCTTTCTTTCTGATTAGAAAGAAAAGTCTTAAAACAACAGTGACATAGTCTTGGAATATATCTCAGAGATTTTATAGGATTAAAAGCAGTCAGCAAAGCCAGAGAGGTTAGTGGAGGATGTGAGCTCTGTGGGAGCTAAAGCCCCACTGCTTTAGGTCTTTACTCTGTCCCTGTGTCTGGAAAGATCTGTGGCCTATTATATGTATTTGATAGGTATTTTTTAGACAAATGAATTAGTTAATTAATGAAATTGCTCTTTCTCACTTTCCTTGAGACACACTGGATTCTAGTATCCTCCCCCTTACTTTTCTCATCAAAACCTGTTCTTACAACTCCATTTTCATTGTCATCACAACTCTGCTCCATGTAAAGAGGGTGGTATGCGCACATAAGTTTGGGAAATTGTGCTTGCTATATTCTATTCTTGGTGATTAAAAGGCCCATAGAAATACTAAAGACCTTTTCTCCTGCAGTTAAACATATGGTTAACTTTGCCTAACTCAACTTTTCCTCAACTTTATTCATTTATTTCACTTCATTTGGTAAAGATTAATTGTACATCTACTGTGTGCTGGAAAATGGTATAGGCACTGGGAGTAAACAATCAGACAAAAGTCTCTGCTCTCTGGAACTTACATTCTCATGGGTATCTATCTATCTATCTATCTATCTATCTATCTATCTATCTATCTAT
>JAAGEH010000393.1:53530883-53678287 GCA_011751065.1 Lasiurus cinereus
TATCTATCTATCTATCTATCTATCTATCTATCTATCTATCTATCTATCTATTAAAGCCTAAGTGACCATCCAACCATTCAACTGGTAGACCATTCAACCAATAGCTATGACATGTACTGACCATCAGAGGGCACCTGCTCAACCCACAGGCATGGAAACATGGAACAGACTGATGACTATCAGAGGGAAGGAGGGAAGGAAGAGCGTGAGAAGAGATTAACCAAAGGTCTTATATGCATATTAGAGGCCCAGTACACAAATTCGTGCACTGGTGGGGTCCTTGGGCCTGGCCTGTGGGGATTGGGCCACAATCGGCAGTCCAACATCCCCTGAGGGGTCCTGGATTGCAAGAGGGCACAGGCCAGGCTGAAGGACCCCACCAGTGCATGAATTGGTGTTCCAGGCCTCTAGTGACTATATATATATATTTAAAAAGCTTTCAAGCCTATCACATAGTGGTAAGTGCAATAGAGAAAAATAAAGAGGCAAGAGGATTAGGGAGACTGTGACAGGTATTTGGGAGTGTGCTGGGATTCTTTCCCCAGCCTTACAAAGGGTTCTGAAATCTGGAGAAGGGACTGTGTGTAGATGATTAAAGAGTCCAGAGACAAAAGATAATTTTGAAAGGCATTGGGGGGGTCAGAGGATCTTCAGCTGAAGGAACTAAAAACTCTTCCTTGTATAAGGATCCTGTGGTATTTATTTAACACAATTTGTTAAATAGAGAGGCAAGATAGAGATAATACACTTCAAAGGGTAGGGTGTCAAAGGATATTGTCAGATTGGGGAATAGCTATAGCTATTCAGATGTTTGACCAACAGGAGGCAATAAAATGCCCTGAGCTGTTTGGCAGCTAACAATCCTATTTAGGTTTGGGGGAAGTGCTGTTTAGCCATTTCCAACAGGTAAATTACATATGTGGCTCACCCTTGTTGAGCCCCCAAGCTTCACCAACCTTTTGGTGAAACTCTTGTAATTATTACATGCTGGAATTGGTTCTCAGCAAGAGTGAAGTTGAGTGGGTTATATTGAGATGTTTGAGCAAAGATTTGAAGGAGATAAGGGAGCCAGTCACTGGAAGGAAAGGCATTTTAAACAGGGTACACAACAAGTGCAAAGATCCTGAGAAAGGAGCATCCCCGAGGGTGTGAGGAAACCAAGATGGCCAGGGCTGCTGGGTGAGTCTAGGATGGAAAGAGCTAGAAGAGAGAAGGTCACAAAGGTGATAAGAGTAAGGGTGGAGGTAGCTATGTAGATCATATCTAACCAACCACAAAGGTGTTTAACTAGTTTTTAGGTACAAGTATTATCTCTTGAAATACTGACTAAGAAATGTTGCCTTTGTTAAGAACCTCCTTGGTTTTCTCACACACAATTAAAATACACACACACACACACACACACACACACACACACACACACTTTTAAAAAAAGAACAAAGTTAAAGAAAAGACCAGGCCCAGTTTCCTAATCTGTAAATTGGGAAAATAACATTGTCTTCCTTTCAAAGTTATCTTAAGAATTAAAGAATAAATATATAGTCACAGGAACTTAGTTAATATGTAATTAACTGCATTCTTTCTCTTTTTCACTCTATCTCCCACAAACCGCATTGTCTGCCCACTTACTGTCATGCTACAATAAGCATGAAGTACAGAATCAAAGTCATAGGAGAGCAAACTTTGAAGGTGGATAGATAAAACCCAAAACTTTAGTGGGCGAAACGCAATAGATTGAACCAATGAAAAAGATAAGGGGATACTAAACAGTCCCATACCGGAGGATAAGGAAGTAGCCTAGTCAGCACAGATAGGGATTCTGGGCTGTCAGTGTGGTGTGGAGCTTCTCAATACCCCCCAAATGGAGCCAGAGAAAAGAAATAGTGAGGATGTTTCTATGTATATACCAGGGTGGTTTCTTTAAAGAGTGACCATTAGATGGTTTCTGGGAGATAAAGGGGAGGATAATAATGCATTTTGACAGTCCATGTTGAAGAGTATTAGATATCCTGGTTAGAAAGATGGGAATATATAGATTTTGATAAAAGATTGAAAGTTCCACTTTCCTTATGGCATAGCCAACACTTGATATTATCAGACTTTGTTAACCTAATGGATATAAAAATGTCTCTCATTGATATTTCAATCTATACTTCCCCAGTGATTACTGTCATTGAATATCCTGTCATGTTTGTTGAAAATTAGTTTTTAATTCATTGACATTTATTGAGATATATTCTATATCTTGTCTTTGTTCTTTCATACAATGTTTTTATTTATTTTACTATATCCCTATTAGAGGATATTTGTATTGTTGCCAGATTTTTTGTATTAAAAGCAATGTTTCAATGAATCATTTCCTACTTATACCATCTTGCACATATATAGTATTCTTTATTGGATAAATCATTGCAAGTAAAATTGATGAATCAAAAGTATGCATATTTATAATAAATTGTAGGAAATATATATTTTTAATCATTTATTCAGAAGGTAATACAAGAACATACTATCATTTTTAAAGGGATCAAAGGAGTAAATTGTGAAAATTTAGTCTTCAGTCAACTTATCCTGTTTAGCCAACCTGTTTTTCTCCCTGGGGACAAAGCTTATAAGTAATTTTTCAGAAATATTCCATATGTATATAAGCAAATATATACATAGGAGAATTACTTTTATTTAGGCAAGTTTGTGTTTTATTCTGCATTTTAGTTTATATGAAGGAGATAACCCTTGTCTATACAGGGGTTAAAACAAATACACCAAGTTTTGGTGTAAGCATTTCTAATTACAACATATCTTTTTATGTATAGCTTTAGTCATATACCATAACCATTATGAATGTCACCAATAAAGTGACTGTTCCTTTAATTTCAGTGTGCCTAACCCTTCACTCTGGAGGAAAAGCTGGCAGTAGATATGGGCCCCTGCACTGTTCCAGCCACAAATCTCTACCAGGTAAATTTGTATCAATCTGGGTTGGTTGTTCTCTACACGTGGTACACAGCAGTTATACCCTGCTGGTTCCCTTTGTCCTCTTTTACTTATTGTATCTTCCATAATGTATTCTTTCCTGGTTGACATCCTCATTTTCATGATTAATACCTTCCAGTAGCTTTCTGGAAGTTAATAGTTTGAAGTTTTATCAATTTGAAAATGTTTCTAATCTATTATTTTTTTTTCTTGATTGGTAGTTTACCTGGATATTGAATGCTATGTTGGGAATTGTTTTTCTTCAGAGCTGTGAAAATATTGATACATTTACAGTGTTGCTTTTCAGAAATATGAAGACTCCTCTCGTTCTAACTGGTAGAATTAAATATCTTCTAATTTCTTCAACTAGAGACAACTGCTGCTTTGAGTTGCTGCCTAGGCATTTTACATATACGGACATGTCACTGCTCACACCCAGAGTCTGAATATTTAGATAAGGGCCTGAGCTGAAGATTCCTGCCACAGTTCCCACTTTTCTTTTCCCGGGACACCTCTAAAGTAATCACTCATAACTGAGTCTGCAAAATGTTAGTGACTTCCATCCAATTATATTATAAATAATAGGCACTTGTTATGCTGCTCCCTGTCTCCTGCCCTCCTGTGACCTGGGAAATAGGACTGCCCTGCCCCCAGCTCAGTATGCACACCCTCCCCACCCCTGCCATACCTGGGATCTGTAAGTAGTAAATCCTGTGACTTTACATCCTTTGTGCGAATTTATTGAAACTGCCCCTTCAATCAAAACAACTCCAGAGTTCTCACTTCCCCACAATGGGAGCTGGGATGCTGAGGGAGCTATCTGCAGATGTGTGGGTAGCTTGTGCCTCCTCAACCAGCAAGCAGTACTATGCAGTATATTTGTAATTTAATACAATGGTAATAAGGGGAGGGAGAGGTCATACCAATAAAGTGAATTAATTTTTGCAGTGTTATGCATTCATCTATTTTTATCCATCTTGTTGCATTGCTGTTGGGCTTTTCATCCTGGAAAATGTTCTTTAGTTTGGAGAAATTTTTTTTAACTAGTTCATTCATGATTCCCCCATGTCCCCTTTCTTTCTTTTTCTCTACCAGAAACTCTTACAATTTCCATTTGTTTCCTGGCTTGGAATTTCAGTTTTCTTATCTTCCTTAGTTATCTTAGTTTCATCTCTTTCTTTATATTCTACTTTCTGGAGATTTATTTAAGTGTATATGTTACCCCTCTTTGAAACTTTTGATTTCTAGCATACTTTTATTTGTAAGAGTCCTTTTAATTTGTTATTTGAATTTTCTTTCTTAAAGTATCATACTCTTGCTTCATGGATGGACTATCTTATCACTTTATTTATATTAAAAGTTATTTTGTTTTCTGATCTCAACATTTTTTCCCTCCATCTCTCATAGTTATTTCACATTTTTTGTTTAACTGTGTTATCCCTTTTTATCTTTCTTATGTTAGAAGCTTTCCTTAGGTTCAAGTAATCCAGGGTCACCTGCCTGTGATAAAGAATGAGGCTATAAAATTCTGTTTAGATGCTCTGAAAGTGCAGCTTAAGCCTGTTGTATTGGACCCTCACTATAGGGTGATCTGGATAAGCTATTTGAAAGGGAACACACAAATTTTGGTGTTCCTAGATTTTTTTTTCTTTGGCCTGATCTTTTTCCTTCACAGATGAACCTTCCAATTTCCCGCCTAGAAAGTAGGAGTTGGGTCATTGTGTAGTAGGAGTGGAATGGGGTCCATAAACTGGACGTCTCAATACTCAGCATTCAGCATGCATACTTTCTGTCAATCCCCATACTTGTAGTGGAGAGTCCTTGATTCCCTCACGGTGATGTGGAGTATCCTTGATCACCTTCACTGTGACCGTGGCAGGCACTCCCTAGTTCTGACTCTCAAGAGAATCTGTAGTATAGGAAAACTCAGATAAGAGTTGATGTTGCAATCTGGAGTCCTAATTCTGCAGAACAGCAGACTGGAAATGCAGGCAGAGTTTATATGTTGAAGTCTTGAGAATTTCTTCATAGGAAATCTGTCTTTGATCTTCAGGTCTATAACTGATTGAATAAGGCCCAGCTACATTGTGGAAAGCAGTATGTTCACTCAAAGTCTATTGATTAAATGTTAATCACACTTTAAAATGGTCCCAATTGCAACATCTAGATAGATATTTGACTCAGAGCCTTGACATTACAGCTTAATGCAGTTAAAACAATACAGTAAATAGCACTATCTTCCTCATAGAAAAAAAATTCCAAGTTTCTATTTCATTTGTGGAGGGACAATCACAAACCAGAGTTGGGAAGGAGATCTAGCAATACAATTACATTTGAGCCAATTTTATAAAATCTTATTTTTGGAGATCCTGCTTTACTCCCAATTTCATAGATTATTTGGTATGCCAATTCTTAGGCATTTTGAGAATTGGGTATAAATCAAGTTGATTTTTTTTCTTAATATAAAAATAGTTCATGAATAGTTTCTTATGATGACTTTTAAATATTTACAGTAATCTGTTCTCAAAGTCCCAGAGTCCTCTGACACAGATACATTTTGCTTAGCTCAATTTCCTGCCCAGAGTCTTAAGTGGATCTGATTCCATCATTTAATAACTCACTTTATCTGTTTAAAAATATTTTTATTGTTGAAAGTATTATAGATGTCCCCTTCCCCCCCACCCCTGCCCCCATTGAGCCCTTCTGACCTAAGATTCCCCTCACCCCTTACAGGCCATTACTATACTATTGTCTGTGTTCATGAGTTATGCATATATGCATACATGTTCTGTGTTAATATCTCCTCACAACTATTCTCTCTGAAAACTGTTTCATGCTTCTATGTGTCTGGATCTATTTATTAATTGGATTCCACATACAGGAGAGATTATCTGATACTTGTCTCTCTCTGACTGGCTTATTTTGCTTAGTATAATACTCTGCAAGGACACTCCATGCTATCTCAAAGGGTAAGAGAGCCTTTTTCCATGCTGCATAGTATTCCATCTACCACAGCTTTTTTAATCCACTTATCTACTGATAGACACTTGGGTGGTTTCAGAGCTTAGATACTGTAAATTGCACTGCTATGAATATAGGAATCCACATATTCTTTTTGATTGGTGTTTCCGGTTTCTTAGAATATATTATTATAAGTGGGATCAATGAGTCAAATGGAGTTCAGTTTTTAATTTTTTGAGGAAACACCATATTTTTTTCTGTAGTGGCTGCACCAGCCTGCATTTTCACCAGCAGTATACTAGGGTTCCCTTTTCTCTACATTCTCTCCAGCACTTGTCATTTGTTGCTTTGTTGATGGTACCCATTATGACAGGTGTGAGATGATACCTAATTGTCAGTTTAATTTGCATCTCTCTGGTGCATTTTTTAATATGTTGCTTGGCCTTCTGAATGTCCACTTTAGAGAAGTGTCTACTTAGGTCCTTTGACCATTTTATAAATTGGATTGTTTGTCTTTTTTTGTTAAGTTGTAGAAGTTCCTTTTATATTTTGAAAATTAACCCCTTATCAGGTGTATCATTGGCAAATATGTTTTCCCATACTGTGGGCTCCCTTTTCATTTTGTTTATAGTTTCTTTTCCTGTGTAGAAGTTTTTATTTTTAATTTTTATGTAGTCCCGTTTGTTTACTTTCTCCTTTGTTTCCCTTGCCCTTATATACTGAAAACATATTGCCACAAGAGATGTCTGAGATTTTGCTGCCTATGATTTCTTCTAGGATTTTTATTGTTTGACAACTTATACTTAAGTCTTTTTTCTATTTTGAGTTTTTTTTTCTTGTAAGTTGGTGGTCTAGTTTTATTTTACTTTTTTTGCATATACCTGTCCAATTTTCCCAACACCATTTATTGAAGAGACTGTCTTGACTCCCTTATATGCTCTTGTTTCCTTTGTCTAATATTAATTGAGCATAAAAGCTTGGGTAGGTTTCTTGGTTCTCTGTTCTGTTCCATTGATTTATCTATATGCATGTTCTTGTGCCAGTACCAGGCTGTTTTGATTACAGCAGCTTTGTAACACAACTTGATATCTGGTATTGTGATTTCTCCAAGTTTGTTATTCATTCTCAGATTTCTGTGGCTATTTAACCTCTTTTTGGTTCCATATACATTTTTGGAGAGTTTGTTCTATGTTTGTGCAATATGCTTTTGGTATTTTAGTAGGGATTACATTAAATCTATAGAATGCTTTGGGTAATATGAACATTTTACTGATATTAATTCTACTAATTTATGAACACAGTATATTCCTCTATCTCTTTTTTATGTCTTATAGTTTTCTGATTGCAGGTTTTTTACCTCCTTGCTTAAGTTTATTCCTAAGTATCTTACTTTTTTTTTGTTTTAATGATCAATGGGATATTTTTAAAGTTTCTTTTTTGAGAGTTTATTATTGGTGTATAAAAATGACATTGATTTATGGGTGTTAATTTGTTATCCTGCTACATTGCCAAATTCTTTTATTAAATACTAGTAGCCCAGCGCAAGAATTCATGTGTGAGTAGCTCACTGCTGCTTGCTTCAGGTGGCTGCCTGGCCCATCACCATTGGTATCTCTCTGCTGCACTATAGCTCTCCACCCCACCCTCCTGTAGCTCTCTACCCACTGCCTCATCTTCCTGTAGCTCTCAACCCACTGCCCTGCTCTCCTGCTGTTTGGTCATTATGCATCACGGTATAACGACCACTTGTATATTACCTCTTTATTATATAGGATAGTAATTTTTAGTGAAATCTTTAGTTTTGTCTGTACAATATCATGCCATTTGTGAATAATGACAGTTTTACTTCCTCCTTTCTGATTTGGATGCCTTTCATGTTTTCTTCTTGTCTGATCACTGTGGCAAGGACTTCTAGTACTATGTTGAATAAGAGTGGTGAAAGTGCACATCCCTATCTTGTTCCTATTCTTAGAGAAAATTATTTTTTATTTTGCCCTTTGAGTATGATGTTGGCTGTATGACCTTTATTATGTTGAGGTGTAATTCCTCTATTGTCACTTTATGAGAGTTTTTTTTATAAAAAATGGGTGTTGGATTTTATCCAATGCTTTCTCTGTGTCTATTGATATGATCATGTTTTTTTTGTCTTTCAATTTGTTTATGAGATGTATCACATTCACTGATTTGCAAGTATTGTACCAGCCTTGTATCGCTGTAACAAATTTCATTTGTCCTGGTGTATGATCTTTTAAATATATTGCTGGATCCTATTTGCTAATATGCTGTTGAAGATTTTAGCATCTACACTCATCAATAATATTGGCTTATAATTTTCTTTCTTTATAATGTCTTACCTGGTTTTGGAATTAGGGTAATGCTACTCTCATAGAAAGGGCTTGGAAGTGTTCCTTTCTCTTGGAGTTTTTTGGAATTGTTTGAGAGGATATGTGCTAGTTTTTCTTTGAATGTTTGGTAAAACTCCCCTTGAAAGCTGTCCAGACCTGGGCTTTTGTGTGCTGGGAGTTTTTGGATGACTGCTTCAATTTTATCAGTTATTCTCACCCCTATCAAGCCTTTTGATTCTTCCTGATTCAGTTTTGGAAGATTGTGTTTTTCTAGGAACTTGTCCATTTCATTTACACTGGCTAGCTTGTTGGCATATAGTTGCTCATAGTATTTTCTTACAATCCTTTGTATTTCTGTGGTGTCAGTTGTTCACCACTTTCATTTCTGATGTTATTTATTTGGGTCCTCTCTTATTCTTGATGAGACTGGCTAAAAGTTCATCAGTCTTGTTTACCTTTTCAAAGAACTAGCTTTTGGTTTCATTAATCTTTTGTATAGGATAATTATTTCCACTCTAATCTATTATTTCCTTCCTTCTACTTACTCTGGAATCTACTTGTTGTTCTATTTCTAATTACTTAAGTTGTGGGGTGATATAACTTAAAAGGTTTTCCTCTTCTTTGGGGTAGGCCTGTAGTGATATGAACTTCCCTCTCAGGACTGCTTTTACCATGTCCCATAGATATTGGACTGTTTTGTGTTCATGTTCCCTTGTTTCCAGGAAATGATTTATTTCTTCCTTAATCTTATTAGTAACCCTGCAGAGCTTTTGTTGTTGTTGTTTGTTTTTTTGTTTTAAATATATTTTATTGATTTTTTACAGAGAGGAAGGGAGAAAGACAGAGAACTAGAAACATCGATGAGAGAGAGACATCGATCAGCTGCCTCTTGCACTTCCCCCTGGGGATGTGTCCGCAACCAAGGTACATGCCCTTGACCGGAATCGAACTTGGGACCTTCCAGTTCACAGACTGACGCTCTATCCACTGAGCCAAACTGGTCCTGGCAACCCTGTAGAGTTTTGATGAGAAATCAGCTGACAATCTTATGGTCACTCATTTGTAGGTAACACATTTTTCCCCCCATTGCTTTTATTACAAAAAAAAATCTTTATTGTTGAAAGTATTACAAATGTGTGCTTTATTCCTCCATTGACCACTTCTAGCCTGCCCCTGCTCCCTGCCCCAGCTCTTCTGCACCCTATTGTCTATATTCATGGGATATGCATATAAACATACAAGTTCTTTGGTTGATCTCTTTTATTCCGACCTTTAAGGTTCTCTCCTTGATTTTAATTTTTGGCATTTTACTTATGATGTGTCTGGGAGTGGGCCTCTTTGGGTTCTTCTTGCTTGGGATTCTTTTTGCTTCCCAAACTTGTTTGACACTATTGTTCAGCAGGTTAGGGAAGCTTTCTGCCATTATTTCTTCAAACAGATTCTCTATCCCTTGCTCACTTTCTTCTTCTTCTGGTATTCCTATCATGGGGATATTGTTATAATTCATGGTTTCCCACAATTCCCTTTAATTGTCTTCCTGATTTTTTATTTTTATTGGTTGTTTTGTGTGTGTGTGTGTGTGTGTGTGTGTGTGTGTTTTGGTTCTCTGATTGAGTGATTTCCTTCCTACTCTGTCTTCTAATTCACTGATTTGATCATTGGTTTCTCTAATCTTCTGTTTATTCCTTCCAATGTATTCTTTATTTCTGCTATATCAGTCTTCATTTTTTTCATAATTTCTATGTCTTTTCTCATGCTATTTAGCATCCTTATAATAATTACTCTGAACTCTATATTTGATAAATGGCTTGTCTCCATTTCATTTAGCTCTTCTTCTAGAGAACTCTCTTGTCCTTTCATTTGGGTTTTGTTTTTCACTTCCCATTTTTGCTTCCTCATCAAGTTTATTTCAATGTATTATGTAGATCTGCTATTTCCCCTTCCCCCAGTCTTTTTTGGAGATTCTCTGGTGCAGGCCCTGAGTACCCTGTTTGGAGTTATCAGAAATTGGCAGCTTTTGGCTCCCTCTACTTCTGCTGAGTATATTTGGACAGGACCAAGATGCATAACAAAGTCTAATTTTCCTAACCCCAGGTCTAGAAGCAGATCAGGCAAAAATTCAAAGCCTCCAGAGATTCTTTTTTGTCAGAAGTCTGATTGTTATTTTCAGTCTCTTAATGAGCCTCAAGCTATAGAGCACAGTAAGGTATAAACTCCACAGGGTGGGATAAGAATGTGTGGGACAAAAGCTGCCTAAATGGTAAAGGTCTGCCTGAAAAAATGTCCTCTGCAGTATGAGTGAATGACTCAGCCCAGAAATCCATGCAGTTACACACCCTAGAGCCCCCAACTCTGAATTCTCCTCACATTGCTTGATCTACTCTGCCTGTCCTCTGCCAGAGCCCAAGTTAAGTGGCTGCATATGAAATTTTGTGTGTTGGCCTTTTAAGTGGGTGCCTGCCTTTCCAGCCATCTCTCCCTGGCAGATAACAATTCCACTGCTTTTCACAGCCAGATTTTATGTGGACACCTTTCTCAGTTTTGGTGTTCTGGGAGGGAAGTCCAGCCCGGGGTTTAGATCCCAACTTTTCAGTGAGGGACCATCCCTGCCCCCGCCATTGCAGCTCAGATATATGAACTTCAGCTGTGATCTGTGGGAACCCCACCAGCTCTCTGTGCCTCTGCACTTCCCACCAGTATTTATGTGGGCTCCACTTTATGTCCTTGGTTATAAGAATTCTTTCCAGTTAGTCCTCAGTTTGTTATTTTAGTTATAATTTAGGTTTGGTCTTGGGAGAATTTCAGTGTAGTTTCCAATTAATCTGCCACCATCTTAATCTCTTTTAAAATGAGGCTAATTTCTTACTTTCTTCATTTAAGCTTGGGATTTTGTTGATTTTGTTATCTTTCATTAATATGCTTTCCAGATTCCAAAATATTTTTTTTCTCCGGTCCCTTCTCCTGTTCTTATTGTGTTCATGGTTCCATGTCATTATCTTTTCATTTTAAATTTAGAGAGGCTTATGATGAGGGTATTATGCAATGAACCACAGGCCCGGTGTATGAAATTCATGCACAACGGGGAGGGGTTGTCCTTCAGCCAACCCGCTCCCTTTCCAATCTGGGACCCCTTGAGGGATGTCTGATTACCCCTTTAGGGGATCAGGCCTAAATGGGCAGTCAGACATCTCTCTCACAATCCAGGACTACTGGCTCCCAACTGCTCACCTGCCTGTCTTCCTGATTGCCCCTAACCACTTCTGCCTGCCAGCCTGATCACCCTCTAACCACTCTCCTGCCAGCCAGATTGATGCCTAAACTGCTCCCCTGCTAGCCTGTTTGCCCCTAACTGCCCTCCCCTGTGAGCCTGGTCATCCCTAACTGCCCTCTCCTGCAGACCTGGTCACCCCAAACTTCACTCGTCTGCCAGCCTGGTCACCCCTAACTGTCATCCCTTGCAGCCTGGTCCCTGCCAACTGCCCTCCCCTACTGGCCATCTTGTGGTGGCTATCTTGTGTCCACATGAGGGCAGGATCTTTGTTTTTAAAATATATTTTATTGATTTTTTTACAGAGAGGAAAGAAGAGGGATAGACAATTAAAAACATTGATGAGAGAGAAACATTGATCAGCTGCCTCTTGCACACCCCCTACTGGGGATGTACCTACAATCAAGGTACATGCCCTTGACTTTGACCCTTCAGTCCATAGGCTGACACTCTATCCACTGAGCCAAACTGGCTAGGGCTTGGGGCAGGATCTTTTGACTACATGGGGGCAGTCATCTTGTATGTTGGGGTGATGGTCAATCTACATATTACTCTTTTATTAGATAGGATAGAGGTCTGGTGCATGGGTGGAGGCCAGCTGGCTTGCCCTGAAGGATGTCCTGAATCAGGGTGGGTATTCCCTTGGGGCATGGGATGGCCTGGGTGAGAGGTCTGTCATAGTTTTCAGGCTGCCCACACCTCCCAGTGACCCAAGTGGAGGTATTTGGGGTCTATTTATCTTCTACAATTAAAACTTTGTAGCCTGCCGCAGAGCCAAGCCTTCTGCTTGCACAGCCATTGAAACTTTGTTGCCTTAATCAGAGGCCTGGTCCAGTCAGGTTGTGCAGAAAACTTGGTTTCCTCCACCAACAAAGGCAACCCAAGCCTTGCTCCATGGCGGCAGCCATTGAAACTTGGTTGCCTTAAGCAGAGGCTTGGGCCAGCCAGAGTGTGTGGAAAGCTTGGCTCCCTCCATTGCTAGGGGCAACCCAAGCCTCCCTCCTTCTCTCTCTGTGGCCATAGCAATCTTAGTTGGGTGAATTTGCATACTCACTCTGATTAGCTGGTGGGTGTGGCTGGTTGGTGTAGTGTAGGTATGGTCAACTTGCATATTGCTTTTTTATTAGATAGGATGTTTTTATTCCCCACAAATTTCATATGTTGAACACTGAAACCTTAATGTAATTATATTTGGAGGTAGGCTTTTGTGAAATAATCACATTTAGATGAAGGTATTTTGGTAGGGTCCCCGTAATGGATTTGGTGTTTCTATAAAAACAGGAAGAGAGACCAGGGTTCTCTGTCTCTTTGCCACATGAGGACATGGCAAGGTGGTGGTCATCTGCAAGCTAGGAAGAGAGTTATCACCAGAAGCTAAATCAACCAGAACCTTGATCTTGGACTTCTCAGCCACCATAATGCTGGCAAATAAATTTATGCTGTTTAAGCCACCCAGTATGAACCCAAGAAATTAGATAGATTTCATTTTGTTCCATCTTCATCTCTGTGAATTCAAACTGGCAGCATGGGCGATTGGATTCATAGTTGCTATAGCAGCCCAAGCAGATTAGTAAAACTTTTGGTACTGAAAAGTGAATGCTATTATAACAAATACCTAAACATATGGAAGCATATTTAGAACTGAACAATGGGTAGAGGCTAGAGGAATTTTGAGGTGCATGCTAGAAATATGGATGCTATCTCTCAGAGTTGAATGATAGAAACATTAGACAATGGAGAAAAGAATATCTATGTTATAAAGAGGCAAATAACTCATCTGAACTTTATTCTAGTGTTTAGTAGAAGGTAAATCTTGTGAGTGATGAAACTGGCTGTATAACTAAAATATCTAAACAAAGTGTTGAAGTGATTTGGTTTCCTCTGTTTATAATAAAATTTGAGAAGTGATAAATGAATTGAAGATGGAATTGTTAAATAAAAAGGAATTAGAATTAAGATTGGGAAAGTTCTCTTCATACACATTGTAAAATTTGTAACACTTGTTCTGAAAAGAACACTAAGTAGGATGCAGCAGAGCAACCATTGGATAAGGAGACCGTTACGAGTGTGAGACATTAACCTAATCAGCAGAAACACTGTCAGTTTGAATTGAAGGGGATGATGACAGAACAAAATGAAAGAAGGCTATCAGATTTCTTAGATCCTATGGGACCAGACCATAGAGTTATTTTGCTGTGAACATGTCCAATTAATTCTTCAAGACAAGGGAAAAGTGCTCCCAAAGGCAATTCAGAGAACATCAGAAATAACTTCTTGGTGTCAAAGGGGAGATCATTGCCTTATTTCAATATGACGGACAGTGGTTATCTGAAAGCTTGGCATGCGATTCCCACTCAACAGAGCCACAAAGGTGTGACTGTGGCCCCAATGTGTCTGATAGGCATATCTTTGAACCAAATAGTGTTGTTTTCAAGTCTTAAGATCTACTAGTATTTTTCTTGCTAAGTTTTGGACTTGCTTGGTACCTACAACTTACTTTTTTCCTTTCAATTAATGGAAATATCTATATGTCTATATTAGGCTTGTCTCACCATTATATTTTATAACTTATATGGTTTTACAAGTTTACAGCTAAAAGGAAATTTTGCCTCAAGATGAATCAGACTTTGAGTCTCACCTGTATGAAATTTAGTTGACATTTAGATGAAACATTGGACTTTAGACTTTAGAATTGATGCTAGTGAAGACGTTGGGGCTGTTGCAATGGAATGAATATATTTTGTGTGTGAAGACATGAATTTTTGGGGCCCCAAAGCAGAATATTATTGACTAAATGTCTGTGTCCCTGTTACATTCATATGTTGAGGCCCTCAATGTGGTGGTATCTGCCTTTGGGAGATAATTGAATTTAATAGTGGCCATCACGTTGGAGTCTCATAGCACGATTAGTGTTATTATAGGAAGAAAAAGTGGGGATACATATTTCCTTTCTCTCCACCATGTGTGGATACAGTGAGAACATGATTGACTACAAGCCAGATAAAGAACCCCTCTTCCCCTGGGAAATGAATATTCTGTGACCTTGATCTTGAACTATTCAGCCTCTATAACTATGACAAATGAATTTTTGCTGTTAAATCACTTATAGCAGCCCAAGCTGACTATAACAGAGGGTGTAAAATTAAATTTGTATTTTTAATGTATCATCTTAACATGGAGCTTTCTTAGATGTCAATTTGCAGGGAGGCAGGAATTGGGTAAAGTCAAGATTATAAGATAATATTGAGAGGAGAAAACTAAAGTGAAATTAGGGTAGAACTTTTTGGATAGTTTGAAGGAAGCATGATGACTCTTGGTATCTTTCAGATTCCAGAAAAGAGCAGTGTGAATCATTGAAGGTAAACCCTGAGTCCAGGCAATATTCAAAACATTTAGAAAACTGAGAAGTCAGGATGTTTTCTGTTGTGAACTTACATGTATCAATGAAGATTTCATTGCCATTTTTAAGAGAGAATGGCTAAATTGAAAATGGGACTTGTTTGATGGAAGCCTTGAGCTGGATAATGAATGCTTAGGCATATAATCTTATGGCATATTTTAATGCTATACTTGCAAAAAGAAAAAAAAATAAAGTACTGTGCTTGCAGATGACCTTTTCCTGAAGTAAATTGCATATATGGGGCAGTAAGTGCCACACTGAATAATGCTTCAGGGACATTAGGAGGAAAGTAACAGTTATTATTTGGTGCTAAGACCCCATTATTAACTTACAGGCTGCTTGCTGAGCAAGGAATACAGGTTCAGCAACAGATGTCTCCTTATCAAGCTTTAAGAATTGATTCCAACTGGCAAAACTATGTTCAATAAGTTAAGGGAGAAAAGTAGAAATAAAAGGTATGAAAAGAAAAATGCTTGCACTAGGAAAATCTAAAGGGTTACCTTTAAAAAATATTGATAAATGGTTCACATTTACAGAGAAGTGGCAATCTTTGAAATGGAATGGAGTATCATAGAATTCTAGGTTTTACCTGAGTTGGTCCATTTGTAGTTTACTCTGTGATGCATCCTGAAGGTAATATTTTTCCTGAGGATTTCCTATTTAGTTCATCTAATGTCTAGCTGCTAAAATGTGATATCACATTACCAAAATGAAGGGCAAAAGTCACATGATCATATCAAAATCACTTGAAAAATTGAGCATCTTTTCATTTTTAAACAGTGTTTGCTTTATTGGGGCAGGATTTAGAGGGGGAGACACCATGGTGAGGAACAAAATCAATTAAAGCCACACAAACTCAGGAAGTAATAATGTTAAAATAGTAGCACACAAAATGGTTAACTATGATCTCTTTCTTAAGAGAAAGAAAAACTTCAATTGCCATTGCAAAACAAACAAAACAAAACAAAAAACATCTGGTTGAAGTAGAAATTGTTTTCAATAACATTGGTAGAGTATATGTTCTAGAAATTGGAGGTAACTGGATGTAACATCCTGGCAGCAATTTAATAGAACAGTCCCAGATGTTTAGGGTGAGGCCAACACCTAATGAGGACAAAAGCCTTGTCTGAGGGAAATTTTGGAGGATACTTGGAGAATATTACACCATGCATAAACCAAATTGAATTGTTGTCACAAGTGTTTAAAGTTTCATATAGTAAATTTTTTTTCTACATTCACTTTAATTTCACAGCAAGAGTGTCATAAACACAGAAGAGAGCATTTATGCAAGATATCTAACTCTTTGGTATAATAATGCACACAATTCAAAAGATTACACTGCATTACATCTAGAGCTTTCTGCAACTACAAGGTGGTGGTTATGGAAAGCATGGCCCCTGGTATCAATATCTAAAAAGCAGCCACCATCTTCTTTTATGTGTGTTTCCTTTTTCTTAATCAACTCTGTTGCTATTTTTGCTTCTTAGCAAAACCGGTAAAAACAAAATTGTAATAATTGAACATAGCACTCTGGCAATCAAGATGTTTAAAACTTTCAATCTTCTGGGGCAAAGAAAGCACTGTGGGACATTTAGAACTTTGTTTTACAAACAAGGTGGTCACACTTTCTCCTGGCTGGAAGACTTCCATAACTTTCCTGCTCAGGCCCTTAGAGGAGGTCTGACTTAGATTTGTTTCAAAGTTAACGTAAGAAAATTCTGGTTCTGGAGTGATGTGAATAGTCCAATATGTTCCATTCGATTTCATGCCATTCATTGAATATCCACAAGACTGAACATGTAACATCAATGACAGAACCTGGTATCAGTCCACCAATTCCACTCTTACAAGTGACATCCTTTGCAGCACCTCCATCCTTTATGTAGAACTGGAATTCATATGTCCCATACAATATGCTGCTCCATTTGAGAAAACGGCATTAAGAAACTTTATTTCTTCCTAGAAATTCTGGTGTGGGTACCCTTGGTGAGAAGGCTTCATGCAATTCTTAGGGAAATCAAAGAGACTTTGAAATGAGTCAAAACCACTGTAATCTCTAGCAAGTTTCAACAGGGGAACCAGTGCTTTCAGCAAGAGGGTGGTACCACATTGTCCAAGAGGAAACCTCTCCTGGAGACAAACTTGCTACTCTCATTGAGTCCACAGGCTCCCTGCTTCTCTGTTTTTGTCACACTTAGGATTGAACACTGCATATCCTTCGACAGTATGTCCTGCTCGGTTCTCGGGGCTGTGCAAAGATCCCCAGATCCTTGACTTGCCTCGGATTGCTGCTTGGAGCACCAAACTTCCAGTAGCTTCTGTGTCCCTTCGAAAATATGTGTAGCTTCCGTCACTGTGAGGCTAGTGAACAATAACAACCACAGAAAATCAACTAAGTTAAATCTCTCCTACCACTGCTGCTGTGGATTGTTCCAGCTGTTTCAGGTTTCTTGTTTTTGTTTTGTTTGTTTGTTTTTGCTACAATTTCATATTAACTTTTTAAAAAAGAATTAATACAAATTTCCTGGCTTCTTCTGTTTTTTTTTTTTTTTTGTTTTTGTTTTGTTTTTTGTTTTATTTTTTGTGAGAGAAAAGTTGAACGTAAGTCTGTTGGAAATAAAGGCAGACATAGTTCAGTTTCTTGTAGTCAGTTTCTTGTTTCCACATTAGAGAGAGCAGAGTGAGCACTAGCTAAAATTGCCAGCCATTCTGTGCAAACCAAATTCAACATCTTTTAATGATACAATCTCTCAATAAACTGGGCATAGAAAGAGTGTACTACAAAACCTTTATGTAAGAAATCCAGAGCTAATATTATGCTCAGCAACCAAACTCTGAAAGTTTTTTTCTCTAAGATTGGAAATAAGATAAGGATGCCCAATTTCAACACTTTTATTATTCAACATAGCAGTGGACATCTTAGCCAGAGAAGTTAGGAAAGAAAAAAAAAAAAGAAAAAGAAAAAGGCATCCAAATCAGAAAAGAGGAAGTAAAATTATTTCTACTTATAGATAAAATGACACTATATATAAAATTTCTAGACTCCACCTCCTAAAAAACTGTTAAAACAAAGAAAAAATTGTTCAGTAAAGTTGCAGAATACAAAATCATTATAATCTATAGTAATCAAACTAGTATGGTTTTGGTATAAAACCATGGTTTATGCATTTATGCATATAAAGTCTTTGGTTGATTACTTCTCACTCAACCACCCTTCCTGCCTTCCCTCTGAGAATCTGCACTCTATTTCATGCTTCCATGTCTCTGAATCCACTCCATTCATTTGTTTATTTTGTTCATTAGATTCCACATGTGAGTGCGATCATGTGATAATTGTCTTTCTCTGACTGACTTATTTCACTTAGCATGATACTCTCCAGGTCCCTCCATGCTATCTCAAAGGGTAAGAAGTTCTTCTCAGTTGCATTTTTATACACTACCAATGAACTATTGGAAGGAGAAATTAAGAAAAAAAAATCTCATTTACCATGACATCAAAAATAAGAAAATAGCCAAGAACGGTTTGGCTCAGTGGATAGAGTGTTGGCTTGCGGACTGAAAGGTCCCAGGTTTGATTCCGGTCCAGGGCATGTACCTTGCTTGTGGGCACAACTCCAGTAGGGGGCGTGCAGGAGGCGGCTGATTGATGTCTCTCTCTCATCGATGTTTCTGACTTTCTATCCCTCTCCCTTCCTCTCTGTAAAAAAATCAATAAAATATATTTAAAAAAAAAAGAAAATACTTGGAATAAATTTAAAAAAGAAGGCCAAAATTCTGTATACTGAAATCTGAAAAACAGGATGACAGAAATTGAAGAAGACATGAATAAGTAGAAAAATATATTAAATTCATGGATTGAAAGAATTAATATTGTTAAAATGAGCACACTACTCAAAGGAATCTACATACTCAATGCAATCCCTATCAAAACTGCAATGATATTTTTCACAGAAATAGAAAAAAATCCTATAATTGATATGGACACACACACACACACACGCACACACACACACACACCACTGAATAGATAAAGCAATCTTGAGAAAGAGAAACAAAGTTAACAGCATTACACTTTATGATTTTAAACTATATTACAAAGCCATAGCAATAGAAATAGTATGGTTTTGGTATAAAAGAAGACAGATTAATGGAACAAAACAAAAAGTCCAGAATAAATCCATATATATCCATATATATGTGGTCAGTTTAAATATATATATATATATATATATATATATATATATATATATATATAATTGATTTCTGAGAGGAAGGGAGAGGGAGAGAGAGATAGAAACACCAATGATGAAAGAAAATCCTGCATACCCCACACATGGGATTGAGCCCACAACTTCCTAGTTCACAGGTTGACACTGAACCACTGAGCCATGTCGGCTGGGCTGGTTAATTTTTGACAAAGGGGCCAAGGATATGCAATTAGAAAAGTACAGTATCTTCAACAAATGGTGTTGGGAAAAGGGGATAACCACATGCCAAAGGATAAAATTTGATTCATATCTAATGCCATATGAAAAAATAAACTTCAAATGGACTTAAGGCTTAAATGTAAGACCCAAAACCATAAAATTCATAGGTGACAAAAACCCTTAATAGTATCTGAATTCCTTGACATTGTTCTTGGTGATGATTTCTGGATTTGACATAAAAAAACGAAGGCACAAAAAGCAAAATAAACTAGTAGAGCTACATCAATCTAAAAAGGTTCTGCAAAGGTTCTCCATCAACAAATTGAAAGACAACCTATTAAAAGGGAGAAAATATTTAAAAACTAAATATTCAGTAATGGGTCAATGTCCTAAATTTACAAAAAATTCATATAACTAAATAGAATCAAAACAAAATAAAACAAACTGATTTTAAAATGGGAAGAGACATTTCTCCAAGAAGACACACAAATGACCAACAGGTATATGAAAAGATATTGAGTATCCTATCTAATAAAGAGAAATATGTAAATTGACTATATCTCTGCTACACCCACCAGCCACACCCACCAGCCATGCCCACCAACCAATCAGAGTGAATATACAAAATAACACAACCAAGATGGCTAAGGCCACAGAGAGAGCAGGAAGGAGGTTTGGGTTGCCACTGGATATGGAGGAAGCCAAGATTTCCACACACCCTGACCAGCCAGGGTCCACTTAAGGCAACAAAATTTCAATGGCTGTGCTAGCAGAAAGCTTGGCTCCACTCCAGGCTACAAAATTTCAATTGTAGAAGATAAATAAATCCCAGATACCAGGACTTCCATTTGGGTCGTTGGGGACTGTGGCCAGCCTGCAATTGGGAGCCAGCAGTCCTGGATTGTGAGAGGGATTGGGCCTAAACAGACTGTTGGACATCCTTCAAGGGGTCCCAGATTGGAGAGGGAGCAGGCTGGGTTGAAGGACACCCCCTCCCCCAGTGCCTTGGGCCTCTAGTTACTAATCACAGAAATGCAAATTAAAACCACAATTAGATGTCATCTCACATCTGTTAGGATGTCTATCATCAAAAAGACAAGAGAAAATAAATGCCAGTGAGGATGAGGAAAAAGGGAATACTTGTCTGTTGATGAAGATATAATCTGGTAAAGCTCCTATGGAAAAAAAAATATGGAGGGTCTTCAATTAATTAAAAATGACATTACCATATTTTTCAGCAATCCCACTTCTGGATATATACCCAAAGGAAACAAAAGCATTTATCTTGAAGGTATAGCTAAACTCCCATGTTCATAGCAGCATTATTCATAATACCCAAGGTGTGGAAAATAAATCTATCAACAAATGAATGGATTATAAAAATGGTTTCCATCAACAAATGAATGGATTAATATGTAATATACAATATATAATACACAATTATGTATATATATAACATACTAATATATAATATATAATTGAATGTTATTCAGCTTTTTAAAAGAAGGAAATTCTGCCATTATGACAATGTGGATGAGGCTGGATGACATTATGCTAAATAAAATAAAAGAAAAATGCTGCATGTATCACATACAGTGGTACCTCGAAATACGTGTGCCCTAACATAGATTTTTTTGAGATACGAGCCATCGAGCGAGCAATTTTTGCTTTGAAATACGAGCAACATTTGAGATAGGAGTAATCCTGCGGTTCGGCCAGCTGCACTCGACCCGGCAGTTTACCGTGACTGGAGCATCTCATAGTTTCCCATGCCTCAAAGTTACGGAACAAATTAAACTCGTATCTCGAGGTACCACTGTATATGAAATGTAAAAAAAAAAAAAAATAGTTGAACTCATAGAAGCAGAGAATAGAATAATGGAATAATGGTTTCCAGAGACTTGGAGGTGGGGAAAACAGGAAGAGATTATTAAATGGCTACAAAATTTTACTTGTAAGAACAATAAGGTCTAAGAATATAATATGTAACATGGTAGTGATTATAGTCACCATATTGTATTATTTCATTAAAATTTGCTAAAAGAGTAAAACTTAAGTGTTCTCACCAAAATATAAAAAAAGTAAATATGTTTGGTGATGAATATGTTAACTAACTTAATGGTGGGAAAACTTTCACAATGTATACGTATATCAAATTATGCTATTGCACACTTTAATATCTTATAATTTTATTTGTCAAGTATAACTCAATAGAAATGAAAAAAAAACACACACAAACCCACATCCAAAACAAAAATCCCTCAAACAAACAAACAAAAATGTATGTGACGACAGGATTTGGGGTAACTACCACTTCTCTAGCCTCCTTAACTAGTTTCACGTGAGACCCAAGGTCTCCATGAGACCAACCTCAATGGTTCTTCCTTTGAGTGTCTGAAGATGCCAAAACTTCCACCTCATAGTCCATGGTTACCGCTCAAAGTTAGCCTATCTAGCCTATGCTTCCATCTCTCATCTTAAGGTTTGTTCTTTCTCAATTTCTTGGTCTCATATCAGCAGTTGAAACTGGAAATGAGGTGCTTTTTGCTTATTTTCACACATAATGTTGCTTAGACATGTCAAGCTAAATCAAATCAAAGGAAATTTAAGAGCCCCAATCATGGTTCCAAGGCCATTGTTCTTTTTTTTTTTCTATAGGAATAAATCATTTTTATTTATTTATTTTTTATTGTGTTACATGTATGTATACATATCTTCCCATTGCCCTCCCCCCCCAGGCATACCCCAACACCCCAGGGTCTTGTGTTCATTGGTTATGCTTATGTGCATGCATATAAGTCCTTTGGTTAATCTCTTATCTACCCCACCTATCCTTAACTTTCCTGCTGTAATTTGACAATTTGTTTGATGCTTTACTGCCTCTGTATCTATCATTTGTTCATCAGTTTATAATGTTCTTTATCATCCACAAATGAGTGAGATCATGTGGTGTTTCTCCTTCATTGACTGGCTTATTTCACTAAGCATAAAGCTCTCCAGTTCCATCCAGGTTGCTGCAAATGGCAAGAATTCCTTCTTTTTAATGGCAGCATAGAATTCCACTGTGTAGATGTACCATAGTTTTCTGATCCACTCATCTGCTGACAGGCAACTAGGCTGTTTCCAAATTGCAGGTATTATAAATTGTGCTGCTATGAACATAGGGGTGCATAAATCATTTCTGATTGGTGTTTCTACTTTCTTAGGATATATTCTTAAGAGTGGGATTGCTGTGTCAAATGGGAGTTCCATTTTTAGTTTTTTGAGGAAACTCCATATTGTTCTCCACAGTGGCTGCACCAGTCTGCATTCCCACCAACAGTGCACAAGGGTTCCTTTTTCTCCTCATCCTCGCCAACACTTGTCGTTTGTTGATTTGTTGATGATTGCCATTCTGACAGGTGTAAGATGGTATCGCATTGTCGTTTTGATTTGCATCTCTTGGATAATTAGTGACTTTGAACATGTTTTCATTTGTCTCTTGGCCTTCCTTCTGTCGTCTTTCAAAAAGGTTCTATTTAGGTCCATTGCCCATTTTTTATTGGATCATTTATCTTCCTTTTATTAAGTTGTATAAGTTGGCTGCAGATGTTGGAGATTAAACCTTTATTAGTGATAACATTTGCAAATATGTTCTCCCATACAGTGGGCTTTCTTGTTTATTTGTTGATTGTTTCTTTTGCTGTGCAAAAGCTTTTTATTTTATTTAGTTCAACATTATTTCCTCACTTACATCAGGCTCAGAAAAATACAGAAATTGAGTCTTATAGGAGTTTCTAAGGTAGTCTGACCCAGAGATCAAGTCAGGGATGCAGGTAGAGAAAAATTCAGGTGAAAAGTTCTCTCTTCCCTTCATTCTATTTCAATTAAACAACAACAAAATAAAAGGAAATGGACAAGAAACCCTTTACCACATATACTTTTAAATAATTCTTTCTTCTGTGCTTCCTTCTGTTACTTGAGAGAGAGGACATTTGAATTAATGGATCATTATCAATCAGTACTTATGATCATGGCTGCATTTAGCTAAATTTGGGTTCTTTAAGATTTTGAGGTTCTAATAAAATATTTACGTTTATATTTCTCTGTCTTGGTTCTCATCTTCTTATGTGACACCCTGATATTTGGATTCAAGCAGAAGTAAAATGTTCTGATTACTGGGTGAGACATTCTATGGGAGTGGTTATCACTGGGGAAATTTGCCTTTACAGTCTTTCTTTTAGAAAGCTCTCCAGGAGACCCTACAGAAAAAAAAAATTAAATAAAGACATACACACCCACAACATTTAAAAACTTAAAGTATATAAACATCTGCAAGTCAAAATGATTTGTTGATCATTCTAGCTAATAGATAAAACATGAATGTAAAATTAGCAAATTAATTTAGATTGATACTTCATCCAGTAAGTAACATAGTATTAATAGCTTAGGTAGGTACATCAATTATTTTTACACTCCAGATAGTTCTTGTTTACAAGCAGCATCTAAGGGAAGGAAATACAGAGCTATTCATTACCAACAGGCAGATATTCTGTGACTTTTTAAGTACTGAATGAATTCTAAGAGCCAATTTAACATCTGATCGGGAGAGTTTCCGTTCATAATTAAAGTCACGGAAACAAAGTGTACTCTACAAGAAGGATGATAGCCTGCTATAATAATAGAATGAGGCATAGAAATCCCTCCTTTGACTTCCTCCTGGGTGCTTTCTATCAAACTCCCACCTGCTGCCTCACTTTTTATCACATTATTACTCAGAAAAGTGATTGGAGTGTGACTTGAAGTGAAGCCTTTTGAATTTTCATTAAAAGAAAAAATTGGTATGAAAGAAGAAAAATCATTACATTGTAATGTCAGTAATACCTCACTCAATTTTTCCTTACTTGAAAAGGATCTTAATAATTTGGGAGAAATGGACAGATTGTGTCATACTGCAATTTCAATATTAAATTACATCGTGTTGAAACCACAGGAATTGCCATTTTTGACAGTCAAAAAGAGTAGAACACCACCAATTCTGTATAGTTCAACTTAATAATGAGAAGTTATTCTTCGCTTTTTTAAATGTCTCATTTTGCTATGAAAAATCCATATTTTCTACTAATTCTCATAATAATCATATGAATAGTAGCAGTAGATCTCCATCAGTTCCCCTCTCCCCCAACCTTTTCCAAAGGCACCTCAAATGGACCTCGTGAGGCAAATGAAATCTCAATATCAATTCCCTGTCTTCCCACAATGCTTCTCCTAAGCTTTTCTTTGTAGAAACTTTTGGAATCATACTATTTAAAATAAAGGCACTGTTATCATAATACATATTAATGGAAGCTCAGGAATTTGAGGAAAGAAGAAAATTGGCATAACTGAGGCAGGATTTGAACCTAGGTTATTTTAACTGAAAATGCTGAGCTCCTTCACTGACGTCATAATATTTTTATGTTTTACATCTCAGTTGCCTGACATAAAGCATTATGAAGGTGACCTAACCTATGTGGGACAAATTGCTTGAATTTACCTTGTTCATGTAGTCAGTTGGATGGATAGACATGGTTGTTCTGTCCTTGTCATCATGTGATGTCAAAGACAGAAGGGATCTCAGGAATTACCTAAAACAAGTGGTTATCAAATGTTAGTATGTCTGTCACTGAGGGAATTTGCTACAAGTGAGGTATTCTGCGTCCTCTTCCCAGAGATTATGAACCAAGTCTGGAATGGATGCAGAAAGGCTCACTCTTCAATAAATACTTCAAGTGTGGCAGGCGAGAAATTAATGAAAAACACTTGGAAAACATTAGCTTATTTGAATTGCCTTATTTTATAGATGAAGAAAGGGAAACCACTCCAGAGATATGAAACTATTGCACTTTCTTCTCTGCTAGTAGCATTGATGCCAAGACTAGAATCTGAGTATTTGGTTTCCCAAGTAAGTCAATGATTTCCATTTCTTGATGTCCTCTTTCATTATCAATCTTTGGTTTATTAGTCTATTTGATGGGCATCTATTGTTAAGCCATAGATCCCAGAAATACATATGTACAGAAGCATTACTATAGATTAAATAACATCACACACATGCAGTATTTACCAATCATATATAATAAAAGACTAATATGTAAATCAACCAAATGATGGAATGACCAGTTGCTATTACATGCACTGACCACTAGGGGGCAGATGCTCAATGCAGGAGCTATCCCTTGGTAGTCAGTGTGCTCTCACAAGGAGAGTGCCACTCAGCTGTAGCCCTGAGCAGGGCCTACGCTGTCAGCCAGACATCCCCCAAGGCCTCCCAGACTGGGAGAGGGTGAAGGCGGGGCTAAGAGCCCCTCCGTGCCCCAATGCAGGAATTTTGTGCACTGGGCCTCTAGTATGCACAAAAATACTTTTATTTTTAACCAATAAATTTATTTTATTTTTAAAATTTTATTTTATTGGGGTGACATTGGTTAATAAAATTATATAGGCTTCAGGTGAACAATTGTATCATACATAATCTGTATATTCTATTGTGTGTTCACTATCCCAATCCAAGTCTCTTTCCATTTCCATTTATGCCCACTTAATCTTCTTCTACCTCCTACTATCCCATTTCTCTTTGGTAATCATCATACTCTTGTCTGTGTCTATGAGTATTTTTTTTTGCTTAATTACTTCACCTTTTCACTCAGCCCTCCAACCTTCTTTCCTTCTGACAGCTGTCAGTCTGTTTTTTTGTGTTTTTTTTTGTCTATATGAGTCTGTTTTTATTTTGTTTGCTAGTTTATTTTCTTCATTAAATTCCACATATGAATAAAATCATATGGCACTTGTCTTTCTCAGACTGGCTTGTGTCACATAGTATAATATTCTTCAATTCCATCCATGTTGTCACAAAGGGTAAGATTTTCTTTTTTTTTTAGTCAACTAATATTCCTTTGTATAAATGTACCACAGCCTTTTTTATATACACATCTACTGATGAACATTTGGGTTGCTTTTGAATCTTGGTTCTTGTAAATAACACGACAGTGAACATAGAGGTGCATATACTCTTTTTAATTAGTATTTTGAGTTTCTTTGGATATATTCCCAGAATTGAAATCGTTGGGTTGTAAGGCAGTTTCGTTTTAATTTTTTGAGGAAACTCCACACAGTTTTCTACAGTGACTGTACCAATTTGCATTCCCACCAACACTTGTTGTTTATTGATTTATTGATGATAGCCATTCTGACAAATGTGAGGTGATAGCTTTAATTTGCATTTCTTGGATGATTAATTATGTTGAACATTTTTTCATATGTCTCTGGGCTATCTGTATATGGAGAAGTGTCTATTCAGGTCCTTTGCCCATTTTTTAATTGTTTGCTTTTTTGATGTATAAGTTCTTTTTAAATTTTGTATATAAATATCTTATCAGATGTTCCATTTGGTTGTCTTTTCATTTTGTTGATGGTTTCCTTTTCTGTCCAAATACTTTTTAGCTTAATGTAATCCCATTTACTTATTTTTTTTCTTATTTTCATTGCCTGAAGAGATATATCAGAAAAATATTGTTATGAGAAATGTCTGAGATTTTACTACCTATGTTTTCTTCTAGGATTTTTATGGTTTTGATTCTAACATTTAACTCTTTTTTTTTAAAAAAATATATATATTTTATTGATTCTTTACAGAGAGGAAGGGAGAGGGCTAGAAAGTCAGAAACATTGATGAGAGAGAGACATCGATCAGCCACCTCCTGCACGCCCCCTACTGGGGATGTGCCTGCAACCAAGATACATGCCCTTGACCAGAATCGAACCCGGGACCTTTCAGTCCACAGGCCGACGCTCTATCCACTGAGCTAAATCGGTCTTGGCTAACATTTAAGTCTTTAATCCATTTTTAATTTATTCTTGTGTATGGTATAAGAAGGTGGTCTAGTTTCATTTTTTGCATGTATCTGTGCCATTTTCCCCCAACACCATTTATTGAACAGATTATCTTTGGCCCATTGCATGTTCTTGTTTCCTTTGTCAAATATTAATACATTCATTAAAACACTATTTTTTCCATCACCAGTCTGCAAGTTTCTTTTAAGTGTTAAGTATGGACCGTCATAACTAAACAGAGCAGAAGCCCTTTTACTAGCTCTGGCTGCTGCTGCATTCCTTATAGTGGGTCAACAGTAGATAGGGTAATTAGGCCTTCACTTCCCAGCTTTATTAGACCAGCTGGGGCCATCAGAAATCAGTCAAAGCCTAAAAACAATCAAACTGAAGATCAGATGACTCTTCTAATTATATTTTTAAATAGAACATTTGCAGGCTAGCTGGAGTTGGAATCCCCAACTTTAGCTATCTAGAAATGTTAAAATGTACTTCATGTGGTTTTTAAAAATAGGCCTAAAATAAACCTGATCCTTGGACCTCTTAAGAGATGATATTTATTTTAAAAATATATTAGAGTATTTCAATCAAATTTATACTGGGGGGAGGGGATTGTAGCAATTCTTTGATGTAGTGAAAGGTCAAACTAAAAAAAATCTCCAGTTGAGGTATATTAAAAGAGGGATGTGGGCATTGGACAAGAGAGTATAAAAAGTTCTCTCCCTTCACCCCCATACCAATTCCATGTGAGTGAAAAGTGTGATTTCTTTGCACTTGGTGGAATGTTGACATCATGTGGAATGCAGTACCTACATCTAACCTGGAGACCTGGGGAGTCTGTTCCGCCATCTAGGAGCATGTTGGGTTGTTCTCTGTCAATATAACTGTCTCCATCATTTTTCACATGCTAGTTCATAAAGAATATTTGTATCCTATTGTTTTATTTCCATCAGTCCCATCCACAATCCTGTTGACCCATATTACAGAAGTAATTTCCGGCAGGATACAGTAAAAGGGAGGGAGCAGCAAGAAAAATTAATGGTAATAATGATGGTCATTTGGACATGTCACTTCTGCCCATTTCTGCAAATCTCTATAAATCCAAAGAAAGTTCTTAAGATGCATACTGGTGCCCTGCAGAATTCTCTTCTGAAGTGATTTTTTCATCCTCCAAATGTATTTAATTTCTATTTCTCATCTTCCATTCTCTTGATGTTCATTTTCTTTATTAATATTTACTTTGCTAGTCAATTTAATACGTATGTATTGTTTAGGCTTCTAAGCCTAGCTGAAAAGCCCTCCCCTTCCCCCTTCAGTTTGACCCAAATCAATTAGATAATTAGTTGGGTCACTTTTATAATGTCCTATATAAGACAATTGAGTTGTAAAACACGAAGATATTATGACCTTTGTATTTTAGGACTCATCAGTGAAGGAGCTCAGCACTTTGAATCAAGAAAACTCAGGTTCAAATCCTGTCTCAGTTATGTTTCAACTCTCTTCCTTCTCCAAATCCTTGAGCTTCCATTTTCCCATCTGTCAAATCTTGAAGAACTCTACCCATTTCCCTTCTATCTCCTCCTTGAAGACCCTCCTTGTTCTTACTTGCTGCTTCCTTTCCCTGTGTCTTTGGTCAATGGTGCTGAGTGACCCACCAAGGGAGGGTTCTGATATACTCAAATTTCATTTCAACTAACAGCATGAAGAGTTTTGAGGTGCCAGTTACAACCAAAAAGAAACATTACAGGTATTCCTGAAATTGACTTTAATAAGGTTTCACACAACAATCTGCCTTTTTCAAAACCTAAATGTTACATTTCTAAGCTACATAAAAATAAAAAGCTTCTGCACAGCAAAAGAAACCATCAACAAAACAAAAAGAGAGCCCACTGTATGAGAGAACATATTTGGCAATGATACATCTGATAAAAAGTTAATATTCAAAATATATGAGGAACTCATACAACTTAACAAAAAGGAAGATAAACAATCTAATTTTAAAAAATGGGCAAAGGGTCTGAATAGACATACAGATGACCAGGAAGCATATGAAAAAATGCTCAAAGTCACTAATCATCCCAGAGATGCAAATTAAAATGACAATGAGGTACCATCTCATACCTGTCAGAATGGCTACCATCAAAAAATGACGAATGTTGGTGAGGATGTGGAGTAAGGGGAACTCTAGTACACTGCTGGTAGGAATGTAGGCTGGTGCAATCATTACAGAAAAAAATATGGAGCTTCCTCAAAAAATTAAATATGGTTCTGCCATTTGACCCAGTGATCCCACTTCTAGCACATTAGCTGTTTCTTAGGAAATGAAGGGCTACAGTCTTATAGGACTTCAGAAATGAAATGACTGCTCTCTAGGTGGATACTGCCTGAAAGTCTGAATTCCTGCTAACATGCTAACTATGTGCCACCTTCCAAAACTCTAATCAGAAATATAATGCTACCCACTTAAAAAAAATCTCTCTGTGATGCTTAGTATTGGGTTACTTCTGACCACCAGTATGAAGAAATATATTTTTTAAAATGCCAACTGTTTCCTTTTCCTTAACCTTTCTCTTAAGTAACCATTCCATCCTCTGATTATGGTATTTTTGGGGACATTTGATGTTTTCTGCTCTTGACTTCACCTTGTCCTTAGATAACTGTCTACCTAAGATAAACAAGAAACTTAATTAATATAAAAGTACATTAATTTCAAATGACTTACTAAGGTATCAAGTGATTATTATCAAATTAGATCATATGGACAAACACAAACTCAGATCCAATAAACTTGGAGAAATTATAAGATAGGGTTTGATTTTAAGTGGCTTAAAAATTTAGTATAAGTATTAATGATCATTTTCCTAATATTGAATGACAACATGATTATTTTATTTTGTTGTATGCATCTCAAATAGACCCTTAAAAAGCAAAGCCATACAATGATAAGGTGAATCAGACAGTTTTCAAGTATGAAAATAAACATTTCTGTGGCTGTCAATATTGAATTAAAGAGCCTATTTCTGAGAGATGGGTAAGAATTTTTGAGGAAAAGATTTTTTGAAAAACAAAATTATGCTAGAGAGGAGAGATGTCAGATCTTCTTGAATTTTTGGACTCAGATATAAATCAATTTATCTAAATATAGGAAACATTGCTGGTAATTGAAAATGCTAATTCTCATGAGAACTAATTGTTTGGGAGAGATGTGTCTGGACAATATTTTATTTGTTTTGAAAGGACTTTGAAGGCTAAATGACAAAACTGTTTCTGCTTTGATTGTAATGCCAACATACTTTTATTTGATGCAAGCCAGGAGGGAAATATGCTTAGTCAGGAGGGAAATATGCTTCCTTAATGAGAGACTTTCTGGCTCAGGGAAGGAACAAATGACAGTTTCAAGCTTTCTCCATATTCTGAAGTGAATGTAAGAGTATGTGACGTTCTTCCTAGGGTTCTGCATTGACTAGGTATTCAGGTACAGCTTAGAGAAGACCCTCCAAATATGAATGAACTCTCAAAATGTATGAGATCTTAATTCAGGGTTGCCAGCAGAAAGGAAGAAATAATAGCTGGGCTACCAAGTTGGTTACACTGGATAACTGATTCTGAAAGGAGATTGTTCTCTACTGCCATTTAAGGAGATGCACTTTGAATGGAGCTAATGACACATTTCAGTTGCAAGGATCAATAAAGTGCCTTTTAATTTTCTCAGAGATGAATTAAAGTTTCCCAGCTGGAAATGGAAATGAAAAGAATTTGAAGCTTTTCAGGGAGAAAGAATTATATCATTTCAAGATTAGAAGGAAAAGGTGGCCAGCATTGGGGGAGGAGGAGAAACATTGATTAGGCAGCCAGCATAGATCAGGAAGCAAGCTATGTGCTCAGTACCAGTTCTTCGATTTAATTTTGAAACCCCTTTACCAGCTCTATGTTATTATCCTAACTTGACTGACGAACTCAAAGATTGGAATGGCCTTCCCAAGGTTACATAGCTAATAGGCATGTGTGAAGACCCTTTATTCTTTACTATTTCTGTCTAATAGAGAACAAGTCACACTCCCAGTAGTTCAACCAGAACTGATGAGAGCTTTGGTTTCCTTCCCTACTTTCATCCCCCAAATAAGCACACTGGATTTGCATGTTCAAACAGGCCATGTTTCTGGGTTTAGGGTTGAGTCCTTGGTATCTATATGGATAGCACATGGCTTCCCTGGGTGGCCCACTCTATAGGACAAAGCTTTTAGTAAGTCCCGGCACTCCTTTGGTTAAGCTTATTAACCTTCTCTAATGCTCTAGTCCCCACCTATGGATTCCTGAAGGGACCCTGGCTCCTTGCATGGTTCTCTCACCTACCCTGCCTTGCAGCTATGTAAGTGTCTTTGTTCTGCTTGTTTCCAACCACCACAGGTTTCCACTATAAAGCTCATATTTTGAGTGGTTGACTAAAAACATCCAACATCTGAATGTCTCTCACTGAAAACCTCTATCAGTTAAGTCTGCTATTCATAAAAACCACCAGTAAATAATTCCCTTTGGAAAGTAAGACCGTTTGTCTTTGAACATTCCAGTCTTTAGAAACTGCTTCTTTATATGGAACACAAATGTGTTGAGTTTCCTCATAGCTTTTACCCAATAGTCCTGGTTTTCAATGAAATTAACTAATTTTTTTTTCAAAGGCTCACAGCAAGTATGGGAAAGAATTAACCAGCATTCCTCACTGCAGTGAATGATATAAGGCTTCAGAGTTGAGTCAAGTTCCAGACTCAAACTGATATTCATTTATTCATTCAAAAATACACTTTCGAGTTTCTTTTTTATTTTTTATATTCTTTATTTTATTGTGTTACATATACACATATCTTCCCATTGCCCACCCTCCCATGCATTCCCCAACCCCCCAGTGTCTTGTGTTCATTGATTATACTTATATGCATGCATACAAGTCCTTTGGTTGATCTTTTATCTATCCCACCTCATCTTCCTGCTGTAATTTGACAGTCTGTTTGATGCTTTACTGCCTCTGTATCTATCCTTTTGTTCATCAGTTTATAATGTTCTTTATTATTCACAAATGAGTGAGATCATGTGGTGTTTCTTCTTTATTGACTGGCTTATTTCACTTAGCATATGGCTCTCCAGTTCCATCCAGGTTGCTGCAAATAGTAAGAAGTCCTTCTATTTAATGGCAGCATAGAATTCCATTGTGTAGAGGTACAATAGTTTTCTGATCCACTCATCTGCTGACAGGCACCTAGGTTGTTTCCAAATTGTAGGTATTGTAAATTGTGCTTCTATGAACATAGGGGTGCGTAAATCCTTTCTGATTGGTGTTTCTACTTTCTTAGGATATATTCCTAAGAGTGGGATTGCTGGGTCAAATGGGAGTTTCATTTTTAGTTTTTTGAGGAAACTCCATACTATTCTCCACAGTGGCTGCACCAGTCTGCATTCCCACCAACAATGAACAAGGGTTCCTTTTTCTCCACATCCTCGCCAACACTTGTCGTTTGTTGATTTGTTGATGATTGCCATTCTGACAGGTGTAAAGGTATCACATTGTCGTTTTGATTTGCATCTCTTGGGTAATTAGTGACTTTGAACATGTTTTCATGTGTCTCTTGGCCTTCCTTTTGTCATCTTTTGAAAAGGTTCTATTTAGGTCTGTTGCCCATTTTTTTTTATTGGATCCTTTTTCTTCCTTTTATTAAGTTGTATAAGTTGGCTGCAGATGTTGGAGATTAAACCTTTATCAGTGACAACATTTGCAAATATGTTCTCCCATACAGTGGGCTTTCTTGTTGTTTTGTTGATGGTTTCCTTTGCTTTGCAAAAGCTTTTTATTTTGATGTAGTCCCATTTGTTTATTTTTTCTTTAGCTTCCATTGCCTTTGGAGCAGTATCAGTGAAGAAGTTCTTTTGACATGTGTCTGAGATTTTGCTGCCTGTGGATTCCTCTAGTATTTTTATGGTTTCCCATCTAATATTTAAGTCCTGTATCCATTTTGAGTTTATTTTTGTATTTGGTGTAAGTTGGTGATCCAGTTTCATTTTTTTTGCATGTATCTGTCCAATTTTCCCAACACCATTTATTGAAGAGACTGTCTTGGCTCCATTGTATGTTGATGCCTCCTTTGTCAAATATTAATTGAGCATAGTGGTTTGGGTGGATATCTGGATTCTCTATTTTATTCCATTGGTCTATATGTCTGTTCTTGTGCCAGTACCAGGCTGTTTTGAGAACAGTTGCTTTGTTATATAGTTTGAAATCTGGTATTGACATTCCACCTACTTCATTCTTCTGTCTCAGGATTGCTGTGGCTATTTTCGTGTTTTTTTTTGTTTTTGTTTTGTTTTTTGTTTTTTGTTCTAGATGAATCTTTGAAGAGTTCTCTCTAGGTCTGTGAAATATGTCGTTGGTATTTTAATGGGCAGTGCATTGAATCTATAGATTGCTTTGGGTAGTATGGACATTTTAATGATGTTGATTCTCCCAATCCATGAGCATGGTATGCTCTTCCATCTCTTTACATCTTCCTCTATCTCTTTTTTCAGTGTCCTGCAGCTTTTTGCATATAGGTCTTTTACCTCCTTAGTTAGGTTTATTCTTAGGTATCTTAATTTTTTTGGTGTGATGGTAAATGGAATTGCTTTATTAGCCTCTCTTTCTGTAATTTCACTACTAGTGAAATTAGATTTCTTGGCATTAATTTTGTATCCTGCTAGATTGCCGAATTCATTTATTAAGTCAATTAGTTTTGGGATGGAGTCCTTTGGGTTTTTTATGAATCATGTCTTCTGCAAATAAGGACAGCTTTACTTCTTCTTTTACAATTTGGATGCCTTTTATTTCTTCTTCTTATCTAATTGCAATGGCTAATACTTCCAGTACTATGTTTAACAGGAGCGGTGAGAGTGGGCATCCCTGTCTTATTACTGTTCTTAGGGGAAATGGTTTTACTTTTTGCCCATTGAGTATCATGTTAGCTGTTTGTTTATCATATATGGCTTGTATGATGTTGAGGTATGATCCTTCTATTCCCACTTTGCTGAGAGTTTTTATCAAGAAAGCTTGTTGGATTTTGTCAAATGCTTTTTCTGCATCAATTGATATGACTATGTGATTTTTATCTCTCAATTTGTTTATGTGATATATCAGATTTATTGATTTGTGGATATTGTACCATCCCTGCATTCCTGGGATGAATCCTACTTGGTCATGGTGTATGATCTTTCTGATGTACTGCTGGATCTGATTTGCTAGAATTTTGTTGAGTATTTTGGCATCTTATGACCCAACATATGATCTATCTTTGAAAATGACCCATGTGCAGTGGAGAAGAATGTATGTTCTGTGGCTTTGGCGTGAAATGTTCTGAAGATGTCAATTAATTCCATCTGGTCTAGTGAGTCATTTAGGATTGATGTTTCTTTGCTGATTTTTTGTTTAGAGGATTTGTCCAGTGGTGACAGTTGGGTATTAAAGTCTCCTACTATGATTGTATTGATGTGAATCTCTCCCTTAATATCCTCCAGGAGTTTTTTTTTTTTTTTTAATGTATTTAGGTGCTCCTATTTTGGGTGCATATATGTTTACCAGAGTTATTTCTTCTTGTTGGATTGTTCCCTTTAGTATTATGAAGTGGCCTTCTTTATCTCTTGTTATGCCCTTCACTTTGAGATCTAATTTGTCAGATATAAGTATTGCAACCCCAGATTTTTTTTTTTCATTTCTATTGCCTGAAATACCATGTTCCATCCCTTCACCCTCAATCTGTGTGCATCTCTTTTTCTGAGGTGGGTTTCTTGCAGACAGCAGATATATGGATGATGTTTTCTTATCTAATTGGTTACCCTATGTCTTTTGATTGGAGCATTTAATCCATTTACATTTAAAGTTATTATTGATAGGTACTTTTTAGTCTTTACCCCAGAGTTTCTTCTTCACTTTCTATTTCTTTTTTTTACAGCAGACCCTTTAGAATTTCTTGCATTGCTTGTTTGGTGGTAATATATTCCCTTAGTCCTTTTTTGTCTGTGAAGTTCCTGATTTCACCTTCAAATTTGATTGAAAGCCTTGCTGGGTACAGTATTCTTGGATTCAGACCCTTCCTTTGCATGACTTTGTATATTTCATTCCATTCCCTTCTGGCCTGATGAGTTTCTGTTGAGAAATCAGTTGCTAGTTTGATGGGGGTTCCTCTGTAGGTGACTTTTTGTTTCTCTCTGTCCACTTTTAAGATTCTTAGTTTTTCATTGGTGTTTGCCAATTTAATTATAATGCACCTTGGTGTCATTTTTTTGGGGGTTCATTTTGCTTGGGACTCTGTGATCTTCTTGGATTTGTATGGGTTTTTTTCTTTCCTATATTGGGGACATTTTCTGTCATTATTTCTTCTTCAAACAGGTTTTCTATTTCTTGCTCAGTTTCCACTCTTTCTGGAACCCCAATTATGTGGTTGTTGTTTTGTTTCATGTTATCCCAAAGTTCCCTTCGGCTCTCCTCTTGCTTTTTAATTTGTTTTTTTCCCTTGAAGCTGCTGTAGTTGGGTATTTTTTCCTACTTTGTCTTCTAGCTCACTGATGTGGTTCTCTGCTTCTTCTAGTGTACTTTTGATGCTTTCTATTGAGTTCTTTATAGCAGTGATGTTGTTTTTCATTTCTTTTTGCTTCTTCTTCCTTTCATCTTGGGTCTTCTTCATTTTGTCTTGGTTCGTCTTCATTTCCTTTTGGCTCTTACTCACATTGTCGATTTTGTCTTCCATTATTTTCAGCCACCTTATGACCATTTTTCTGAACTCTTTCTCTGGCAGGTCTATTTCTTCTTCTATTTCGTTTACTTCCTTTTCTGGTGATACCTGCTTTTCTGTCATATGCAGTCTTTTTCTTCGTCTGCCCATGGTCTTTCTTCTCCGGGTGTCTGGTTATGTTGCTCTTTCTCCTACGTTGATTTAAAAGGCACAAACTAGTACACGACAGGTACAACACAAAGGGTCTTTCTGTGTGACCTGTGGAGCTCCTCTGAGTCCCAATGTTTACGCCGATTGGATAGCGGTGTTGTGGGTCCCCCGGCTGTTTGGTGGGTGCTGCAGCTGTAGCTTTTCAGACCTCCCTAGACATTCACTTCCCTTTGTAAGATGGCAGGTCTCCGCATTTGCGCTCATGGCTCCGGCAGACAAAAACTCCGTGGCAGTGGGGCTGCCTGGTCAGGGGAGCCCCTCCAGCAGTCCCCAACCTTCTCCTGGAGGATAACTGACTCTTAACTTGCCAACAAACACTGCCAGTGTGACTTTCAGCTGCTCTCTCTGTCTGCCCAGCAATATGGCTCCAGACACGTCCGTCTATTCTGCCACCATTTTTCTTTTTTCTCTCGAGTTTCTAATAGATGCTGAATGCAGTTAATAATTGCTTGGTGGTCATCAGTAGACAGAAGGCATAAGAAATAACCTAATCTCTATTTTATAAGAAAAATGTTTAAATCTTTGAAGACACGTTCCTTTTTACTATTTAGCCATCTTTAGGCTTACAGATTTAATACGTCCTGTTCTTTCCATTTATGACATCATCATCTTTTACAAAGGTCTCATTAGCATATAAGTTGCAAGAAGTTATGGGCATGTTGCTTTGCTCATCACTGCATCCCCAGTGTCTAACAAATAGAACACTCATGCATAGTTGAAAATATGAATACATCTTGCTTATTTCTGGAATAATCCTTTCTAATTTGTGCTGGAATTTGAACTGATTCTCTTTAGCTGGAATTTATAAGTTTACTTCCTGTATAATGATAGAAATCTTTTACATTAATGGGCAATGTGTTATTTTAAGGAAACTATAGAAAATACGTGTATGAGTAGTCTTATGTCAAAGATAGACATTAAAAACAAAACAAAGCACTAAACTTACAACAATAGACAAATATCCTTGAACCAGTGAAAACAAGGTATGCAAAGCATCTAAAAAGAGTTTCAGATACCAGGAGCTTTAGGTTTATTTGTCCAAGTGAAGAATTTCTCAGAAGAGCAAACTCCATCATAAATGATTTTGTTATTATAGGCAATATATCTTGAGCTGTAGCTCTCAGCAATAGAACCTACCATTTCTGCATGAATGAACATACTTAAAATATTTAATTTTTTCCTTTGAAGCTATAGTAATAAATTATTTATTACTCTTCTATTGTCCTCTGGTATCTCTTAAAACATTATAGCATTACATATTTTGTATTATTTCACTTTTTTTTTTGCATGACTTAGCTTCCTCCAAGTAAATTTAATTTTTGTAAGAAATGCAGTGGGTTCTCCTTCTTTATGGATTTATTGAAGTCTGCAAGGACACTATTGTGTTAGACAGGGCCAAAATGCTGTACCAAATAGACTCTCAGATATAAAATTACATGAAGCAATTTACCTTATATCCTATATTGTACTCATTTCACCGAGCTTGGTGTTCCTGTTCATAAGCATGTGAATTCAGGGCCAGTTTGTTTTTAGTGTGTAGTTCTTCCCTCTCTAAGATTTTGTTGCCTACTACCTCAAGTTTGCAGAAGCTGAAGGAGCCTAGAGGAGTTGTATCTCATTTTTAAAATTTGGCTCACAAATACAAAGGTCATTTGCAATCAGTGTTGTGGGAGAAATGAGTGATATGCCCACACTAGAGTCAGAGCCATGTAGTAATTTGTTCTTGGGAAGTCACCTTGCAGACACAAGTCTGTATTTGAGAAGGCCAACAGGGATTTTGATGGACAGATAGCTGTCTCTGCTAAGCACAATATGGGGTTTAACAAATATTTGTTGAATCATTTATATCAACTTAAAAATTAAATTGCTGTTAGTTCTCCTTGGAATAGTGCTTTTATACCTCTGTTAGAAATTTTAGAAAATGCTGTAGTAGTGTGCACAAGACAAAGCAATTCTTCAACAATGATTTGAAAAATTCCCGATGTTTATCTAGAGAGATGTGGAGCCACTTAATATTATTAATTGCTAACAAATGAATAAGATTTACAAGAATTATCAAAGCTTAAATCTCCAGACAATCAATCCTCACACAAGAAAATTTATTATGCAATTATGCTTATTTCTATCAGGGTTCCTATAGCGCAATCACTGCTCGCTATTAAATTTTTATTGCACATTTAATTTATCTTTCTCTCTACTGGGAAAATGTATTAGAGAATTCATTTACACTAGCATCACCTCCCCTTTTATTTTACTCACTTCTTCTCCCCCCAAAATAGATAAGAATATATTTGTGCCTGGATATTAATTATACAGGAGCTGAGAAGAGAACAATGCTTGCTGCTGTCTGAAAGAAATTATTCAGCTAAAATTAGCTTTATGGGGAACCAAGTGGGCTTCCATTAAAAATATCCATTTTAAGTGGTTTATAAAGAATTCTGGAAAAAAATCCATTTACAAGTTAAAGCTTGCTTTTCATCGATTAAAATAGAAAGTAATTTTAGTTTTCAAATATTAAAGGCAGACATCTTGTTAAAGGTTGAGGTTTGGGGGCTGTTTAGTTTATAAAGTGCTGAATTGAAAATTGACTTTTATGTTTCTGAAGGTATACCTTTTATGTGCAAAGCTTAACAATCTCTTTCCCTACTTCTCTGTCTGCCCCAAGAGTTATATACAGTCGGATTAAGAGTAAAACAATAATACAGGACACAGAAAATACCTTTTACATCACTAATGCTTCTTTTTCAATAGGGCCAAATTCAGTGGAAAAATTCTCAGCTTTGGTGCAGTGGAATCCTCTTAACTTTGGGGAAGATTTCTAGCTCTTGGGCCTAATTCACTAAGACAGTCGGCTTGTATTATTGATTAATCTGAAGCATTGGTTCCTCAAAGGATTTCATAAAAGCTATTTTTCTCACATGGAAAACCTACCTAACTTTTGTTTGTATTTTGAGTAAGAGGCCAAACATGACAAAATATCAGTGATTCACTTCTAATGCCAAAAATGAGGTTATTATTTTCCCCCTCTGACTGCTGTCATGACTACAAATGCCTTCATTCCCATTCACTGAGAGCACACTCCTAGGCCATGTCATCTACATATTTGACTATTTCCTTATGGACTTTGACATTAATGCTCTGGAGGGCAGTGTAATTAGTGCTCTAGAAGCCGTAGGAGTACTTGTATGCATAACCAGGGACCATAATGTGCTGAAGGCCTAGAGTGGAGGACGAGGGGGGGCAAGAAGGGGTCAAGGAAAAAAAAAAGGGGACAACTGTAATATTTTAAACAATAAAGATACATTAGAAAAAAGAAGCCAATAGGATTTTTATCAGTTGTTTACTGGGTTTTGATACTGTTCAGTAGCTGGGGTTTAGTTTATGAATAATTTTTTCAACTTTCCCTCATTACCTGATTGTACAGTCAGTCCAGGAAGACTGAGCGCCCCACCGAAAGTGAACTGCTTTCCCCATTCATGTTCTGAGGGCACTGTCTGGAAGATCATGCATGGTAGTCAGCCACAGCACACCATCCATCAGGGCCTCTGCTTTGGTGGTGGCATGCTGTGGGAGCATGTTCTGAAAAGTCTTATAGCCTCAGAAACATCTGGAGCAAATGCTTCCTTTGGTATGGATCACTGTTGGGTAGAATGTCAGGGCCAGGGCATCACAGGCAGGAAAGCGCTGCACATTTCTCCAAGTACCAACCAGCACCTGGTGCTTAGTAGGAGTTTAATAATTGTCTCTGTGCTAGCACTTTGATAGATGTGTTCTAAGAGTTGTGATAATAATTTGATAACTTTGTCCTGAGCTTTCACCTCCAAGACTGCTTTAGAAACACACACACACACATACACACACACACACACACACACACACACATCTTAAACTGCTCTTAACAGGGTTCACTGGTTATAATTGAATCCTACTCAAACTATGGTATCCCTCTACCCTACCACCATGCTTATCCATAGGGAATACATTACAAGACTCCCAGTGGATGCCTGAAACTGCAGATAGACCCAAAGCCTAAATATATTATATATTTTTATACATATGCATTTGTGATAAAGCTTAATTTAAAAATTAGGCACAGTAAGAGATTAACAATCTATAATAATAAAAGTGTAATATGCTAATTAAACCAGACATCCTTCCAGACAAAGCTGAGGCTGTGAGGGAAGCCTGGTTCGGGGTGCCTGCTGGTGGCCAGAGGGAAGCCATTGCTGGCAGACAGAGGAAGGAAGGCCTACTCTTGTATAAATTTCATGCATGGGGCCTCTAGTAACAAATAATAAAATAGAACAATTATAATAATACTAGAGGCCCATTGGACAGATTCATGCACCTCTACCTGGCCCGTGGGGATCAGTGGAGCTCCTAGCCACCACAGCCTGGCATTACCCTCCAGCTCATTAGGCTCCAGCATGCTGTCTATGTTGATCCCTCATAGCAACAAGTAGTGCAGTGTCGGAAACCAAATATTGTTCTCACTAGATGGATGTAAACAGGAAGCCAGAAGGCGGGTCAACCTTAATTGCTCTGAAAGGTCAGAGCTAATTACTCACTGTTTTGTTGAAACATTATTGGTTGAAGCAACCTCTATGTTTGTTTCTTGTTAATTTCTGTTTTTGTTATTTCCTGCCTAAAGGCTAGGGGTGTGTCCCAAAGCCTTAATAAAAGGGAGAAAAAGGCCAGAGCAAGGGGCAGTCCTTTCCACTAGAGGAAGGCTCCCGCCTGGCCCCCCAATATCGCCAAATTAATGCTTTCTAGTCTCTCATTTCGTTTGCGTGCGGCCTCCTTCAGAACCCGAACCCTGACCCGGGAACCCTGAACCACGCAGGACGTGGAAAGAGGTTCCCACAGTGCAGGAAGTGACAGGGGGCTGGAGAGCCGCTCCTGCTCATCCCAGCCCCACTGAGCCTGCTGTCACTGCCACTCAGGCATGCAGGAGGAGTGTCTGTGGGACAGGCTTGCACCTCCACAACTGCCCTTGCCAGCTGTGAACCGGGTGTCTGGCAGCCATCTGTCAGCTGAGTGGGAGTGCACTGAATGAACACCAGGGAGGAGTTCCTGCATTGAGTGTCTGCTCCCTGATGGTCAGTGTGCATTATGGCTACCAGACCCTTGTCACCATTTGGTTGTCAGGTGCTTAGGCTTATATAATATAAGGGTGACTTGAACATAAGCACTGTGATACTGGGACATTCAGTTTGGAAACTGAAGCAACTACTAAGGGACCAACACCTGGGGGGAGTATGTGGTGGGAAGATGCTGGACAAAGGGATGAATCATGTCCTGTGCAGCACAGAGCAGAATGAGGGGGATTTCATCACACTCTCAGAATGAAGTTCAATTTAAAACTTATAAATTGCTTATTTCTGGAATTGTTCATTGAATATTTTAAGACTGAACTTGACTGCAATAACTGGAACCATGAAAAGCCACAGCTAAAGGGGAATGAATTACTGTAGTCCAAGGTGAAGGAGGTGATTGTTTTAAGAATAGAACAGGCTATGTGGGGATGGGCAAGTTGGTAATTGAGAGTGTTCCTCCATCTTTCACGAGGTCTAGGGATCCTATCCTAGGCTTGCTTTACATACTTGCTTTATTTCTTTAGTTTTCATTCACAGAAATACTCTCTCTCGAGTTTATGTCCTCTGCTTCCAAATTAATTTAACTTGCAAGTAACTTTGTTGTATATGGTTCTGACTACAGCCTTGACTCTACATAAAGATTAGTTTAAACACATACCATCAAGTGTGTTCAGTTTTCATGAATTTTTGTTCAAGTTCTGAAGTTCAGGTAGTGCCAGGAATATGTAGCCTGCCAAGCGGTAGTCTTCTAAAATTGGGGTCAGTTACAGTTAGTTGAAATTCTTAGCATGGTAGTCATTTATAGGGCTAGGTGACTTACTTTGTTATTTCATTTTAAACCATGAATAGTTTCATTATTATTTGAGCATTTGTGAAAGAAAACATAAAAAAGAATTACAGAAAAGATTTTGCAAAATATATTTTAGATAAAAATGAAATAAAAGAGGATTTTTGTTTGTTTCTTGTGCTCTAAAAGATTTTTCTGGGTAGAATGTAATTTATATGTATTCTGAAATTAAATTAACAATATAATGTGCCTAAAAGCAAATCATTTTTTCTCCTTTCTTATGTAAATGTTATGCAAATATTGAAATAATAATAATAAATATTGAAAAAAATATTGGTTTTAAAGGCTATCATGTGATTGATCTTCCCAGGGTACTGTTTTTCATTTTATTTTTTAGTACCTGTATTTTTGAGGCTTGTCATGGTTGCCTCTGGCCCTCCTAGCAAGTTTGACCCCATGTAATCTCCAAAAGACATGCTTGTGGGTTTGCCCAGCTCCTGTGCAAGGGAATTAACTGGGTGCTCTGAATCTCTAGCTCACATTCTCCCCTGTCAAGGGAGGCCTTGGATAGCAGATCAACTATGAGGAAAAGGGGTGGGAGGAAGGGGGTGACTACTGCAGACCATCCTTTTCTCTGCCTGGATGATAGCTGTCATCTTCTTACAGTCTGGGGGGTGGGTGGGAGAGAGAGGAGGAAATAGAGCCAGAGACTGGAGTAGATGCTGATCCTTTACCAAGCTGTGCTGTGTTTTAGTTTGATTTCCTCCTAGCATGCTGCCTCCGTGCAGAGCTACAGAATGCCTTTCTGCTCTGGTTTGGCAGCATTAATCTAAAGAACATATTTAATACAAACAAACAATATGGAAACAGATCATAAATACAGAGATCAGACTGATGGTTGCCAGAGGGGAGAGGAGTTCGGTAGTTGTGTGAAAAAGGTGAAAGGGATAAGAACAAAAAATTGGTGGTAGTCACAAAATAGTCACAGGGATATAAAATACAGGACAAGGAATGTAGTCCATAATCCTATATAATAAAGATGTAATAAGCAGACATTGTCCATGCACTGAAAAGTTCCTTGTTTAATTCCAGGTCAGGGCACATGCCCAGGTTTCAGGCTTGATCCCTGATAGGGGGACATGGAGAGGCACCTGGAAGCCTTGGGTTTGCTAAGTTTTGCTTCAGCCTGGAGCTCAAACTCCCTTCCCACTGCCCTGTGTCTATAGTGGATATCCACTCAGCAGCGGGCTCCGAGACATTCTAATGCAGGACAACTGCTGCTGTCAGCCAAGAATGAATGCATGAGGCCCCAGGTGGAGGCCACAGTCTCCTGGTAAGCTGTCTCCCTTGCTTGATTCCAGGTGCCCAGGGCAGTGACACTCCTAGTGGGGCAGTCTCAGCACACCAGTGAGAGATTTCAAGGTCTAGGAATCCCTGGCCACAGCTGCTGCCAAGCACACTGAGAATAACTGCCATTGAGGTGGCTATGTGAACAAAGGGCTCACCTTGGAAGCTGATCTGATGTTGCTTGCTATTAGTTGCTCCTATTTCTTCTTGCTCAGCATTGCTTTCTGGACATTTCTTTCCCTGTTGAAGATCCTGAGCACCCCACCCAGCAAGGACTGACTGACAAAAGAGGGAGCCAATAAGAAGAGATTTTTATCTTATAACCAAGTGTCCACACTTAATTCAGAGGATGACTCTGAAATAAGCTTTCACGACTAAGGGAAGTGGCCCAAATCATTGTCTCTTTGGGCCTAGACTGACTTCTTTCTCTGATGATTTGCATGGTGGTTTCCTGAAGTGCCACCATTGGGTATAGAGATTCTAAGCATTGCAACTTCCCCAAACTTGAAGGTTTTCAAGTTAGAAATAGAGTTAAAAAGAGAGAGAGAGAGAGAGACTACAGAAGGAGGATCATTGTAATGTAAATTCCAGCCACTCTACAAGGTTTATATTATCTCATTTCAAGGAAACCATCTGCTGCTCTAGCTCTACACACTGATACTATCTTCTTTAATATCCATAGGTCCTACAATTGTACTGTGTAATGTGTGACTTAAATTGTACAGCTTCAGGTCTTTTCTAAGTCTTTAAACATTATAACATTTGTCTTTAAATTGGTGTGTAGGTTTTTGGAGCAGAGGCCATGTTTACCTGGAAAAAAAAAAGTGAAGTGGGTTGAGCCTTGAGCAGTTTTTCAGAGGTTCAGTTACAAGCTCCAAAGTAAGCATGACAAAATGCACACCATTGGAGTGAGTCTTATTGATGCTGATATGAAAAACATTATTGACTTATTCGAGCCTCTGAATCATTCTAGAAAGTGATTTGAGGCAACTTATCTGTACCTATCTTGTTATCTGCATGCATAGACATAATGGGGTACAATTTGAAAAGGAAGGTGAGGAAATGGCAGCAAAGGGGAAATGAAATCATGACTGGAGGATAAACAGAGAAAAAGTTTGATGACATATAATGAATATCATAAGGCACTATTCAAGCGCTGCAGATGAGCCTGCAACTTGCATGTAAATTTACCAGCAACCACACAAAGGGGAAGCACAATCTGTTGCAAAAATTATGGTTCCCATAAAATAAAAACTAAGCAAAGGCCAGGGAAGCCTGCGGTTTCTGGTTTTGATTTCCCAGTGACCTACAACTCATGATTCCCCAGACGAGGCACTGACTTAAGGCTGTCACTGCCACCATTTTAAAAAAGATACTGATTTCTCAGCATCACCAGTGTATGCTAGTAGCATGTAGTTCAATAGAAGTAGCTCTATGAGGGCATAAAACAGTGCATCGTGCAGTAATATTTTTCTTGCTGAAACCAAGAGTACAGAGATTTTATGTGCTTTGTATATCAATAAGCATTGATAATCAACCCAGTGGTGGGAAACTTTGACAAACTATCACTGAAGGTATGAAGCACAGTTGAATAGAATATTGTTGAAGGTATTACATAAGTCTTCTTTTTCCCCCCCATTTATGCATATAAGTTCATTGGTTGGCTTTTTTCCCACCCACTCTCCCCTGCATTCCCTGTGAGGTTCAACAGTCTGTTCCTGGTTCTATGACTCTGGGTCTATTTTTGATCATTAGTTTATTTGGTTAATTAGATTCCCACATTTGAGTGAGATCATGTGAAAGTTGTCTTTCTCTGGTTTATTTTGCTCAGCATAATACTTTCCAGGTCCATCTATGCTGTTGCAAAGGGTAAGAGTTATTTCTTTTTTATTGCCATATAGTATTCCATTGTGTAAATGTACCATTGTTTTTGTTGTTGTGGTGGTTGTGGTTGTGGTTGTTGTTGTTTTTTAATCCACTCATCTGCTGATGGGCACATAGGTTGTTTCCAACTCTAGCTATTATAAATTTCCTTGCTATGAACATAGGTTTGCATATATTCTTTCAGATAAGTGTTTCAGGTTTCTTAGAATATATTCCTAGAAGTGAAATAACTGTATCAAATAGAAGTTCTATTTTTAATTTCTTGAGGAAACTTCAGACTGTCTTTCACAGTGGTTGCACCAGTCTGCATTCCTACCAACAGAGCATGAGGATTCCCTTTTCTCCAAACCTCGCCAGCACTTGTGGTTGGTTGATTTGTTGATGATAGTCATTCTGACACATGTGAGGTGATATTTCATTATAAGTTTTATTTGCATTTCTCAGATTATTAGTGATTTTTTGAGCAATTTTTTCATATGTTTCTTGGCTTTCTGTATGTCCATTTTGGAGAAATGTCTACTAGGTCCTTTGCCCATTGTTTAATTGAATTGTTTGTCTTCCTTTTGTTAAGTTGTCTGAGTTCCCTATATATTTTGGACATTAACCCCATATCAGAGGAATCATTGGCAAATATGTTCTCCTATGTACTAGATTCTGTTATTATTTTGTTGATGGTTTCTTTTGCAGCGCAGAAGCTTTTTATTTTTATGTAGTCCCATTTGTTTATTTTCACCTTAATTTCTATTGTCCTAAGGGATATATCAGAAAACATGTTGCTATGAAACCTGAGAATCAACAACATTAAAATGCCCATGCTACCCAAAGCAATCAATAGATTCAATGCAATCCCTATTAAAATACCAAAAGCATATTTCACAGACCTAGAACAACACTTCAAAAATTTATATGGAACCAAAAGGACCCCGGATATTTGCAGCAATCTTGAGAAAGTAGAACAAAGTTAGAGGAATCACAATACCAGATATCAAGTTATATTACAAAGTCACAGTTCTCAAAACATCTGCTACTGGCAGAAGAACAGATATACAGATCAATGGAATAGAACGAAGCCTGGAAATCTACCCAAGCCACTATGCTCAATTAATATTTGACAAAAGAGGCAAGAGCTTACATTGGAGGAAAGACAGTCTCTTTAATAAATGGTGTTGAAAAATTGGACAGGTATATGCAAAATATAATAATAAAATAAAATAAAACTAGACCACCAACTTACACCATTTATAAGAATAAACTCAAAATGGATAATAGACTTAAATGTAAGAATGAAACCATAAAAGTCCTATAAGAAACCATAGGCACCAAAATCTCAGAAAGCTCTCATAGCAATATATTTACTGGTACATCTCATTATATGTATTTTTTAATTTCTTTTTAGACTTCTTTCACCCATAGATTATTTAGAAGTGTGCTGTTTATTTATCAGTTGTTTGAAGATTTTATTTTCTTTCTGTTATTGAATTCTGGTTTGAATTCATTGTAGTTAAAGAAAAAATTCAGCATGACTTAAATTTTTTAAAATGTGTCGAGGTTTATTTTATGGCCAGGATATAGTCTATGTTACTCTACAAGTAAACTTGAAAATAATCTGTATTCTGTGGGTAGAATGTTTTATAAACATAGAATGTTACCTGAGTTCTTCCATATCCTTGCTTATTTTCTTGTAGTTGTTTATAATTGTTAAAGAGAGTTGTTGAAGTCTCCCACTATAATTGTGGATTTGTCTCTTGTTCCTTTCAATTCTGCTAGTATTTCCTTTACATATTATACAGCTGTTTTTTGATGCATATACATTTATGATTGCTATGTCTTTTGTGTGTGTGTGTGTGTGTGTAGATTGAGTCTTTTATCATGTCCCACTTATTGGTATATTCATTGAATGCTTCTTGTATATGCTCTGAGCTGGGATCAAACCTGCAACATTGGCATATTAGAATAATACTCTAACCAGATGAGTTACCCTGCCAGGGTTGTGTCAAGATTTTTAATCTACTTTGCCAATATCTGTCTTTAAATTAATGCATCTGGTCCATTTACATTTAATATAATCCTTGATATGTTAGAGCTTATACTTACTACTTTATTTTTTGTTTTCTGTTTTTTCCTCTCTATATATATTTTATTTCTTGGTTTTGTTTTCCTACCTTCCTGTGAGTAACTGGGCCATTTTTTAGAATTCACTTCAATATGTTTAAGTATTTTTCGTGTATCTCTCTTTGTATAACATTTTCAGTCATTGCACTAGGTATTATGTATACATAATTTGTCATAATCTGAGTGGCATCATTTTACCATTTTGAGTGGAGTATAGAAATCTTACCTCAGTTTATGTAATTTTACCACCTCCCATTTAAAATATAATTGTTTTAAATATTTTTTTAAATATATTTTATTGATTTTTTACAGAGAGGAAGGGAGAAGGATAGAGAGTTAGAAACATTGATGAGAGAGAGAGACATCGATCAGCTGCCTCCTACACCCCCCGACTGGGGATGTGTCCACAACCAGGATACATGCCCTTGACTGGAATCAAACCTGGGACCCTTCAGTCTACAGGTCAATGCTCTATCCACTGAACCAAACCTGTTTCGGCTGTTTTAAATATTTTTTACATACACTTAGAACCATATGGAGTAGGGTTATAATTTTTTGTTTTAATTGTCAAACATAATTTAAAAAGGAGAAAACAAAATATTTTGTATTTATTTATATTTTGGCTTAGCATGTTATTTTATCTTTCAAGTGCTTTTCTTTTATTGTTTGTTTATTTAGAAAACTTCTTTTAGCTGCTTTTTTAGAGTACACTGCTAGAGACAAATTCTCTTAGTTTACCCTCATCTGATAATGTCCTAATGTTTCATTTATTCCTGAAGAATATTTTAACTAGGTAAGATCTTAAATTAATAATGTTTTCTTTTCAGCAATTGAAAAATGTGTAGCCATTTTCTTTTCATTTCCATGGTTTCTGATAAGAAATCATCTCATTGAATTAATTTTCCTGAATAAATAAAGTATCATTTTTTCTTTGTCTGATATAAATGATTTTTGTTGTCTTTACTTTTTAGAAATTAAATTATGATGTTTCTTGATTATGATTTGTTTGGGCTTTGGTCAGTGTCTTTAGTCTATGGCTTTATGTCTCTTGCTGAATTTGGGAAGTTTTCAGCCATTATTTCTTCAAATTTTCTTAAATTCTGCTCTTTTTAAAATATTCACTTTAGAGGACTCAGATTACATAAATGTTAGTTTTTTTTTGTTGTAGGTCTCTGAGGTTCTGTCATTTTGTTTTCAGTATATTTTTTCCCATTGTTTAGATTGGGTAATTTTTATTGTTTTGTCTTCCAATTCATTGATTGTTTCTCCTGTCTCCTCCATGCGATTAGCCTATATCTTAAGCATTTTCCCTTCAGTTATTGAATTCTTTTTACATAATTTTTAAAAATATATATTTTATTGATTTTTCACAGAGTGGAAGGGAGAGAGACAGAGAGTTAGAAACATCGGTGAGAGAGAGATACCAATCAGCCGCCTCCTGCTCGCCCCCCACTGGGGATGTGCCCGCAACCAGGATACATGCCCTTTTCCAGAATCGAACCTGGAACCTTTCAGTCCACAGGCCGACGCTCTATCCACTGAGCCAAACCAGTTTCGGCTTACATAAATTTTTAAATTAAAACATAGCCCTAGCCAGTTGGGCTCAGTGGATAGGGTATCAGCCTGTGGAATAAAGGGTCCCAGCTTCAATTCCAGTCAAGGGCACATACCCGGGTTGTGGGCTCCATCCCCAGTAGAGGGCATGCAGAAGGCAGCAGATCAATGATTCTCTCTCATCATTGATGTTTCTATCTCTCTCTACTTCTCCCTTCCTCTCTAAAATCAATAAAAATATATTTAAAATAAATTTAAAAGTATTTGTTGTTGTTTTAAAGCTACAACTATAAAATATTGATTTCTATTTTTTTGTGTATAAATACACATTTACTTTTATTATTAATACTTTTTTATAGCAGTTTTTGGTTTACAGAAAAATTGAGTGAAAAGTATAGTTTCCATATATCCTCTTTCCCCCAACATGTACAACCTCCCCACTATCAACATCCTAGACCAGGGTCGTACATTGACACATCATTATCAATCAAGGTCCATAGTTTATATTAGAGTCCACTTTTGGGGTTGCACATTCTATGGGTTTGGACATATGTATAATGACAGGTATCTACTACTATGGTATTTTATAAAATAGTTTTGTGGCAATAAAAATCCTCCCCGGTCTGCCTAAGCATCTTTTTCTTCTTCTAACCCTGGCAGCCACATTCTTTATTGTTTTGTCTTTTCCAGAATGTCATATAACTCAAGACTTACAGTATGATGACTTTTAGATTGGCTCTTTTACTTAGTAATTTGTATATACATTTCTTCCATATCTTTTTATGGCTTGGTAGCTTATTTATTTTTAGCACTGAATAATATTTTATTGTCTGGATGCATTATAATTTATTTATCTTTAATGAACTGAAAGACATCTTGGTTGCTTCAAAGTTTTGTAAACTATTAACAAAAATGCTATAAACATCTCATTCATGTGTTTGTGTGGACATACATTTTCAATTCCTTTGGGTAAAACAAAGGATCACAGTTGTTAGACTGTATGGTAAGAGCATATTTAACTTCATAAAAAACTGTCATATTGTCTTTTAAAGTGGCTGTATTATTTTGTGTTCCCACCAGCAATGTATGAGCGATTCTGTTGCTCCACATCCTTGTTTACACTGGTGTTGTCCTTGTTCTGGATTTTTGGTACTCTAATAGGTATGAACTTTATCTATTTTATACTTGGGTTGTTTTCTTATTGTTGAGTTTAAAGGTTCTTTCTATCTTTTGAATTACCGCCTTTTATCAGATATGTATTTTTACAAATATTTTCTCACAGTCTCTGGCTTGTCTTTTGATTTTCTTAACATAGTTTTTCACAGAGTAGTTTTATTTTATTTTAATGATATCCAGGTTATTAAGCAATTTTTTATGGATTGCACCTTTGGCATTTTACTTAAAAAGTTATCACTATACCTGAGATCATTTAAGTTTTATCCTCAGTTATTATATTTTTCAAATCTTAAATTTTTAATTGAGCCTTGTTTATATCTATTTCTTTGTGGAGACTTTCTGTTTCTTTGCTGATGTTTTCTATCTTTTTCATTGAAGCATTTTTTTTTTAATGGCTGCTTCAACCTTTGTCAGATAATTTCAACATCTTTGTCATTTCAGTGTTATCATCTATTTATTTCTTTTGTCATTCAGTTTGAGATCTACCTAGTTTTTGGTGTAATAAGTGATTTTTGATTGAAATATGAACATTTTCATATTTGTTATGAGTCTCTGGATTTTATTTATACTTTTGGTTTCAGAGGGGTTTCTTTGACTATACTCTATCAAGAGAAGGGAGCGCTACTACCTTCTTACTGCTGGGTGGAGGTAGAAACTCATGTTCCCTATCTGTTTCCATTTACTCCTTGTAATTCCTGGGTGGGGCTAAGAGTTCTGGCTCTCTGTAAGCTCCTCTGTTAGGTCAGTGGTGTGGCTTTGTCAATACAGGATGACAGGAAAAGACCGGATTCTCCAGGAGGCCTCGCTGAAATCATCTCCTCATTACTAGGGGGAGATGGAAGTTCAGGCTCCCCACAGGTCTGCACTGACACCGTGGAGGGATTAACTTACTACTGCTGGTAGGCACAGTCACCCAGGGTCTTGCCTGCCTTTCTCTGCCATAACCCTGGGGATGTTCAAGGGCTTTGTGACTGCCCTGTATATATGGAAGTCTGTGCTCCCAATTCAACCTTTGCTGGTGTGTGTATGGCTACAGGTCCCCCTCTCCCCTTGCCCCCACCCCCTCATGTGATGTACGGTTGGAATTTAATAATTATATAAAATTTTACTGTCTTAATAGGTTGTCCTTTGCCTCTTGACTTGGATAGGAATCTTTGTTCATGGATGCATTTTTTTTTTATTTGAGCCTGTAGGTATTTCTGGGTTCCTAGCTTTCTCAGCTCCAATCCTGGGATATTAGAGACAAGAAGAAAAGCCAGAGAACTCACCACTGAGTTCCTTGGGTCCCAAAGTCCATAGATGGTTGGCCTTATTCTTCCAGTATTCTATATAATAAAGAGGTAATATGCAAATTGACTACAAGATGGCAGCTGCCATGTGGACACAAGATGGCCAGCAGGGGAGGGCAGTTAGGGATGACCAGGCCAGCATGGGTGGGCAGTTGGGAGCAACCAGGCTGGCAGGAGAGGGCAGTTGGAGGAAACAAGGCTGGCAGGGAAAGGCAATTGGGTGGGACCAGGCTGGCAGGGGAGGGCATTGGGGGGGACCAGGCCTGCAGTAGAGAGCACTTGGGAGGACCAGGTCTGCAGAGGAAGGTAATTGGAGGGACCAGGTCTGCAGGGAAGTTGGAAGTGACCAGGCCTGCAGTGGAGGGTAGTTGGAGGTGACCAAATTGGCTGGGGAGGGCAATTGAAAGCGATTGGGCCAGCAGGGTAGGGCAGTTGGGGAAATTGAGCTATGAGGGGAGCAGTTAAGCATTGATCAGGCTGGCAGGGAAGTGGTTAGGGGGCAATCAGGCAGGCAGACAGGGGAGCAATTGGGAGCCAGCAGTCCTGGATTGTGAGAGGGATGTCTGACTGCAAGCAGTTGGACATCTCCTAAGGGGTCTCAGATTGAAGAAGGTGAAGGCTGAGTGAGGGACACATACCCCCATGCATAAATTTTATGCACCGGGCCTCTAATCTTATATAAAACTAGAGGCACGGAGCATGAAATTAGTGCATGGGTCTCAAGGCCTGGCCAGCAACCAGGGCCAATCTGTGGGGTGACTGGCAGGGTGATCAGGCATCTTCACTGGTACCTGCCTTGGCTGGCCTGGGACCTGTGGGCTGGGGGCAACTCCTGTGTTGAGCATCTGCCCCCTGGTGGTGAGTGCATATCAAGCGACCAGTTGTTCTGCCAGTTAGTCGATTTTCATATTAGGCTTTTATTATATAGGATATCGAAATTGTAGTTCTACTAAGTAAGAAGACTAGGACAGCATATATCTATTTTATTTTCCTGGACATACAAGGAATATATATATATATATAAAGTGTTTATCAAATACAGGAGCTAAATGAAATTATGGTAGGATCACTTACTAAAATATTACCTTGCATTTTTCTTCCTATATTTCTTTATATTCCTCATTTCAACCAGATTACCTCTTGCCAGATCATTGAGGGCCTCACAAGCTTTACAGCTTATGAATAACCTATAGTCATTAGGGTGGCTTGTCTAGAATCTGACAATCAACAACAAAATAACCAGAGAAAATAATCAGAATGGGGCTTGATTTAAGAGTCACATTAAAACAAACAAACAGACAAACAAACAAACCAGAATTAACTTGTATAATGGAAACCTGGTCATTGATTTGCTTACTCATCTTATAATCTTATATAATAAAGAGGTGATATGCAAATTGATCATCATGCCCTCACACAAAGATGACTGCCCCCATTTGGTCACAAGATGGCTTCTCCCATGTGATCACAAGATGGCTGCCACAAGATGGCCAACAGGGTAGACAGTTGGGAGTGACAAGATTGGCAGGGAGGGCAGTTGGTGGTGACTGGGCCTGCAGGGGATGGAGAAAAGTTGGGGGTGACCAGACCTGCAGGGGAGGGCAGTTGGGGAGAGACTAGGCCTGCAGGGAAGGGAAGTTGTGGGGTACCAGGTTGGCAGGGGAGGGCAGTTGGGGTCAACCGAGCCAGCAGGGGAAAGCAGTGGGGGGGGTTAGGGTTGGGATAGCAGGGGAGCAATTAAGGATCCATCAGGCTGGCAAGGGAGTACTTAGGGGGTGATCTGCTGGCAGGCAGATGCGATTAGGGGCAATCAGGCAGACAGGCAGGTGAGTAGTTGGGAGCCAGCAGTTCTGGATTGTGAGAGGTGTGTCTGATTGTAAGCAGTTGAACATCACCTGAGCTGTCCCAGATTGGAGAGGGTGCAGACTGGATTGAGCCTTCACACCCCCCGTGCATAAATTTTATGCACTAGGCAGCTAGTTTTTTTACAACTGACTATTTCTTCACTTTTTTCTGTTTTTACAGTTTTTTCTACATGAATTTTTAGAAAGTTATTTTCTATTTTTTAAATTTATCTTACATAACTATCAAATTTACTACTGTATAGAAGAGTTCATTTTCTGTTCAGTATAATAATTCAAAACTGATTTACCAATCTGGTTATGAAAACTGGAAATTGTCAGATTATTAGAAACATATTGGAAAAGGGATAAAAAGGACAAGTTTGGTAATAGTGGGATGTTTTTAACTTATTTTTGTTGAAGAGTTATTTTTTCAGTATAACAGGAACAATTATGCAGGGCATTACTTACATAAAAGAATTATATAAGCAGCATGTGTTTTTATGTGTTAGATTCTAATTCAGAGCCTGCAATTTATAAATAATGCTCATTTCTCTTAAAATATAGACATTGTATATATGTATTCTGGAGGATATGAAAAACACAGAAAAACACAAAAAATAAAACATTTTTAAAAATCCTGATAATTTCACCAATTTGTTCCACACAAAAGAAGTTTTTATGAAAAATAGGATGATACTATGGATCTAATATGGCCCATGTCTTCAACTCTCAGCCTTGAAATTACAGGCACCAGGTTTTGTTAACATACCTAAAATGGGTCTGTGTCCTAGGAAGTGCTCACAGAAACCTTATGTAGAACATTAGAATGTCAGGTGGCTTATTTTCAAAATTAAATAAATGCAGAGGAAACTGAGCTCTTACATGCTCCAACCAACTCTAACTGTACATTGTCTCCCCATTTGCTCTAAGTGGTGGCAACACATGAGCAGATTGCTTTGTGAGTTTGGAGTCAGGATAAAGAATTTGAGTTGTGTGATTAATATAGTGACTGCAATCAGGCTACCCTGATTTGATAAATCCATCTTTTCTCTGTGTGTACACCTATGAAATAATAAGAAAAGGTAGTTCTTTTGTCGTCTGTATTTTTCTATATGGACTTTATTCTTTGTGTTTTGTTTTCCTCCAAATATTTAGAAAATATTCTAATTTGTATTACACTTTTATGTTTTGTGTCTTCAAAATACACTTAGGATTCCAGCTCAAGGTAGAGTATTAAAAATAGATACTTTCTTTTCCTCCTCCTACCACTCCCATTAAAATTATAGTAAAGTTTAAAAGAGGCATAGAAATAGAAGGTCAAAGATGCCCATTGGCTTAGAGAGAACTTAACAAATTGCTGGAAGACAGAAAACAAATGAAAGAATGTTCCCTGATGATGAAATGGAGATAAGTGTAGATTAAATATATGCAGGGGTTTGCCTCTGAACAAAGTGTCTTTCTTCCTGGGAGAATTCTGAGGCAGTTTCAGGGCTTGAGAGTTGGGAGGCAGAGAGAAGTGAGACATGGCTTGACAACAGTAGGTTTGAAGGTCAATATCTTATATAATAAAAGCCTAATATGCTAGGTGTCTGGTCATCTGGTAGGCCATTTAACCAATCAAAGTGTAATATGTTAATGATATGCTAAGGCCCCTCAACCACTTGCTATGATGTGCACTGACCATCAGGGGGTGGACATTCCAACCAGTAGGTTAGTTTGCTTATGGGATCTGGCCAATAGGGACTGAGCAAGACAGGCCAGACATGCCCTGGAGCCATCCTGCAATCCCTCCCTGGCTGGTCAACCTCCCGTTTCCCTCCCCCTCCCTGATTGTGTACCAATGGGGTCCCTCAGCCTGGCCTGCACCCTTTCTCAATCTGGGCTGAGGGACCATTCCCCATCAGCCCTTGTGTAGGAATTTTGTGCATCAGACCTCTAGTATAGAATATAAAATTGGTATTGGTATCCCTCACTCAAACCTGATGTTCTGAGTGGAGTCAAACCTGGTATTTCCCAAGGACCAAATGCCTCATTTCCCACAGTTCCACTGTGAAGCTATTTCTGTTCACTCACAGGTGAGTGATAAATGTCAGTCCACCTTCTTCCTCATCTGTAAGCACAGCCTACAAGCTGGAAGACACTGAAGAAAAGTTAAAGCCTGAAGGAAAAGAGGATAGGACTTGAGATCATCCTGTGAATTAGTAAAATTATTTTCTTTCACAGAGTGGGGCTAACAAATAACCTCACATATTGAAGATTCAAACAATAAAAGAATAGCATTTATATTGAAAATATGTAGACTAAAAACTAGGAAAACAAATAAGTAATTTAAAAGTAGTTGCTTTTAGGTTTTGAAATCAGGCTGAGTTACGGTGACAAGATGGTATTTTTAAAAAATATACAGTGGTACCTCAAGATACGAGTGCCCTAACATATGAGATTTTTGAGATATGAGCTGTGGAGCGAGCGATTTTTGCTTTGAAATACGAGCAACATTTGAGATACAAGTAATCGCGCGGATCGGCCAGCTGCACACGACCCACCAGTTTTCTGCCACTCGAGCATCTCATAGTTTCCCACGCCTCAGTCAGGGTGCTTGTTTACCTCATTGTCAAAGCATCTTTTGTTCATTTACATACTTTATCACATTTCTTTTTATAACCATGGGTCTGAAGAAAGCTGGTGGAAAGGTCAGTGCTCAGAAGAGGATGATGTCTATTGAATTAAAGCATGAAATCATAGAAAAATATGAGCAAGGTGTGCAAGTGGCTGACTTGGCGAGGCAGCACGGGCATACGATATGCACTGTGCTTAAACAGAAGGAGTCGATAAAGGGTATAATGCCAGCTAAGGGCGTTACAATAATTTCTAAGTTCTGTAGCTCTCTCCATGAAAAGATGGAAAATCTACTGATGGTGTGGGTGATGGAGAAGCAGCTTAAAGGAGATACATTAACACAGGGCATCATATGCGAGAAGGTGCGAGCGATTTACGGTGATTTGCTGGAGCAGACCCCGCGTACTTCCATGGACGAAGTATCGAAAGACTCATTTAAAGCCAGTAGAGGCTGGTGTGATACCTTCAGGAAAAGGTCTGGCATTCACTCCATCGTCAGGCATGGTGAGGCAGCAAGTTCGGATGTGAAGGCAGCTGAGGATTACCTGAAAACTTTTTCCGAACTGATAGAAGCCAAAGGATATATCCCCCAGCAAGTCTTCAACTGTGATGAGACAGGGCTTTTCTGGAAGAAGATGCCGAATAGGACTTATATGTAATGGCGGAGGAGAAGGCAATGCCAGGCCACAAACCCATGAAGGATAGGCTAACTCTCACACTGTTCGCCAATGCGAGTGGCAACTGCAAGATCAAGCCTCTGCTCATATACCATTCGGAAAACACCAGAATCTTTAAGTCATATAAGATTTTAACAGATAAACTGCAAGTTATGTGGAGGGGAAACCCGAAGGCATGGGTCACCAGGCAGTGCTTTGTGGAGTGGGTAAACCTGGTTTTCGGCCCATCTGTTAAGAAATATCTACAGGAAAACAACCTAACCATGCAAGCCCTCCTTGTCCTCGACAATGCTCCTGCTCACCCACCGAACCTCGAAGATGAACTCCTCAAAGAGTTCAAGTTTGTAAAGGTTGTCAACCTACCTCCCAACACCACTCCTATCCTGCAGCCCATGGATCAGGAGGTGATTTCTAATTTTAAAAAGCTGTACATCAAACACCTGTTTCAGTGCTGCTTTGAGGTGATGGAGAACACAAACCTCACCCTTCGAGAGTTCTGGAAGAACCACTTTAACATCGTAATATGCCTCAGAATTATTGATCAGGCCTGGCTGGGTGTTACAATGAGGACTTTGACCTCTACATGGAAGAAGCTGTGGCCTGAGGCCGTAGCCGAAAGAACCTTCGAAGGATTCGAACCCGAGATGCCAGTGGAAGAGGAGATAGTGTCTCTGGGAAAATCCATGGGCCCGGAGGTCGATGAGAGATGTGAATGAGCTTGTGGAGGAGCACTCTCTGGAACTCACCACGGAGGAGTTACAAGAGTTGCAGTCTCAGCAACATGCGGAGGTTCTCCAAGAAATTGGTTTCGAGGAGGAGCCAGAGGTGGAGGAGATCTCTACAAATGAGATAAAGGAGATCTTAGGAATGTGGGAGAGGGTGTCACACTTCGTGGAAAAGAAACACCCCGAAAAAGTTGCTACTGGTCGTGCATCGGAGCTGTTCAATGAAACTTGCCTCACCCATTTCAGAAACATTCTGAAAGGGAGGAAGAGGTAAACCTCGTTGGACACGTTTTTTTTTTTTAAATTGGCCAAAAATGCCAAGACCAGTAGCAATTAAGTTCAGTGAAGATTAGTTAAGTTACATTCAGTTTAGGGATAAAGTGTAGCATTAAGAATGTAAAGAGTAGGTGAATATACTTTATAAAACCAGTTTATTCCTTTACATTCCCTTTTATTATGTTGTTATACAATATTTGTCATTTATAAATACATCTTTCTTATTCAAAAACATGTAACAAGAACAACTGGGGTGGCATTTTGAGGGCTGGAACGGATTAATGGCATTTTAATTGATTTCAATGGGGAAATTTGCTTTGAGATATGAGCAACTTGATATATGAGCAAGGTTGCGGAGCGAATTAAACTCGTATCTCGAGGTACCACTGTATTTTTATTGATTTCAGAGAGGAAGAAAAAGGGGAGGGAAAAGAGAGAGAGAGAGAGAGAGAGAGAGAGGTCAGTGATGAGAGAGAATCACTGATTCGATGCCTCTTGCATGCCCCCCACTGGGGACTTAGCCCTAAATTCAGGCATGTGCCCATGACCGGAATCAAACCTGATACCCTTCAGTCTGCAGGCTGATGCTCTATCTATTAAGCCAAACCCGCCAGGGCAAGATATTATTTTTTATTAAAAAACACTCTGTACTTCCTGATTTTTTGTAAAAAGTTTACATGTCTTATTTTTGGACAACTAACTAAAATATTTAATTTGCAAAACAAACTTATAAGATGAGCATCTAACAAAATATATGATACACAATAGATGCTAAAAAGTATTTATTGAGTGATTAAAATTATTACCATTGTAAGACTTTATTTTCTCATTCATGTATTTCTTATTTTTTGATTAAATAATTTGAATTTTAAGTCAGATTATTATTTGTATTTTTTCTTTATATATTTAGTTTTTAAGTTAATTGTACCAAATCAATAGTAGATAATGACCCTTCATTCTTTTTCTTTTCTGAAAGAAGGTGTAGAGATTAGCCAAAGAACATATATGCTAATCCATGGACATAGATAACAGTGTGGAGATGGCCAGAGGGAAAGGGGGAATGAAGGTTGGGCAGAAGGGGGCAAAAGGGACATTTGCAATAGTGTCAACAATCAAAGTAAAGAAAAAAATATTGCATTTTATTATTCTGTTTTACTGGTGTCTTGTATGTTTATGGTTAACTTGTTTCAGTTATCAGAGTTCCTCCTTTTAAAATCATAACTAAAGCATAGCTTCATTCTTGAGTGTTTGATTTAGAATAAGTTTTCCATTGGCTGGTCTACATCTTCCAATAAATTTCTCAGGAAGGATATTTGGGTGTTAGGCCTTTGAGCTCTTATCTATCTGAATATAAAAATGTGATCTTCCTATCAAACAACAACTTGAACGAACATAGACATCTTCAGTTAACAGTTTTCTACCCAAGTCCCTGCAGTTTCATTTTCATGTTGTGAAGGGGCAGTCAGTTGAACTAGAATTTGGTTACTTTGTGATCTATATGTTGATCCTTAGATACCTGTAGAATCTTTCTCTATATCTGAAATTTCAAACTTTTCTCAGGAAACCTATTTTCATTAAGTTCTCCATTTTCTTGTGAGCATCTTTTGATTTTCCAAAATGTGACATAATAAATCCCAAATTAAATACTACCAGCAGTTTGTCTTTTCTACTTGGAAGAGTCTTGTTTTTACTCTTAAAAGAATGAGTATTTTTTTTTAACAAGTGAGAGGCTTTCCAATGTGCTAAGGGGTAAAGAACCACCATCTCAGTGAAGAATATAAACTCTATAGGTCTGTTATATTTAATACCATAGTTTACTCACAGGGAGAACTTTTCCCTTTGCTAACAATCCATAGGAGAAACTAATACATTGAAAATAACTGCAATTTCTAGAACATGAGATTTATGTAAGATATGCTAAGGAATTTGATAACATATCGGTAAGTGAGAGATAAAGAACTTGTACAATTCCACAAGACTGTGACTAATTGAATATCTATTTTAGTCTGAGCATCCCTGATATTTTTGGCACTTTCCTAGTATCTTGATACCTCTCACTGAATGAAAAATAAATTTAACAAAAACAGACACAGTACCACTAACTGTCTGCAGCCCATATAGTGGGATACACAGAGATTGCTCAATTCCGTTCCACTGACAGGTATGGCAATCATTCACTTGGATGGGTAGTCTTATGCATATCCTAGCATAGTACTGGCCAGGGGCTAGGTTGTGGGTTTGATTCCCAGTCAGGGCACATACCTAATACCTACAGGTTCTATCCTTGCTCAGAGTTAGGCCACATTTGGAAGACAACTGATCAATGTTCTCTCTCACACCCACACTTCTCTCTGTCTCTTTTTTTGCCACTTTGCCTCTCTCTCTCTCTCTCTCTCTTCCCTTCTACTCTCTAAACGTATTCTTGGGTAAGGATGTAAAAAAAAAAAAAGTCCCAGCATGAACCTGAGCATATTTCAAAACATGCCTCTAATTCAGGCATGTTTTCAAGTGCTATATGAATAGACATGTTGGTCTTGTAGGATTTTTAGCATGCAGTTCCTAGGACTTTGCTGCTAGCAGTGTGGCTAGGGGCCAGCAGCATTGAGGTCACCTGGAAGATGGCCAACAATGTAAAATCGCAGGTGCCCTCATCATGTTCTGCTGGGCCAGAAATTACACATTACCATTTGATGAACACTGTCCCTGCAACAAATCAAGACCAAAGAAAAAACTGAATTGTGAAGAAAAGAGTGGTGGAGGGAGGTGAAAGCAGATAAACAGGAAATAAATGGTAACAGGAGACTTGACTTGGGATGGTGAACACATGATAAAACACAGATGATGTATTATGAAATTGCACAACTGAAATCTATATCATTTTATTAATCAATGTCACCCCAGTAAGTTCAATAACAATTAAAAGAATAAATAAATAAATTAGGTATAAGTAAAAAACGTATGTACAGAGTATTGTTGAAACTTGGGACACATTCTGACTCTGTTTTCATGGGTTGAATATGGTAAACTTAATACCAACTGGGGGAAGTTAAAATCCTTGCAGATTTCAGTTTAGCAATCTCCTGAAGCTTTGGTGCATGCAGCTTGACACCCATGGGAGACAGTTCAGAGCTCTTGGCAGGGCTCGAATGTCCATTACACTGGCATTGTTGGACACACTGGCATCTGCATAGCTGCTGCCCTTGGCTTTGTAGCAACCACAGGTTTCAACTCAGCAAGCTGAAGCAGGAGAGAGGAAAAGTACTGTGGGCTTCCTGTAAGCAAGAAGGCTAGTTGTTGGAGTAAGGTCACACTTTCTCCCTCACAGAGAAAATACAGTCATCACATGTCATTTACAAAACTGCATCTATCTGCATCCATTCTTTCCTTTCCTCCTTCTATGGCTCTGTTTATTTCATGACTTTTGTTTTCTTAGGGAATCACATGGTGTTATTTATCCACTTACTTCCCTATATCATTAATGTTTGCTTTAATACTGGCACCTTCTAATAAACATTTAAATATAATCACATATTTATCTTAAAAAATAATTTCTTTGAATCTAACTTCTGCAATAGTTATGCTTCTTTTTCTTTATTTTTTATTAAGTGCTTTTATTATTTTGAGATGAGATATATGTTATCCTTTTAATGTTATTTACTTGTTTTTATTTTATCTTTTATTTATTTATTTTCTTTATTGATTAAGTTATTACTTATGTGTCCTTATCCCCCCATTGCCTCCCTACCCCCCATTCATGGCCCCTGGTGTCTGTGTCCATTGGTTAGGCTTATTGCATGCATACAAGTCCTTTGGTGAATCTCTCCCTCTTCCCCCCACCCTTTCTACCTTCCCTCTGAGGTTTGATGGTCTGATCGATGCTTCTCTGTCTCTGGATCAGTTTTTGTTTATCAATTTATGTTGTTCGTTATATTTCACAAATGAGTGAGATCATGTGATATTTATCTTTCTCCACCTGGCTTATTCACTTAGCATAATGTTCTCCAGTTCCATCCATGTTGTTGCAAATGATAAGAATTCCTTCTTTTTTACCACAGTGTAGTATTCCATTGTGTAGACGCACCACAATTTTTTAATCCACTCATCTGCTGATGGGCACTTAGGCTGTTTCCAAATCTTAGCTATGGTGAATTGTGCTGCTATGAATATAGAGGTGCATATATACTTTCTGATTGGTGTTTCTAGTTTCTTGGGATAAATTCTTAGAAATGGGATCACTGGGTCAAATGGGAGTTCCATTTTTAGTTTTTTGAAGAAACTCCATACTGTTCTCCACAGTGGCTGCACCCGTCTACATTCCCACCAGCAGTGCACGAAGTCTCCTTTTTCTCACATCCTCACCAGCACTTGTCATTTGTTGATGGTAGCCATTCTGACAAGTGTGAGATGGTACCGCATTGCTGTTTTGATTTATTAAGATATAATTTACACATAACATTGTGTAAGTTTTACATGTATGACATAGTATATGATTGTTTAACCACTATGCTGTATATATGAATAAGAAATAATAGTAAAATTAAACTGTAATTTAAAAAATAAGAAAATTAAAATAAAATGTATGACATAATGATATGATATTTTTTAAAGGTAAACAACTCAAAATATTTCAATAATTGCTTTTATTTCCTTGTCTTTCATTCATTTTATTGTTACTAATTTTTATTGCTATGAAATATAAATGCAGAAAAGTTATATAATCATCTCTATATGACTAAACACTATAGTTTGATAGTTCCATTTTTCCAGTTTATAAAAATAGAATCATAGTATTTATACAGTTAACCTTTAAATGATGTGGGAGTTAGGGATGCCAATTTCTTGCATAGTCAAAATATGCATATAATTTTGATTATCTCAAAACTTAACTACTAATTGTCTGCTATTGATCAGAATCTTTACTGATAACATATATAGTCTATTAACATATATTTTCTGTATGCATTATTTATAATAATAAAAGCATAATATGCTAATTAGACTGCATGTCTTCTGGATATTATTCTGGACATCCTTCCTGACCAAGCTGGGCTATAGAAAAGCCAGCTGGGATCCCGGGTGCCTGTGGGTGGCCTAGAAGAAGCCAGCTGAAGTACTGGGTGCCTGTGGTCCACCCAGGGGAAGTCAGCCAGGGTCCTGAGTGCCTGTTGGCAGCTGGAGGAGAGATGCCTGAGTCCTGGGTGCTGAAGGGAAGCCAGTGCCAGCAGCACAGGGAAGGAAGGGATACTCTTGCACAAATTTCAGTGCATCAGGCCTCTAGTATACTATCCTATCTAATAAAAGAGTAATATTCAAATTGGCTGTACCTCTGCTACACTCACTAGCTATGCCCACTAGCCAATCAGAGCAAGTATGCAAATTAACCTAACCAACATAGCTACAACCACAGAGAGCAGGAGCGGGGCTTGGGTTGCCCCAGTGATGGAGGAAGCCAAGCTTTCCACACACCCTAGCTGGCCCAGGCCTCTGCTTAAGGCAACAAAGTTTCAATTAATGAAGATAAATTCCAACAGAAATGACTGCCACCACAGAGTAACCAGAAGGCTTAGCTCTGCTCCAGGCTACAAATTTTCAATTATTGAAAATAAATAAATCCCAGATACCAGGGCCTCTGCTTGGGTAGCTGGGGGACATGGCTGGCCTACAAACCACCACAGGCCCCTCACCCAGGCCATTGCACACTCCAAGGGAACACCCCCCCCTCTGATCCAGGACACCCTTCAGGGCAAGCCAACTGGCCTCTACCCATGCACCAGGCCTCTATCCTATCTAATAAAAGAGTAATATGCAGAGTGACCATCACTGCAACACACAAGATGGCTGCCTTCATGTGGTCAAAGATCCTGCCCCCATGCGGACACAAGATGGCCACCGCAAGATAGCCAGCAGAAGAGGGCAGTTGGCAGGGACAAGGCCTACAAGGGAGGGTAGTTTTGGGTGATCAAATCTGCAGGGGAGTACAGTTAGGGGTGACCAGGCCATCAGAGGAGGGAAGTTAGGGGTGACCAGGCCTGCAGGGAAAGGCAGTTGGGAGTGAGCAGGCTGGCCTGCAGGGGAGGGCAGTTAGGAGTGACCAGGCCCATAGGGGAGGTCAGTTAGGGGCAAACTGGCTGAAAGGGGAGCAGATAGGTATCTATCAGGCTGGCAGGGGAGTGGTTAGGAGGTGATCAGGCTGGCAGGCAGAAGCAGTTAGGGGCAATCAGGAAGACAGGCAGGTGAGCAGTTGGGAGCCAGCAGCCCTGGATTGTGAGAGGGATGTCCAATTGCCGTTTAGCCCCAATCCAGGCCTAAATGGGCAGTGGGACACTCTCAAGGGTTACCAGATTGGAGAGGGAGAAGGCTGGGCTGAAGGACATCCCCCACTATGTGCATGAATTTCATGCACCTGGCCTCTATTATTCTTATAATAAAGAAAGCCAGAGAAAAGAAAATGTTATTAAGAAAAGCATAAGGATGAGACATTTATAGTATTGTACTGTATTTATTGATACTGTAACTTTACATTGTCTGTTTATAAGATGAATCAATCATCTGTCTGTCAGTTCCTACATCATTATTATCCTATATGAAACAACACACAGTAGAAGTTGTGTTACTAATGCAAGACATCAAAAATGAAAAGATAATGTGCCAAAGAAATTCATATTTATATACAGTTATTGGTGCCTATAATGCAGCAGCAGCAATATGATTACTTTATGGTAGCCTAGTGTAATTGATACAATTGTTTCACAGTAGCCTAACCTATACACTAATGAATGAATCCTTCTAAAATTTTATGGCATACAGTATTATAGTCATATAAATAACACAGTAATAGAAACAGTTCCAGTTAGAAACAAAACAAAACACTTACCTGAGATCATAAGCTGATATGCACTTTCTCATATCAAGAGAAATGTATTATATGGTAATATAATTAATTGAAAGCAAAGTTATAAAATGGTAAGCAAACTAGCACATTACTAACTTTATAATATTACTCATATTATACCTGTGTGAGGATAGGCTGTTCACTTCAATTCAAGTCTGCATATGATGTTCTGCATCATGAATACTTTGGTGATGGTGGTGATGATACACAAGAAGTCTCATACAGTTCCTGCTATATGGTTATTGGATTTCCATGTGGAAACACACACATACACATGGATATGTTTATTAACTGTACAGCATAATGATTACTAATTATTCATTAAATGGAAGTGGATCACGTTCAAGATCTTCTCATCTTCTTCATACTGAGTAGGGTGAGGACAGAGGAGGAAGAGGAAGAGGATGCCTGGTTTTGCTGTCTCTTGGGACAGAGGTAGAAGAGGGAAGAGCATATAGGGGAGCCAGAAAGGCAGGCACACTTGGTGTAACTTTGCAGGAATACATTTTTATTTCTGTCTGACTTTTTTACTTTTCTCTAAAGATGTTTCCACACAGAACCAATTTTTCTTCACTGTTGGCTTTAGTCTCAGGGCCCATATCTCAGAGGGGTCCGTCCATGTCACGAAAGTCTGCCCCCCCACCCCTTGTAAGAACGCCTGTGTCCATTTGTTTCCTGGCACCACTTCTCTAAGTCTTCTTCCTCCTTGTTTGGAACTGGCTTTGAAACACTCATGGCCATCAAGTTGCATCTGTGAATTCATTTTGTGTGCTGTCTATTGGATCTTAAATTTCTCCAAGATCCATCTTTTGTTGTTGTTGTTAATACTGACCTGAGGATATATTTTTTTCCACTGATTTTTAGACAGAGTAGGAGGGAGGGGAAGAGACAGAGAGAGAAAAAAATGGATGTGAGAGGGACACATCGATTGATTGCCTCCTGCAGTACCCTGACCCAGCCAGAGATCTAGCCTGCAACCAAGGGAGGTACATGCCTTTGATCAGAATCCTAGGACCCTTCAATTTGAGGGCCCACACTTCAATCACTAAGCCACGTTGGCTAAGGTCAAGATCCATATCTTGAAACCCTTCACCCTACTTCCCTTTTGTGCCCTATCCACAAACCTTTTTCATGACTTGTTTTTGATTGGCTCTGTCATGTATAACATCTGGACACAGGTTTGTTTGTTTTTTCCCCATCAGGATTTTATTCTTTTGGGCAAGGAGACCACTTATGGTTGAACTTTTGATTTTTAATTCATGGGGTTCTGAGTGGCCAAGGGCATTGTCCTATATCAAAAGAACTACAAAGACAGCCCCTTACTAGCAAGGCACTTCCTGAGTTCAGAGATGAAGCAACCAATCTGAAGGGGTGCTCATCCAGGCTGTCTAGTACCACAAAGACTGGCAGCTGATGCTTATCCTTCCCTTCAGGGCTTTGGGCTAGCTGCTTTTCAGATAAAGGTAGATCTGATCATAAACCCAACTGCAGGTGCACAGCCCTGTAGAATTAACCCACCCTTTCCTGCCTTCCTTCCTGCCTTCAATCCTGGTGCTCACTTCTCTTCTTTATTAGTGAATGTATTTGTGACTTTTTTTTTCCTTTATGAAAAAACTGTTCAGGCAGATACATTTCTCCTCAATGGTTTTCTCAATGGCTTCTAGGAACTCTGCAGTCTCTTGTCACAGAATCTGCTTCTTCTGTCATCTTTACATTTTTTAAGCTAAACCACTTTCTAAATGATCAAACCATCCTTTGTTGACAATAAATTTTTATATTTCATCTTTCTTTTGCTTTAGGTTGTCATATAATGACACTGCTTTTTTTTCTAAATCATATTAGAGTCTATAGTGATGCTTTCTAGCAACCCAGCACCCATATAAAAACTAAATTTTCAATAGGAGATGTATTTCACAAAAGTGCAAGGCCTTGTGCCAGCTGCTGTGGCTGCAGTGATGGCTTCACAATGTCCCCTTTTAAACAATGGTCCTCACACTGAATTCATTTATCTTGAAGCAGAGGACAACCACAGCTGCCAATCTCAGTCTATGGTGCCTATCAAGCAATTCAACTTTTTTTGTAATGGCACGACTTTGCTTCTCGGCAGCACTCCCAGCATCACTAGCGGAACTTTGTACGGGTCCCAGAGTGTTATTTGAGGTTTACAGTATTGCACTAAACACAGAAAATGCACAAGAACCCAAGAGTTCACTTTTTCCTCAATACTCATTTTACTAGAGTGACTGCACGTCAAGCGCATACTTGCAATACTGGTGGTCACTAATAGCAACAGGAGGTGAATACAAAATTGCTGCAGTAACACAATATGCACTATATTTAATATCATGCTTTATGATTTAATACTGCATCACTGCATTTGTTTACTTTTTTCTCCACTTCAAATGGCACCATATTTTAAGTTTTTATAATAGATTTTTGTATATTTTATAGTTATAAATGATAAAATAGACTACACATATGTTTTATGCATTCATGACATTCCTAACTTTTTCTTAAATTTTTAAAAACACTTCTAAGCTACATACTTTGTTTGCAAGTTTCTTTGAAATTGTTGCAAATTTCCAAAACAAATTTTAATGTAGTTATTGAAAAAAATCTGCATATAAGAGGACCCACCCAGCAGTTCAAACCTGTGTTGTTCAAGTGTCAACTGCATACATATATTAATTCTTTTACTCAATATTATCCTATATAATAATCCTATATAATAATCCTATATAATACAAGATAATATACAGATGGACCAAATGGTGGAATGAACGGCCAGTCAGCAGGGGGCAGAGCTAGAGAGCATGTGGTACCAGGCCAGCCAAGGCAGGTACCAGCAGGCACAGGAAGAGGATGGTGATGGAGGGATGGCAAATAGAAATGTTAAAATATTTCTTCTAATTAATTCACTTTAATGTACACAAATTCATGCACCAGGCTTTATAATAACACTAGAGGTCCAGTGCACAAATTGTGCATGGGTGGGGTCTGGCTGACCCAGACCCAATTGGTGGATTGGGACTGGGCCTGTTGGGAGGAGAAGATGTGGGCGTTTGCTGGCCTTCCTGCCCTGATTGGGGCCCAATCAGGACTGCCGGCTGAGGGGAGGAAACATGGGCAATTGGCTGGTGGGCCTGCCTATATTGGGGTGGTCGATTGGGGGTGAAGGCGATGGGGAGGGGCTGTGAGTGGTGGGCTGGCTGGCCACACTCCCTATTGGGGTAGAGGATGTAAGTCAGGGCCCAGGCCATCTCGGAGGAGGAGTTGTGGGCTGATAGGAGTGGAGGCCCATCAGGGTGGTGTCGGCCAGGGGGAGAGGCTGCAGGAGGTTGGCTGGCTGGCTCCATCTCTTATTGGGGTGGATGGTGATCAGCTGGAGAGCCAGCTGAGAGAAGGGCTGTAAGGGGGTTGGTTGGCTGGCCACCCGCCCTTGATAAGGGTGGGAGAGGCTAATTAGGGGTAGGGCTGGCCAAGGGGAGGGGCTGCAGGAGACCAATCACTGACCACAGTAGGTGTCATAGTGACCAGTCATTCAGGTCATTCCGGCATTCTAGTTGGTGGCGATAGATATAGATATAGATATAGATATAGATATAGATATAGATATAGATATAGATATAGATATAGATATAGATATAGATATACATATACATATACATATACATATAGATAGATAGATAGATAGATAGATAGATAGATAGATATAGATTCATAATGTTGGGTGTTGCTGTAGTTCAGTCACTATTGTATAGTAGTGTGTTATATGAATATGCTACAATTCACTTGTCCATTCTACTTTAAGTGGTCATTAGATTGTTTCTAGTGTAATGGTATTATGAAGAATGTTTCGGCTAACATGTTGAACAAGTAAGTATCTTGTTCAAAATGTGTAAAAGTTTCTATAAGATCATAAATCATGTATCTTTTATTTACTAAATGTCAAATGTTTCACATCTATCAATCACATTCGATATATTCCTTTTCTCAACATTTTTAACCAACATTTGAGTGCATCAGACTTTTTATCCTTTGATCAGCTAGGGGATGTGTAATAATTATACCTTTATATCTGATTCCCTGATTATACATGCTTTTCATGTCTATTGGTTATCTATACTTCCTTTATATAAGTGACTATTCAAATCATTTGTTTATTTAAAAAAATGGGTGGTCCAGTTCTTATTAATTTATAGAAATTCTTTATATATCTCAAATACTGATTTTTAAATTTTTTTTTCTGTAAATAACTACCAATCTGTACTTGTCTTTTTATCTTGGTGGACATAAGTTTTTAATTATAATGGAGCTGAAAGTATCAGTGTTTTCTTTTATGGATAGTATTTTTTGTCTTGTTTAAAAAATGTTTTTAATTAGAACTCCTGAGGTATCATCTTATAAAATATTTATAAATTCACCTTTTCCATTTAGATCTTTAATCTACCAGGATCTGATGATTATGTATAAAATAAAAAAGGGTTCAATTTCATTTTTATATGAATATCTAATTTTATATGAATTGTTCATTGTCACTTTCCCACTTATCTGCAATGTCATCTTTGTCATATGTCAAGTATCTTTTATGGATATCTATAACTCTGGCCTTTATTGCATTGCTTTATTTTTCTATGCATATTTTATTATTATAGTTTAAAAATTCTAATATAGAGGAAAGAAAAACCTCTTAACCCATTTTTCTTCTTCTAGAGTATCTTGGTTATCATTGGCTACATTGCATTTAAATATATTTTAGAAATTATTATCAAAATTTAGAAGTGATCTTGCTAGGAATTACATGGCATTGAATTAAATCTATAAATCAATTGGAATATAAGTGACATTTAATCTTGTTTCAATTTATAAAAATAATACACGTGTCCATAGAGGGGGTACAAAAATCTTATAATGATTTAGCTCTCTAACATGATGCTAAATTAAATTGTTATAGGGCAAATCCTTGTTTTACTTCTGGTATAAAAGGAAAAATAAATAAATATGATGTTTGGTTGAGGTTCTCTACATAAACTTTTATTTGTATTAGTTCTCTTCCAAAATTGATTTCCAAAGATTTTCTTTTTTTTTCATGAATGAATGTTGAATTTCAGAGCTTGTTTTCTGAAACCATTGAGAAAATTGTATAACTATTTTGCAATTTGTTAATGTGGAAGGTATATTAATTTTCTAATGTTAAAAAAAACTTGCATTATAAACCCATTTTCTTTTCACTAGATTGAACTAACACTTTATTTAAGATATCTGCATGCATGTTGATAAATAAAAGTTATCTGCAACTTTTATTCTCACACTGCTCTCATTATGCTGCCCTGATGTTCTTATGTCTTCATGCTGTCCTTGTTATAGTAAATTTATGCTGGGCAGTTCAATGAGTTGAGAAGTGTTCCTTCATTTTCCCATAGTATTTATTCATTTTCTATATTACTATGTAATATTTTAATGATTTTTAAAATAATTGATAAAAAATGATGGTGAATCATTTATTTGGGCTTTGAATTTTTATGATACATTTTTAAAATTACTGAATCATTCATTTCAATGGCTATGGGGCTGTTGAGATTTTTAACACCCTCTTAATTTTGTTTAGATGAGTTATGTTTTTCTTGAACTGTGTATATGTATTAATACATAAAATATTGATATTTTTTATTTTATTATTTATTTAATGTCTCTAGCATTTGGGTCATGTCTTTTCTCCATCTTGTGCATTGGTTAATTATTCCCTCTCTCTCTTTTTCTCTCTCTGGATAACTTTTATCAGTGATTTATAAATTTGATTAATATTTTCAAAAGACCATTGATAATCTCCATTGAATTTATTTTCAGCAACTTCTAGTCATATATTTATTATTTTATTTTGTAACTTTTACTGGTTTACTGTGCTGTACTCTTTCTTAGTTTTTGAGATGACATCACAGACTGTATTCTTGGTGCATACACTGAGATGAAGTTTTTCATGAGAAATGAGAAAAACCTGATTTAAAGTGCAAGGAGAAGCTGGACTGTGATGCAACTTTGTGGGGAGCTCTGGAGCAAATATTGCCCATCAGGGATCGTCCTGCCTTGGGTTTGCTGTATTGGGTTGGGCTGTTAAGCCCTTTCTTTACCCATTTATTACCTGTGGGCATGGACTCAGCGTTGGTAGCTGTCTGCAACTGAGGTGACTTCGAAGGAGCTGACAAATGAAGATTGCCAATTGCACTACCCACAGTTCAGCAGCAAGTTCTTCTGTGAAGGAGGATCTGGATTAAATGGATGCTTGTCAATTTTCACATATTCTTTATGTGAATCTCACAATACATTATGTCTATAAGTTTTTTTTTATAATTTCTGCTTTATATCTATCTCACAAATTTTGTAATATAATGCTCAGTTACTATTTAGTGCACATTTAAAATTTTTGACATACAGATATAGGTAGATGTATTTTTTTTTAATTTCCAAAACATATAGTGCTTTTGCTAGTTATAGTTTTTTGGCTATTGATATCTAATTTAATTCTAACATGGTTTTAAATATAGTCTATATACTTTAATTCCATTACAATTTGTTGAGATTTGCTTTATGTCCCAATGTTAGTAGTTTTTGGAAATGATGTCCCTAAAAAGAATGTGGATGCTGCAGTTGTTAGTTGCTGCATGTTGAAGATGCTGTAAGAAGGGCCTTTAGCCATCAGAAAGAATGGCTAGCTGCTAGTGACCATTATGGATTCCTTGCTTTATTTCTTTATTTTTGTCTTTCATTTTTTCTTTGTATTTCTCTTCAATAGTTGTTTAGCCTAACTTCTCTCTCTCTTATCTATATAATGAAAATACAAATTAAGTGAGAATAGGAAAAAAAGTAATTAAAACATTAAATTTTACAAATTATAGTTCCAATCCAAAATATATTTACAGTAAATAAAATACATATTTCAGTAATAAGAGATCTACTGTGAATGACTCTATGCATTTTGGGAAGTTTTATGGCACCTAGGCAGGGGAGCTAAGAGAATCAGCATCCAATCAGAACTTATAGTATGTTTCTTTCATTCAATCTTTGAGCCACATTGATCATGTCATCAGCAACACTTATGCAGGCAAGTGATATATTAGGTAAAAGGGGAAGAAGGAAGCTCTAGATTCAATTCTGAATTCATTTTAACTTCTCAAGAATCTCCTCAACAGTACAGTTTCAAATTTGACTTTGGATGGGTACAAAATCCAGTATGAAGGTGGTGTATCATAGAAATACACACTTGAAACCTATATAATTTTATTAACCAACTAGAGGCCTGGGGCATGAAATTGTACACTTGCGGGGGAGAGTTTCCTCAGCCCGACCTGCACCCTCTTGTAGTCCAGGAGCCCTCGGGGGATGTCCGACGGACAGCTTAGGCCCCCTCCTTGCTAAGCCATCAGTTGGACATTGTTAATATTGCTGCCACAGCCGTGAGTGGTGCTCCCCCTGTGGGAGCACACTTACCACCAGGGGGAAGCTCCTGCATTTAGCATCTGCTGATTTGTGGATACAAAGCTTAAACTCAGAGCACTTCATTCTTCAATTTTCTCTCTACTGGTTGTTCTCCTGTTCAGTCGATTAATTATATAGGATGCCACCATGATAAACTGAATATTAAAGAATACACAACTTAAGTTAAGCAAACCACTCTTTAGAGCCCAGCCCATGTTCTTGCTGTTATGGGTTGTTCTCTGTCTGTCATGGGAAGGCATGGATAGGGTCCCCCTCAGCATGACACAGGACTCTGGGCAACCCTGAAGGTCCGAGGGAGCAAGGACAGGGGTGTCTCTCCCCCCACCCCCCAGTCTGGAGATGACACCATAGTCTCCCCTCCTATCATCTACATAACACAATGTCGTCTCCCACTTTGTTCTGGGAGTCCTTCTATCTATCCCGCAAGGGATGTTCTGCAGCCTCAATATTCATTGCATCATCAACATTCAAGAGCTTAATTACCAAACAGTGTTATTTAATGTCCACAAGGGGGCCAGCCAGTGCCATGGATTATTCTCTGAGTAAACTCAGAAGCAGTTTGCAGCTCTCACTCTCTATGACCAGGGTGACTAATCCTGGTCAAGCATTTAATCTGGGAGGCACCGAGTTGTAGGGGTCAGGAACTTTGGCTTCAGACTGACGTGTCCCCCCCCTGCTGGAACCCTTATCAGCGTCACAGGTACCTGAAGGCAAGGAAGTTCCTCTGGATCAGGAAACGCACTTTGCATGCACAAGGCACATCAGCTTTGCATTCTGCAACCTCTCTAAGGAGCTGCCAGATCTTTCAGAGGACACTCTCTGCGTGGAGCCGGAAGCTATTGCTGATCTCTAGGCTCTTTGAGACCACCATCCCTCTTCAGTTTGCTCCCCTGCCTCAGGGTTACTGTTACCTCAACCCTGGCCACCAGAGACAGGGGAAGTGGGCGTGACATCCAGCACCATGCCTCTTGCCTCGCCCGCCCGCCTCCCCACCCCCCACTTCTTTCCAAAACACTCTAAGTTTTCTTACTGCAATAACTGTGACTACTATTGGGCAGTAATATTGTATAAAGAGGGCTTCCAATTTGGGACACCCTTCTTCAAGGATTATTGGAAACTTACCTAGAAAAGAGCTAGAGAATGAAAGCATCTGAGGAACCGGCGGTTCCCACCTGCTGCTGAGCTTGTGGCAACAAGGTCACTTGCTGGATGGCTTACTCCCAGTGTTCCCCCTGTTTGTGCTCCTCCAGCACCACGACCCCTGGAAGTACAAAGAAGAAAAAGCGAGTTCCTCCCCCCCCCCGGCCTGTTAAGGGATCTGAGGACTCCAGGTAAAGGCAAAATAGTTGGGAGAGATGGGCATTGAGAAGAGTAAGGCTTGTCCCACATACAGTACAAAAAACATTTCTCAGATTGCGGAGAGGGTGGGAGCAGGAGAGATACTGACCTCAGAGAGTTTGATGGGTCCCAGAGAGAGGGCTCTGACAGGAACATGGATACAGAAAGATCCACTCAGTGGAAGAGTTCTGTTTTTTCTTTAGGCATCAACATTCCAGATCCGGAATGGTGGCTGCTATGCAGACAGGGCTACAGGCAACTTCCTACAGGTTTCTCCCAGCAGTGCACAGACTTGCAGAGAGTCCTTGGGATTAAGGATCTATGAAGATGGGGCTAGGACTGTGTCAGCAGTGATTGGGTGGCAAAGGCAGAGCCATTTCAGTGCATATCAGTGGACCAGATGCCCCAGCCTGACCTCACACTTGGAACTATGTAAATGGTTCCCCAAATTAGATGGAACCCTCTGGAAAGAACAGAGAACTCAAACTCTCTGAGATAAGGCTTTCATCACACAAGATGACCAGGACACACACACACACACACACACACACACACACACACACACACACAGTTATTTATTGAAGACATTTATATGCGACTTTATTTGGTTTATATATATCATCATTTTACTTAATCCCCACAATAACCCTTAGAAAAGGACATTATACCATTCATAAATAGAAAACGGAGGGCCAAAGCATTTTAAAAAGCCTACTAAGATTTGTACTCAGAGATATCTGATCGTGGAATCCAGGCTTTTAAATATATATTTTATTGATTTTTCACAGAGAGTAAGGGAAAAGGATAGAAAGCCAGAAACATCGATGAGAGAGAGACATGGATAAGCCACCTCCTATACGCCCCCTACTGCGGATGTGTCCGCAACCAATGTACATGCCCTTGACCGGAATCGAACCTGAGACCTTTCAGTCCCCAGGTCGATGCTCTATCCACTGAGCCAAACCGGATTCCAGGCTTTTAGTTTCTATGTGTCTATATCCCCATGACTAGCCATAACACATACTCCTTTACACCTCATTTCTGGTCACCTGATATCAAAATGTAGTTGTTCCTAGATCTATAAGCATTTTGTCTGATTCATATGGATATTGGAAAGATAAAGGTTGGCAGAATCACTTATAATTTAATGTGAATTTGTAAAAATTATCAGATAACCATTAGCAAATGTCTACTTTACATAAAGCATTATGTTATGAGCTCAAGAAACACAAAGATGGGGAAAGTGCAGTCTGTTACTGTAAAGGGACTTTAATCCAGCAGTAGGGTTGAGAGGGAGATGTGTTCAAGCACTGTACAATCATGAAGGGGAGGCTGGGTGAGGAATTAGTCACCTTTGAAGGTCCCAAGGCTAGGACTGGTGGCAGGGTGTGGACATGATAAAGTCCTGTCACATTAGTGTAATTGATTGTAGAGAATCCTTTGGATTGTGAGGGTAGAAAGGATAAGGGCTAATTTTTTTTAATTTTAAGTTTTTTAATTGAATTTATTGGAGTGACATTAGTTAATAAATTATATAGGCTTTAGGTGTACAATTCTATAATATATCACCTATATATTGCATTGTGTATTTGCCACCCCAAGTCAAGTCTCCTTCCTTGTCCATTTATCACCCCCTTTATATTCTTATACTTCCCCCACCCTCTTTCCCCATGTAATTACTATACTATTGTCTGTGTCTTTGAGTTGTTTTGGTTGTTGTTTTAGTTTTTTCTTTTTTTGTTTGTTTGTTTGATTAATCTCTTCATCTTTTTCACTTAGACCCCCAAGTCCCTCTCCTCTAATAGCTGTCAGTCTGTTCTATGTATCTGAGTTTGTTTCTGTTTTGTTAGGTTGTTTTATTCCTTAAATTCCACAGATAAATGCAATCATGTGGTACTTGTTTTTCTCTGACTGGCTTATTTCACTTAGCATAATACTCTTCAGGTCTATCTGTGTTGTCACAAGAAGTAAGATTTCCTTTTTTTTCTTTTTTTTTATGGCTGAGTAGTATTTCATTGAGTAAATGTACCACAGCTTTTTATCCACTCATCTACTGATAGACACTTGGGCTATTTCCAAATATTGGCTATCGTAATAAGACTGCAGGGAACATAGATGTGCATATGTTATACCTATTTTAACTTTATTCTCATAGATGATTGATCCTAGAATATGGTGAATAAATAGAAGTTCAAACACAGGGTCTGAAGGATGTAACCACATTTTGTGATGGTTCCTTAAAACCATAAGTCCAAATCACATTAACAAAGCTCCAAATTTCAGAGTAGGCCAGCAGAAGGGAGAGTAGTACCTCATTGTTAGATACCCATTTAGCCATTCTGAAGAGGAAAGTTTTGATTTGGGGATACAGAGCTTAAACTCAGAGCACTTCATTCTTCAATTTTCTCTCTCTGGTTGTATCATTGTTCTTTGTTAACATTCTTATAAACTCACTTTACCTCAGCCTGGTGAAGGAAAGCAGTCATTAACCCGAGCAGAACAGAAAAGGACTATTAAGCCCCTGGACTTCTTCCCAAGATAGACTGGGGGCTGCCTCTCTAGCACATCTTACTAATGTGGATTTTCCCATCATCAGTTCTTTTCCGAAAGTTTTGGTTTAGTCAGCATGACCTTAAGCCCCTCTCAGATCTTTGTTTCTTTAATTCCGAATAACATGATCAGTATCATTCTTCAGGTGTGAACTTGAGATCTGGTTCAATGGGGTGAGGGAAGGTGAGTACAGGTCGATGATGCTTGCCTTGGTTCTTCATTGAGAAATAATTATTCCTTCCGCTGTGATCCTGCAGTGCTTTATGTTTTATTTTGCTTTTGTGGTTAATCTAATCATAGTCTGATCTGTATTATTTCTAGTTATTGGAGAGTAATCAACTGTTTAGTTGATTCAACACTAACAATTCTAATTTCTTTTGTTTGGAAATTTCTCACACCTACTTCATGCTGTTTCATTAGGGCTAACAAGTACTATACTAGGCTTCTCTGATCACAGGATTGGGTATAAGATCTAAGCTTGGCCAGTCATAGTACACCATTGTCTTCTCAGTTGACTGGCTCATCGATGAAAGAATGATCCTAAAGTGTCCACTCAGAGTTTGTCCCCAGATTTTTTTAAATGGATACTGGAAGACAGATATTTTTTCTTTGCCCCTAGAGTGAAAGCTGAAGGAATGTGACTACAAAGCTAATTATGGTTATGCCCCCTAATTTATGAAAGGATCTGAGGGAATAAGGCTAGATTTCAAGTCAAGTGAGAAACAGACAGTTGGAGACTGAGAATCACAATGATATTTAAATCCCTGGATGCAGCCTTTCTTGAGGCTATGTTCACTTTACTCTGATAATTAGAATCACTAAAATAATTATTTTAAACTTAAACAATACTGTATGTCCCATAAGTGAGGGCAGCATTTTTAAGTTTTAACTTTGTTTCAAGGCTGTAATTTTCAATGCCTAGAACAATGCCTGTCACATAATAGGCACTCAATTTGTTTAATGAATATTTGCAAACTGGATGATTCAGGAAAAAAAGAAAAGCATAAGTGTCTTTTCAACCATTTAATGGGATTCTTGAGAAAAAATATCCAGGGAGCAATTATGATAGGTTTCTGAGAATTAAAGCTTGTTTGTGGGACTGTGGTATACATTTTTTGGAAGCCTTTTCTTTTCAAATATAATTCACAGAAAAAAAAATGTATAAAGCATCAATAACATATTAGGATAAAGTAGAAAGTTAAACTGTGAACCACAACTCAGGTCAAGGACTAAAACATTTTCAGCATTGCAGAAGTTCCTCGCAAGTTCATTCCAGAATATGTCCAATCACTACCTGCTGGGGGTAACCACTGTGCTGATTTTTATAGCAATTACTTTCATGCTTTGCTTTATAATTTTGTCACCAATAAATGCATTCTTGACATTACTGTTTTGTGTTTTTATTTTTTATTTTTTGGACTTAATGTAAAGAATGTATTATATTATACAATCTATTCTTTGGTATTTGTTAGGACTATAAGATAGTACAAACCTTCATGGCCATTTGTAAGCCTCCCACCACAGAAGAATTAAGGACCAGAAAAAACTCCCTGGATGCCAGGAGTCAGACCATACACGGAATGGAAACTGCACCTGACTGTACACCCACATTCCATCCACATTAAAAGCCCACCTCAGCTCCACATCCCCTGATGACAGAAGCTTCCCCGTCAGTGACTGCATCCTATATAATAAAAGGCTAATATGCAAATTGACTAAACTGCAGAACGACTGGTTGCTCTGACCACCAGGGGGCAGACACTCAAGGCAGGAGCTGTTCCCTGGTGGTCAGTGTGCTCCCACAGGGGGAGCACCACGTAGCCAGAAGCAGGGCTCACAGCTGACAAGCGGGGGAAGCCTCTCCTGCCTCTGCTGCAGGAAGGTGGTAAGAAGCAAGGAGTCCCAGACTGCAAGAGGGCCCAGGCCGGGCTGAGGGACCCCTGCGTCCCAGTGCACCAAATTTGGTGCATCAGGCTTCTAGTAGGAGGATGAAACTCCAGCTCCTGGAGGCTGACATATCAACCCAATGTCCCTTTGGCTCAGTGTTGTGCAGCCTTTTCTTTTGGATATCTCATCCTCCATCCCTTCCCTTAGATAAATTTGGTTTTCTTTAATCACCATCTGAGATGGCTATTTGGCCTGCCTTCATGCACCATTATCTTTCACTTCTTAACCTCTCACAACGATTCTTGGCCTGGCTCCTTTAGGAGGGGACCTAACAGTGTTGATTTTTTTTTTCACTCAATATTATGTTTATGTAATTCATTGAAATTGATTCACATTGCTTAGTTTATTTTCAATGTTGTATCTTGTAAATATTACATAGTCTGCTGTTGAAATAATTTTCCCCTAGGTTTTGGCTACAGAATCTATGCTGTTATTACATTAGTTAGTTAGTTAGCTATGAAGGGAGCAAAATGGCATCAGATATTAAGCCTGATTAAATCTGAAACTATAGGTCCCAGACTCTCCAGAAGTTAGCTCCAATTGCAGGCCAAATAGATGGAATCCTGGAGCTCACAAGAACCAAGCTCATCCTCACAGACTATCAGGAGAGGGAGAGCCAGTCAAGGAGAAATTCCTCTGCTGAGGGATGCATAGAAGCAGCTAAAAAGCCCACATAAAGGGGAGGACGGTAGCCTGGGAAAATCAGAAAAGCGTCCAATAGGGCAGGGAACCTTGGAAGATCAGGAGAGGGATTGGATTGGGGGACATCACAGCACAAGCCCACAAAGAATTAGGAAAAAGATTTCTTAGTTTGAAAGAAAGTCTTCTCCCTTCCAAACCCAAGGAATATAATCAAAGCTAGCAAAAGCCAGGAAATGGTTTCTTTGTGTGCACTTTTTGTAGCAGCCATGCAGGCCCAAGCACAGTGCCAGTCATGGACTGGATGCTATCAGGCCTTGGTAGTGGATGTACAGGTGGGGAAGTGAGACAAAGACAAGTTCTGCATCTCTGGGTCTTGGCCCTCCTGATCTGATAAGTGCAGGTATCTTGGGGATATGGTTGAAAATATCTTCTCATCTCCTGTGGCTTGTTTTTTGTCACTTTATTTATGATATGTTTTAATAATCATACTTCTTAATTGCATTCTTGCCAAGTATATAAATATTTCTCCCTTATGAATATGTTTTGTGCCTTTTATGGCCTGTTTTCCAATGTGACACATCAGCATTTTGCCATATTGCTAGAAGCAGTCCTTAAATACAACCCACAATTAAGGGGAGAGGAATTAGACTCCACCTTTTTACAGGAGAAATCTCAAAGAATGTTTAGACATTATTAATAATCATCACACATAACATACTTAAGTGAAAGTCTTTAGTAAAAGGACACTGGGATTCATTTAAAGCAAGGAAGGCTGAAGTTGAGAGAAAGAAATCATAGCTGTTGAAGAGAGATCAGAATACATGTTTTATCTTTCACAGGTGTTACCTTTTCCTTTTGTGTCCCAGGTCTTTGAGAACAGGGGCAGTGTCTAGCAGAAAGGGACATAAAATGGAGGTTTAGTGAGAACTTACTTTTTAGCTAATTTGTCGAAATAAATGATTGTTCCATTTCTGACCAAATTTCTATGGTAATTCTTCCAGTTGACCTGATTTGTTCAAAAATTATTTGACCTGCTGTAAATACTGAGATTATGGTCAGATCTTAACCTGTGAAGTGGAAGAAATTAATTTCAGGTCAAATATGACTGCAGTACAGGTAATTAGAAGCCTCTGTTGGTTTTGCCTCAAGCCATCTAACATTCTCCAAATCATCTTTCCTATTTTCCCCCCTTGAAAATTAGCCATTTTATTTTCCTATTCTCATTCAATCTACCATATCTGGAGACACCTGTCAAATTTATCCTTAATGGAGATGTATTCATAATAGCTTAATAGGAAATGATTACATCTAGGTACCTTTTATATTTTAACTAGAGGCCCGTTGCACAAAATTTGTACACGGGTGTGGGTGTGTGTGTGGGGGGGTCTTTCAACCCAGCCTGCACCATCTCTAATCCAGGAATCCTAGGGGGATATCCAACTGCTGATTTAAGCCCAATCTCAGGGATCAGGCCTAAACCCTCAGTCAGATATTCCTCTCATAATCCTGGACTGCTGGCCCCTAATTGCTCACCTGCCTGCCTGATTGCCCCTCACTGCCTTTGTGTGCTGGCTTGGTTGCTCACCAACTACTCCCTCCATACTGGCCTGGTCATCCCTCACTGCTTCTGCATGGCAACTTGATAGCCCCAAACTGCCACCTGCTGCCAGTCAGGTTGCCCCCCCAAACTCCCTCCTCCCTGCCAGCTTGTTTGCTCCTAACTGTACCCCCTGCTAACCTGGTCACTTCTTACTACCCTCCTGGTGGCCTGGTTGCCCCCAACTGTCCCCCCTACTGACCTAATCAACCCTCACTGTCCCCCCTGCCAGACTAATTGGCCCCAACTGACCCCCTGCCAACCTAATTGCCCCTAATTGCCCCCACTCTGCTTGTCTGGTCTCCCCCACTGCCTCCCCTGCTGGCCTGGTTGCCCCATGTAGCCTGCTATTTAGTCATTTGGCCCACCCTCACTAACTTCCTTGCCAGCCTGGTCACCCCATGCAGCCTGCCTGTTAAGTCATTTGGTTGTCCCTCATTAACCCTCCTCCCCCACCCCACCCTGGTTGTCAGCATCTTGTGAGTGTGTGATTGTCAATTTGCATATTACCTTTTTATTATATAGGGTTATTATATAGGATAGTATATTTCAGAGACACAAAGTTTTAATCTAAAATAATGACTTCCCTGTGAGTACAATAACATAGTGTCCATTCATTCAGACAATTGCTTAGTGCCCAGCATTAGAGCAAATGACATTAAAAGAGGTAAGCTATGCTATTTACAGGCAAGGGTTCTGCCATGTAACTGTATTCTGCTCTGCCTGCTATTATCATTTTGCCCTTGAATTTATCCAGACCCAAGCCAGCCGAGTATTTGTGTTCTCATGCATTTGCTGACTTTCCCTCTCTTCCCAATTAGCCGCCTTGCTAATCAATTTAATCCATCTCTGACAGCAAGTCATATTTTCCTACCTTGTTGATGAGAATGTCATGTGGAACAGAGTCAGAAGTCTCCCCAAAGTCAAAAATAGTTTATGTATGTCCCTTCATCTTAGCATACAAGGCCTGCCACTCTGTCAGAGGAGGCAATTGAATTGGTCTAACATGATTTGTTGGTCACAAAGTCATGCTGGTTATTACCCATCATTGTGAGCCCTTCCATGTGCTTGCAAATTGATTAGGCATCTTGATCTTGTGGCTAATGTACTTTTTGTCATTGTTTAGAGCTGAGGACATTCATTACAGGCTTGGGCTTTTGGGAGCTTGCACTTCCCATGTATTTCCCTTTCATTAAAGATAAAAAGCTCATTTGCTTTTGCAGGTCAAAAATTCTCAGAAAGAAAAGTTAATGTCTTCAAGGACTCTTAGGATATTTTATTAATAACCTACATTGGTATTATAAGAATCAAAATTAATCAGGATTCCTATCCTCATCAAACAGAAAGAAAACAGGTATTTACTAAGTCCCTGCTATGTGAAAGGGACTAGGTTGTGTGAGAGGCACAATGATATTTAAGAGGGTCTCAAATCTTGTGTTGTCTATAGGAAACATGAACATAAAGGTGATTGACAATGTATTTTGTGTGCAGTTAAAGAAAGACTAACCTTTTATTAGACTGTATATTACTAGTTATCACATTTTTCTTGTTTCTGATTGCCTAGCAAAATTATTTTGGTACATAATAATCCAGAAATATTATTTGCACCTGTCATTTCTTTTTTGTTGTTTATTTTTTATTGAATTCATTGGGATGATATTAGTTAATGAAATTACACAGGTTTTAGGTATATAATTCTATAATACATATTCTGTATATTGTATTGTGTTCATTTTGAATGAACTGCTTCCTGAATTTTCACTAATTATTTTCCTACATCCTCAAATTTTTTAGTGTTAGTGAGGTTGATTTCATATTCTCATTGTCATTACATATGTTTCCATTTGTTTTCTTTATCTGTCTATTTTTCTTCCTTCCACTTTTTTCTGTTTATCAAATTTATTCCTGTACCAAATTATGTATGAGCACATAGGTATGTTCTTCCAACATGAGGAATTTTTTTTCTAAAATAGTTGATTATGGATTCACTTTGGAACTCTCACTGTACTCTTCCAATAAAAGCTTGGCAATAACATTTTATCAACAACAACAAAAACTATATTTATTTTTATAAAAATCTAATACTTTATTAAAAATCAATGTAAATGATTGCTAAAATATATCCAATTTATAATACATTTATTTTAAAAATAGAGGCCCGGTGCCCAAAATTTGTGCCCTGGGATGGTGAGGTCCCTCAGCCTGGCCTGTGCCCTCTCACAGTCCGGGACCTTGCTCCTTAGTACACACCTGCTCGCTGCTCACTGCTCCTTAGCACTCCCATGAGCCTGGCTTCTGGCTGAGCAGAGCTCCTCCTGTGGGAGCTCACTGACCACTAGCGGGCAGCCCCTGCCTTGAGGGTCTGCCTCCTGGTGGTCAGTGTGCATCATAGTGACCTGTCATTCTGCCCTTCCATTTATTTGCATATTAGGCTTTCATTATGTAGGATACAATTTAGAGTAAAAGAAATAAGGTGAAAATGTTTCAGGACAGACTGAAACATGTCATTACATCCAATTTATGAAGGGATTTTCAACTAAATTTATTAAGTAAACTTTAAAAAAATATATAAATCACTTTTTGAGAGGGCTTCTGCCATTAAAAGTTCCCAGATCTTGAGAGTTGGGGAAAGGATACCTGATGATAGATCATTGCTGTTAATTTCATTAGGTATGATAGTAGTATTCTAGTTAGGTAGGGAATTATTAGTTTTTGGAGGAGGATGTTGATCTACTTAGGGGTAAAGTATCATAATATATATGTTACTTTGAAAAGTTTTGTCAAGATATAATATATACATACATACATACATACACACATATATGTACACACACACAATCACATATAGATATAATATATGAAGTCTTAAATTTTAGACCTAGAAGCAGCTCTTTGAAAGCTTCCCCCCACTTTTTCTTATCACTGCATTGTTTTATGGCTTCATTACACCACAATCCCCTTTAGTTTTTCACTTATTAATTGGCTTGCCTCCTGACACTTATTCTAATTTTTTGTCCAGTACATTGAAGTGGAATCTTGATTGCATATTAAATTGTCCAATCAATGATATGAGCCTCATTTTGTCCTTTAGTCTAACCCTCTCCTTGTATCCAGGGGAACAGAAAAAGCAAAGAAGGAAAGAGTGGGACTCCTAGGTTTGCATCGGAACATGCAATCCATCCACACTCTTTTGCTTTCTGCTTCTCTCTTCCCTTAACATAGACATGGGGTGTGACAATGACTATTTAGTGAAAAAAAAACTAGTAAAAAATTAATGCTTAAAGCAGACAAGTGTCCCTCAAGACAAGTTTATTGAATCTGTAGTGTAAGTATTTAAAAATCTGCCTGTTCTCCTTGCTAGAGACATCTCATAAAAGGCTTTCTTGAAAAGATTTATGTTTTCTGAAAATATAAAATGATAGAAATATTTCAAAAGAGAGTTATATTGTGATTCAACTTGGTCCTTTTCTTGGCATAAACAACATTTCTTGGAAGGTAAATGGTAAAATAGATCTTGTAACTTTACAATTTTATTTCAATAAAGAAAAATCAATTAGTATGATGTATATTGTTGAAATCCATGCAAATAGTAGCAGAGTAATTGCATGAAAGTGTCTGTGAAAAAAGAATGTAGATCAATAATGGATTTTCTCTCATTTACATTTTTTTTTCTGTCAGTCAGGATAAAGACTAGAGAGAGTGAAGGCATTTTAAAACTCCCTGCTTTTTGAAGTATGCTATAGATAGATAAAAGCAAACTCTTCCAAACATAGTTCTCTTACTGTCTCATTATTTTAAATCTATGAATGTGAAGAACATAGAGGCTCAGTTTTTGAAGTACATTAAAAATAACAACTGCAAAAAAATGATCAAACTCAAATGAATTAAAGGGAAATATAGGCTAGACTAGAGTATAATTTTCTGCATTAAGCAGTTTATAAAATATACTAATTCTGATCTTCATTTCTTCATTCTTTCTCTGATATGTTTAAAATTTTGTAGAAACTTAGAGATGTAAAAACTTCAGATATAAAAACTTCAGAGGTCTTTTCATTTGATCATCCAGTTTTAGGACTAAGTGCTGAGCATCTTGTCTACCAGTGCTGGAGTGACAATGGGAATTGTAACCCACCCCACCATCCTTTTCACATTGTTTCTTTAAGTGCTGACTCTGAATAATATGTAACTTTTAGATAATTAACATGTTTGTATAAGAATCCTAAGAACTAACTACAGAAGCTATAGATTCCGAGCTTTGGTCATCCCAATTCTGGGAGATTTCCTGACCTTCAATTGTAGAACCAGGATGACATAGAAGCAGGATGATGAGGACCAGAAAGATGCACACTAGATCATCCCTTGACCAATTTTGAGATATTTATCAGAATGGGCTGTGTTGGACGCATAGAGAGAACTTTTCAAACTCCTTCCCTTGGTTTATTTGTTCCACATTCCCTCTCCTTCCTTATAAAAATCTCTGCCTGCACTGAGATCTATATAAATGGGCATTGTGTGGACAAGCACCCCCATCTTCTCAGGTTTTCCACACTTGAATAAACCACTTTCTCTCTTCCCCAGCATTTGTCTCATGAATTTGGCATTACTGGTGACAGGCAACTGGATTTGGGTTTCAATTAGGGTAAGATGTACACAATGTGCCAAAACCAGTTTGGCTCAGTGGATAGAGCATCGGACTGCAGTCTGAAAGTTCCTGGGTTCGATTCCAGTCAAGGGCATGTACCTTGGTTGCGGGCATATCTCCAGTAGGGGGTGTGCAGGAGGCAGCTGATTGATGTCTCTCTCTAATAGATGTTTCTAGCTTTCTATCCCTCTCCCTTCCTCTCTGTAAAAAAATCAATAAAATATATTTTAAAAAATGATGTACACAATGTATGAAAAGTAGACTTTTCTATTATTGGACAAGTTAAATTTTTTTTAAAATATATATTTTGGTAAATTTTTGCTGATGGATTCTGACTTTGACTTTCAGGGACATGAATACTAAATTGATAGGGAGGTATTGTAGTACAGAAAAGCAGTTTTCAAGTGTGGTCACTTGATCACCAGTCTCAGCCTTATTATAAATGCAATTATCAGGCTTCACTAGAGAAATATTAAATAAAAAAAAAACCCAGTGGGATGAGGGCACAGTAATTCTTGTATTAACAAGCAACTCTAAGACATGCTACTGTTTAAGAATCCCCACTTTATTTCTCTTATGAAATAATGAATGTCATCCTAGGATAATTTTAGAACTGTTGCTGCCTTCCTCTGAATGAGGTGTGCGTTAAGTAAATAAATTCATGAGTCTCTCCTATTTTTTTAAAACATTCTAAGTCAAGTCCACCAAATTCAATTCTAGAAGCAGCAAGCTCCTGTGCTGATTAATCAGATCAAGGGATATGATAAAGAGAGAGGATAAACTTGTCATTTTGTATTTATAACTTAAGCAACTTGACCTTTTCTGATATTTATTAGTAAGATGGATCAAAAGTAACTATAGGAAAAATTCAAAGCAATAACAACCAGAGCAAAACCTGGTGGTAAAAATCTCATTTTCTTTGTTTTTGTTGTAAATTAGGATTCGTTATTTCTTTTTACTGCTTTTAATGTCAGAAAAAGCCAAATCTTAGTCTCTCCAAGTCTAATTAGGATCACAAGTAACTGCTGGAAGAATTCTGAGATTAGATCGAATCTTCCTTTGTTACTCTGCAGATGAAAAAACTGAATCTTAAAGTGGATCAATTAGTCATCTACATGGAACCTACAGTCAGATGTGTCCACTTGAAGCAGATTCTGGAGCCAGAAACAGTCTGTGGACTCTTAATTCTCTGTGCTTTCTCATTCAGCTCAAAGCTGCTTTTCTCTCCTTCTAGACTTATTCTTGTTACCATGGAACCATGAAAATAGAGCAGGATGGTGCAGCATTTTCACATTCATGGTTGGGAATGTGGCCTAGGACATTATGGTGCAAATGTAAAATTCCAAAAATAAAGTGCATGAACTATCCAAAGGACAAAGAAATGCATGGTTCACCAGTCTATATTTTCATTACTCATACACTCGTTTATTTTCCCTCATTAATTTTCTGCATTCAATAATTTATTTCATGGGCATCTTCTTAGGACTATTACTGATGACATTAGAGATATAAAAACTTCAGATGTAAAACTTTGAACTGTAGGACTAGGGGTGGTATATACAGTTGAATGCCACTTTCGTGAAGGTAAAAGACTGGATTTTATACAATTTATAAACTTGACAGTTATTATGCACTATCTTGGAAATGTCAAATTAATATTTATTTGATGAAGCAGTGCAGAAAAAAATCAGAAATAGAGTGTATTTAATAAATACCCCTTAGTATTTCTCCCCCAGGAGTGAAAAAGGCAGGAAGAGCTACTATAATCCAGAGCAGAGAGAGTTAGCAGAAGCTTCATGACTAGAAAGTAATGTGGATGCAGTGATCTTGAACTGAATGTGGGAAAAAATGAAGCCACTTCTGGGCTGTAGAGCATGAATAAGGCTTTCAGTTCAGAAGGAGCAGTTGAGGGGCATTAAAGATGAAGGCATTCTTCTAACACTGTAACTTGGGCTCCTTGACAATCTGAACTATAGCACCTAAAAAATTATACATGTGTATTACTTGCATTTACAGAGAATTTATTTTTTGGCATGAACATTTAAGTTCATAGGTGATATATGCATTTGTGTGGGAAAGGACTTATTATATTTTGATATTTTATGATATTTAGCAAAGCTCCTCTTTACTAGAATACCGGGCTTTCTTATTTCATTGCCATGCACTACCCCCTGTGTTTACCTGTAAGACAGCCACCAACAATGATTTACTGAGCAACTAGAATGAATAGGGTGGGTTGTGCTGAGAACATGAAACAGGGAGAATTTAAAACTATTGACTAAATTAGTTCCCAGGTTTCACCCCTCTGATAGTCCCCATCTCTGTTTTCAAAGGATCTGCTCTAATTAGATACATGTTGTTAGATTAGAGTCTGGAAATTAAAATGTTCATGGGACCAGGCAGATAAAGCAAGAGACTGAAGCAGATGTAGGTCCATATGCTTTCATGGAGCAGCTGGAGAGATGTGCCTGCACAAAGAAGACAGATTCCACAGAGACCCAGGTAGTTACCATCATAATGGAATCTTAGTCCAGTTGCCTTGTATTCTGGTTTTTTTTTTTTTTTTCAAGAGAAGCTAGGGACATAGATTCTAAGTGAAATCACCAATTTAAAAATATTGCCTCCAATTTATAAGACATTGTATCAACCACATGAAGCATGTCAACAGTCCTCATTAAGACCTGGACTTTAGTTTGAACACTTGGAAGCTAGATAAATCTCAAGCACTTCCAGGAGGCTAGTCTTTGGAGGACTACCTGGATATTGGGTGATGAAGTCCATGATTTTCCCCATGTACTATAACCTACTTCTGACTCCCTGGGAATACTTGTGTCTGCATGATACTGAACAAAATCTGATTTGCAAAATTTATGTCCAGTGAGCCTCCTGTTAGGGAATTTGATTTGGCATATGGCTCCTTCCAAACTTCAAATTGTGTTTCCAGCCAGACAATGTAATAATCATGCACACAATGTCCTCAAATGCTGCTAAAAATTGTGAGGATCCACAGAGGACTGAATAAAAATGCTAAGCCTGATGTTATGGATTGAAAATATTCACCATCTCTGATATAAATAATAAAATGAAGCAATTATGCATGTGGCAATGTCTGCACAGGTCTGTGTTACAGCATCAGCTGGATGCAGCCTCCTAAGGTGGGGCCTTCTACAGTTCCTGGGGTCTGAGTGGAAATCGCAGAGGATAGAGCTGATTCTGCGTTCTGATTTCTTTCTGACTTTCTGACTTCAGGTTAGATGGCTTCTATATTACAAAATTATCATTTGTCACAATTTCTCTAGAGTGTGTTTCTCAAATATTTTGGACCATACCAAGTGAGAAATATATTTTTCCTGGCTGCCCAGTACACACACACACACACACACACACATTCAGAAGCAAAACTTCAGGAAACAGTTTTTATTCTTATTACATAAAATGCAGTGGTATTTTATTCTATTTTATTTTTTGGATGATACCTGGTCAGGGCTGGAATTTTATTTCTGTAAAAGAAGACATAATAAGTAATTTCAGGAGTATTAGGATAAGTGCAGTGTATTTGGAAGCAGAATGTTATAGTCTGGGGCAGTGACTGGCAAACTTATTAGTCAACAGAGTGGCAAACCGAGGCTCGCGAGCCCTATGTGGCTTACAAGCCTCAGTTTGCCGACCACTGGTTCTTGAAAATCTAAATCATACTGTGATTCATTTCTCCTTATGTGAGAATTGCTGTTAATCAGATCTGTACTGGATTATGTTCACGGTTTTGTTGTTGATGATAATAAATACAGGAGCATTTACAGTGCAAGATAATGGACTAAAAAAATTACTTACATTTGGCCTTTTAATAGCTTGTATCTTGGTTCTTCCTTCCCATCTGCCTGGACAGTTCTCTCACATGCAGATAGCTCTCCTTCCACTGGATCCTGCATGTTTCCAAGACTTGCTTCTCTGTCCCTGCCTTGGCTAGTGGCTCAGCGAGGGCTGGTTGATGGAATTGTGCTTGTTCTCTTTATGTCCATGCACTGTTTACCACTGGCAGGCTTTGTATAGGGCCCTGTGGGGAAGCAAAAAGCCAAGGGTATGGGTTAATTACGTCCACACAGGTCAGAATAAGAAGTATGGATTAGCTATAAACATTAAATCCTAACCCAAACATAATTTTTCATTTATTTTACTTGAGTTGCAATTTATCAGATGCGCTCATGTTTCTTCCAGGATGGCTTCGGCTTCTGCTTCTCTTCTTACATTTCTACTTCTACCCATACCTTCTCAGTTTTTGGTTTGTTCGTTCCCCTCCCCTTTCCACCTATGCCTTCTTATCACTCTGGCCAGGAAATCTTAGAAATATCCAGAGCTTGTTCATGGACCTCTATTGTTTTATCCCTTAGGGGACCTTAAAGTCTCTTTACTTTAAATATAATTTTTATGCTGATGACTCCCAAATTTGTATCTGTAGCCCAGAATTTTCCTCTGAACTCAATATCTCTATAGACTTCTGCCGACTTGACATATACCCTGTTTCCCCGAAAGTAAGACATGCCCTGAAAATAAGACCTACTTCCAGTTTTGCCTCTCGCTGTAATATAAGGCATCCCCGATAATAAGGCCTTCCTGAGAATAAGACCTCCCCTGAACATAAGGCCTCCCCAGAATATAAGGCCCCCAAAGCTACTGTAAAGCATCTGACTCCTGATTTAAAGAGACCTCGCACTGCCTGAACAGTTCTGGCTGCGCTGCGGCCAATCAGTGAGCTGGTTTGTGATGACAACTACTACCATACCGTATACAGGTAATAAATTTTCTTTTTTTGTTGTTCAACAGTAAATGTGTACCACATTCTTCTTCATGGAAAAACAAGACATCCCCTGAAAATAAGATTGAGCGCATCTTTGGGAGCAAACATTAATATAAGACACTGTCTTATTTTCAGGGAAACAGAGTACACTAAGAAGTCCAAAGGGAGTTGTACAAAAAAAAAAAAAATTAAAGGTCTGGTCGTAGAGTTAATACAACAAGCATGAAGCCTTGCAAGGTTGACTGATGGCTGATGGCTGGCATCTGGGAACTTGGCCCTCAGAGTACCCAGGCAACAGTTAACTTAGAAAGAGTGGCTCACTAGGTTTAAATTATACAATGAAAGTGGCTATGCTGAACATGTGCTTTCCTTTTGGAAGTCTGGGGCTTCCGCATATGCAGGCAGAGGATCCTTATGTGACTAATCTCCAATCAAAATGTGGGCCTCTGGGCGGCTAATGAGCTTTATTCATAGTTAGCACTTTCCCTATGTTGCCATAACTTGTTAGAGGACTTAAACCTGTCCTGTGTGCTTTGTATCCCTTTGCTATAAAAAGCCTAGCCATGAGTACAACTATATTCTATATCCTATGGGTTCTTCTCACAGATCTTTGAAGCTAGGATGAGGGACCTCTTCCACAGCCATCTTAACGTTAGATGTTCAAAACTGAGCTCTTGCCATTCTTACTAACCAATCAAGTAAAATAAAGAAATAAACACAAATAAAAATTATTTCTCCTGTGGCTCTCTTCTCTTAGTCCTCTTTATCTTTTGTTAATGTCAGTTTCATTCATCCAAGTTACTCAGACCCAAAATCTTAGCACCATTGGTTGACATCTCTTTCTGAGACAGGCACCTCTCATAGTTCACAGACACCAGGGAGGTGTTACCAGACAGCTTCCCCCCATCCTCACCCCCAGTCAGAGGAAGAGGGTCATCCCACCTCATTCCTGTCATGCTCCTGTAAAGGAATTTAAATGAGAGACTCCAGATAAGAATTGCATTTAATTTATTTTTTAACAATTAAAGAAAGGGAACTTATTTAACAAATTAAAGCATATATATTTATTAAAGAAGCAAAACAAGCAAATCTATGCATCTAGTTTATGAATTGTAGATGGACCTCTTCACTAATCTGAAGAGCCTGGGGATAGAGGGGTCTCTGCCTTACATACTCTCCTGTCTATAAATTGTTGTTGTTTTTTTCCTTAATGCCTCTGCTAGATAGCCTGGTTTAGATTAATTATGTGCATTCCTCCCCGCCCCTTTTTTTTGTTATGGCTTTCCCAGAATTTATGAGAACACTTTGGCAATTAAATTTCAAGATTACTGCCTTTTAGGTTTAAATAGTGAGATGAAATAAGGCTGTATTCTTCTCCCGCCTCCTCCCTGCTATTTACAGCTTCAGGATGATTTGCACTGAATAATCTCTGGTTAGTGAGAAGTTGAATTAGGATTCCTTTTCCTCCTTTCTCCCTCCTTGCCCCCTCCTCTCCTGTACTCTCTAGTGAGAAAAGGTTTGTAATCTTTTGTTCTCAAATTAAGTTCCTGCTATAAGCAGTCTGCAAAGCTTTCTAGCTTTGCTTAATTTTTCTGCTTCAGTTTCCTTATTCCATTTGTCCCAGAATTTTCCTAGCTCTTCATTGTACTATAACATTACTATCACAGCCCATACTTGATCTGTCAGCATATTTTGTAGGCTCTAGTTGCTAAATATAACTAGAAGCAGTGGAGTGGCTGAAAGTTTGGGCAACCTCTTAAAGGGCCAATGCACAAAAAAATCACTGTGGAGCCACCTACCTTGTCCTCTGGAAGAGGGAAGGTGAAGTCGACTAGAGCTGTGAGAGCAGAACCCAGGACTGGGGACTCAGGGAGATGAAGCTCAGAAGGCAGACACCCAAAGTTCCCTGGGCTGAGTCATTCCCTCATGCAGTGGAGGACAACTTTCCCATATAGACATCTGCTTTGCCTGGGGGAAGACAGTCAACACACCCTATTAGAAAACATCTTGCCCTGAGGACACTTAAGAGATTAAAAGTAACAATTAGCCTCCAGGCAGAAACAACTGCCCCATCCTGTTGGAAAAAACTCTTGCCATACCTGAGAATGATTACTTGGAGGAAAATCAAGTCAGAATCCTTAGTCTGTAGGTAGAGGCAGTCTCAGGAAGCTTTGAGTCTTTGCCTGATCCAATTAGTTAGATAAAGTCTTTAACACTGTCCTGCACTAGAGATTGAGTGGAATAGAAGATCTACCTAAAACAGTCACAAACCCAAAGAGACAACCAAAATGAGGAAATAAAGAAACAACCCCCAAATGAAAGAATTAATGAAATCTCCAGAAGAACAGATAAATGAAGCAGAGATAAGAAATTTATCTGAAATAGAGTTCAGAGTAATGATGTTAAAAATGCTCAATAGTATGAAAAAATATATAATAAGTATGAAAAACAACAATCTGAGATAAAGAATGACATAACACAAATAAAGAACACATTTGAAGGAATACACAACAGATTAGGGGAAGCTGAGGATCGAATCAATAAATTAGAAGAAATTAGAAGACAGGGTTGAAAATATCACTCAATTAGAAAACCAAAAGTAAAAAAAAAAATTACAAAATAGGAGGGCAGCTTGGGGCAATGTGAAACATAATAATATTAGAATAACAGGTGTTCCAGAAGAGGCAGAAAGAGAGAAAGGAACAGAGAAGGTGTTTGAGGAAATAGGGGTAGAAAACTTCCCTAATCTGGTAAAGGAAAAAGTCACACAAGTTCAGGAGGCACAGAGAACCCAAAACAAGAAGAACTCAAACAAACCCATGTCCAGACACATCATAATTAAAATGCCAAAAATTAAAGACAAAGAGAGAAACTTAAAGGCAGAAAGAGAAGAGAAAACTGTTACCTACAAAGGAGTTCCCATAAGGCTGACACCTGATTTCTCATCAGAAACTTATACCAGAAGGGAATGGTATAAAGTACTCAAGATAATGGAAATCAAGGATCTGAGACCCATATTACTATATCCAGCAAGACTATCATTCATAATAGATGGTCAGATAAAGAACTTTCCAGACAAACAAAGGCTAAAGGAGTTCATCACCATCAAGCCAGCATTACAAGAAAATGCTAAAGGGATTGCTGTAAAGGATGGCTGAGGAAAGAAACAGAGAGAGAAACCTAACCATACAGAATTAAAATGGCTATAAATAAGTACCTCTCAATAATAACCCTAAATGTAAATGGGTTAAATGCTCCAATCAAAAGATGTAAGGTAGCTGAATGGATACAAAAACATGACTCTACAAGAGATCCATCTCAAAACAAAAGTCACACACAGGATGAAAGTGAAAGGGTGAAAAAAAATTTCCATGCAAACAGAAAAGAAAAAAGCTGGAGTAGCAATACTCATATCCAACAAAATACACTTTAAAAGCATCATGCTAAGCGAAATAAACTATTCAAAGAAAGATAAATATCATATGCGCTCACTCATTTGTGGAATATAATGAAAACATAAACTGATAAAAAAAATATAGAACCAGAGGAGAAAAATATACTAGAATCTAATAGAAGTAATCTTGTTACTTGCAGATTTTTAATATTTCCTACAACTCTTATGATATTATACTATATTAGTAGAGTTTTGGTAATATAATATTTAAAATTCTTTTATTCTTAAAATATTAATGTTTATTTCATGTAATATTACTATATGTAAGATCATTTTTCTTGAATAATGTTTATTGAATGTAACATTATTATATTTAAGATAATATTTTCTTGAAATATTAAGGTTGATTGCATGTAACATTACTATATTTATTTTTTTAAATAAATAAAACTTGGAAAAAAAGAATTCTCCAACCAGGCTTCCTATAAACCCAGCAGGTGCTGCCGTAGGGTCTTTAAGGCTCTTTAAATTATTGTTCCCTCTGCCTGATACGTTCTGTCCCTGATTTCATGTGACCAGCTCCACTATTCAAACGTCAGGGTCTTGGTGAGGACAATCCTGCCTATTCTATCTAAAATTGTATCCCCATACCAAACAGTTTATATCTTGCTTTCCTGATTTTTATAGCTTTATTTTTTATTTTTTTAATATAGTGTTGATAAAGGGGAATAAATTAGTGGTGTTGAAGACCTAATTTCCAACAAGACTGTATTTGGAGATCAGACCTTTAAAGAGGTCAATAAGGTTAAATAAGGTCAGTAAGAATGTAAGCTTAAGCCAATCTAACATGATTGGTATTCTTATGAGGACCAAGAAAAATACAGAGGAGTATAAGCACAGAGAAAAATGCCACCTGAGCAAACAGAGAGAAGAGGACTATCGGAAAGCTAGAATGGGAGGCCTCAGGTGAAACAAAACATGCTGAAAACTTGAACTCTTAGCTTTCAGAGCTGTGAGAAATTTCTGTAATATTTTTATGATAGTCCTAGTGTGCAATCACACCTAGAATTCTTTTTTTTCTTTTTTTTTAATATATATATATATTTTTTTTATTTATTTTTTATACATATCTCCCCATTGCCCCCCTCCCTCCCAGGCATACCCCAAACCCCTATTGTCTATGTTCATTGGTTATGCTTATATGCATGCATACAAGTCCTTTGATTGATCTCTTATCTACCTCACCTAACTTTAATCATCCTGTTGTAATTTCACAGTCTGTTTGAAGCTTTACTGTCTCTGTATCTATCCTTTAGTTCATCAGTTTATAATGTTCTTTATTATCCCCCAATGAGTGCGATCATGTGATGCTTCTCCTTCATTGACTGGCTTATTTCACTAAGCATAAGGCTCTCCAGTTCCAACCAGGTTGCTGCAAATGGTAAGAATTCCTTTTTTTTTTTTTAATGGCAGCATAGAATTCCATTGTGTAGATGTACAATAGTTTTCTGATCCACTCATCTGCTGAAGGGCACCTAGGCTGTTTCCAAATTGTAGCTATTGTAAATTGTGCTGCTATGAACATAGGGGTGCATAAATCCTTTCTGATTGGTGTTTGTAATTTCTTAGGATAAATTCCTAAGAGTGGGATTACAGGGTCAAATGGGAGATCCATTTTTAGTTTTTTGAGGAAACTCCATACTATTCTCCACGGTGGCTGCACCAGTCTGCATTCCCACCAACAGTGCACAAGGTGGGAATTTCTCTGCATCCTCGCCAACACTTGTCGTTTGTTGATTTGTTGATGGTTGCCATTCTGACAGGTGTAAGATGGTATCGCATTGTCGTTTTGATTTGCATCTCTCGGATGATTAATGACTTTGAACATGTTTTCATGTGCCTCTTGGCCTTCCTTCTGTCGTCTTTTGAAAAAGTTCTACTTAGGTCCGTTGCCCATTTTTTTTTATTGGATCCTTCATCTTCCTTTTATTAAGTTGTATAAGCTGGCTGTAGATTTTGGAGATTAAACATTTATCACTGATAACATTTGCAAATATGTTCTCCCATACAGTGATCTTTCTTGTTGTTTTGTTGATGGTTTGTTTTGCTGTGCAAAAGCTTTTTATTTTGATATAGTCCCATTTGTTTATTTTTTCTTTAGCTTCCATTGCCTTTGGAGCACTATCAGTGAAGAAGTTCTTTCGGCATATATCTGAGATTGTGCTGCCTGTGGACTCCTCTAGTATTTTTATGGTTTCCCTTCTAATGTTTAAGTCCAGTATCCATTTTGAGTTTATTTTTGTATTTGGTGTAAGTTGGTGGTTCAGTTTCCATTTTTTGCATGTATCTGTTCAATTTTCCCAACACCATTTATTGAAGAGGCTATCTTGGCTCCATTGAATGTTCATGCCTCCTTTGTCAAATATTAATTGAGCATAGTGGTTTGGGTGTATATCTGGGTTCTCTATTCTATTCCATTGGTCTATATGTCTGTTCTTGTGCCAATACCAGGCTGTTTTGAGCTGGCTTCATAGAAGGTGTTTGGAAGTGTTCCTTCTTCTTGAATGTTTTTGAATAGTCTGAGGAGGATAGGTTTTAATTCTTCCTGGAATGTTTGGAAAAACTCTCCTGTGTAGCCATCTGGACCCAGGCTTTTATTTGCTGGAAGCTTTTTGATTACTGCTTCAATTTCTTCCATAGTTATTGGACTATTGAGATGTTTGATTTCCTCCTCATTGAGTTTTGGGAGGTTATATTTTTCTAGGAAAATGTCCATTTCTTGCAGGTTGTCCAATTTGTTGTAATAGAGTTGTTCATAGTATTTTTTAACAATCCTTTGTATTTCCACAGGGTCTATTGTTATTTCTCCTCTTTCATTTCTGATTTTGTTTATTTGGGTCTTCTCTCTTTGCTTCTTGGTGAGCCTGGCTAGGGGTCCATCAATCTTGTTTATCCTTTCAAAGGACCAGCTCTTTGTTTTGTTGATCTTTTGAATTGTTTCTTTGGTCTCCAAGTTGTTTATCTCTGCCCTGATCTTCACTATTTCCTTCCTTCTGAGTACACTGGGCTTTTCTTGTTGCTCTCGTTCTAGCTCTTTGAGTTGTAGGTTTAGGTAATTTATTACCATTGTTTCCTGTTTTTTGCAGTAGGCTTGTAGGGCTATGAACTTCCCTCTCAAGACTGCTTTCACTGTGTCCCATAAATTTTGTATTGTTGTGTTGTCATTTCATTTGTTGCCATGATGTTTTTTATTTCTTCCTTGATCTCTCTGTTTAATAGCATGCTGTTTAGTCTCCAGGTGTTTGATTTCTTTCTATTGTTTTTATTATAGTTGATTTCCAGTTTTATGCCACTGTGGTCTGAGAAAATGCTTGATATGATTTCTATCTTCTTGAATTTGAAGAGACTTTTCTTATGACCCAACATATGATCTATCTTTGAAAATGACCCATGTGCACTGGAGAAGAATGTATATTCTGTGGCTTTGGGGTGAAATGTTCTGAAGATGTCAATTAATTCCATCTGTTCTAGTGAGTCATTTAGGATTGATGTTTCTTTGCTGATTTTTTGTTTAGAGGATTTGTCCAATGGTGACAGTGGGGTATTAAAGTCTCCTACTATGATTGTATTGCTGTCAATCTCTTCCTTAATATCCTCCAAGAGTATTTTTTATGTATTTAGGTGCTCCTATATTGGGTGCATATATGTTTACCAGAGTTATTTCTTCTTGTAGGATTGTTCCCTTTAGTATTATGAAGTGTCCTTCTTTATCTCTTGTTATGTCCTTCACTTTGAGATCTAATTTGTCAGATATAAGTATTGCAACCCCAGCTTTTTTTTCATTTCCATTTGCCTGAAATACCATGTTCCATCCCTTCACCCTCAATCTGTGTGCATCTCTTTTCCTAAGGTGGGTTTCTTGAAGACAGCAGATATATGGACCATGTTTTCTTATCCAATAGGTTACCCTATGTCTTTTCATTGGAGCATTTAATCTGTTTACATTTAAAGTTATTATTGATAAGTACTTATCTGTTGCCATTTTTAGTCCTTACCCCCGAGTTCCTTCTTCGCTTCCTCTTTCTTTTTATTACAGCAGACCTTTTAACATTTCTTGCATTGCTGGTTTGGTGGTAATATATTTCCTTAGTCCTTTTTTTGTCTGTGAAGCTTTTGATTTCATCTTCAAATTTGATTGAGAGTCTTGCAGGGTACAGTATTCTTGGATTCAGACCCTTCCTTTGCATGACTTTGTATATTTCATTCCATTCCTTTCTGGCCTGATGAGTTTCTGTTGAGAAGTCAGTAGCTAGTCTTATGGGATTTCCTTTGTAGGTAACTTTCTGTTTCTCTCTGGCTGCTTTTAAGATTCTTACTTTGTCATCGGTCTTTGCCAATTTAATTATAATGTGCCTCGGTGTCGGTTTGTAGGGGTTCATTTTGCTTGGGACTCTGTGAGCTTCTTGGATTTGTGTGGGTTTTTTCTTTCCTATATTGGGGAAATTTTCTGTCATTATGTCTTCAAACATGTTCTCTAATCCTTGTTCAGTTTCCACTCATTCTGGAACCCCAATTATGCAGATGTTGTTTTGTTTCATGTTATCCCAAATTTCCCTTAGACTCTCCTCTTGCTTTTTAACTTTTTTTTCTAGAAGTTGCTGTACTTGGGTATTTTTTCCTACTGTGTCTTCTAGCTCACTGATGCGGTCCTCTGCTTCTTCTAGTCTACTTTTGATGCTTTCTATTGAGTTCTTTATAGCAGTGATGCCATTTTTCATTTCTTCTTGTTTATTCTGCACCTCCTCTAGGTTCTTCTTCATTTCCTCTTGGCTCTTACTCATATTGTCAAATTTGTCTTCCATTCTTTTCTACCACATTATGATAATTTCTCTGAACTCCTTAGGCTTATTTCTGGTTCTATTTCGTTTACTTCCTTTTCTGGTGAAACCTGCCTTTCTGTCTTATGTGGGCTGTTTCTTTTTCTGCCCATGGTCTTTCTTCTCTGGGTGTCTGGTTATGTAGTTCTCTTTCCTGTCTGTGTGCTCTGTGGATCTCTGGTTCCGCCGCGTGTCTGCGCCAATTGGCGAGCAGAGTTCTGGGTCCCCGGGTCCCTGGCTGCTCGATGGGTGCCCAGCCAAAGGCTTCAGACCACCGCAGACATCCACCTCCCACTGCAAGATGGCTCGGGCTCTGCATTTGCGCTGGTGGCTCTGGCCGACCCACACCTAGAATTCTTAACACCTATATACTTATAAGGTACCTGGACCCTGTGAAAGATTGATTTATATTTGTTGAATGAATAAATAAATGGTGATAAATCAATCCTAGTCTACACTACTATTTTTTCTATCTCTGGGCTGTTATGGTTGATTGCAAAATGGTTCAAATTCATTACTCCTTTCTGTTTAAGCCCTTTGCAATGTGACTTTAAAGCTCTTATATCAAGAGGTGGGATCTATTTTCTCATCTATTGAATCTGGGTTGGCTTTTTGACTTGCATTGGCCAATAAAATATTGTGAAAGTATTAGTCTGCTACTTGATCTAGGTCTCCAGATGCCTAGGTTTCCAGAGGCCATGCCTGCTCCCATTCCTTCTTAGAATTGTCTTTATAATGAAAGCACACTAGCTCACTGGAGGACAAAAGACTATGTGGAAGAGATAAATTATCCTGGCTGAGAACATTCGAGAGCCAGTTCCCAGCCAATCTGCTAGCTGATCACAGACATACAATTGAGACTAGGTTAGATTGGGTCAACTCAGCAAAACTCAGCTTACTCACTGATTAGTGAACAACAATAGATGTTTATTATTATATACCAGCAGGTTTGCAAGTTTTAGTTACTGCAGCATTAGAATGGCAGTAGACAATTATGTACCTGATAGTTTCCTTGAAAAGTCCTTTTGTGTATCCGAGGTGTGTTTGCTCCTTGGGAGACAGCCTAGCTTTGAAGAAAGCTCATGGGCCCTGGAATCAGGTCAAACTTGGTCCAGATCCTAGCTCCATCACTCACAGGGTGACCTAGTGTAAAGTTCTTAACCTACTGAACTTCTTTTGATAACTTCTAAACTAAAGGTGGGAATAACTGCTAACAGAGCTTTTGAGAGGATTAAAGGAAAACTGACAAGTCAACTACTGATGTTGATTTAAAATAGATCAGCAACTACTCCTAATAACCAGTTATGACTGAATTATCCATGAATTAATCAAAATACTTGTAGAAACTATTTACACTTTTTTCTTTATTAGACCTATCAGCCTGGTATAATTGCTATTGACTACTTAAAGCTGTTGACTACTTGTAGTCATTCTAACTGATGTCCTTCATCTTCAAGGGGGAACTTACAGCTGATAGGCCAAGGTTTTATGATCTGGCTCATTTTTTTTTACTCCTCTTGCACTCTTCATTATCTTATTGAGTTAAACCAACTATCTTCTCAGTTTTCTATTTCTCGACTAAAGAGGCCTAATTTCTACACAACAACAGAGAAAACTGGATACTTCTGAGTCAGTGCCTCATACCTGGAATTGGCTGAGATATTCACAGCAGTAGTTGCTTACCTCCTACAAGTTCACATGAAATATGGGCTTCTCAGTGCAAGGACAGAAGTCCTTGAAATGTCCATTCAAAGTTCCACAAATCTATCTGTTAACACTTTGAATATTTTTTCTCTTATTTTAGGCACTCTCTTCAGTAAAAGCAAGTTAGATTTGATGTAAAGTCTTGAGTATTATATTAAATTTAGAGAAATAAGTGCAAAAGAGAAACAAGGTGAGTTTTTAAAATTCAGTATTTTTTAACAAGAAGTTAGCTTAAGCACCACTTTCAGATGAAAGCATTCTATAACTGACATCATTTTTAAGTGCTCTCTATTGATTAAACACTTAGCTGGATTTGTAAGTCTGATCAGAAAATATGAGTTGTAAATCAAGATGTAATTTTTCCTTTGTTCCCATTTTAGCTTTCTCTTTCTCCTTTGGGTCAGAGCATAAATAAAAAATGATGGTAACTTCTGATAAAATTTTGAAAACTAAAATCCATTGGGTTTGTGATGATATTCCTTGTACAAAAGCTTAACACACAATTTTGTTAAAATGCATGAACAGAGATTTATCGATACTTGTTTTTTTAAGAATAAAATTGATTTTCCATTTTGATCACCTCTTCAATAAACTGTCACTTTTTTAATTAAGACATTAAAATAATTCCATCTCAGAAACTTTTTAATTTAAATTATAAATTGTCATTTCAGAAAGAAAACTTCAAAAACGATTAAGATTTCTTATTTGAAAGCAGGGACTTACTTGATTTATCTTTTATACTTTAAAGGTACATTATAAATTTAGGGTCCAAAGGCAGCTTCCATATTACTGCAGTGTTGTTTATTACATTTCTTGCACTCAGATAAATCTGAGCAGGCACTATGAAATCCTCCAAGCATGTATAACAAGAACATACAGTGTTTGGAATACAACTCCAAATTTTATTGTGGCAATTAGAACATTAAATGATTTTGTGTCTATGTCTCCAGGTCAAGTAGGCAACTGAGTAGAGGAATTGAGTGTCTGATTGATGTATACTAAAGGCCACTTTGTATATTTGGTGCCTGGATGACATGACAATCTATATTATTTTTATCTTCTGGGTATAGATATTATAAGCTACTGATTGCCAGTAGATTACAGTTGAAAATACATTAAATAGCATTAAAAATGCTAATATTTTACTAAATATATGCACTACCCAAAGATGTAGAACATGAATAAAAATCTAGAATTTATCTTTTCAAGCTTTCTCCTTTCACAGGTGGAGCAGATAGCCTATGTTTAGACAACTTCACTCAAAGCTAGCAATGGATCCCAGGTGTTCTTTTGCATTAGGCTAGTGCTTTCTCTTCCCTTTCTTACTGGCAGGTGGGTGAGCAAGAGATGTTTCTGAAGGGAGGAGTAAGTGTGTAGGGGTTAGAGTTAGAGACTATAGGCAGTTTCCTCTTCTCCCACATGCCCCCCCCCCCACATTTCTGTTCTTGGAATGTATGTTTAAAGAGAATATCAAAGGCAAACCTGATCAATAGAACTAAAAGTTCTGTAGAGCTTTGGCAACCTAAGGGAGCTATGAAAAGAGGGAGGTTTGCAAGCTAATGCAATTTCTATTTTATCCCTAGCATCTTACCTCACAACAGGCACAGGCTTCTTTCTAGCCCATCCACTAACTGTGTGTACACACAGTATAACTGCAAAGCCCTGGGTGCACCTATAACTGTACCCCAGGGAGTGCACGTCCAAACTGCAGTTTTTCATGGCAAAATGTTGTCAATTGGTCTGGACTGCTCTGACTTTCAGCAAGTCCCAATCCCAGTGTCATCTAAAAGTATTGGAATTAGTAGAGCTCATTGTAGATATGTGTAATGAATGAGCAATGGACAAAGGGGATTATTCAAATATAATTTTGATTATTTGTATCAGAGAGAGAGGCAACAGATGGTATGAACTGGGGAACATAATAAAAAAAAGAATAGTCTTCATCAAAATCAAAAACTTCTATGTACTTAAATAGTATTTCAAAAATCATTATGACAACTCTTCCACTTAGTGAAAATGAAACAAAGTTCAAATTAGTTTACAAGCCTTTCTATAAGAGAGTAATATGCAAATTAACCACCACTCCACTATACCCACAAGCCATGCCCACCAGCCAGTCAGGAGAAAGTATGCAAATTAACCCCAACCAAGATGGTTGCAGCCATGGAGTGAGTAGGAGGCTTGGGTTTCCCTGGCAATGGAGGAAGCCAAGCTTTCCACATACCCTGGCCGTCTCAGGCCTCCACTCAAGGCTACAAAATTTCCATTATAGAAGATAAAATAAATCGCAGATATCATGGCCTCTACTTGGGTTGCCGGGGAGCATGATTAGCCTGTAAACCACCACAGGCAAGGCCTTCACTCGGACCATCCCATGCCCCAAAGAAACCCCCACCCTGTTCCCAGACACCCTTAGGGGAAAACCAGATGGCCTCCATTCATGCATCAGCCTCTATCTTATCTAATAAAAGAGTAATATGCAAATTGACTATCACTCCAACACAAGATGGCTGCCCCCATATGGAAACAAGATGTCCACCACAAGATGGCCATCAGGGGAGGGCAGTTGGGAGGGACCAGGCCTGCAAGGGAGAGCAGTTGTAAGCAATCAAGCCAGCAGAGGAGGGCAGTTAGGGGTGACCAGCTCAGTAGAGGATGGAAGTTGGGGGTGACTGGGCCTTCAGGGAAGGGCAGTTGTGGAGGAAACCAGGGTTGCAGGGGAGAGCAGTTGGGAGGGACCAGGCCTTCAGGGGAGGGTAGTTAGGGGCAAACAGGTTGGCAGGGGAGCAGTTAGGCATCAATCAAGCTGGCAGGGGAGTGCTTACGGGGTGATTAAGCTGGCAGGCAGAAGCAGTTAGGGGCAATCAGGAAGGCAGGCAGGCAAGCAGTTTGGAGCTAGCAGTTCTGGATTTTTTGCTCTCTCTCTCTCTGTTGGACCTCCCTCAAAGGGTCCCAGATTGGAGAGGGGGCAGGCTGGGCTAAAGGACATAACGCCCCCTCCCATGCATGAATTTCGTGCACCAGGCCTCTAGTTATATAATAAAAATAACTCTTCCTTTAACCCCACATTACAGAGGTAAACATCACTTACTTTCTCATGTATCCTTTACCAAATTTTCCATGGATACTCATTAATTTATATAGCTCTTTGTTTATTACTCTTTTTATATATGGGAAATGTAATATTCTTATGTTCCTACAGCTGAACTCAGTGGCCAGCATGTAGAATACAATTGATGATGCTATTAATTTCTGTTATTTGTAGATTTTAGCTATGTCTGTCTCTAAATCTTCTTTTTGTCTCCTCTGAGATAGCAGTTAGGTATTTGAATTGCGTCACTTTTCTCTGAGTCACCAGCCACCACTGCTGACAGTCATGGCCTCTGACCCTTCATTAGAGTGAACCTTGGCATGATCCAAGTCAGTGGACTCAACTTTGACTCTGCTTTATAGTCGCCTGGAGAGCAGTTAAACACTACTGATGCTCGGTCCCTGACCCAGATTAATTACACTAGAGTCTCTGAGGGTAGGTCCCAGGCAGTGACTGTTCTTTTAAAGATCCCCAATCACTGACTATGTGCAGCCAGAGTTGAGAAGTACTGGCCCAGGGTTTCAGCTTGCTGGGATCACTTTGATTCCTAATTCTATTATATAGCATTTTAGCTCTTGTTCCTAGTTTTGTATTATGCATGAATTTGATAAGCAAGTTTCCTGATTTCTTCATTTTTGTAACTGGAAAAAAATGTCCCTCTGATGATTATTCCCTTTTAACAATTTATTTTGTAAGGAATTTAACTCATTTTTTTTTCTAAAATCAAATATAGAAAAGTTCTGCAGCTGTAACATCAGTTTTGCTTCCCTCTCTCTGTATCTCTCATTGGAAATTTCCAGGCTAGGTTTTCATCTTTTAAATGTTCTCTTTAGAAATATAGATATGCTTACATGTGCATCACTCAGCCATGTTAGCCAAATTAATGAACTCTTCACCAGGGCTTCTGTCCATCAACTGCTTTTCTAGGACTAACAGATTTACCTGCAGACTGTATTATCTGTTACATCAGGCATAGCCATTTAAAGCAAATTAAGGATATGTAGAATGCATTTTTCCAAGAGAGGAAGTGTTTCTGCAAATGTTATTGGAAGGGAGTGGAGTAGAAAGTTTAAATGCCTCATGTAATCTCTGTCCTTGATCTCATGAGACAAGTCCTGAGGTTATGTTGGAGCAAGTTCCTACTTTTACAAAATGTTATTTTTAAAGATACTAGGGGCTCGGGGCATGAAATTTATGCACAGGTAAGGTCCCTAAGCCTGGCCAGTGATCCGAAGCAATATGGTTCCCTGACTCCCCACCTCACTGCCTCCTCCTTCCCTTGCCACCCATGTGGTTTCCTCCCCCGATTGCCTCCCTGACTCCTCCTTCCCTTGCCACCTGCATGGTTCCCCCTGCCTCTTCCTTCCTTCACTCCCTCAGCACCCTGCCGTTGCTCACCACCCACTCATAGTCAGCACATGTCATAACAAGTGATGGAACTCATTTTCCTGGTTGAATGCTTGAGGGGACATTTTGCATATTCCCCTTATATATATATATAGATTATTTTGGCAGCATAGCAATGAGTGTTTAAAGGATGTGTTTCAAGTCAGATTGGCGAGTGGGTGAGAGGCACTCAATCCTAATTGGAGAGGAACCTTTAATGTACCTGTCCATACATCACCATGTGTTCTCTGGATAGACTGGAAAAGAAAGTGAGAGTGTGGCAGAGGACACCCAAAGCCTGAAAATGGCTGAAGTGGATGGGTGGTGTGAGTTAGCAATAAATTGCAGATTTCCCTTCACAAGATTTCCTTGGACATCCCAGTCCACCCTCCATTTCTGTACCCTCAAATAATTAAAAATTTAAAGGTACAGTTTTATTCATTGAAGCAATAGTTTGCAGCTCTATCAAACCAACACACTATTTTTTAAAAATATATATTTTATTGATTTTTTTTACAGAGAGGAAGAGAGAAGGATAGAGAGCTGGAAACATCGATGGGAGACATTGATCAGTCGCCTCCTGCCCGCACCTCACTAAGGATGTGCCCACAACCAGGATACATGCCCTTGACCGGAATTGAACCTGGGACCTCTCAGTCTGCAGGCCGATGCTCTATCCACTGAGCCAAACCGGTTTTGGCCCAATACACTATTTTTATAAGAAATATTTGGTATTCTCTTTAGTATTCTGAGATACACAGGGTGTCCCCCCAAAATGTATATACACTTTAACACTTTAACAGCTGATAGCTCAATTGATGTTTCTTTTTATATTTAACCCATTGGAATTAATAATTATTCAAACTGTGTATACATTTTGGGGACACCCTGTATATATGTGTATGTATGTAATAATTACAAGTATCATTATAATATTTTAACTTAATATAAAGAACAATAAAAGAATAAGAATGTATAATAAAATAACATGTATTTCAGTATACAAATGCTCAGACATGTACAGTTATAAATACTAGTACATATGATCAATAGTCATGTCTACAGTCATTTCCACATGGAAGCATTGTGAATTTGGCAGCTACGAATGCACATTGATGTTGGTGTGTTGGCTTTATTATAGGCCAAAGAACCACACATGATGTTGCCATCAAAAAGATTTTTCTGATAGAATAAATATCTCTTGGCAGAATTTAAAATCAAATCAAATGCAATCTTCCCTACATTTATGTAATAGTTGAATTCCAGAAAAAAAATCAGTATATTAAAACCTTACAAATTCACAAAAAAATTCAAGTTGTCAAAATAAACCAAGTTGTACTATGGATTATAAGCAAATAGCATCTTGTCTCAGATGCTTAAAATTAAATGTAGCCAATTAAAAATGGATTAATAAGCCCCAAACCTAACAATATGAAATGGTAATATAGTGCGATGGATTTCTCATGCATTGCTGATGATTCTGTAAATTGGTAAAAATCATTTTGGAAAACTATGTGGCAAGGTTTACTGAAGTTGAGCATAAGCCTACTCTATGATCCAACAATTCTACTGTCAGGTATATATACTCAGCAAAAAGCAGCATATATGTTCACAAAAGTCATGTGCAGGAATGTTGATAGAGACCACAAGTGAAAACAACTCACATGTTGATTACTATTGAAATGGTAATTTGTGGTATAGTTGTACAATAAAATATGCAATAGCAATGAAAATAAATAAGCCACTGCTACATACAATCACACAAATGAATCACACAGATAAAAACTTAAACAACAAAAGCAGATCATAAAAAGGCATATAGTAAATGATTTCAGTTATGTGTAATTCAAAAGACTCAAAATTAATTGGTGTGAGAGAAGTCAGAATAGTGGTTAATTCTGGAACAAAGAAGGGCTTAAAGAACATGGAGGAAATTGCTGGGAGATTCATGTTCTCTATGTTGTTCTAGGTAGTGATACACAGTGTATTCATCTGTAAGAGTGCCTTATGCTATATAATTAAAGCATATAAATTTTACTTTAAAAATGTCATAGACAAACAAAACAGAGGACTTGTCTCAATGTCTAGTGGATAATTCATTTTGAAGAAGTAGCATGGATTATATGGCTTCTAGCACCTTTGGTTCCTGCCCACCCAATTCATGTAGTATTACAAGTGAAATGTCCACACAAAAATTTAAGTTGTCAAAATAAAATGAATAAGTAGTGTCAACAATAAAAATAAAGTTAAAAAAATCAAATTGTCTCCTAGAAGGCAAACCACTCCTGCTGAGAGCCACACTGTGTTTGAAATGTATTCTGAACAAGGTTTACTTCAATAATTTCTGTATCATTGGAATTATTACTTACTTAATATTTTTCCTTTGCCTTACCCTTTTAATTTAAATAAATATATTTTTAAAATCTGTCTTATTTGGCACAGATAGATAGTAATTATAACAGCAAATGAAATGCCTCTATTATATTCTTTTTTTAAAATATATTTTATTGATTTTTCACAGAGAGAAAGGGGAAGGGACAAAAAGCCAGAAACATCGATGAGAGAGAGACATCGATCAGCCGCCTCCTGCACGCCCCCTACTGGGGATGTGCTCGCAACCAATGTACATGCCCTTGACCAGAATCGAACCCGGGACCTTTCAGTCCGCAGACCGATCGCTCTATCCACTGAGCCAAACCGGTTTCGGCGCCTCTATTATATTCTAATCGAGAGCAGTTGCCCACAGAATCTTTTAGATTAAACTTGCTTTATTTTTATTTATTAGTGTTATCCAGTATTAGAATGATGTGAAAAGCAAAAGAGCATCAAACTGAGACTTTCTCATTAACATAATCAGAGAGTTTGAAAAAATAATTGAATAATTTTCACTCCAGGACTATTTAGTTTATTACCATTTGCTACAATGGATGTTTAGTAACTATTTTCGTTTGTTACATGGCTTATGGAAAAGGGTCTAAGGACTGTGCTATCTCACTGCAAGATGATAAGATCGTGTCTGAAATTAAGTCTAGAGGGAGATGAAGAGGCCAGTCTGAAGAATGACCATGTGTACTGCTCTTTGCACTTGGAGCTGAATAGACTCCCATGGCTAAAAAGACAACTTGGGTTTTGAGAGGGTTGAATGACCAAAAGAATCCCCAGCTTGGATTAAAATAGTCTGTGAATATTTAAAACTTAATACGATCTATAGTGCAAACTTCCACAAATACAGCAGACTAAGAAAGCTTTTTAACCTTTTAAGGAAACTGCAGTGTTATCTTCATATGGGTCAAGAAGGATCATGGGAAATTGAGGGGTTACCAGAGGGCAGAGCTAAGAACTACCATGGCCCACTACCCCAGGGCTAGAGTGAGCTATTGTGACATCTTCCCAGCAGGATTTCAGAACTGCTGTAGACTGGTGTTCCTGGGTGTCTCCAGTTCTTTCTGAATGGAATGGTTTATTGCAGCTATTCCACCCCTCTTCAACCACTGTCTGCTGGATGCATGAGGGGCATATAAGTTATCTTTTTAGTTTATAGGTTTTTAGATCGAAAAGAACCACAGCTGGATTGGACTATAGGAACTTTCAAGTTTCAGAATTTGTGACTTATGCTAGGACTTTTATAACTTTTATTCAAAAGAGAATAAATGTCTTGGGTACATAAGGAAAGAAAGTATATATTTGTGACCCAAAAATGATCTGTGTTAGAATGCATATTTTTCTCAATTATCAGCTGCTCTCCTGTGAAAAGATGATGCGCTCTCCTTCTGCCAAGTCAGGTGTAGTCATGTGACTTGCTCATTTTTCCTGCTGCCAGAGAAGTGCATACCCAGATAGGGACTATTCCTTAAGTCTGGCTCTCAGAATGAAGAAGACATGGGACAGCTGTAGTCCACCATCACTTGATATAAAATGCAAGCAAGAAACACAGTCTTCGATGGAAGCCACTGAGATTTGGAGTTATATGCTACTGCCGCATGAGGTAGTGAACACAGGTTAATACTATCACAGTGCTAACCATAGCACAGCCCAATCCAGAACAAGGTTACTGATTCTCGCCCCTTTTGTGAGTTAAGAGTATGTTGAAAGTTTTAAAAGTTGTCACAGTTTTTAAAATATGAATGTTAATACACATATGAGTAATAAAATTGAAGTTATTTTCCAAGTCTATCAAGCTACACTTAGAGCATTCTACTTAGCCAAGTTAAATAGAAAATGGGAGCAATAGCCTAACTAATTTAATTTCTGATATCACTTGCTTTAGTTATTTAAATATTTAAAGGAAAATATTTTTAAAATATTTATTCTTTTTATTCTTTTGGGTTTAACCCTTACTTAGGTACAGATGCAATCTTAAAAATTTCAGATTTTGACTACAGACATTTTGAACTATATATCTTGGAGTAAAATACTAGCTAAAGATGGTCTCTTTTGCCATGGCAGGTGTGTGTCAGTTGATTGAGCATTGTCCCATGCACTGGAAGGTTGTTTGGTTTGATTCCTGATCAGGGAGCATGCCTGGGTTTCAAGTTCCATCCTGGGTAGGGCATGTGCATAAGGCAGCCAGTCAATGTTTGTCTCTGAGATTGATGTTTCCCACTCACCCTTTCCTTTCTTTCTCTCTAAAAATCAATAAACTATTAAAAAAAAAGTATTGTTAAAAATGCCCTCTTCTTTTCCCTCCAGAGGACTGGTTTCAATAAAATTTTGACTAAAGTAACTAGAAATCCTTGCGCACGGGTCCTAAGCCCCCCCCCCCCCCCACACACACACAAATTATTGCATGGAACAATGTTGCATTATCACACATCATGGCTAGCTGCTGAAATTAATACCGACAGCAGTATCATATTTTAGCATCTAACTTGGAGATATTTAATCACCTTTATCTCACGTTTGGATTGCTTGCTTTATGGAACTGTCTTGACTGCTTTTTTTCCCCTATGAGCTAACAAGCTTAATGCACCACTTTCTGTATTCTGAAATAATTCCAACTTAAATATATTCAACCTCAAGTGTCCTTTATTATGGCAGAAGGTCTCTGAGCCACAGCCAAATCTGAAAGCTATTTGGGATGAGATTGTGTCTTTATAATAAACTTGCTATGAAAAAGCTGCCATTTGGCTTTCAGAGTGTCTTATTGCAGCAAAAATGTAGTCACATATATTTGTTTTATTTCCCATCATTCCTTTTCTATTCTCCCAGTTTAATGTGTTTTCTTCAATTTTTTTTATTGATTTTTAGAGAGAGAGAAAGGGAAAGGCAGATAGAGAAATATTGACACAGACCTCAACACTAATCAGCTGTCTTCTGCACACACCCTACCAGGAACCATGATCCTGGGCATGTGTCCTGACAGAGAATCAGAAACCTTTCAGTGCACAAGACAATATCCAACCAACTGAGACACACCAGCCAGGGCTGGATTTTTAATTGGTGTTGTTATCCCCCCTCCTATGTCCTGCCCGTTCCCCACACATAGGTGATTTTCTTTTTCTTTTCTTCTTCATGTTTTAAAATAAAATTGTAGCAAAATCTATTTAGGAATCTTTGGATGTCAAGAGAGCAGAGATTTTATGAAATACGTTCTAAATAAAATAAAAAGGAAAATATATTGTTTTGCTAAGCCAGAAGGAGTCTTCCCTGGTGTTAGGAAGTAATTTTTTTTTTAATTATGACCCAACTTGTGATAAATGCAAACACCATCACACTGAGTTTCAAGAAACCCAGGTTCTAGCTTGTGATCCTCCAAGAGCTGAGGGCTGACCTATGACAAACCTTTTTACTTTTCAGTCTCCTTATCTGCAAATTGGAGCCATTAGATCAGGATAGAGTTTCCCCTGTACTCATTCATGATTTTAGGAAGATGAACTATTTGGTTTAAACAGGGGGCTTATGCAGTGTGTGTACAAAGAAGCAGGTGATCTTCATGAGCATAGAGGTGTTGCTGTCAAAAACGCCTAAAAACCATTAGATGAAAAAGAGTATTGTCACTTTCTAAGAGAGAGACAGTGCTTCATGTCCAAATGCTGCTGGGAGTGCATTGTTGTTTTCATTTCTTAAGAGTTCAGCAACCCTTGCTGGGAACTTCTCAAATAACCTTTTCCTTGCTCTGTTTTTATTTTGTTTTTCTGACACCTTGAATTGTCAGCCACCCAGTATGACATGTAAGGTTTGTTTGTAAAATACTTTAAAGGAAATATACCCATTCTGAACATTTGTAAGGAAAACGACCTCTTGACTACAGAATTGTCAAGGCATTTGTGTTAAAGGAATGTTCTTTTGCCTGGAGGCAATTTGGTATATTTTGATTTATGCCCTTGACATGTTTTAAAGGTTAAGACAATGTGCAATGTATTTCTTCTCCTAAAGTTAAAGAAGTTGCTTCTTCAGAAATGGCTGCTTAATGTTTAATACTCTGAAAACAATTAGAAAGCTGGAATGGATGAATTTTTGTCTGAAGTGCAATCTGAGTAGTTGTTGCTGGCACATATTCAATATTGTTTGGGGAGGTAGAGGCAGTTTGGGGAGAGAGTGAGCTCAGTTCTCTGTGACTCTCCCGGAGGTCCCAAATACCTGTTTGACAGGAGATATAAAATAAGGTAAAACAGGCATCTTCTAAGCCCTGGCTTTATCAGGCATTTGCACCTTTCACTTGTAGAAATGAGAGCTGAAAGCTGGAAAAACAAAGCAGATTAATGAGAGCACTACTCTTGGGTTTTAACTCTCTAAAATTGTGGCAATAAATGATGAGTTTGATTAAAATGATGTTGCCAAGGTGACTTTGAGGACACTTTGAGTCCAATCGTGAAGGTTTGGTGCAAGGGAGAGTGAGAGCACTAGACTCCACCCATCTCAGGCTAAGCCCCTCTAGGGAAGCCAAGCTATGTTTTGTTTTCCTCTCTCTGACCCTCGCTGTTCCATCATTGAACTAGATGATTTTTTAGGGTGCTTTTTAGGATGCATTTTTGTGATAGTTTTCTGCCTCCCCCTCCCCCAATATTCTTATCCTTTCAGCTCTCTTGACCTCTAGAACTTTATGCTCTAATTTTGTGAGAAAGATCTGGAGAATAGTATTTAGTGTGCTACCTTTCAAAGTTATTTGATTATCTTTTGTTGTCATTGTTGTGAATTTCATTTTTAATTTGGTTTTCAACACCAAAAAAATCTTGTCATTGTTGATTCATGTTAACATTTATCCACATTTATATAATTTATTTTTTAATTAATAACAGACATTTCTGATTTTAATTTTTTGCATTTACAAAGCATTAAATTCTAAGAGGAAGTGGTTAAGCTTAATTAGAAATGGTATTTAATATATAAACAAACATGTTATTTAGCCTTGAAAGAAAATAGACTATATTTCCTTGTAATTTATATTGACTTAACATACAGTGAGAAGTCAGTAGACTTTTTTTTTTAAATAAAACACCTATATTAGTGCTCAAAGTTTAAGAAAAATAATGATTTTAAAAAATAAACTATTCCTAGTTTTAGATCTAATTATTTTTTAGATTTCATCAAATTTACTGAGGTGACATTGGTTAACAAGATTATATAGGTTTTAAATGTACAATTCTGTAACATATCCTCTTTATATAGCATTTTGTCAGCACAAAAAGTCAAGTCTTCTTCTATGACTATATATTTAATCCCCCTTTTACACCTCTACTTTGCCCACCACCCCCTTTCCCTCTGGTAACCACCATAGTGTTATCTATCTGAGTTTTTGTTCTTCTTGTTTCTCTTCACACTAGAGGCTCACAATAGAGGCTCAGTACACAAATTCATGCATGGGTGGGTTCCCTTGGGGTGGCCTATGGTGGTCAACCTCAGCTCGAATCCCCTGTCTGCAGCTCTACAGCCCTGCCTGACACCTTACCTTGGCCTGGTGCCACCCCTTCACCTACTTCACCATCCCGCCTGAGGGCAATGGTTTCCCCCCCCCCAACACACACACCTCCAGGCCTTGTTCCCTCAGGGCCTAGGAGCCAGGCAGCTGCCCCTCCCCACACCACCACTGCTTGAAACCATTTATGGGGCAATCAGCCTTGGCCTGGCATGGCCCACTCACCTTCTCCACCATCCTGTCACTATCCCCCTCTTCTCAGGGCTCATCAGGGCTGGCAGTGCCTCCACTGCCTCTCACTGCCAATGCCCTGTCGCCAACACCCCACCATGTTACATGCCACTCCCTGGTGGTCAGCATATGTCAAAGTGAACAGTTGAACTCTCAGTCTTCCCCTGTCAGCCTGTTTGCCCCTAACTGCCCTCCCCTGCAGGCCTGGTCACCCCTAACTGCCCTTTTTTACAAGCTTTGGTCCTCCCCAACTGCCCTTCTCTGCAGGCCCAGTTACCCTCAACTGCCATCTTGTGGTGGCCATCTTGTGTCCACATGGGGGCAGGATCTTTGATCACATGTGGGCAGTCATCTTGTGTGTTGGAGTGATGGTCCATGTGCATATTACTCTTTTATTAGATAGGATAGAGACCTGGTGCATGGGTGGGGGCCAACTGGTTTGCCCTGAAGGGTGTCCTGGATCAGGGTAGGGGTTCCCTTGGGGCATGGGATGGCCTGGGTGAGGGACCTGTAGTGGTTTCCAGGCCAGCCATGCCTCCCAGCATTCCAAGCAGAGGCCCTAATATCTGGGGTTTATTTATCTTCTACAGTTGAAACTTTGTAGCCTGGAGTAGAACCAAGCCTCCTGCTTGCTCCATGGTGGCAGCATTTCTGTTGGGATTTATTTATCTTCTATAATTGAAACTTTGTACCCTTAAGCTGAGGTCAAGACAGGCCAGGGCTGCAGAAGCTTGGCTTCCTCCATTGCTGGGGGGTTACCCTAGCCTCTTGCTCTCTCCAACTCCATGGCTGCCCTTATTTTTGTTGGGATTTATTTATCTTATATAATTGAAACTTTGTAGCCTTGAGTGGTGGCCTGGGCCTGCCAGGGTGTGTGGAAAGGTTGGCTTCCTCCATTGCCGGGGAAACCCAAGCCTCCCTCCTGCTCTCTCCATGGCTACAGTCATCTTGGTAGGGGTTAATTTGTATACTTGCCCCTGATTGGCTGGTGGGCATGGCTTGTGGATATAGTGGACTGATGGTTAATTTGCATATTACTCTTTTATTAGATAGGGTATGAATGAAATAATATGGTACTTCTGACTTAGTTTGCTTAGCATGATATTCTTAAGATCTATTCATGTTGTCACAAATGGCACTATTTCATCTTTACTTATGGCTGAGTAGTATATATGTAGCACATCCTTTTTATTTCAGCATCTATCAAAGGATAATTTGGTTGTTTCCATGTGTTGGCCACTGTGAAAAATATTGTAATGAACATAGTGTTACATATCTCTTTATGAAAAAATGTTTTCTAATTTTCCAGGTAGATACCCAGAAGAGGGATTATTGAGTCATAGGTAACTCTATACTTAATTTTTGAGGAATCTCCACACTGTTTTCCATACTGGCTGTAACAATTTACATTCTAACCAGGGTTCTTTTTTCTCTACAACCTTTCCAACACTTTTTATTACTTGTCTTGTGGATAATAGCCATTCTAACAGGTAGGAGGTGGTATCTCCTTGTAGTTTTGATTTGAATTTTGCTAATAGTGATGTTGAGCATTTTTTTTTTTCATATATCTGTTGGCCATTGGTATGTCTTTTTGGGTGAAGTGTATGCTCAGGCCCTCTGCCTACTTTTAAATTGGATTTTTTGTTTTAAGTAGTTGAGTTGTATGAGTTCCTTATAAAAATTATATATTGACCCCTTATTAGAGGTATTATTATAATTTATTTGTTTCTCATTTCTTCTTGAATGTATAAAACTATCCATTTGTAATCATTTTTCTTTGCCTGAAGTCCATGGTTTTTCAGAATTTCCTTTTGCTTGGCTTTGCCTCAAGTTATAGTTTGCCTAAATAATATTTTGTTGGAGCATGGTAAGTGCTTTATTAATATAAGCCACTATTATTAGCTGAAAATATATGGCTTTGTTTACTTATTTGATTACTATCTACTTAATTCACTGTAAGATAAACCCTGAAAGGGCAGGTGATCAAACTGTCATCTTCCTCATTTTCAGACCAATACATAGTGCATTTAAGGTATTCATTCAAGACTGAATGCCTGAATGAATTCACACATCTACTCACTCATTCTTTCATTCTACTTATTTTGAATGAGTGTGCACTTTCAGTCAGACATTGTCTACTAGGCTTTGGGACTACAAAGATTAGAGACCAATGGAGGAACTTTTCATGGGAAAACAGTTAAGTAAAGATATAGTTGAAGTGCAATGTGGCAGATACACTATTATGAGAAATTGATAATTCCTGGGACTCATAATAAGGAACATAAAGATATTTTAAGTAGGGTCCTCTAGACAACACTTTGTATATTAACTTGTAAGAATGACTTAACGTTTTGTTTTCTGGAAGTGATCTGGGTAGGTTATAGTGAGAAGTGGAAACTTGGTTATCTAGCTATCCTATATCTCATCAAATTTCTACTATTCAATGAAGATGAATTTTTGATCAACAGGCATAGTCTACTAAAACTAATGAGTCAGAAAAATAGCTTGGAAGAAAAAGAACTGCTGTGTTGAGATCAGCTACATTATACTCCATAGAGTAATCATCATAGATGGCTGTTATTTCAGGTTCTGACGAAGGCACTTTTAGTTAAACATGGCCCAACAGAGATCAAACACTATCTTTGAGAGTTTTCTTTTAAGGGCAGAACAACCTACTGAACTTCCAACATAAGAATTTTAAAAGTTCTTTTAAGTAAAGGTAAGATGATAGGCACCATCTGTTAAGAAGGAAGCCAGAATTTCGAATAAAAGTATTACATTCTAATTTCTTTACTTTATAGCTGTGTGGTATTGGGTAAGAGACTTAACTTTTCTGAGTATTTTTTTCTTACCTTTAAAATAGGAAAACAGTATATAGATAATGTGTTGTAGAATTGTTCACCTGAAATCTGTATAATTTGCTGACCGATGTCACTTCAATAAAGTCAATAAAAGGGGAAATATGTTATATATAATGATATATTACTCAGCCATAAAAGAAAAATAAAATTTACCATTTGCCATAACATGTATGGACCCAGTAAAAGAAGTTGGACAGAAAGACAAATATATATGATTCTACTTATATATGGAATCTAAAAAAGGAAACAAAAAAGCAAAATAAAACAAAAACAAAGACATAGATGCAGAGAACAAACTGATGGCTATCATAGGAGATGTGGGTGGAAGATTGTATGGAAAAGCCAAAGGGAATAAGAAGTACAAACTTCTAGTTATAGAGTAAATCACAGGGAGGTAAAGTCCTGTACAGCATAGGGTATAGAGTCAGTTATGTTGTAATAACCCTGTATGGTTACATATAATTACTAGATTTGTTGTATTTGTCACTTTGTAATGTATACAAATGTCTAAATACTATGTTCTACACCTAAAGTTTATATAATATTGTATTAACTATAATTAAATAATTTAGGAAAAATAAAATAGAATGGGATTAAAATATCTATAAGATTGTTGCAATAATTGAAACACTATACATAAAGTACTTGGTACATAGTAGGCACCCACAGTCATTATTATTAAAGTTAATTGACATAGACACTAAAAGTGTATAACAGATAAGTAATTATCTGTTGCATATTAATAATTAATATGCAAGTTAGTCTGTAACTTTTTTTTCTTCTATTTTGATTATTGTTGGTAATTTCTGCCTTGCATGCTAGCAGCTTTAGTTTCCTTAGCAATCAATGGCTCAGGTAGACCATGGTAGCAGCCCTGTCTGGTTTATATTCAGGTAAATCTATTGCTGCTTACCTGATTTTATGTGAATGAATTTTGGGACTCATAAAGACAATCTCATCAATTGCCAAATACTAACCTGGAGTTTGAATACATTCACAAGAGCAATAACCTCCCTCCTTCCCTGTCCTCTCAACACCCTTTCCCATTAAAATAGGACTTAGACAACATATTCTTCTTAGAAATAGTGCTCTCTCCTTCACATTTGTCACTCTACTATCTCCCCTACAGAACCTCTAGATAAAAATTAATCACTTCTCTTTCTATGTAGTCTGTTCACATTGCTCATATATCCCTTAATTTATGGAAACAAACACATTATTTATTGTAAGTTGGGTATATATATTAAATATGTTGCAATGTGAAAAAATGTAAAATTCGTGAAATGTGACAAATACCGAAGTAGGCTGCAAGGTCTTTGAAGGTAGAAACTATTCAAAAAACCTGGCAAGACTCCAGGTTTACTGGGCATAAATAACCAATTTCAAAATTTTTCCTATTGGTTAATTTAGGTAGCTGGGTTTGGAAGAGGGTGGAAAAATCATGAGGGTGTTTGTATTTGGGACTATGTGATTGGTGGCTATTGGAAATGAAAGGAGGAGGGAAATTATGCAGGAGGATAGCTATAACAAAAGGCAAACATCACCAATATCCATTTTGATGAGGACCTTCTTACTAAGAACATCCTTAATTTTATTTTGCAACATTTTTCTAAATATCAGGTTATCTTCATAACCCCTCAAATAACTTGTTGAAATGTTTTGTGATATAAAAATGTGGTTTTGGATAGAAGAATTCCAATGCATTTAAAACTTAAATGCAAAAAAGCATGTTCACTTGTTATTGAATTAATTTAATAAATAAATGCTTATAATGAATTTAAGTAATGAAATTCATGCACAGGTGGAGAGGGCATCCCTCCGCCCAGCCTCCAATCTAGAACCCTTTGAGGGATGTCCGACTGCCTGTTTAGGCCACATCCTACTGAAGCCTAAACAGGCAGTTGGACATCCCCCTCATAATTCAGGACTGCTGGCTCCCAACTGCTCGCCTACCTGCCTTCCTGATTGCCCCTAACTGCTTCTGCCTGCCAGCCTAATCATCTCCTAACCACTCCTCTGCCAGCCTGATTGATGCCAAACTGCTCCCCTGTCAGCCTGATTGCTCCTAACCACCCTCCCCTGCAGGCCTGGTCACCCCTAACTGCCCTCCCCTTTAGGCCTGATCCCCCCAAAACTGCTCTCCCCTGCCAGCCTGGGTCCCCCTCAACTGCCCTTCCCTGCAGGCCAGATCGCCCCAACTTCCATCCTTTGCCAGCCTGGTCACCCCTAACTGCTCCCCTGCAGGCTTGATTGTCCCGAAGTACTCTCCCTTGCAGGCCTGATCCCTCCCAACTGCCCTCTCCTGCTGGCCTGATTGCTCACAACTGCCCTCCCCTGCTGGCCTGATCCTTCCCAACTGCCCTCCCCTCCTGGCCATCTTGTAGTGGCCATGTTGTGTCCACATGGGAACAGCCATCTTTGACCACATAGGGGCAGTCAACTTGTGTGTTGAAGTGATGGTCAGTTTGCATATTATTCTTTTATTAGATAGGATAGAGGCCTGGTGCACTGGTGGAGGCAAACTGGTTTGCCTTGAAGTGTGTCCTGGATCAGGGTGGGGGGTTCCCTTGGGATGTGGGCAACCTGGGTGAGGAGTTGGTGCTGGTTTACAGGCTGACCACGCCCCCTGGTGACCCAAGTGGAGGTCCTGATACCTGGGATTTATTTATCTTCTATAATTGAAACTTTTTAGCCTTGAGTGGAGGCCAGGACAGGCCAGAAACTTTTAGGGCTGGCAGTGCCTCTACTGCCTCCCACTGCCAATGCCCTGTTGCCAACACCCCACCATGTTACATGCCACTCCCTGGTGGTCAGCACATGTCAATGTGAACAGTTGAACTCTTAGTCTTCCCCTGTCAGCCTGTTTGCCCCTAACTGCCTTCCCCTGCAGGCCTCCATCACCAGGAAAACCCAAGCCTCCTATTCACTCTGTGGCCACAGCCATCTTGGTTGGGTTAATTTGCATACTCACTCCTGATTGGTTGGTAGACATGGTTCGTGAGTGTAACAGAGGTGTGGTCAATTTGAATATTACTCTTTTATTAGAAAGGATTATAAAGTGATTGAATAAATTATTAAGTGATAATGAGTTAATGTGGTCTATATATGTAAGGAGTAAATAAACATGGTTAAGGTTTTTGCAATACTACTAACGCTAGTTGCCAAAAGCTGTATTAAAATTTGAGGAAAAAAGCTTTACTAACTCACGCTCTGTAAGAAATGTCAATTTGCAACCCATTTATGTTAGATATGTGGCATATTCCTTGATGAATTGACCTTCCTTTCTTCAAAAGTCAATTAGATCAGCATAGCTTTTTCTTTGTGAGACTCTGCTGGTGCCTAAGGCTTACTGTTTCTTTGGGCAGAAATCTGGCCTGGCTTAGCAGCCATTGCATTAAACTATCCTCTTAGCTTCTGAAGAGGCCTTTCCCACCTACATAAATCAGGACCACAGCTACGCATCAATTAGATACTAACACTTCCAATCATTCCATTCTTTCTCAAAAATACTAATTTGGCTTTGTGACCAGTTTTGCATGTTATTTAGTGTCCTGGATATAATTATTCTGAGCTTGCACACTTGCATTCTTTTAAAGCATCTAGTTGCTTTCATTTCAGTAAAATTTACCAAAATTTGCCTAGTAATACAAAATCCTTAATCTGGCATTTGAGATCTTCCAATCCTCAAAAGCAAACTTGAAGTACCTTTTTTTATCTTTAATTAGAACTCCTAAGTCTCAAGGATTTTCCTCTCAAAGAAGATGTATCCAAATTTCCTTCCTACACTACTGAGTATTATTTGATAACACCCTTCCTAAGCTTTCTTGAATGAGGAGTTAAGATCTGAAAGAGTGGATTTACAACTAGCACTGAGTAACCAATAATCTTATTTTAATTAAACAGAAGCCTTTGTGCTAATGAAGAAAATAGATTGAGGAGCTTCCTCTGAAACCAGATTTATCATAATTAACATATATCCATTTTGTTTTCTTCCCTTTGTATGTAAATGTGCTTATGCCAAATTTACCTGAGAAACGACAATTGAGATGCAATTTAAAGGATGAATAGGAGCTAGGAATTATGCTGGGAGAAGGTGGAGAAGGCTGTTTTTGTCAGATGAAACCACATATGACCCACATGCATTGGAGGCATTTAAAGGTCAGGGGGTCCAGTATAGAAAGCAAGGGAAGACTGGTGTGTGATGAAGCAGGACTGGTGTGGAGGATGAGGGGTTCATGGAAGAGCAACAATGGCAGGACATGGGGCTGGGAAGCAAGGGTGCTTCCAAATTGTGAAGGGCTGTGTGTAAAATACCAATGGACTTGATCTTGTCCAAAAGTGTGTGTGTGTGTGTGTGTGTGTGTGTGTGTGTGTGTGTGTGTATTAAATTGTAGAGTACTCTCATTTTAGATGAACACCAAGGGGTATGTGAAGAACATGTGAGTGGAGAGAAGATGGAGCTGGGAGAACACCCATATGAAGAATGTTAGTAGGAGGCAAATGTGATAGTTCAGGAGGAAGAGTGTAGGAGCTCCAACCACCACAGTGAGAGAAATGAGGAGTCTGAGTTGTGGGGCTAGAGGAAGTTCTGTGTATCAAGGGAAATGGCTATTCTTATCCTAAAAGAAAGAAAATAAGTTACAGAAAAAAATAAGGATACTATTTTCCTAAATTCCTTCTGTTATGTGTATAACATTTTAATTTTACTTCTCATATCCCACTAACTATGGCACTTAAGGGGGTTGCAGTGATAGTAGAAGCTACTGCTTCATGTAGAAGCCAGATTGCACCAGGTGTCTCCCTTGCTTACTGCAACAGTGAGGGGACAGTGGTAACACTTACATGCACTGGGATGCTTGAAATAAACAGCCAGTGATTACCATGAATGGTGGTCTTTTATTACTGCAGAAATAATAAAAGTGACCCCCGCAAAGTGCATCAGTATAAAAGTTTCCAGGACAGGAACAATAAAGAGGTGGTCTCCTCACTCTCAGATCCCCAAATGCTGAATGGGCTCTCCTGAGAGTACCCAGAACTGCACATTTAATACTATGGAGGCAGCCAATGGAGGGCAGTTGGTGAATGTTTGGAGCATGCTGAGACCACTGGAAGACAGAATCTTGTCACCACTGGTTGGTTGGTAGCTAGTCCTGCAGAAAGACCTATAGGCCTTTTAGTTAAACAGTGAAATCTGGTCTTGAAGAGATCAGTAGTAGGGATGTCATGGTGCTGCCATCTCTCATCTCACCACAAAGGAGTGAAGAGACTCCCCAGGCATGGAGAGGAACAGATGGGTCAGAGTAGGACTCTAAAAGGGTCTGTACTTAAGAGTCTTAGAGCAGTTCTGTGGAACAGGGACCCTTTTAAAGTCCATAAACAGATAAAATGTACTTCTAAAATTTATATTTATTTCAGAAAGAATTAAAATTTTACAGGTGAGCCTGGCTGGTGTGGTTTAGTGGTTGAGCATCAATCATTGACATCAGGAAGTCACAGTTTGATTTCCAGTCAGGGCATGTGCCTGGATTGCAGGTTCAATCCGCAGTGAGGGGCATGCAGGAGGCAGTAGATCAGTGATTCTCTCTTATCACTGACGTTTCTATCTGTCTCTCTCTGCTTCTTCCTTTCTCTCTGAAGTCAATGAAAATAAATATAATTTAAAAATTTATAGGTACATATATTAAATAACTTAGCAGCTATATAATTTGAAATGGTAACTTTATAATTTAGTTTATTTTTCTATGCTGATATTCTATTATTCTCTGTTTTCTATGCTATAAAATGGTATGTCATTTTATACACACCAGTGGCCTGTGCCTGTATAAGGCCCCAGAGCCTTGCGTGGGCCAAGTGAGGTGTTGTCCACAAGCATTTAACAGTGAATCAGAGATTCCCATGCAGGAGAGAAGGCCAGACCTTTGAAATTATTTCCATGGCTCTATAAGACAGCAAATTATTAACCCGTCTAGAAAGGCAGTGTGAGACAACCTGACAAGAGTGATTTAGGGTGGAACCACTGAAGGTGGTGAAAGTATCAGGAGCCTTTCCTTGCTAATTCTGGGTGTGTGGAGAAGGTGAAACTGTCATTTAAAAGAATAGGATGGATTCAAACCATAGTACCAATTTGCCTTGTTTATCAGGAACAGAACAAAGTGTTGGACAGTGATTTTCAGTGTGGTCTCTGGACTGGCAGTATCAGCAACCCCTGGAAACTTGTTAGAAATGCAAATTATAGAACATCTCTCCACCTCAGCTGAATCAGAAACTGTGGGGATGAGACTAGGAATGCTCTTTAATAAATCCTCCTGATGTAAAGCCATGTGGAAAGGTGGGCACCTGGGAGGTGCTGAAGGGGACAAAGGAAGGGATGGGTTGGCAAAGTTTGAAGCAAAGTCTGTCTCCTGTAGGAGTGACATTCACTTCCTTCCTCCTGACTCCAAGAAGAGTGGAAGAGATATCTTAGGAGTCCTAGCCCAGTAATCCTGAGGTTGTTAAAGCGTTATAATGGAATGCTTTCCTTAACAAATTATTGAGATGGTACCTACTTTTTTAATCCCCCCATTCCTAATGCAAACCACAATTAATTAAACAAAAACCCTGCTACCTTGATTTAGCTGTTGCTCCTCTCAACCACCATTGATTAGTATAATCACCTTGGATGTGGAGGCCTCCGAATTCTTAGGGGAGGGACATTTTTCAAATCTTCTCAGCCTAAGAAACTCAATGTCTCCTAACTTTTGCCCCCTAGCTCTTCTGAAGCTGTTTAAATAGCTCATGGGAGTTAAGTAAGATTTTTCAAAGTACTATATTTGAATGATATTAACTTTGAATATTTTCTTCTAGCCCCCAAAGATTTAATTTTTAAAAATGCTGCTTGATCATTGGCACAATCAGTGTCCTCATTAATAATCTAAGCTGTCAACATCCATGTCCTGGTTACCTCTGTGCTCCGCTATTTACAAGCTGGTCACAGGGAGCTCATGCAAGTCAGTGCATAGTAATCAATTTGCTTTGCTTTCCTTCTAGATTCATTAAATTGTCTTCAAGGATGCCCATTAAGCATGCAATCCTCATCAACTAAGTAGTTCAAAATGACGGCCTTTGAACATTTCTAATTAGCTGTGTAAAGTTTAGAACAAAGTTAACAGAGGCCCCAAAAGACTGTTATTTGGAGTTTCAGGCCACAAACTGCTAGTTGCAAAGTAATGCAAAATCAGGAGTGTAGTTTTTCTTCCCTGAAGATCTTTTTGAAAGTCCAAAATGAAAGGAAGTGCACTATTTACAGTAGTTGTCATATTAGTAGCTAATAATTGTTATTTGGTTAACTCACTTGCATAGGAAATGCGTTACCTCCCTTGAAGGATGATGGCTAGATATAGTCTTTTCTGAGACTTGAGAGAGGGCTGACATCTAAGAAATTTCTATAATATTTCTATACTCCAGAATGGAAAACTTTTTTTCTTGGGGAAAAGCAATTATAAAATTAACTCTGACCTAGCTACAGGAATGAATGGGCCTTAGCAAGCCCATCTATAAAATATTTGAGGGGCATATTGAGAAAATAGATGACCTCTTAGAATAGCAGTGATTGTCATCTTTGGCTGAGCATTGGCATAGCTTGAAAAAATTTTGGACCCTAATACACAACTATTAAATAAAAATCTCTGCTGGCATAGCTGAAACATGGTTATTTTTAAAAAGCTACCCAGATGATTTTAATGATGAATCAAGGTTGAGAACTACATCTTAGAATCTGCCAATCATCATTTTCTGGTCACAAATAAAAAATACTGGGACCTGCCCTAATCTGCATGGCTAAATGGTTAGAGCCTTGGCCTGCACACAAGAAGGTCTCAGATTCAATTCCTGGTCAAGGATGTGTACCTGGGTTTTATGCTCAATCCCTGCCCTTGGTCAGGGAATGTGTATCTCTGTCACATCAATGTTTCTTTTCTCTCTTATCTCCCTCTTCTCCCTTACATTCTCTAAATATCAATGGAAAAATACCCTCATTCTTTAGGTGAGAATAAAAAAAAAAAGAAATACAAGAAATACTGGTGTCTATCCTATATAATAAAGAGTTAATATGCAAATGGTTATCACACCCTCACATCATCACTCCCTCACACCATCATGCCTTAACTGCTCAGACACTCAACATTCAGGAGAGAGGAAAGGGAACCAGCCAGGCTACAGCCCGGGAAAGGGACAAGCTTCCTGCCCTGTGGTCCCAGGTGCCAGCGGCTATGCCTGTGTTTGTTGCCTGGGAGAGGGACAAGCCACACACCCTACGGTCCCACACCCCTGTGGCTGTGGCTGGCCAAAGGAGTGAATCCTGGGTCCCAGGTGCAGGGCAAGGAAGAGGTGGTTAGGAAAGATCAGGCCAGCAGGGGAGATCAGGACAGTTAGGGGTGATCAGGCAGGCAGGCAGGCAGGCAAGCAGTTAGGAGCCAGTGGTCCTGCATTGTGAGAGGCAGTAAGATATCCCCAAGGGGTCCCAGATTCGAGAGGGTACAGCGTGGGCTGAGGGACACCCTCCTCCATGCACAAATTTTGTGCACCAGGTTTCTAGTTTAAGATAAAAAAAACAACACCCTTCCATATTCTATTCATTAGAGAATAATGGTTCCTCTATTTCTTTTCCAGAATAGTAGCACAGATGACCCAAAACCATCTGTGTTTTATTGATTGCTTTATTAAATCTTTAAGAATGTTATCTAGTTCAACTTTCATTAATAAATAATAATATGTTTGCATTCAGACAAATCCCATAAACATTATTGACTAAGCATCTTGAAATAGGACCTCAAAACAAAGCAGATAGGCAGTTCAGAATCAACTGTAAGATATAATTATTTTGAATTCCATAAATTCCCCTTAGGACCTTCAGGTTCCAGAGAGTTCATGCAAAAGAACCATGGCCCACAGAGGTGAATTAGACAGAAGGTAACACATCACATATATAGGCTCTGAGTAGCTTTCAGCTGTTCCCCAGATACAATATACCACAGTAAGTCCAGTAAAATTCCTACAACTCTGTAAACTGGACTTAGAAGATCAAATCATCCATATTATTTCTTTGCATAATGTAAATATAAAAAAATTATTAAGTTCAGGGTTTTCAAATTGACAGCTGACTTTGATTGGCCAGCTTAGTATTTAAAAAATCTAAGCCAGGGGCATTCTTTGAGTGTTGGGGTACTATGAAACAAGAGTCAAATGAGATTTGATATTCTATTTTCCTAAAAATGGTATAATAGGAAACATGTCTTCCTAACTCATTTTCTTCTTAGTAGGGCAAACATCTCATGCCATGTCTCTCTTCTAACTCTTGTAGATGAGTTTCTTAAGACCCCAGCAAATGTATAACTAATAAGTATTTGAAGGCTTGTTTTATTTTCTTATACATTTAAACATTGCTTGTATCCTCATTTAGGTGTTAAGTCCCACATAGAGAAGAAGCACTAATACTACTTTTATATTTCCCACATTATATGCGCTACTGTATTAGATGTACCATGGTTGTTCACACACACAAGGAATGAGTGGTACTATTGGAAGGCATGCAGGGGGATGTGTGTGTTGTATGTGTGTTACACATATGGTGCATATACATGTTATGAGTGCATGCAGAGGGACATATTTGTGGAATGTGTGTGCGTGAACCAGTTTAAATAAATATTATATATAGAAGAGTGTGGATGTTCTCATTGCCTCAGAATGCTCTGACTTCACATACTGACAGATAGATGGTAGGTAAGTGCCCTGAACTAATAACTGGCAATAAATAAAGAATAAAAACAAAGTTAGTAAAGGCATATTTTTTGTCCTTGCTTTAGGCCTTGGTTTAAACTAATTTCACTGTGTCCTCTGTAGCTTCTTATGATGTAGAGTTTTATTTTCAGGGGATTGCAGTCTCTGTCTAGAAGAGCATATTAAACAGTTATTCTTATCACTGAAGGCTGCTCTCTGACAAGTATACTCACAGACTAAAGAGAAACACCTTTTCCTGAAGGAAATGGGAAATCAAAAGGAAAGAATCATGAAATAATTCCATTGTGTTACAGTCCAGATACACTAGGAAAAAATGATGAATAATTCAGGAGAAAATAAAGAATAAATTTGGAAACTTTGGTGAGCATACAAGCCATCTTAGAAAAACAGATAAGTAAACTTAGAGAAGAGCTTAGCTAGGTCATTGGATGTTGGCTTAGAATTCAGTATTATTTTGTCTGAATAGTTGGCCTGGTTCCAGTCTAGACTGTGTATGACTAAGAAGTAGGGGGAAGGGAGAGTGAGCACATGTGCCAGATATAGTGACCTAGAGCACTGATTTTCATCCTTTTTTTTAATCTCATGCACACATAAACAAATTACTAAAATTCTGAGGCACACTAAAAACTGTATTATATTTTTTGCTGATCTGACAAAAGTATAAATATAATTTTGATTCATTCATATTGAATGGCTATTGTTATGTCAACTATTGTCATTTTTTTATTTGACAATAAGGGAAAATAGGTCAGTGTCCCTGACTAAAAAGTCAGGTACTGAATATTTCAAAATGTGTTGTGGCACAACAGGTGAATTCAAAGAACCTAGAGGAGTGCAGAGAACACCCGTTTCTTTATGTAATTTCTGTCTCTATTTTACTTGTGGTAGCATTTACCAGGACACCTTTGGTATTCTTTGGTAGTATCACATCCTGAACTCCCAGAATTGCATAAATATGACAGATAAATTTAAGGTTGAGAAGATAACCACATAACTCCCAAGCATCAGAGTTCATTTCTGCATATTCAGTAGTGTTTTGACACTCTGGTTTCTAGTCTCTGCTTGCTATTCTATGCCTATGAAACTAGTGGATTCATTTAGTCTTAGCTCAACAATGGAGAGGAAAACCATGCCTATCAGAGAGATACAATAGTATTCATTAAACTCCTCCTAATATTTACCTTTATTTTAACTCATATATCCCCTCCCAGACAGAATTGTCCCATCCATACCCATGACCAACCATGACATTTTTTTTCATCTTTCTCTTCACATTCAGTGCCTTTTAGGAAATAGACTGTTTCAATTATTCTGGATTTTTCCAGATTCATAATAATTTAAGACTTCTCTTCCTCCATTACCATTTGGGCAAATTGGAATCATTATGAGGTTGGTTGGGAACTCAATAATTCAGAAAGCTGATTTGGAAGCCTTGTTGGCTTCTTTTTTAACTCCTAGTGTCGACTAGCCAATTGGAAATATTACTTCAGTTGAGCTGGCTGGCTGGGATGCCTTCAGAAATTATTATCACTCAAATTCATATTTTGGTTACCATAAAATGAGCACCTTAGACAGAATTATTCTCTCAGACCACTTCCATCATAAAATCAGGTACCAAAATTGCATACGTTTAATGAAAATTTGAAGTTATCCATGAACATTCTGAAAGCATTTTTGTGACTCTCTCTTCCTATATGAAATATTTTCTTCTAAAGTTGAGAATGGAGCTTGTATATACAGAGATGAGCAACTAGGCTCCCATCTCAGTATGAATCATTGTGGAGAGAGAAAATAAAACATTATTTTAAGAAGAAAAAGGGAAAAATAAAATGTAAAGAACAAGTAAAAATAAAGGTGTTCTCCTGTGTACCTCAGAGGAATATGTATCTTGTTGCCATGGGAAAACATCCTCTTGCTATTGTGATTTTAGTGACGGTCTTCTCTTTTTGAAGGGATGTGCCTAGAAAGCTCATTTGTTAACTTGAATTTAATACTTGTAAATAACAATGAGGTCCCTGGCCTATTCTCATGAGTCACTTGAATTCACAGAGTAGCTTAGATGTGGACCTTTAAAAAAATTTTTGAAAAGAACTTAGGAGGTCTTGGCTGATAAGTCAAATACTGTTTTCTTAATTTTATAGTTATCATACAATCCCCCTTGTCTTTGATTTACGTATTTCTCTACTTCTGCTTTTATATTTCTAAAATGTTATTAAGACCACTTCTTGTTTTAGTTTGGGAGTATGTGGGGAAGGGAAGGAGATAAGGAATTGGAAGGGAGATTTTTCTGTGGTAACTTTAAGTGTTGAAAATAGAAGAGGTGATTAAAAAGAATAAGAGGAGATCTACAAAAAAAAATTGTTGAGATGCCTTTATCTCGGTTGGCAAAAGAAAAACAAAATACCAATTTGGCTGTAGAGGTTTTGCTTTGCTTTGTTCTGATGTTCCTGGATCATAGATGGCACAAGTGGTGTTAAAAACACCATTCCTAAAAAATATGGTTCAGATTTCAGTTACTGTAATTGCCTAATTATAAATAATTGCATATAGAACAAGCTTTGCTGGTAGCTCTTCAGAGCACAAGTCACTAATGAAATAATAGATGCACTTCATGGTCAGCCAGTTATTTGCTTCTAAGTAAGACTGTGGTGACTGGTCACTGCACACCTATTAGTTCACATTCAAACAGCAGCCATATGGTTCTGTTGCATTCTTATCTCCCAGTGATACATCCAGTTGCCTTTTTACAGATGATTAAAAGAGAAAAGTGGCCAACAATGATGAAAAGTTTAGTAAAAAAAGAGAACATGATAATGCTGGAGGAGAAATTCAGATGGAACATAAATGGAGATAAGGAACCAAGAGCTGCCCTGGCAGTGTTGACACTGCAGTCTATTGAGAGGCTGCATTTGGAGCTAGAGAAACAGAGTGAAGGCAAACTTATTGACATAAAGAGGCTGTGATGAGAAGGATGAGGATGGCCTAGAGGAAGCGATGCCAGGAAAAACTTCCAAATAAAGAAGCTCTCAGAGATATTTTATAACTTTGAATATGCAAAGGGTAAAATGTTGAAAGCCAATTTGAACTTAGAAAGGAATATGACATTTTGTTACAATACAGCATAGAAGCTTGCTCTGTGTGTAAGTCCCATGATGAGAAGAAGGAAAGCACTGTTCAAAGGATTCTTGATAAATTCATGATGAAGAAATAAAATGCCTTAATTCTCTAAGACTCTAATGTATACTAGAAGTCTCTATAGTGTACTAAATGATATTAGTTCTATTTTTAACATCTTACACATTTATAACATATATTTATACTGATAATAATGTAACTAATATTTTGACAATTTCAAAGGTTGCAATTACAATTTTCTGTATTCAATTTTAAAGTGATTTTGCACAGAATGAGCTTGCACAATCATTTCTATGGTCCTGGGCTACCATGCAACATGAGAACTGCCTGTGTGTTGTTGTTGTTTTTTTTTTTTTAATAAAAAGAGAGGTTGAGTCAGATCTCTTAACTCTGTACAAATGGAATGGTGGTATTGGTTCAACATAGCTTTATGGTAGCCTTGCAAATTACAGTCTTAAAATTTGACTCTACCTTGCACCAATGGAAATAACATATTACCTCAGACCAAGTTCCTAATGGCTTAGAATTACAGACACTTAGTCTGGGAAGGGATATTTCCTGGTTGCAGTTCACAGATGATAAGTTTGAGGCCCACACAAATTTCAAGTGAAAGTAACTCATGGAAACCACATAACAGAGGCTTTGGTTCTACCCCTTTTCTCACTGAAAGAAAAACAGAGTACAGTTGACCTTTAAACAATGGGCAATTGGACTGTAAGGATCCACTTATACTCGGACCTTTTTCAATAACTATACAGTCAGTGTTCTGTATCCCTGGTTTTGCATCAATGAATTCAACTGACTATGTGGACTGAAAACAATAGTTTCTCCGCTCATCTGGGAATACACAGATGTGAAGGGCCAACTCTATGCCTTGTTCTATTCATTTTATATAAGGGATTTGAGCATCCTCTGATGTGGTATTGTGGGAGGTCCTGGAACCAATTCTACAAATACTAGAGATTATTGTTGTGTGTTTGGAGTCAAAAGTTTTAGTTGATTTTTACAGCAAGGGGCTTGGTGATCCAAACCCTGACAGTGTTCAAGGGTCAACAGTGCATCCTGGAAGATATTGGGAAGGTCTCTCTCTCTCTCTTCATTGCATGGCTCCTGTAGACATAAATAATGGCTATACTGCAGGCTTCCAGTGAATTTCTCTGTTTCCTTTCAGTACTTTAGGTTGTTTTTCTTTTTTTACTGCCAGCCTATTAGAGTGCATCAGGAAAGCATTTGAAGTAGGACTTGATTTCCCTTGACATTTTTAAATCAAGATCTTTTCCGAGGTAATTTCTTAAAAGCTATTTAAGTTGTCCCACTAGATAAATACTTTCTGATGACTATTCCACTCATCCACTAATTCCTGAGCTCTTCTTTGCTTGATTGCCTATTTAGTTTGTGTAATGTAACATTTTGGTGTCATAGTTGTGTTAACGTTTCACTTTTATTTTCTTCTTACTAGAGGCAAGCATAAAGAAAAGAAAAAAAATGATTTGTGAATCCTTCTAGCTTGAAATTGTTGTCCCTTTTTGTTTCTCTCTGGAATTTAAATAATTTGAAGTGACTACAAGCGTGAACAAGAATTGCTTATACATACTTGGAATTTGACATTTTTGAAATTCAGTGCCAAATCGCATGTTGAAATTTCTCATAAATTCAATGACACAGTTTAACAAACACACTGTATTCCCGTTTGTTCTTTATAGTGCACATCACTATCTGAAATTAGTATTTATAATGGCTATTTACTTGGTATTTTTGGTTCTTCTTTACTAATATCTAAGCTCCAGCATATATAGGTTGTTCATATGATCTTAGAATAGTACCTAAATTAATAATCCACCCAAAACATTTATTCAATAATTAATAAAAATATAAATAAGTAATACTTTATAGCACACAAATCTACTAGGGACCATAATAAAGATTAAGATACAATGATGAATAACACACAGATTTTGAGCCAAAGGAGCCCCAATTTAGTCAGAGGTGAGAGGCACATGTGAAAGGAAGTATATTGCAATGCAGTAAATAAGAAACAAAGAACAAAGAAAGAACAGCTCAGATTAGGTGTGAACTTTGGTTTAAAAGAGGGCCAGGAGCTCGCTCAGCAATAAAGTGGAGGAAATGGAAAATATAATTCCCAATAAAGAAAAAAGCAAGGACAAAGATGAAAATACAAAGGAAGACATCACTGGATAAATATCATTGCCCTGTGGCATTACTAGGTACCTAGTGGGGGTAGGGGTGGGGAAATGGCAGCAAATCAAAGGCAAGGTCAGGTGATGGCAGAGCAAATAACAGCATCAGCTAATCATGTCCTGATTTCTTCTTGAAAAGAGCTGTGCAGATATTACAGTCATAAAGAGGTATAAGGCATGGATTTCACAACAACAATGTAGCTAGGGAACCCAAAATGAAGCTGAAAGTATAAATAACAGTACAAATGAGCATATTCCAAATATCCAAGTGCCTCATCTTTGCCTACCCTGTTCCCTCTGTTTGCCTACTTGTATTTCTCTGCTCTGCCTCTGCTACGTCTCTTCAGAACTCAGTGGAGCCTTATCCTGCTTTGGGGGGACTCCTCCATCTTCTAGACTGGCCCCATTACCACCTTCCATGCTGCCCTGTTCCTCCTTGCTGACCACAGTACTCCTATGCTGTGCTTCCTGCAGTCTCCTGAGTCAGAAAAGTGTCTCAACGGTAAGTGTTCCTACAGAAGAATGCTCAGACTTTTATGAGAGCAATTGTTTTCGGTCTTTTTAAATCCCCTTAAGTAGTGATGTGTCTTAGACATATTTTCTTCCATCTATAAAATATATGTTCAGTCCTTCTTGGTCATAGATGCATCTTGGATAGATTTCACAATTGTCAAGCTTCCTCTGCTTATGTTGCTTTAGTATCAATTCTCTGGACTCTTTACTTGAAAGCACTTCCATGAAGAGTCTGCAGTGGGGCATTTTTTCTTGTATGTGTGCATGCTTGTATACATGTGTGGCTGGCTTAGTACCCTCACATATACAAATATGACAGTTGTATACAAATGTGTCAGACTGCTCCGCATTGCCTAAAGTAAATAGTCAAAAAAGGAGTGTCAGTAGAGTGAACAGCATACTACAAATTAACTCACTGAGGTTAGCACAGCAGAGTTCTCATTGGCTGAAAGGAGAGACAGTTTGGTTTGCAGAGACAGTCATTGGTCTATAATGGTATCGTTTGTTCTGTTTCTCTGGTTTCTACTGGTTGAGGATATTTAATAATACTTGCACATGATAACATGGAGTATTAAACATATTTTATGAGAATTTACTTACTATATATTCTTTCTGCCTTCCTCCCTCCCTCCCTCCCTTCCTTCCTTCCTTCCTTCCTTCCTTCCTTCCTTCTCTCTCTCTCTCTCTCTCTCTCTCTCTCTCTCTCTCTCTCTCTTTCTTTCTTTCTTTCTTTCTTAAAAAAAAACAGCTGAGTTAAATGGTATTACTCATTAAGATGGATATCTGGTACATTAGTTTCCTATTGCTATTATAACCAATTACCACAGACCAATGGTTTTAAACAACACAAATTTATTATCTTAAAATTCTGGAGCACAGAAGTCCAAAATAGGTCTCACGTAACTAAAATAAGGTGTCAGCAGATCTGCACTCTTGTGAGGTTTTAGGGGAAACTGTATGCTTGTCTTTTTAAGTTTCTGGGTTCTGCTTTCATTCACAAGCTCATGGCTTTCTTCAAGTCCAGCAGCACAGCATATTTAAGTATCTCCTGGACTCTCACCTTCTCTTCTGCCTCTCTCTCTCACTTTAAAGGACACTTGTGATTACTTTGGGTCGGTCCATCTGGATAATCCAAGATAATCTCCTTATTTTGAGGTTTTTCTTATTAGCAGTCCTAATTTATCTGCAACCTCAATTCTCTTTTGCTACATAACATAATGTATTCATGGGTTCTGGGGATTAAGATGTGGCATCTTTAGTGGGGGTGGGGATTTTTTTGTCTACTACCTCTGGTCACTTATTTATATCACCAAAACACAGTGCCTCTCAGGGCTGTAGTTCCCTGCTGCAGATTACACTGGCTCTCTCTCACAATAGGTACCAAGAACTAGTCTGCAGGAATAGAGGGGAAGAGCCCATCCCTTGGATTGTGTGTTGTCTGGAAGAAAGTATCTTTCAGGGAATGAGTCTTCATTTGGCCATTGAAGAATGAATATTATAGTTGTAAGAATAGACCAGTGAGAGCAATATGCTTTCCTATGAGCCAGGACTTTCACTAAAGCAGCAATGTTGTAGGATGTAAATGACATTTGCAATTTCTATTTCTTGGCTGACTGAGCTTCAGCCGGGGTCATAGGAGATGATGGAGGATGAACCTCACTGACTCAAAAACTAAGCCTTTATGAGTCTCTACTTCCTTGAGATGTAGTTATGTAGGAAAAGACAGAGTCTGGAAAGGATTGTCATTAGCCACAGACTCAATAAAAAGCCTAAAAATGGGCATTTTTAGAAGCATTCCCTCCTTTTCCCAAGTTTTCAGAACAGACACCAGATTGACATCCATTTTCATGTCCAACAAATCTGCAATCAATGGGCACAAGTGAAACCAAGCCTGACACAGGCATAAGACTCTCTGATGGAGGCTGCTGATCAGATTCCTCTGTATTTTCTAAAGGAGAGATGGACTATTTCAGAAAATAGAGTCTTATGAGTAAGAACCCAGGGTTTTGTAGAATCAGTTGCCATCTAATTACAGAACACTTATTTCTGCTTTTAGTTCCTTTTTCTCAGTTCTCAAGCTGATCACTGTAGTAGTTTTGCTGCATTTTTAAAAAATATATTTTATTGATTTTTCACAGAGAGGAAGTGAGAAGGATAGAGAGTTAGAAACATCGATGAGAGAGAGACATCGATCAGCCGCCTCCTGCACACCCCCCACTGGGGATGTGCCCGCAACCAAGGTACATGCCCTTGACCAGAATCAAACCCGGGACCTTCCAGTCCGCAAGCCGATGCTCCATCCACTGAGCCAAACCGGTTTCGGCAGTTTTGCTGCATTTTTTGTTTGTCTCTTTACTCATTCATTTCCAATAGCCAGAGCAATCTTTCTAAACTGTAAGTAGGATTATTTCACACTTCATCTTGATATCATCCAGTGACTTTCCTGTGTCCTTAGCCTAATGTCTAAGTTCTTTATCAGTACCTTCCATGAATAGCTACCTCTTTAATTTCAACTCTTATTATTCCTAATACCCACTACCTACTTGCATATTCTACTAACTGTTGAATACCACCATCACCAAACAAATATCCAATGGTTGTCTGCCTTGTGCCTTTGCTTGGGCTCCTTGATTTGAATAAGACAAATAAATACCTATTCAATGCCTGCCACATGCTTTTGCCTGTTCTCTAATGTTATCGAATGTCCTGCTGTCTGGTCTGATAAAGATCACTTTAGCTAGAGCCTTGGCTAAAGCCTTGCTTAGATAGAATGTATCTTTCTCAGTGAATAGGATACATCCAGAGTGTTATTTTTATGAGCAATCATGAAGGAGAAAAATGACATCAGAAAAACAGATGATTTATGTAATTGTGCCTGGGTTTGTCATAACTTTCATATTGATGCTCCTGTCCAGCCTTGTTCCAAGTCAGCCATAAAATTTAATTTAATTTAATTTTTTATTACTTTGGAATCTAGATAACAATATTTTTTTCAATCTTCTTTCATGGGTCTGACAGCTTCAAACTTTAAACACTGAAAACACAGAATATCTGACTTTACCTAACTTTTGAACAATGGGAGCAATTTCTTATACTGAAAAGAGCATGTGGTCATTATAAACTTCTCTACAGCCTCTTCTGACTGGAGCTTTATTTAGTCTAGATTCTAATATGATTTCTCATCTAAGTGTGATTTCCCTAAGATTTCAGGGTGATATTTTGGTGCTGACTGCTCTTTTGTAAACAGAAGAAAATATAAGACATACTGTTCAGTTTGGATGATCTGAGCAACCTGAATCCACATGAGTATTTGTTACTTCAATCCACACAAAAGGACACTCAGAAGTTGCAGCAGTTTGATATCAGTAAGACATATTAATCTGATCAACTCTATTCATTCTGATGGTTTGCATTAGTTTCTACCCTTCAATATGGAATCCCACTGCAATTTTACAAGGGCAGTTAGGGTTCTTGTCATGGACCTTCTCCAGATACACATGAATGTGACCAGTCCTCTCTCAATCAAAATAAAGGGAGTCACTTAAGCTTCTTTGGTCAGGTTTCCCCAAGGGCGTCTGGCATGGGAGAATTAGGTCTATCCACAGCTAATAGCATGATCAGTTCCTCTTCTTGTACTGAAGTTAGATGTCTAATATTTTTTGCCTGTATGAATTGTCCTTCTCCTGATAATAATAAGCTTGATAACTGTTTAAGGAATCACTTGCTGCACAACTTTAATAACAGAAGATCCTATAAGCATGCTAATCTCAGCATCGAACTCAATCACTCTGTACACTGTCTAAGAGCATGCCCATGACATTAAATACTACCCTCCCTTGTTGAAGATGCTGATTAGAAGTTTCTCTCACTGCATACTTTCCACCATTGGCACAATGTAACTGAACCTCAGCACTGGAATCTGGACCTTCTTTAGTACCTGCATGGGGATTTACTTGCTCAGCTAGGGCAGAATGAAGCTTACAACTGCTGAAATCCAGCTAGGGATGGCATGCAATACCAACATTGCTAACAATAACCATCACTGAAATGGTCAGCTGGATTAATTGACCATATGTAGATAGAGGTTATACAGGCTGCCTTTTGTTAGGAATGATTTAGAACATTTCCTAAAATTTTAAGGTAGATTTTTGGCCCAAGACATTGCAATGCAACTTGTATGTGTCTTCTTCTATATACTAACACAGTTAATATTCTCCAAAAGGCTATATATCCTGGTAAGGCAAAGACTACTTTACTTTTGAAGGTAGCTGAAATGTAACTATGACCTGTCCAATGGAGAACATTGCATAGATCTTCATTTTTCTTAGCAGCCCTGGAGATTCCTAACAAGCCAGGCATCATCTGTTTATACGATTCTTCTGAATCGAACCCTTAGACTGGACTGTTTGGTTCCATAATGAGCTGCAGGTGCCGAGGAGAAGGATTGACATAGCTCCCAATAATTGCTTGTTGCCCTGCTCATCTGTGCAGGGAGATGCGTTTTAAGCAGCAAGAACCTGGCAGTTTTCTCACCCATGAACTAAGGCAGATTCTTGGGCTAAGAAGTTTGGAGATAAAAATGACAAGGATTTCTCTCTTTATAAATATACTAGTGACCCAGCACATGAAATCACGTGCGTCCTGTCCACTTACCTGCAGCTCCTCCTTGACATTCTAACCTCTCCACCTAGAGCTCAAGCACACCTGGCTCTGCCCCTGGTCCCTCTGGCCTTCTCTGGCTACTTCAAGCCCCACCCTTGGTCCTGCAAGTTGCCTCAGGCTGGTCCTGCCTTCTCTGGAAGCCTCCCCACTTCCACCCCATCTCTGTCCCATCATGGTGCCAGAGGATGGTATGGAAGCCTTCTGCCTGCTATGGAGTTTTGAGCACCACTTCCTGGCAGTGCACACGCTGAGCTCCTTCCCCTGGCAGGTGGGGGGCACGTGGAAAAGGACTGGTGAGGAGGGCACTATGGGTTCTCATCCCACCCTCCCCGGCACTGGATGGTCTCTTACAGCATGAGGGCATCACAACCATTAGGATATTAACTCTTTATTATATAGAATAATTCTATGAATATTAGTTTTGGGGTCTGGCTTAAATTTGTGAATAAACTGAAAATTAAGGCAACATATTTAGAAGACTATAGATTTTGGCATAAGAAAGTCCTATGTAAGAATCTTAACATTTTCATTAGCTATGTACCCTTTAACAAGCTATAAAGCTTTTCTGAATCTCAGTTCTTCCTTAGAATAAATGGGAATATTCACCTTCATAGAGTAGTTACAATTAGCACTAACCTAAATCTCACACTCAGCATAGTAAAGGCAGTGATTCTCAAAGTGTTGGCTCAGAACCAGTGTCATCAGCATCACTGTGAGCTTGCTAGAAAAGCAAGTTTTTTTACTTCTCTCTCCTCTCTTCTCAGGCCCTTTATGGGGAAAAAAACAAAAAAACTGCAGCTTAGCAATGTGGTTTAGCAAGTTCTCCCTGTATTTCTTATTCAAGGTAGAAATTGAGAGTAACTGGTGTTGGCCTTCACAAAATGATTGTGAAAGTGAATAAAAGAGAACCAGAATTTAAGATGTTACATACCCACAAAAAGTAAAAAGTTCAAGTCTAATTTCCAGGAGTGAGAAGAATCGATGAGCAAGAGAGCCTGGGTAAACCAATCCCACACAAAGCACAGTGGGATTCTAAGCACAGAGTTGAGAGTGTCCTTGGAAGGAAAGTTTCTTGAGATTACTGGCCATCTATGTTTCCAAGTATGTTGGGTCCTCAGTTGATGCCCAAGCTATTTCTTGTTCATATGTGATTACTCTCAAATCAAATTCTAGAGACATTTTTTCCAAATAAATTTGGATTTAAGTTTGAAATATTTGGAATTTAAACAAACTTTTACAATAAATTCAATTTATCAAGACCCTACTTAAAATAATGTAAAATATTTCCTATAGATAGACTTATGACAGCTTATTTTTGAAAGAGAATAATAAGTATGTAATAATTACAAGTTTTACATATAGCCCTGTTTTTTATGTTTTCAGTAAGGATTCTGAATATAATGACTAATGTAAAATAAACTGTAATATGAACCACATTTTCAATATTAATAAGAGTACTTAAATTTTATATAGCTGTTTATGAATTCCAATATGTTTTTATATTTATTCACTCCACTTTATCTTTACTCATAGCAGATCAACAAAGAGTGAATTCAGAATTCCTCGGTGTTTTGAGGATATGTCTCTATAAAGGTACACATTGCGCCCCTTGGCTTATGGGCATTAGCAGAGACTGTGGGTGCTCTGTCACTGTAAGACCAGGGTCCACAGCACTTTTGATGAGAAGGAGGAGGACGATGAACACCATCTGCCCAGGCTCTGTTTTGCAGAATTTCTTCTATAATCAGCTGAGTTGCCATCTACAACTGCCTGGAAATGGTCCAACCTTGTAATTATATTCTGCTCCTCAAAATCACACTTCATCTTTCTCATTGAATAATGCTTCGTTTCATCATGCTCATTTTAGATACCTTCTCCTCACATTTCAAGGGTTTAAATAACAGGCATTCATCACAGCCCTGAGAGAAGGTATTGGAGGAAAAGCAGCTCCCAGAATTTGGTTCCTCCCCTGGAGCATCTCCCAGCTATCACGCTAAGATGCTTCATAAAAGATCCCTCTCAGGACCTCCCCTGTTCCATAAACACAGTTACTGGCTTCTCCTCCTAAGTCTATAATCAGAGCACCGACTGGCCTGAGGGCAGTACCGGCCCAGGCGACCTTGACTGGCTGATTAGAGGAAAAGAAACCACTGTCACCAGACTTTCTTTTCAGCTTCATTTCAGGAACCTCATTTAGGACTTCATCTGCTTTAAGCAATATTTCTAAAAAAACATCAACCACTATTATTTAGAAAAATTGTTGGTCCATGCTCACATGTTGTCTTTAAATATTATCCCTTCTCAATTGCTGTGGAAAGATGCAACGGAAATAGATTTAGTTTCTCTCACCACTCACTCAGTAAACATCCCTTGAATGCTTACTATGTGCAAAGCAATGTAGAATAGAGAACTATGGATCATATGTAGAATCTGTCTTTAAAGAACAGAGGATATAATCATGGGCACTGTGTACTCATCTGATGGCAAGTCCTCACTACAATCACATCAAGTATTATTGCAGAGGTTAGGAATCTCAAGCGGCCAATAGTCATGATGGAGGCTATCACCATGCATTTTAGGATAGAATTGTTCCAACTGAACTGGGTAGACTACTGTTAGAATAGTTCCATTGGAGAATTGTCTGTTTAAACCACACCTCTAACTCATATGCTTTGCAATAAAAAGAGGGAAATAGTCTGAAATTTTAGAAATAAATCAACTGTAAGTGCATGGCAGCCGCATACAGTGTGGTATTGTCCACATATGACTCCTGGAGGGGACCATTCACCTGATTTGTTATATGCAGCCCATATACATGGATGTGGTAACTCCATGTGAATCCTGCAAAAATACAGACTTTTTTTGGAAAAGATATTTATGCCTCCTAATATAACTATTCACAATTTGGAATTTGCTTGGAACCAAACTGGATTTCTGGTTTCTTATTGCCAAATTAGATTTTAGGCAAATCTTCCACTACTTTATCTGATGGCTCCTTGTTAGCAAAATTTCTCTCCTGTCAACATTCTAATGAAATTCCCTAGTCCCCACATTTAGTAACAATATCAGCCTCTCCATCTCTCTAGGTATGCCAACTGGAAAAACTACTTGTGCCTTTCTTCCCAGGTTCAATACTCATGATCTTTTACATATTTTCCTTCTGCACCATTCAACTTTTCTGCTTTATATGACATTCTCTTGTCACATTTCTCCCTGCTTGGTAACTGTAAAATTAGCCCATGTGACAATATTAAACACATCTGTTTGCTTATAAATATCCCAGATAATACACATGTGTTGACAAAGTGACTTTTTCCAAATAACACTTTGACTTCCTGACCTCAGGTTTTGATTTTTGTTTTCAAAATCAATTTTCTGTTATAACCATTGTCTTCAATTCTCTATGCACATCTCCATTTTATTCCTTACCCTTGGGGTCATTCTTACCATTAGCTTCCCAAGATGTCCCCCCAGTACACATTTCCAAGTTTAAGTGATTCTCCCATTGTAATCCTCTGCGTCTGGAGCACAGGTTGAGTAAAAATGAGAGGTGGTGACAGGAAACTTTTCCAGGACAGGTGGTGATGGCCTTGGGAACCTCGTGTTCTGTGGATAGAAGTGAGACACTTACTCTAAGAAAGATGGGAGGGGAGTGACACCCCAAATGGCTTGATACTTTCTTAGGAGAGCACAAAATAGGAAATCTCTTTATGAACAAATTACAAGTGTAACTTTTCTATCAGACGTGTGTGCACACTCTGAATGCACATAAATATTCATTTTCCAAAGAGAGACATTAGCTCTTTGTCTAAACTGTGAAGAGGTAAATAAGTTAGTGGGACTACTTTAATGGCTGTTATGTTCGAGGCTTATATGTATATGAGTTACTATGTTGGGGGCTGCTGTGTAGGAAAGATGTAATATTAAACAGCTGGTGTACAGATGCTTTGTGAGACTTTACTTTGAAAACTACTTTATCTGATGGCTCCTTGTTAGCAATGGCTACCTGAGCTACAATAAAGACTCTCTTATATACCTACCACTTCTCATGTCTTCTCTGTCTTCTAATGCTCCAGTGTCCAAGGAAGTCCAATCCCTGATAGAGGGTCTCAGATCCAACAGTTGATGTAGTGGAGCAGGATTCAAGGAGTGAGTACTCCAACAATTGGCACAGTGAGCAGGGTCAAGGAGAAACTTACTCCAACACCCATGTATTTGGGCTATGTATTTTAGGTGGTGAAAGTGGGGTTTTATGATGACTTTAATAGAGAAACTAGGGATGGGAGGCAAGAGGGATCCTGTGTGGGCAAAAGGTAAGGCACTGAAGGCTGTGCCTGTGTGAAGTAGTGAAGCCAGATATCAATGAGGTGAGAAGAATCTAAAATGGTCCACAGAAAGTTTCTGACACAGTCATTGTATTTTCTCTGCTTCTCAAGTTATAACTTCTTAAATATGAGACAAATTAGAAATTACTTTATTACTATAGTATGCATAATCTATCCTCTGTTTTGTTCTTTCTTCCCTTTCTTCTTTCCCTTTCTTCTTTCTGTTCTTCCTTTTCCTCATTTTACAAAAGAATATGAGTCAGTATTTTTACACACACACAACACACACACCCCAATTATACCAAATTAGTTATATAAAATAACTATTCTCAAGCTCAACTCTCAAATCAAAAAAACTTTTAAAACATTTTAAAAGAAAAAAATAAACTGACAAACTAAAGGGAGACAGACTTGTGGATACAAAGAATAGACTGACAATTGTCAGAGGGGAAGGGCTTGGGGCTGGGTGATAGTGGTAAGCAAAGAAAAAAGAAGACTCATGGACACATACTACAGTTTGGTGATTAGCAGAGTGTAATAGGGTTAGTGCAGAAGGTAGAAGAAGGTAAAGGGTGGGCAAGTGGTGATAGGAGACTTGAATTGGGATGGTAAATGCACAATAGAATATACAGGTAATGTAGAATTGTATAACTGAATAATTTTATTATTATTTTATTAACCAATGTCATCCCAACACATTCAATTAAAAAAAAAAGAAAAATGACATTGTAATATCTAAAATTCAAACAACAATGAAAAGGATAACAAAATCCTGCCACTGATAAATAGTCATCAACATCAAGGAAAATGGCTTTCTAGACAACACTCTAAATATAAAAGTGGAGATAGTCAAGTATATAGTTGGATAAGTGGTAGATACAGAGTTTATTAAATAGGATAAGACTTATTATTTTATTAATTTCTTACTTTTATATTATCTCAGTTTTTAAGAAGAAAAAGAAATAGAAATCCAATGAAATGAATTGTGCAAGACGTATATGGATTGCATAAGTAATATATTGATAAGTATATTTTAACCACAAGAGGTGTATTGTAAGATGTCTCTATATAAAAACAAAAGATTGTAAGACTCAGTAAGAATTTGCACTGGTTACATTTTTTTAAACTTTATGTTTAAAATTTATACCAGTTAACTCTATACTGTGAAAGATGGGGAATTAGTCCTCTTACACATTTTTCAGCTTTCCCCCAGTTTTTATTGTTGTATTATTATTTTTACAATGTCAAGGTTTGTAAGAATCCTTATCTATTCAGTAACCATAATTCTAAGCAATGTAATCTTACTTCTATATTTAATTGAATTCAGTGTTCACAACCAGTTATTTCATAATGCTTTATCTACTCCTGAGTTCTTTATTTTATGTATTCCTTATTGGGCTGAACTTTGGTATTAAAATGGCTTCTAGGAGTTACATTCCCTGAGTTCTTGCATGCTTAAGAACATTTGTTTGTTGTCTTTATACTCAAAGACCAAGCAGGTTGGGTAGGATATCAGATCACCCTTTCTTTTTCTCAGATTTCTATAGATACTGCTGCATGGACTTCCATGTTAACTGCTAAGCTAAACTAAGGATTAGTGAAATTTATTCTTTTTCTTGGCTACTTGTACCTAATTTCCTTTTGCATTTCAGAAGGTAAAACAATTGAATTTAAGGTTGAGGAGCATTAGTAACTATTGTTCTCTCACAATTCAATGCCTTTATCCTCACTTACTAGTAAAAGGTTGCTTCATTCTTCTTACTACAATAATTATATAAATTTGTTTATTGATTTCCAAATATTTTGTGATTATTACCCCCTTAATACATTATCACAATAATTTGGCATGAACCATACTGCCATCCCCATTTCATTGACCAAAAAACAGGTTAAGAGAGGCTAAAAAGTCTTAGGGTAACATACAAGTAGAGAAGCCATGAGGTGTCTGCAGTTCTACCTGTTTCCAGTCTTATTCTCTCTCATACTGCCTTCTCCTGTACATGAAGAGTCCGAGGATGAGGCCAGCAGGAGGCGATGTGTGGTGTGGTCAGTATGGTTGATGAAAAGAAATGGAAAGATGATTTACCTTCAGAAATCTATTACCAGACTTATAAAGAAAATAATATTTCCAAGAATCATGAAATAAAGTAAATAATGCTGGTGAAATTGCAGAGTATTGCTTAGTCCTATTCTCTATAGAAGATTTCTTTTCAGGTTGACAGTTTCTTGGAATTCTAATAGCTGAGCATAATGTACTTTGCTTTATCATGTTACCATAAAAGGTATCTTCTGTTTAGGAAAATTAAAGGCATTACATCAAGATCCATACTGTAATGTTAGCTCCATTATCTTGAGTCATATTTAATAGCTGTAATACTTAATATCTGTTATGAACTCTCCTTTAGTCTTCTTATTTAAAATATTCCTTAAGTTTAATCAATTCATATGACTTTATAACTGACAAAATTAGGCATATTAAGTCAAATGGCAAAGCAGTGAGTGTTTACAAATTCATAACAGCTAGAATAATGGTCATGTTTGCACAAACACAATCTAATAAGAAGTAATGGTATGTATATCACAAATGGAATATATAACTTTAGTAGACTGGGAACATTTCATTTGTTACAGTCTCAGGGAAAAGGAGAGATATTAAATTATATGGAGTACAAAAGCCAATAGGACTTTTTCACACAGGAAAATAAAGTTGCAGACTCTAAGTTTCCACTCAACACATTCAGAAAGGGCTGCCTGAGTCTTCAGGAGGGCCCTGAGAGCAACTTGACAATGATGAATGCTCTGCTTTTCCCTCCCTGACCTCCCACAGCCCTCGCCCTCTTTATTCCTCTTGGCACCTCATCAATTGATGGCATTAATTATTTAGTTGATTAATGTCTTACTTATTAACACTCACCACCTGGACATTAGCTTTGGAAGGGTCCATGTATAAATTCCACCTTGTTTAGTTCTTGGCACATAATAAACATGCAGTAAGTAGTTGTTAAATACTGTATTTCCTGTAATTCTTCTGAACTAAATTATAAGCTACCAAAGGATGGAGTTCACAGTTTATACTATAAATGGGCCATTAGACACAAAATGCTGAGCAGACAGCAGTATCCCAATGATAATTTGTTCTACTGAGCTGAATTAAATGACATGGAATATGAAAGGCTGCTTTTCTGGCTTCTGGTTCTGTACTTCCATAGCACTTTGTATATGTTTCTTTTTAGAGCATCTAATCAACTTTGACTTTTTGTTTCTACATTTTTCTGTTTCTCTCCATTTTGTACTCTCTAATAGAAATATTTACATTTATATGAATAATTTTGCATATCTATACACAGTATATATAAAAGTCTAATATGCAAATTGTTCCCACAAGAGTTCAACCAGGAGACCCATCGCTCTCTATGACATGTACTGACCACCAGGGGGTGGTGCAGAATGAAAGAAGGCCCTAGCCAGCAGCCAGAAGGCCCCAATCAGCCCTGATGGTCAGCCAGCCCTAGGGACCTTATCCATGCACGAATTTCTTGCACATGGCCTCTAGTAGTGAATAATGAGTTAAAAAAAAACAAAACCCTGCTTTTTAATGGGCTACTATGCCGGACATGTGGCTGTGTCATGTGCTTTACAGACATTAATCCACTCAATCATCATAAATCCTGTGAAGTTGGTCATTTAAGCTGTGTTTTATAGTTGGAACCATTGAAACCTGATTGCTTGCCCTAGATCATGTATCTGGTGAGGGCCGAACCAGAAATGGGAACTCAAATCTTTCCAACTCTAAACTCTTACTCATTCTTCTACTGTGCTGACTCACTTTTACATTATTTAATTATTTCATTAATGGAAACATCTCTGATAGCCTACAAGTGGAGTGTTTCTGTCCCCCCAACAATGTCTGAATATTAAGGTTGTCCTTACAAGGGAATCATTTTCATTTCAAACTGATATGTTTAAGACAGTGGTTGGTAAACTATGGATTGCAAGCCATATACCGCTCTTTGGACCCTTGAGTGTGGCTCTTTCCATAAAGTATAACAGCCTGGGTGAGTCTATTTTGAAGAAGTGGTGTTAGAAGAAGTTTAAGTTTGAAAAATTTGGCTCTCAAAAGAAATTGCAATCATTGTACTGTTGATATTTGGCTCTGTTGACTAATGAGTTTATCGACCACTGGTTTAAGCAATACTTCTTACTACTATTTCTCAAGACAGCTTTATTCAAGTATATTCTTTCCAATATTAGTAAACTTATGTAGAGCAGGATATTGCACCAGAGAAATTTATGTTTTTATTTCTGTTCTAGTGAAACATATGCCATAAAAATCAACTTGAAATCACTAAAAATAACCTACCTCACCCTTTCAGCCCTCAGCCCAAATATTAAATGTAAACAACTTGGAACAACTTGCTCCACCTCCTTTAGAAAGATAAACTGCTTTCGACTAACACGGTAACTTCCCTCTAAAAGATAAGGTTAAGGCCACCTGCAATCACTGGTGACAATTCTCCTTGGAAGGGTTAATAAGTAGCTCCATTGTCTGGGGAAAGGGTGTCATAAGACCCTTGGGTTTTAAGAGTTTACTAGGATGTTGTATCCCAGGGAAGAGAGTCACTGTGGGCCTGTTAGTGATGACTGTGTTAATATGCCCATCTTTCAATTCCATTAGGGCTACTAGTCACACAGTGTTTTAAAGATATCAATTTCCAGATTTTTAATTTTCATGTTTGTATTTTTTTTCTAAAATGTATCTGCCTGAGAACTTATCTGTGCTCAAAATAGTGTTTTCTCTGCTTTATGAAAGAAAAACATATTACTCACTCATAACCCATCCCAAACCTTACAAAAGTGCATGGCTTTGGGGTCTTACAAAATCTAGGCTTCTAAGGGGAAGGCTCCTTCAATAAGGAAGATACCATAAACCCCCAGAGTCTTCAGTCTTTTTATGTATTAAAAATGTGTGTGTAAAGTTGATACACTTGTTAGAAAGTATTTGAGGCTGTATTGGGATTTCTGATTTCAGGTACCTGGTAGAGTGGGATGATGGGACTAATTACAATATTCATTTAATGAGATTTTCTTTTCTACCTCATAAGTATTATTAAAAAGTTAATTCCATTTATTTTATTTTTTTTAAAATATATTTTTATTGCTTTCAGAGAGAAAGGGAGCAGGAAAGAGAGAGAGAAACATCAATGATGAGAGAGAATCATTGATTGACTGCTCCTGTACCCCCTACTAGCGATTGAGCCCACAATCCAGGCATGTGCCTCTGACCAGAATCAAACTCAGGACCCTTCAGTCCACAGACCAATGGTCTATCCACTGAGCCAAACCAGCTATGGCAAAAGTTAATTCCATTTACAGCAAAGCCCTGTAAGAGCAAAGAAAAGAGACTATCACTCTGAAACATTGAAAATGAGAACTAGCTTTCCCCCCATATTTTTAGAAGTAAGCATTTCTTTTCAGCTCTTATCAGCACTTAAGCTTATGATCTATAATGTGTTAGAAAGAAAAACACCTTAAAGAGCCAAAAAATTAGAGGTTCTTTTAAATGATTAAGAATGTGTTCCAAAATTACAAAACTTTTGTTATAGTCAACAAATCCATCAATTAAAAGTGTACCTTATTTCTTTTATGTATAGAATAATGTAAGGGTGTGTGTGTGTGTGTGTGTGTATGTGTGTGTGTGTGTGTATGTGTGTGTGTGTGTGCACGTGTGTTTAAATTATAACATAGATATTTCTTTCAGTTGCAGGCATTCTTGATTTCTAACTCCTATTAACAAGATATAAATTTGTGTGCAAGGTGCTGGACCTTTATTTATCATAAAAATTCCCCAAAACTTTGATTATGCAACTAAAAAATTAATGAAATTAATTTTATTTATAGATTTCATATGATATTTATAACTAATTATTTTAAAAAGCTCTGCACTAGAGTTCAATTAAACACAAATATATATATCAAAGGGATACCATATATTTGTCATATTTTTGCTACCAAAACAGTTAAAATTTAGCTGTCCATTACATTGCGTTATTATAAACATGAATAAACTATGTATTTACTTATTTAAAATACTAAATATCTTAGATTTACATAGTCTATATCAGGTTAATTTTATTTATTTTCATAATGTGATCTGAAATTTAGCTCAGTCGTTTTTGTAATATTTCTCTAAATGATTATTAATATATTTTAATTAAAAATTATAGTGTTTTTGTGGCTTGGCTTGAAAATGAGGACTAGCTTAGCCAAATAAGTTATTTGTTAGTTTATCCACTATAGTTGGAACATATTATTTCCATGAAATCATTGAGCTAAATCAGTTAAGGTTTAAATAATAAAGTACTCAATGCATTTGGAAACATAAACTATAGTACCATAAATGGTGTTTGAAAATAAAATTTACATTTCAATTTTTTTTCTGAGAAATTAGGTTATATAGGCACCTCTAAGTGGAAGAATAAATAATACAACTTGGTAAAATTAGGTAATAACTAAATATATAGCAAATCCTCTTGCCAGTTGAATGGTTTTTCATTATTTGCTTGCAACCACCAAGGGTAGGATTTTGAACTTTCTTCCTAAGAGGCAGTGGGGCAAGACTTGGCTGTGCTTATCCCCTGAGTTAGCAGAGCAGGAAGTACTCAGTTACATAAATAGATGGTGAATTATCAGCTTGTCCACTGGCTCCATGAAATAAGGTTTTCTAAAATTGTAGGTGTTTTGGCACTGGGTAAATATAAACTAAGGTATTAAAAAAAAACCAAAACTTTTCAATTTTTCCACAAGTGTCTTGCCTGTTGACCACACAGAGATTGTCCCAAGCTCTGGTGGTCAGCAGAGTGCGTGAACACAGCCTCAGTTCCCTGCACCTCCCACTAAGAGGGCAGAGTTATATATCACATAATAAACAGAACAGTGAATCAATAAGACTATTTAAGATTATGTTGTTCTAAAGGAATATGGGAAGGTCTGACTGGGTGAGGATGGAGGGATTACCTTAGTATGGGCTCTAAGAGAGGTTGAAATGGGGCTATCTGAAGTGAAGTAGCAGCTGGGTAAGAACTTCTAGGTGAAGGGAAGAGCAGGTACAAAATGTCTTGAGGTGGCAATGAGCTTGGACACTTAGCCCTACTTCTTAAATAATAAGAAGTACCTTCCATTTTAACAGCTCTTTTCAGCTGACACAGATTTCCTAGACCCTAACATTTCTGAGTTAACAGCTTGCATTAACTGCTCATTCTGCAAGGATGAATCCTCACTGCTCATAGTCTCTCATGGAAGTTTTCTATCCCATTTGGCCTGCTTTCAAAATTTGATAAAAATAAATACAACCTTGAAATGAAGAGTGACAGGGAATAGCTAGAGTCATCTATGTTGGACTTATTAAAAGTTAAAAACTGGTCCTGTGCTCAAGAGTTTCTATAAAGAGGACACACTGGCATGTTACCCTCTGGCTGGAAGTTTGCTGAGCTCAGAGAGCCCACTGTGTGGAATAGGTAATGGAGGGACTCTTAGGAGAACCTGACATGTGTGCCCAGATGTTTTGACAAATTCTGAAGGATGGGGTGAGGGGAGTTTTCCTCACCATTAAGACAGTGATGAAAGAGGGCAAACACAGGGAAAAGCATATACTTCCACATTTGGGAGAGGCAAGGATGCAAGTGACTCCCTAGGCAGAATTAATGTTCAGGAAGCAAACTTGGCTGGAGCCAAATTGAAAACTTTCTGCACAAGAAGGCTGCCTGCAGAGTAGTGCAAGAATCCAACACTTGTGCTGGATGGAAGGTAATTCATGCCACCACTTGATCTTTTTATTTTTTATTTATTTAATTTTAACATTTTTATTGATTTCAGGGAGGAAGAAAGAGAGAGGGAGAGAGAGAGAGAGAGAGAGAGAGAGAGAGAGAGAGAGAGAGAGAGA
>JAAGEH010000393.1:53683641-53706054 GCA_011751065.1 Lasiurus cinereus
GAGAGAGAGAGAGAGAGAGAGAGAGAGAGAGAGAGAGAGAGAGAGAGAGAGAGAGAGAGAGAAGCTTTTCTGGTATCTTTTATAAGAACAGTAATCATATGAAGGCTCCACGATTTTTTCTTAATTCTCTCCTTATGAACCCTGCTCAGTTCATAGAGTCCTTATAAGATATAATTATAGAGAATTATAATCCTAAATTGGAAGAAATATATTTTATTCTACATTCAACAAAGTCTTTTTTATTTTAACTAATATCATAAGTTATATCCTCTGTCCAAGGATAGATTGTTTAAGGTTTTTAGAAAGATTTGTGAGAAAGCATAAAAGCAACCCAAATATACTTTTCATCAGAATCCTAGTTTTGGTCAGAACTATCCAGTTTGAAAGGTCACAGGAATAATAAATACCACTAGTCCAAAGTTTAAAAAATTTTATTCCACATAAACTTTAATCAGTTTTATAATTTTTATTTTAATTGAGCATCAGAGAATATTGAAAAATTCCTCTAATAAGCTTTTCAATATTTTTTCTTTTTAAAAAATTTTTAAAATTTATTTATTTATTATTTTTCCCCTTATGCCCTCCCCACCCCCCGTACATGCTCTCATCCATCCCCCCCATCTTCCCCCATTGCCCTGTATTCACTGGCTATCCCCGCACACACATGCATACAATTCCTTCCATTGATCTCCTATAGGCCCCTCCTCCCCAACTTTCCCTGCCTTCCCACTGTAGCACAACAGTCTGTTCATTGCTTCTTTGCCTCTGCATCTGCTTCCCCCCGCCCTACCCCCTGATTCTTGTCTTTAATAACATTTTGCCCCTGTAGGCTAGAAATAAACCCACCAGAGCAAAAGAAAAAATGATTGAGTCCCAATTTCAATGTCTGATAGCTTTGAGTCCCAGTTTCAATGTCAGACAGTTCCTTATGTGTACATATCATCGATGGTATCTGGATACTGGACAAAAGGTGGTGATGCCAATACGACCCTCTCTGGTTTGATCCTGGGCATCCTGTAGTGATGTTCAGCTGCTAGCTGCTCACCTGACAAGGTGTCGTCATCGTCTTCCATCTGTGGACTGTTTCTCCTCTTGCCTTCATGGTTGGTGCAGTCCTCTCAGTTCCTCTCTGTTGCAGGAGTCCACTTGGTCTTGGAGTTGTTTTCTGAAAGTATAAAAACATATTCTCGACCAAGAATTAATAAAGGAATCTTTTCTATAAAATTGACTTGGGATCCTTTTTATTTTTGCCTACCTGCTTTTCCTTTGGCTTATTTTGACACCGTGTGTGTTTTTCATGGGTGTCTTACTATTAGCATCACAAATGGAAATTAATTTTCTAAAGTAAAAATTTTCTAGATGTATTTTACTTAGCATATATTTTTCCTTACATGCTATTATCCTACTCCCACCCCCTCTTTTTTTGATTAATGGAGAATTTGGTAAAATTTTTTAATGCAATCTTGATAACTTTAAATTTTAACTTTTTGTACACAGATATGCCTGTTTTCTGTTCATTACATATTAAGCAATTTTACAATGAGATGAGCTATCAACATAAATTTTAATTAATACTTTAGAAACAGCTTTTTATCCAGTACACTTAAATTTTCTTGGGTGTTTGCTTATTTCAGTTCGCCAATTTAAATTAATCTGAGAGCTTGATAACTCTTTTACGTCAAATTTAATACTCTACTAACAATCTTAGATTACCCTGTATATATTAGTGGAAAGGTTTATTTGCATTGAATTGGCACTGAGCATTCCTAGTGCTAGGATGAATTTAGCTTAGGACAGCTGCTGTTGGCATGTTTCTGTCTGTTACCTGGGTCCTGATCTGAGCTGGGCCATGTCTCTGTCTGTTACCTGGGTCCTGATCTGTGCTGAGCATGGGAAGTGAGGTGTCCATGGGGGCAGGAGACCTCCCTCAGAAGGGGTGAAGGTTCAGATCCCTGCAAGGTTGGTGGGGGTGAGGGTCTGTGGATCCCCAAGTTCTTTCCTGATGGCCCCTCTGTGACTGTGCCTGTCTTATGTTGTTCCTTCCCTGAGGAATCTTACCCTTCTCTGGCTAACCAGTCATCCTCAGGGGCCAAGCAGGTTGTTGTGAGGTTCAGTTCTGTTTCCATGGTAGCCTATGCCCCAGTGGCCTCCAGGCCCAGCACCTGCCTTGGGGATCTCCTCACCTGCTGGCGAGAGCCCTGGCACTGTTCACTTATCTCAGGGAATTCAGGTTCCTTCTCCAGGGAGGGCCCAGCTCACAACATTTGGCAAGAAACAGATCCATTATACCATCCACCTCTAGGCTTCAATCTCAGCATGAATAGTGAGCTCAGGCTACAGCTGATGGCCATTGGGTTGTGAGAAGAGGGTCTCTCTTGGCAAAAGAGGAAAGGGCCAGTATAGAATGCTCAAGTGCCTTCCCAGTGCCTTAATTTCTTCTGAAAGGAATTAAATCCTTTCATGTCCTCTTTTTAAACTGCTGCTAAACAGTCAAAGAATTAGTTTGTACTTTGGTTTGGGGTAGTTGTACAATATGATGTTGTGAAATATCAAAAATTAAATGATATTGTAGGATAATATCATGTAAGGATATTCTTTGTTCTAGGCCATGGCAATTCAATTTCAAACGGGCTAACAATTTCTTTTTGTAACTTTATATAAACTATTTCAGGGAGGCATAAACACAGATTACTTACCCTAGCTCAAGAGACCAAATATATTGACTTTCAATTACGATTCTTATGACGTTTAAAGGAAACTTCTTTTTATTTCCTTCCAAAATAATTTTCTTGTTATAGAGTTTCATTTAAAAATTTTTGTCTCATGAAGTAATTTCTCTTAAGGTTATGGAGACCACTGTATGGATTCCCTCTCCTGCCACACCTTCTCTATTGTCTGTGCCCAATGATTATGTTCATACACATGTACAAAAGTCCCTCTGTTGATCTCTCCCCCTTATTCCCACCAACCCTCACCTTCCCCAAGATTTGATGCTTTGATCAATGTTTCTCATTCTCTAGATCGTATCTTGATTATCAGTCTATGTTATTCATTATATTCCACAGATGAGTGAGATCATGTGATAATTGTCTTTCTCTGTCTGGCTTATTTCACTAAGCATAATGCTCTCCATCTCCATCCATGTTGTTGCAAATGGTAGGAGCTCCTTCTTTTTTACCTCAGTGTAGAATTCCATTGTGTATATATACCACAGTTTTTTAATCCAATAATCTGTTGATGGGCACTTAGGCTGTTTCCACATCTTAGCTATGGTGAATTGTGCTGCTATGAACATTGGGGTGCATATATCCTTTCTGATTGGAGTTTCTAGTTTTTGGGGTATATTCCTAGTAGTGGGATCACTGGGTCAAATGGAAGCTCCATTTTTAGTTTTTTGAGGAGACTCCATACTGTTCTCCAAAGTGGCTGCACCAGTCTGCATTCCCACCAGCAGTGCACAAGGGTTCCTTTTTTCTCTGCATCCTCACCAACACCTGTCATTTGTTGTTTTGTTGATGATAGCCATTCTGACAGGTGTGAGATGGTACCGCATTGTTGTTTTGATTTGCATCTCTCTGATGATTAGTGACTTTGAGCAGGTTTTCATATGTCTCTTGGCCTTCCTTCTGTCTTCTTTCGAGAAGTGCCTATTTAGATCAGTTGCCCATTTTTTGGTTGGATTGTTTATCATCTTTTTGTGAAATTGTTTGAGTTCCCTGTAAATGTTGGAGATTAAACCCTTATCATTGATATCATTGGCAAATATGTTCTCCCATGCAGTGGGCTTTCTTGTTGTTTTGCTGATGGTTTCCTTTGCTGTGCAAAAGCTTTTTATTTTGATGTAGTCCCATTTGTTTATTTTTTCTTTAGTTTCCATTGCCTGATGAGCTGTGTCAGTGAAGAAATTCCTTCTGTATATGTCAGAGATTTTGCTGCCTGTGGATTCCTCTAGTATTTTTATGGTTTCCCGTCTTATGTTTAAGTCCTTTATCCATTTTGAGTTTATTTTTGTGTATGGTGTAAGTTGGTGGTCTAGTTTCATTTTTTGCATGTTTCTGTCCAATTTTCCCAACACCATTTGTTGAAGAGACTGTCTTGATTCCATTGTATGTCCGTGCCTCCTTTGTCAAATATTAATTGAGTGTAGTGGTTTGGGTCGATTTCTGGGTTTTCTATCCTATTCAATTGATCTATGTGTCTTTTCTTCGGCTAGTACCAGGCAGTTTTGAGAACAGTGGCTTTGTAATACAGCTTGAAATCTGGCATTGAGATCCCACCTACTTTGTTCTTCTTTCTAAGGATTGCTGCAGCTATATGGAGTCTTTTTTTATTCCAGATAAATTTTTGGAAAGTTCGTTCTAGGTCTGTGAAGTATGCCTTTGATATTTTCATGGGGATTGTGTTGAATTTATAAATTGCTTTGGATAAAATGGACATTTTGATGATATTGATTTTCCCAATCCATGAACATGGTATGTTCTTCCATTTGTTTATGTCTTCCTCTATCTCTTTTTTTTAGAATTGTGTAGTTTTCTGGTATAGGTCTTTTATCTCCTTAGTTAAGTTTATTCCTAGGTATCTTAATTCTTTTAGTGTTATTTTAAATGGGATTGCTGTTTTAGTCTCTCTTTCTGTAAGTTCATTATTGGTATATAGAAATGCCAAAGATTTCTTGGTGTTAATTTTGCATCCTGCTACATTGCTGAATTCATTTATCAAGTCTAATAATTTTTTGATGGAGTCTTTAGGGTTTTCTATGTACCATATCATGTCATCTGCAAATAAGGACAGTTTTACTTCTTCTTTTCCTATTTAGATCCCTTTTATTTATTTTTCTTGTCTGATAGCAATGGCTAATACTTCCAGCACTATGTTAAATATAAATGGTGAGAGTGGGCATCCCTGTCTTATTCCTGTTTTTAGGGGGAATGGTTTTAGTTTTTGCTCATTGAGTATGATGTTGGCTGTGGGTTTGCCATATATGGCTTTTATTATGTTGAGGTATGATCCTTCTATTCCTACCTTGCTGAGCGTTTTTATTAAGAAAGAGTGTTGGATTTTGTTGAATGCTTTTTCTGCATCAATTGATATGACTATGTGATTTTTATCTCTCAATTTGTTTATGTGATGTATCACATTTATTGATTTGCAGATATTGTACCATCCTTGCATCCCTGGGATAAATCCTACTTGGTCATGGTGTATGGTCTTTCTGACGTATTGCCGGATTTGGTTTGCTAGTATTTTGTTGAGGATTTTGGAATCTATGTTCATGAGGGATATTGGTCTGTAATTCTCTTTCATTGTGTTATCTTTATCAAGTTTTGGTATTAGGGTGATGCTGGCTTCATAGAAGGAGTTTGGAAGTGTTTCTTCCTCTTGAATTTTCTGGAATAGTCTGAGAAGAATAGGTTTTACTTCTATGAATGTTTGGTAAAATTCTCCTCTGAAACCATCTGGCCCTAGGCTTTTGTTTGTTAGAAGCTTTTTGATGACTGCTTCAATTTCTTCCTTAGTTATCAGTATGTTGAGATTTTTTGAATCTTCCTGTGTGAGTTTTGGAAGGTTGTGTTTTTCTAGGAATCTGTCCATTTCCTCTAGGTTGTGAAATTTGTTAGAATAGAGTTGCTCATAATATTTTTTAACAATCCTTTGTATTTCTGTGGGGTCTGTAGTTATTTCCCCTCTCTCATTTCTGATTTTGTTTATTTGGGTCCTCTCTCTTTGCTTCTTGGTGAGCCTGGCTAGAGGTTCATCAATCTTGTTTATTCTTTAGAAGAACCAGCTCTCTGTTTTGTTAATTTTTCGTATCCTTTTTTTTTTTTCGTCTCTATGTCATTCATTTCTGCTCTGATCTTCATTATTTCCTTCCTTCTGCTCACAGTGGGCTTTTCTTGTTGCTCTCTTTCTAATTATTTAAGTTGTTGAGTTAGGTGATTCATTACCATTTTTTCCTGTTTTTTGAGGTAGGCCTGTAGAGCTATAAACTTCCCTCTCAGCACTGCTTTCATTGTGTCCCATAGCATTGGCATAGTTGTGTTTTTATTGTCATTAGTCTCCAGAAAAATTTTAATTTCTTCTTTTATCAGATTTATGACCCAATCATTGTTTAGTAACATGCTACTCAACTTCCAAGTGTTTGAATTTTTTGGAGAGTTTTTATTGTACTTTATTTCTAATCTTATGCCATTGTGGTCTGAGAAAATGCTTGATATGATTTCAATCTTTTTGAATTTGGGAAGACTTTGCTTATGACCCAATATGTGGTCTATTTTTGAGAATGTCCTGTGTGCACTTGAGAAGAATGTGTATTCTGTAGCTTCGGGGTGAAATACTCTGAAGATGTCAATTAGGTCCATCTGATCTAGTGAGTTATTTAGAATTGCTGTTTCTTTGCTGATTTTTTGTCTAGAGGATTTGTCCAGAGATGTCAGTGGTATATTAAAATCCCCTACTATGATTGTATTGTTGTCGATCTCTCCCTTGATAGCCTCCAGGAGTTTTTTTATGTTTTTAGGGGCTCCTGTATTAGGTGCGTATATGTTTACCACAGTTATATCTTCATGATGAATTGCTCCTTTTAGTATTATGTAGTGGCCTTCCTTATCTCTTGTTATAGCCTTTACTTTGTTCTATTTTATCAGATATAAGTATCGCCACCCCAGCTTTTTTCTCATTTCTATTTGCCTGAAAAATGTTTTTCCATCCCTTCACTCCCAGGCTGTGTGAATCCTTTTCTCTGAGGTGAGTCTCTTGTAGACAGCAAATGTATGGGTCCTGTTTTCTTAACCATTCAGCTACCCTATGTCTTTTGATTGGTGCATTTAACCCATTTACGTTTAATGATATTATTGACAAGTTCATGTTTGTTGTCATATTTTTCCTTAGTGTTTTTTTTTTTTTGTGTGTGTGTGTGTGTGTGTGTGTTTGCCTTTCTCTTTCTTCTTTTTACAGCAGCCCCTTTAGCATTTCTTGCATTATTGGCTTGGTAGTGATAAATTCTCTTAGCCCTTTCTTGTCTGTCAAGCTCCTGATTCCACCTTCAATTTTGAATGATAGCCTTGCTGGGTATAGTATTCTTGGGTTAAGACCCTTGTTTTGCATTACTTTATATATTTCCTTCCATTCCCTTCTGGCCTGGTGTGTTCCTGTTGAGAAATCAGTTGCTATTCTAATAAGAGATCCCTTAGAGGTAACTTTCTGTCTCTCTCTGGCTGCCTTTAAGATTCTTCCTTTGTCGTTATTGTTCACCAATTTAATTATGATGTGTCTTGGTGTCGGTTTTTTGGGGTTCAGCTTGTTTGGGACTCTTTGTACTTCTTGGACTTTCATATTTTTTTCCTTGCCAATATCAGGGAAATTTTCTGTCATTATTTCTTTAAATAGGTTTTCTATTCCTTGCTTTACTTCTACTCCTTCTGGTATCCCAATTAAGCGTAATTTGTTTCGTTTTGTGTTGTCCCAAAGCTCCCTTGGGCTCTCTTCTTGTTTTTTAAGTCTTTTCTCCAGTTGTTGCTGTATTTGTGTGTTTTTTCCTACCTTGTCTTCTAATTCGTTGATGCTGTCTTTAGCCTCTTCTAGTCTACTGTTTAGGCTTTCCATTGTGTTCCTTATTGCAGGTATGTCAGTTTTCATCTCCTCTTGGTTTCGTTTCATGTTGGTGACATTCTCATTCAGCTCCTTATAGTTCTCATTGAGTTGTATGATATTGTCTTCAATCTGTTTAAACATCCTTAAAACCATTACTCTGAATTCTTTCTCTAAAAGGCTGCTCACTTCAGTTTCATCTAACTCCATTTCTGGTGAGTCCTCTTTTTCTTTCCTTTAGGGATTGCTTTTACGTCTTCCCATGTTTTCTTGTAATGTTTTAATTGTAGATACGATTGTTTTACTACCCAAGTGCTGCTGAAAACCTGCCTTGGATGGCAGCCTCAAGGGCACGCCACAAACACTGGTGACCAGGGAGCTCCACAAATCAGAAAGGAGGATATGCCACAGACAGAGTGACCAGAACACACAAACACAGGGTCTAGGGTGCCGCAGACGCGGTGACCCTGATGTGCAAACACGGGGATGAGGGTTTCAGCAAGTTGGCATGAAGGCCTGTTGTGGACGTGTGTGCACAGAAATGCACCTTGACTTGGGAGATCTGAGGGCGGGGATTAACCCCTGATGCACAAACACAGGGACTGGCATGTCCGCAAGCTGGCACGAAGGCACGCTGCATACTGTGCACATGGTGGCCTGTGAGATCGCAAGCTGGGACCCCTGTGTGGCTGCTGCCGCAGCTGCGCCTATGTTGCTAGGGAGGGGGAGGTTGCACTCACTGCTTTGGAAGCTGGGGTCCCAGGGTCTACAGGAATGCAGGGTCCAGGAGTCTGCAGGACTCTGGCTGGTGTGGCTGTTAGGTCGCAGGGCAACTCCAAGGCCTGCCTAACTGGCGGTGTTGGTGAGTTCCCAAAGAAAGGCCCTGTTTCCCTTCAAGATGGCGTGGGTTCCGCACCCGAGTTCCACAGTCCGGGGAGTGAAAGCCACGATGGCAGTCTCTCCCCATCCAAGAGAGCCTGGACTGCTAGCCCCCACTACACCTGAGAGATTCAACTGTCCCTCACTCAATCACACACCCACACACTCTCTTTTTGTCCCCTCACTCACTTCCTCTCCCTCACCTCCATCCTGCCAGCCGCCATCATCCCTCGCTACTCCTTAATATTTTTTCTTGAAGAGATTACTTAACTAATAGGATTTTCTGAATGTTTATCAGTTCTTAACCAAGGTAACAGTTTTGGGCTATATATTAAAATATTTAAAACTGAGGATATTAAAAGCTATGTTGATATACAGTTTACTATGTTTTGATATAAATAATATTGGGCTAGAAATTTAGGAAAAGCACACACCAAACAACAAATAGTTTTATTTATTATTATCTCTAATCTCCAGAATAAATCCTAAGAGAAGAATGCCCACTATAAAACTATAGTAGACTTACATTGAAAGATAAAAGATCTGAGTTTAAAAACTACTAATGCTCCAGAACCATGGGCAGCAGTTTTCTCTTTTTGAATTTCTCTTGTCAAAATTACAAAAATTGTATAGTGTTGTTTATTTAGGCCACAAAAAAAGGTAGTGCATAGTTGTTCAAAGTGTAGACAAATCCAGTCCTCTATAAAACTTAAAAAAAAGAAACTCTTTCTTCCCCATTTTAAAAAATGTTTCTTCATGTCCTTCTTCCTAGGAATAAATGATGACAAAATTTGATGCATATATTTTCAGATTTTTCTATTTCTCTTTAATATATTCAGGTAAAAGAATAGATGGATAGAGTATATTTTAATGAATTATACCAAACAGTATGTATGCTTATAATTTACAAAAAGGAACAGAAATAAATTCCCCTATGAATAACCCTGTATTGTATAGTTTGTTATACTATTAAACCTGAGAGGTATCTAGGATCAGACCTGGTATACCAGTTTTTGGCTTACTATGATTATATCTCATTGATGATCACTTGAGCTAGCTTGATAATGATCAAGCTAGTTGAATCTTCTTCATCCTTTTTAAATCCAAATCTGACATTTATATATGTATATATACTATAATGAAACTGTTCAACTGATCAGTAGGATGATTCTGGTATTTCTTAGATTGAAAGGCATTGTTACTACAACAGAGCTGAGATAGTTCTAAGAAATATAGACTTTGCCTCTGTCTATTTTTATTTTTTTATTTTTGACAGTTTGGAATCGAACAGATATCAAACTATAGCAGGAAGGTAGGAGAGGGTTATGGGGTAAGAGATCAACAGAATGACTTGCATGCATGCCTTTAAGCACAATCAACAGATGCAAGACACTGGGGGTTGGGGGTGAGGGAGATTGCTGAGAGTTAGGGGAGGCTGGGGGGAGGTCAGTAGGAGAAAAAAGAAAGAGATTATGTGTGATACCTTAAGCAATAATAATAATAATAAAACTCCAATAAGAAACAAACAAACAAATATAAACAAAAACACTTTCCCCATAGCCCTAGCCAGTTTGATTCAGTGAATAGAGCATCGGCCTGTGGACTGAAGGATCCCAGATTCAATTTCAGTCAAGGGCACATACCCAGGTTGTGGACTCAATTCCAGTAGGGGGTGTGCAGGAAGCAGCTGATCAGTGATTCTCACCATTGATACTTCTAGCTATCCCTCTCCCTTACTCTCTGGAAACAATTTAAAAAATCCAAACTATTAAAAAACACTTTTAAGGGAGGAAAAATAAGGCTTTTTTAGGGGGAAAAACAGAGGTTTTCTACATTTATTATATAGTGTTGTTTATTTAGGCCACAAAAGGAGGTAGTCAGAACATGATTTTAAAAAAAGAAAAGAAAAGAAATGTAGACTTTAATTAATGAAAAGTCAGTAATAGTTCATTATTTTACCATATTTTTGTGTATAGAAAATCTCTTGCTTTATCTATAGTTACAGTTTGCCTGCAACCTATGCCTTTGAAAAGTTTATATCACACCATCACCAAAGGCTGGGGATGGTTAAGGTTTTAGAGTTTTCAAAGATAAATTTTGTGCTTCCTTCTTTTACTTTTGTTTGCCTTCGCACTTCGCTGATAACTGATCCTATAAATGGAGACCTAGGAAATGACTGTATGTCCTACATATTTTCCAAAATATTTACTTCTAAATATCCCTAATCATTGTTTCTATAAACTATAACCATGTCCTACTAATTCTAAAGATTTGAGATTTAAAATGTTCCACAAGATTACATACATTTGAAACTGTCACTAAATCTTATAAATTCTGATTTCCTTCTAAACTCATCACTATGGGTCCACATTGCCTATTTCTATCAGCATTTTTGCCAGATTCTATAGGCCGCTAAAACAGAGAAATTCTTGCACAGGGAGTCGAGGAGGATAGGCACAGAGAACATATAAATGAAGAGCAGACCCTTCTGTACCAGTGTTATATTTTGCAGAAGTCCCTAACCCCTTCAGGCCAGGTTCCTCCAGTTCAAACAACCCCAATCCATCCTGAGGACCTTGCTTGTTCAGGGATTTTATGATATAGAAGCACTTCAGCTTCTGTAAGAAATAAATTTGGTGATTGATATACTCTGAAGAAGCTCAGTCTTGGAAAATATGAAGTAGCAAATAGGAATGAAATAATGGACTCCATGTTGAATCTGTGTCTAATTTTGGAAAGGAAAGGCCTGATATTCAACCAGCATGTACAATAATGAGCTTTCCAATATTGAAATACTTCTGTGAAAAATGGTGGCGGAATAGACAGACTTGTCCTGAGCCTTATCCCTGAGCAGACAGAGAGAACAGCTGAGGTTTGCAATGGGAGCATTTGTTGGTGAGTTAAGGAACAGCTATACTCCAGGAGAAGCGGGGCGGGGGCAGGGGGACAGCTGGACAGGGCTACCCTGACCAGGCAGCCAGCACTGCTGCTGGGTTTTTTCTCCCAGAGCCACCAGCTTGGACACAGAGACCACGCCATCTTGAAGGGGAAAGTGGATGTTTACAGAAGACTGAAAAGCTATAGCTATGGCACCCACTGAACAGCTGCGAGCCCCAGAACACCAGTTCCCAATTAGAGCAAACACTCAGATTCACAAGAGCTCTTCAAGCCACACTGAAAGGAGAGAGAACTATATAACCAGACACCTGAAGAAGAGAGACCATTGGCAAAAAAAGAAACAGCCCGCATATGAAAGAAAAGCCAGCATCACCAGAAAAGGAAGTAAGCAAAATGGAGGCAAGCAACCTGCCAGAGAAAGAATTCAGAGAAATGGTCATAAGGTACTGAAAAGAATGGAAGAGAAATTTGACAATATGAGTAAGAACCAAGAGGAAATGAAGAAGAACTAGGACAAAATGAAGAAGAACCAAGAAAAAATGAAAAATTACATCACTGCTGTAAAGAAATCAAAAGTAGACTAGAATAAGTAGAGGACTGCAGCAATGAGCTAGAAGACAAAGTAGGAAAAAAAATACCCAAGTAGAGCAACTTCTAGAAAAAAAAAATTAAAAAGCAGGAGGAGAGCCTAAGGGAACTTTGGGACAACACAAAACAAAACAACATCCACATAATAGGGGTTCGAGAAGGAGAGGAAACTGAGCTGATAACATTTCAAATAGAAAACCTGTTTGAAAAAATTACAGAAAACTTCCCTGATATAGGGAAGAAAAAACCCACACAAATCCAAGAAGCTCACAGAGTCCCAAGAAAAATGAACTGCAAAAGACTGACACCAAGGCACATTATAATTAAATTGGCAAACATCAGCAACAAAGCAAGAATCTTAAAAGTGGCCATAAAGAGACAGAAAGTTACCCACAAAGGAACCCCATCAGACTAGTGAATGATTTCTCAATAGAAACTCATCAGATCAGAAGGGAATGGAATGAAATATACAAAATCATGCAAAGGAAGGGTCTGAATCTAAGAATACTGTACCCTGTGTGGTTATCAATCAAAATTGAAGGTGAAATCAGGAGCTTCACAGACAAAAAGGGACTAAGAGAATTTATTACCACCAAACCAGCAATGCAAGAAATGCTAAAGGGTCTGCTGTAACAAACAAAACAAAAAACAATAGGAAGCAAGGAAGGAACACAGGGGTAAAGAATAAAAATGGCAACAAGTAAGTACTTATCAATAATAACTTTAAATGTAAATGGATTAAATGCTCTAATCAAAAGACATAGGGTAACAGATTGGATAAGAAAACATGACCCATGTATCTTCTGTCTACAAGAAACCCAGCTCAGCGGAGACCAGTTTGGCTCAGTGGATAGAGCGTCGGCAGACTGAAAGGTCCCAGGTTCAATTCCGGTTGGGGGCATGTACCTTGCTTGCAGGCACATCTCCACTGTGGGGCATGCAGGAGGCAGCTGATCGATATCTCTCTCTCATTGATGTTTCTGACTTTCTATCACTCTCCCTTCCTCTCTGCAAAAAAATCAATAAAATATATTTTAAAATAAAAGAAACTCAGCTCAGAAAAAAAGATGCACACAGATTGAAGGTGAAGGGATAAAAAACGTTTTTTTTAGGCAAATGGAAATGAAAAAAAGAGAAAAAAGCTGGAGTAGCAATACTTATATCTGACAAATTAGATCTCAAAGTGAAGAACATAACAAGAGATAAGGAAGGTCACTTAGTAATACTAAAGGGAGCAGTCCATTCTCGCTTCGGCAGCACATATACTAAAACTGGAATGATACAGAGAAGATTAGCGCTGAAACTGGTTTGGCTCAGTGGATAGAGCGTCGACCTGCAGACTTAAAGGTCCTAGGTTCATTCCCAGTCCAGTGCATGTAACTTGGTTGTGGACACATCCCCAGTAGGGAGTGTGCAGCTGCTGAATGTTTCTAACTCTCTATCCCTCCCCCTTCCTCTCTGTAAAAAATCAATACAAAATATATTTTAAAAAAATAAAGGGAGCAATTCAACAAGAAGAAATAACTCTGGTAAACATACACACACCCAACACAGGAGCACCCAAATACAAAAAAACACACACAAAAAAACCAACTCCTGGAGGATATCAAGGAGAGATTGACAGCAATACAATCATAGTAGGAGATTTTAATACCCCACTATCACCATAGGAAAAATCCTTGAAACAAAAAATCAGCAAAGAAACATCAATCCTAAATGACTCACTGAACCACATGGAATTAATTGACATCTTCATCCGAAAGCCACAGAATATACATTCTTCTCAAGTGCACATGGGTCATTTTCAAAGATAGACCACATATTGGGTCATAGGCAAAGTCTCTTCAAATTCAAGAAGACAGAAATCATATCAAGCATCTTCTCAGAACAGAGTGGCATAATATTGGAAAACAATTACCATAAAAACAATCCAAAGAAATCGAAAACATGAAGACTAAACAGCATGCTTTTAAACAATGACTGGGTAACTAGAGAGATCAAGGAAGAAATAAAAAACATCATGACAACAAATGACAATGAAAACATAATCCAAAATCTATGGTACAGAGTGAAAGCAGTCTTGAGAGTGAAGTTTATAGCTCTAAAAGTCTACTGCAAGAAAACAAGAAACAATGGTAATAAATTACCTAATCCTACAACTAAAAAATCTAGAAAGAGAGCAATAATAAAAGCCCAGTGTAAGCAGAAGGAAGGAAATGGTAAAGGTCAGAGCCGAACAGACATATAGACGAATGGAATAGAATAGAGAGTCCAGATGTCAACCCAAACCACTATGCTCAATTAATATTTGAAAAAGGAGGTACAATGTCTCTTCAATAAATGGTGTTGAGAAAATTGGACAGATAAATGCAAAAAAAAAAAATGAAACTAGACCACCAACTTACACCATACACAAAACAAACTCAAAATGGATACAGGATTTAAATATAAGATGGGAAACTAGACAAATAATAGATGAATCCACAGGCAGCAAAATCTCAGACATATGCTGAAGAAACTTCTTCACTGATAGTACTCCTAGGGCAATGGAAGTCAAAGAGAAAATAAACAAATGGGACTATATCAAAATAAAAGCTTTTTCACAGCAAAATAAACCATCAACAAAACAACAGAAAGCCCGCTGTATGGGAGGACATTTGCAAATGGTTTAATCTCCAACAACTACAGCCAACTTATACAACTTAATAAAAGGAAGATAAATGATCCAATAAAAAAAATGGGCAAGGGACCTAAATAGATCCTTCTTGAAAGACCACAGAAGGAAGCCAAGAGACACATGAAAACATCCTCAAAGTCACTAATTATCCGAGAGATGCAAATCAAAATGACAATGTGATACCATCTCACACCTGTCAGAATGGCAATCATCAACAAATCAACAAACAACCAATGTTGGCGAGGATGTGGAGAAAAAGGAACCCTCATGCAGATTGGTGCAGTCACTGTGGAGAACAGTATAGAATTTCCTCAATAAACTAAAAATGGAACTCCCATTTGATCCAGTAATACCACTCCTAGGAATATGTCCTAAGAAACTAGTAATACCAATCAGAAAGGATATATGCACTCCTATGTTCAGAGCAGCACAACTTACAATAGCTAAGATCTGGAAACAGCCTAGGTGCTCATCAGCAGATAACTAGATAAAAAAAAACAACAACAACTGTGGTACATCTACACAAAGGAATACTATGCTGCCACAAAAAAAAGAATTCTTACCATTTGCTGCAACCCGGATGAAACTGGAGAGCATTATGTTAAGTGAAATAAACCATGCAATGAAAGAAAAATACCAAATGATTTCATTCATTTATAGAAAATAAAGAACATTATAACCTGATGAATAAAAAAATAGATACAGAGGCAGTAAAGCATTGAACAGACTGTCAAATTGCAGAGGGAAGCCTGTGGAATATTAGTGAGGGGGGACAGAAATCAACTGATGCATGCATATAAGCACAACCAGTGGACATAAGACACGGGGGTGGAGTGGGATCAGGGCATGTGCCAGAGGGTAGGGGAGGCTGGGAGAAGGTCAATGGTGGAAAAAGGGAGATATATGTACTATGATTTGTAATACTTAAAACAATAAAGTAAAATTATAAAAAAAAGACAGGAGGACAAAACATATAAAAAAGAATATGTATAACAGATTATGTTTTAAGTGTGGCAGTAAATATCCACAAATATTTATTATAGAATAAAGTTTCCATCTTGGAATCCAATAAATAAATAAATAAGTAAATAAACAAAATAACATCATTGTTATGAAATTAGAATATTTTCTTTTTGAAAGCTGAAATGTTTCTAGCTCCTGGGCTATGAGGATTGGGGCAAAAGTATTTAAAAAAAGAGCAAGAGAAAATACCAAAGATTAAGAGAAGGGGCACGAGAAATTGCTACTGAATTTATCAGGGTTGCAGAACTTATCTGTGCCAGGTGCCAGGAGGCAGTGTAGGAATGGAGCTTTGTGGATTAAAATGCTTCTGTAATATTCAGCCCAAGCTCCTTTTGTGATATCTCTGTAAAAATTTTGATTGCAAGCAAAGCTTCTGGTTGCAAATATTGACTACAATCATATCTGTTCTAAAACTCTGTAACCTATCCATAGTAATAGTTGAATCGCTGCAGTATTTCTCAACCAGAATGTATTTATTGGTAGAAGATTATCAAGTTAAAAGCACTTTTTTTCTGCCTCAAGGGGAAAAAGATATCTTGGATAAATCACAGAATATCTCTAAAGGTAATTGGTGCAGTGCCCCAAACAGGTGAGCCTGCATTTTAGCTAATCTATCCCTGGAACTCTCAAAACTCTCATGCAGTCTTATAGCCACTGTCTTCTTCCTGATACTTACTTCCTTTTTCTGATCTACTTCTTTGCATCAAGGGCTCCTGTATAACATGCACCTATCCATGTATTCAACTAATGTTTATTGGCCTTCTATTAGATGTCAACCACAAGACACTGGTGAGGAATAGGTGATGCAGGGAAGTTCTCTCTGATTTGCTATTCATTGATGTAAACACCTGAGTAATGGAGAGTGATTTGGTATCAGGCAGACCTGGATTTCATTCAGTACTGAATCCAATGTTTAATAATTCTTACGTTTACTAGTCCTTGGGCAAATTAGCCTCTTTGAGTTTTAATTTCTTCATTTGTAACATGAGGACAATTTTCCTTGTCATATCTTTTATAGTTACTTTAAAATAAGTAACATATTTAAAGTGCAGGGAGGCGAGGATGCGGAGAAAAAGGGACCCTTGTGCACTGTTGGTGGGAATGCAGACTGGTGCAGCCACTGTGGAGAACAGTATGGAGTTTTCTTAAAAAACTAAAAATGGATCTCCCATTTGACCCTGTAATCCCACTCTTAGGAATTTATCCTAAGAAATCACAAACACCAATCAGAAAGGATTTATGTACCCCTATGTTCATAGCAGCACAATTTACAATAGCCACAATTTGGAAACAGCCTAGGTGCCCGTCAGTAGATGAATGGATCAGAAAACTGTGGTACATCTACACAATGGAATTCTATGCTGCCATTAAAAAGAAGGAATTATTACCATTTTCAGCAACCTGGTTGGAACTGGAGAGCCTTATGCTTAGTGAAATAAGCCAGTCAATGAAGGAGAAGCATCACATGATCGCACTCATTGGGGGATAATAAAGAACATTATAAACTGATGAACAAAAGGATAGATACAGAGACAGTAAAACTTCTAACAGACTGTGAAATTACAGCAGGAAGATTAAAGTTAGGTGAGGTAGATAAGAGATCAATCAAAGGACTTGTATGCATGCATATAAGCAAAACCAATGAACATAGACACTGGGGGGTTGGGGCATGCCTGGGAGGGAGGGGGGGCAATGGGGAGATATGTATAAAAAATTAATAATATATATATATATTAAAAAATAAAAATAAATAAAAAAATAAAGTGCAGGGAGAGAGACTAATTCATAGCAATGAGACTATAAAAGTTTATTTTATTTTCTCCTGTTTTCCAATCAATATGAGTCCACATCTGGATATTGAAGTGGCATGGAGGATGGACTCATCAACTTTGTAGTTATTAATTTTTCTCAGAGAGTTCAAAGACATGAGATAATTTTTGTAGCTCTTTTAAGATCTCAACTACCACGTCACTTGAACACATTTCCATGGGGTGGGGAGGGACTGGCAAACAGGGGAGTGCACAAGCAAAGAGAAACCAATAGCCCGGGCATTTTGCCAGAGAGAGAGAGAGAGGGGGGGGGGGAGAGCGAGCACAAGAGAGACAGTGTCTTCTAAATTTCATCCTTGGTGTTATTTAATCATTGTTGCTTTCCTGGAGTTCTCTGGTAGACATCTATTATTGATATTAAGGCTGTTCTTTTTACTTTGCAGTTCCCAGTGACACAGAACAGCTGAAAATCTGATCTCAACATGCTGCTTTGAGTTCACTTAATGTTCTCTCTCTCTTAGGCCCCATAAATAATCAGTGTGTTTGGAGATTTACTTTGCAGCCTCGTCCATCTTCTGTGACTTTAGTTATAGAGAAGCTGAACTGCAGGGTATGTATCATTCTGCCGTCTTTGGCCTGTAAGCAAAGATGGTGAAGAGATTCTCCCTAAGACTAAGGCCTCTCGTGGTTCTAGATGCAAATTGGGCATAGATTTTAATCCTTGAAGTGCCACACCTCCATATGGATGAAAGCAATGCTTCCTTTTCATTTTATTTTTTTAAATTAATTTTAAAAATTATAGTTAGCATACAATATTATATAGTTTCAGATGTCCAACATAGTAATTTGACATGTATATAGCTTACAATGTGTGATCACCACACTAAGTCTCATAACCATCTGTCACTGTGAAGTTATCATCCTGTTATCACTATGTTTCTTTTAAGTGATACCAATACACATCTGTCCAGTCTAGGTCATTTTTGTGTGAGGCAGTGGCTCATGTGTTTGAGAAGCTTCTATCATATAAGGCAAATTTACATTTACTAGTTCACCATCTACTAGGAGTCAGAGACCTTCTATTTAACCCTGTTGCTATTTTCTAGCACATTTAACATAACACTTTAGAAAGAGCTTTCAAAACCAAAAATGTTAGATTATAATGAGAATTACATTGCTACTGGCATTTCAATTATATCCTGATCAAAATTCATTACCCTAAGTCACTAAAATAGCTATTTCTTCTTCCATTCTACACAGTGTTTTCCTCTTACATTTCCATTGCTTTGACACTCTTTCATAGTTCTATGCAAGTTGGCTAGTCCAACTTTCTAAAGAACATTCTAGAAAATGTCATAGAAAACCACTCATTTTCTCTCTTTAGCGTGAACATCACTTTAACCTTTTCTTTCTAAAACTACAACAAAGAAGCTGGGAATTTCTCCAAAAATATTTTTTTATAGTTTCTCCCTCTTGGGTTCTAATATGCTTTTACCATCCTACACTAACATTATCTGATATGTGTGTGTGTATGTGTGTGTGGGTGTGTGTGTGTGTGTGGGGGGTGATTTAAAAATATATATATATTACCTTTACTTGAGCCCCACCTGAGACCTACTGAATAAAAATGTTTCCATAAGTGGCTTCTCAAAGTATTTAAACATTTAGCCAGTTGACAACAACTAATTATGTTTTAATTTCTTAATTTAACAATCAGTATGAAGACCTTATAATGTGTTATCAAGCTCTCATTGTGAACTCTGTAATATCCAGTTTTTCAATGAAAGTTGCAACTATATTTTTGGATCAAATTATCAGTATCTGATCTGATCTCTCAAGTTGCCAACTGTAAGCACCACGTTGGTTCTTTGTCAGTGAACTCTGCCTCAGCCACTGCTCTAACATCGCTATTCTAGAGTCAGCTCTTGGGATCCACTCTGAAGCTGCCCTTCATCAGGGTCAAGGTGGGTGATATGTTAATTTGAATGCTTGTTCTCACACTGGTGGCAGAGTTGCAAATAATGAAAATTTATTCCAAGTAGATAAAGTAAAATCAACAAAACAAAGAGAACCTTGTGAAAACAATGGTTGCTGGGCCTTACAGAGTCCAGCACCAAAAATAGGAGATCTGGGGGCCAGTTTATTCCTCATATTTCTCTGCACATTTTACCATTTTGTTGGTGAAGTTTACATTTTCTTGGTTTTGAGATGTGTAATCCCTAACCCCAATCCCACCTACTCAGTTTTTCTAGTTTAAATTCTTTCTAATTCTAAATTCCAGAAAGAGAAGTTTGTTTCATTTGTATGTTTTTTCTAGTTCCATTAGCTATAACCAGGAAGAATGGGTTCCTGGGGCTGTTCTTTCTTTTCTGGAGGCTATATGACACAAGTTTTCCAGGGTGGTAAGAAAACTGGAAGGAAAATATTGCCATCTCCACCATAACTTCATGCACACATATGTACACTCACACACACACCCCACATATGTACATATGCAATATTCATTTACAGAAAAATATGCAGGCTGAAGTGGAGAAGTCCACATAATAAGGAAAAAAAGCCTTGAGGTGAGAGAAAAGCGACATGGCCTCCTGAACTGGCCTTATCTCTAATTGCTGGTGCCATCTTGTAAACTGCCTTACCATCTCTGAGTTTTATTTTCCTCACCTAAAAATGAGGGGCTGAACTAGCATTTGTTATTTTTTAAAAAGGCTATTTAAAAATAACTTTCTCCTTACCCACTTTTCCCCTTACTTTAAACCAGTGGTTCTCAAACATTTTGGATGTAGGAATTCTTACACTAAAAATTTTGAGTAATCCAAGGAGTATTGCTTATTTGGGCCATATCTGTTAATGTTGACTACATTGTAAATTTAAACTGAGAAAATTTAAAAAGGATTTATTTACTTAAGAACCACAATAACATTCCCATTATATATTAATTAAGTATTATACAAGGGTGGTCAAGAGGAGAGGAGATTTACAGTTGTGAGTGTGCAAAACACAGTTTATTCTTGTATTATTTATTAATTTTTGCATTATTTTCCATTCAAACAACTATAAACCCACTTTTGCCCACCTCTTTATTTTTATGAAAAGAAATATAACCTCTAAAACAAACCCAAATCTCTTTAATGTATGCTGTAAGAGAAAACAGATGGATTTTCATGCCTATTTCTGCTTTCAAACTGTTGCAAATTGTTGTTTTGTTTGAAGTGCATGGAGACAATCGACCTCACATAGAAATGTGGTTAAAAGAGAGAGAATTATTGTAATAGGTTTTTCTATTAAAGTATATTAAAATAATTATAGATCAAGTGTTTTTTTCTTTGACACAATACCAAAATTCTAGTAATGTTAGTTTCTTTAAGGTTAGTTGCAAAATGGATCTGAAATTATATTAATTAACTTCTCCCTAGATAAAGTTATTGGCCTATTTTGTGCTTTGATTGGATTTTTTACTCATGCATGATTCTTTAATACCTTTCATTGATCATTTGGAAAATATTAGTAAGTTCATTGACTTACTTAGATGTTCCAATTGTTGACACATTTTATCATATAACATTAACATTAAAATCATATTTCTTAATATCCTCATCATCTCTTCAGAAAAGTCTATAACTATTGGAAATGGTGAAGTTTACATGACAGACATAATGTCTTAAATTCTAGTTTTGGCTTCAAAGTTCAGATTTTACCATTGGTAACAGGTATTATCAGGTGTTTTTCTTGAAACAGTATGTTCACTTTGTTCATTTTAAACAAAAAAAAATCTGTCAAATGTTTAAATTACCATAATTTTTCAATTGTTCTTTCAAGTAAAACTACTATTCTATTGAAAACAGCTAGCCAATTTACAACTAATTGCATAAGCATTATACTTTGATTAGTAAAGGTGCTTTATGCAGTTTTATCAAGAACTCTTTCGATAAGCATTTTGTAAAAAAGCATTATAAGGAAGAATATGTGGGAGGTATTATTTTGTGATTTGTATATCTTAAGACATCTTTATTCTATCTTCCAAATTGATCTATAGTTTGGCTAGTTAAAGAATGCTATATTAGAAATATTTTTCCTTAAGTATGTTGTTCTACTTGGCCTATTAGTTTCTAGAATTACAAGTGAAAACCCATAGCTATTCTGATTCCCAGTGTTCATATATAACATATATTTTTATTCCATAGAAACTCTTAGCATCTTTATCCCCAATGCTCTAAAATTCCACAGTAATTTTTTTATTTGTTTTGTTTTGTATTGGGTACTCAGTGGGCACTTTTAATCTGAAAAATGTGACCCTTTCATTCCTAGAAAATTTCAATAATTATTTGGTTGCTTATCTCTTTTTGCCTGTGTTTTCTTCTTTTTCTTTCTAGAACTCCCAGTATTATATATTAGATCACTGATTTCCTTATCTTTTTCATCTTTAAAAGTGCTCTATTTATGTGAGATGCCTCAAGTTTACACTAATTTTTAAATTCTAGCATTTTTTAATACTCAATAGCTTTTTTTCTTTGAATGTTATTCTAAATTTTTAAACAGTATTTTTGTTTTAAATAATGGATTTAGTGTCCTCTCTTCTCACTCTTAATGGTACTTCTATATTTTTTCTCTTTAATGTCTTTATTTTTTCCAAGTTACTTTTATTTATGTTTATTTAACTTGATCTCTATATCAGAGATAGATGATTTTTTAAATCTCTAATAACCTTTTGTTTTCCTCTTGTGATTTGCAGCAGGAAGTCAGAATAAAACAAAACTCCAAGCACATGCATAGGGATGTAAACTAGGGTCTCTGGATATCAGTGTCTATGGGTTTTTGCTTAGAGCAGACTCTTTCATCTTTTGTCTGGAAAACACAGTTCTTTCTGCCATGTTTCTCTGGAAATGATAGAAGGAGAAGAAGAAGAAGAAGAAGAAGAAGAAGAAGAAGAAGAAGAAGAAGAAGGAGGAGGAGGAGGAGGAGGAGGAGGAGGAGGAGGAGGAGGAGGAG
>JAAGEH010000393.1:53706154-53944454 GCA_011751065.1 Lasiurus cinereus
GAAGGAGAAGGAGAAGGAGAAGGAGAAGGAGAGGAGAAGGAGAAGGAGAAGGAGAAAGAGAAGAAGGAAGAGGAGGAGGAGGAGAAGGTGGTGGTTGATCAACATTTCATATGCATTTGGTTGCATAATCTCACTGTTTTTTTAAGTTTACCCATGTTTCCAAGCTACTCTGGCCCTCTGTTGTGCTAATACCTTCTATTACATAGTCTCCAGATTTGAACCCACCAAAGGCCTTCTGAGAAACCTCCAGAACTCTGCTGCAGTGGAGAATGGACAGTCATCTAGAGGCATGGGTTGGGAAAGGGGACTAGAGATCTAATTGTTTCTCAAGCAACTTTAAACCAATGTTCATCATCTCTTCATCTAAACTCCCCTTCATTCCCAGTTCCAAAGGTATCTGGTGCTGTCCCTTCTGCAATGCAAATATGATTATTAATTTCCTATGGCAGCAGCTTGTGCTTCCACTGCTTGAAGTCTACTAAATTACTTAACACTCATCTTTCTGTCTTCCAAAAATGTGTTGCTATTGAATTGTCTCTTGTTCTCCTTCTATTCTTGAAAGCTTATGGCTTTAGAAATGACATATTTACTCATCTGGTGAGTTTTCTGGAAGGAACACAATTAGATGCATATATTCAATTTGCTATTTTTCCCCCCAGCAGTTGCCCTTTCTTACATTTTAAAGGAGAACAAAATGTCCTAAGTATTTAAACACGTAGTGTGGACATTTTAAAATTTAGAATTTAGAATTTTGGTGACTTAACAATGCAATGCAGGGTATTGGTCCTCTACCAAGTTGGTCTTGCCATTCTTTCAAAAGAATTCTGGCATTTTCAGCTAGACCCTTATTTTTCTAGCACAGACTTTAGTTTATTTTTGGTTCACTTGTGCTTAATTTTTCTCAGTTGCTATTTCAACCTTTTGCTACAGTCCTCTACTCTAATTCTCAGCAGATTATGCTAACTCTTACTTACCATAGAATCTATTCATCTACTTCAAATTCTCACCTTTATACAGAGACAGATCAGTAACTGACCTAATATGAATCCTTTTCTTTCCAATCTATTTGGAAATAGAAAATTTCTCTCTCATAAAGATTGATTTTACTATCAGTAATCTTAACTCCCTCAGACTTCCTCTGAAATTTTTGGAAATGTTTTTCACAATTTTTCTGTATCTTTTCCCTTTCTTCCTATTGAACTCCCATGGATTAGCTTTGATGACCTCGATCACGCATCACGTCCTCTCTGAAATCTTCTTTGACCACATAACCCTCAGAGTAGATTGCTCCATATTTGGTACCACTATTTGACTTTGTTTGCTCCTATTTAATTGAATGTGACCTAAAAAAAAAAAAAGGATTATTACTGCTCACTAGCATGTTGCTCAGGCATAGTAGATGCACAGAATGTTTTCTCAATTAACCAACAAATGCTTTGATTATTACACTAAGAGCTGGAAATCACTGGAGTCCAAGCAGTCCTTTAATAAAAATTTCTTACTGCTAGAGCATCATTTAAAGATATTTTTATTCTAAATTATTGCATTATTTAACTCTTTGGAGCACAAAAGGAACTGACACTAATATTTAATTGGCTTGTCCCTGAAATACAAGAAACTTTTTATATTATAAAAATAAGAATATTATAGAACAACTTAAGTATCGTTCCTGCTGAAATCAGAGTAAAATGCAATTTTCTTAGTGTTGCTGCCTTCGTTCTTACTGTTATTCCAGACACTGTATATTTTGCTTACATTTTCTAATAAGCTCAGTAGCATATCTGCTCTTTGGTTCTCATGTTAACTCATATGTGATATATGTGTTGGGAGAAGATAGAAAGATTTAGTAAAATTTTTAGAGAAAATAAAAAAAATTAGCAGTTTCTATAGATTTCATTATTTAATCAAATTAATAATGTTTATTTATATAGTGCTATTAAATTTTCCAAGCACATATTTCTTCATTGTACAGCTAAGTTTCTTAAGAGTAGTTGATATTACCCATGTCTATTTTTTCAATTTTTATTCATCCTTTGACTCATTAAAATCTGATGTCTCTTCTACCATTCCACCATAAGTGCTCTGAGCAAGGTTAAATGTGACTCATTTATTGCTAAACTTAATGAACAGGCTTTATTTGATTAATTATTAATTGATATAGCACAATTATTGATCTTCTGTGTATATAGTATGCACTAAAGTATTTCATGGTGTATGAATAATTTTGAACCTTAATCTTATCACTCAACAAATTTATGGACAAGGAATAAAAATAATACAGACTCAGTTACTAAAATCAGAATGTGGTTAATACCACAAAAGACACAAAGATAAAATGTGAGGAGAAAGTAGTCAGCATTATTGGGGCTGGAGGGGAGCTGAGAAATAAAAGTTGAGGAAAGAGATGGCATTTTAGGCAACCAAGGAAGAAACAGCAGGGAGAAAGAATAACATTAGCAATTTTCTGATCTTTTTGCAGCAGTTCAAAAGTAACCTGTTTATCTTAGGATCCTCCTGGGATGATGCCATTGCTAGGATGGAAGAAGAGCCATTTTTAACTCAAGTTCTTTAATTACTTTCCCAAAGATTAAAAATATTTTATTTTTAAGGAATCTCCTTGAATTTTTATTCCAGAGGACTTATGTTATGACCATAATCTTGAAAAGATATAATCCATTTTTCATCTATATAGTGTATAAAATGCTGAAGTTACAAACAAAACCTGCTCTGGTACCTTTTTTACTGGTGCAAATGCAGGCATTATTTTTATGAGTTGAGTACCATCTGCAGTTGGAAATATCTGTTTACTGTGTGAAAGACAGAGGACTAGGCCTTGGAAATCAATAGTTCTGCAGATTGGGGGATGTAGGGCATGTAGTGGAATCAGCTCTGGATGCTTGCTGAAGCTCCCTAGATAATAATGATTGTTTTACTGGGCTTATCAATTATCGGCCTTAAATGTTAACTTCTTACAGGTTATAAATGTTGAGATGTCCATCAGAACAGGAATAAATGAAAATAGGAATAATGTGTGACCAGGGAATTATAATAAAAGTTCTTAACAGTCATATCCCAGAACTTTAGAATAATGTGGGGTGACTAGGGGGACTATTGTCACTAGTAGCTGACTTGAATGAGTAGTATGTTCTTAGGTTTCCAATGAACTATAATTCAGTGGATTTTATGTGTGCATTTCTGACTTCATGATGATTTATTATTTGGCCATAGAGAGAATTTATTGAAGGCATTAGTCAATGTTTGCAGAGCAGAAATTGTTATGAATATATCAGAAGTTACCTCCAATGGTTATTCCTATGGATTCTATGGATTCATGGAAGAATCTGTATATATAAGTAGACATTTCTATGGCATTGTGGGGATTCCTGTGTGCTGGACTGTTTCAACTAAAGAGCTAACGGTGAGAAGAGCTCCACAAACTCACATAAGGAAATTCTGGCTATCTATTTTTGTGTTCTATAAATTTAGGGTTTGAATCACATTTTCAGTTTTGCAGTATTGCAAAAAGAATTATTTTACAAAACACAAATGTCACCATCAAAAAGAAAGCATAAGATTGAATAACACTTAGCAGAACTAATGTGGTGTCTTTCTATTGCTGTGGAACTCCACTTAGGGGAAGAAATAGTTTCTGAGATGTTTATGTTTGGTTCTGGTTGATGAGGAGGAGGGAGTAGTGAACCTGTTAAGAATGTCAGTCTATTAATCTGTTACAGTTATGTACACTAAGGCCAATTTGCATAATGTATAATACATACCTGGAGTTCTTGGAAGCAGGTAATCTTCAGGGTAGAAGCAAATTATTACCATGAAGAAAAATCTGAGACCAACCAAATGTCTAGGAGTTTGTGATGATGGCTAAGAGATGAAACAAGGTGTAAAAAGCTGAATAAAGATAAGGTAGCCACATCCACTAAAAGGTCTTGCAAAAAGGGACAATTCATATGTTTGATGACTGTTGGATCAATTCTTATAAAATATGGGAATGAGGAACCAGCTTGAGAGCTTGACTGGCATAATCTAGACAATACATTAATTTACTTATAAATGCTAATCCCTCTTCACATTTATATAGTACTAGGCAATTCCTCATGAGTGAGTGAGAATAATAAACACTTCATTATTTAAACTGAAAGATAAATTGAAAATGTAAAGCAAGTGTTTCCCAGATGAGATTAAGACATATCCATGACTATCTAAATCATCAACTTCAAAACATTAATTTGAAAAGATATATGCACCCCTATGTGCATTGCACCATTATTTACAATTAGAGGCCCAGTGCCCTGCAAGAGTAACCCTCTTCCTCTTGCCTCAGCTAGTCGCCCCACCCATCGCTGCTCATAGCTTTCCACTGGCTCTTAGCTCCCACGGTGCCACACCCACTGCTCTGCTCCACCTGCCCACCATTGCTTGTTTGGTCATTTTACCCTTTTGGTGTCACGAGCACAGGCCTTTTATGATATAGATAGCTAATATATAGAAGCAACCTATATAATATCAACAGATGACCAGATAAAGAAGATGTGTGTGTGCGCATGTGTGTATGAATATTCCTCAGCAATAAAAAAGAATGAAATTGTATATTTATAACAACAAGAAGGTACCTAGGAGGTTTTATGTTAAGTGAAATGCATCAGAGAAAGACGCATACTACATGATTTTATTATATATTAAATCTACAAAAACAAAACAAATGATTAAGCAAGTAAAACAAAAATGACTTAATTGGTATAGAGAACAACCTGATAGTTGCCAGAGGGGAGAGGAGTCGGGAGAAAGGTGTAATATAAATAAGGAAGGAAGGAAGTAAACCACCACTTTCATTATTCCAGCAACTTATTGTTTGCTTAGAATACTATGTGACAGGATTCTAGAGAGGTGATTTGTTGACAGTTGACCACTTAAAATATTTATTATCCCCATAAACTAACATTTCATTATTACATCAGAGTTTATGGTGTTATCACTGGGCTCTTGCAAGCAGAAATGATTCTTATTCAAAAAATGAAACTGTAAGTTTCACTTTTTGTTTTATTTGTAGTTGCAATACTTAGAAGAATAAAAGAATCTGTCTTTTGTTGATATAACACAGTGGTGTAGAGTATATATTCTGGATATAGTCAGACTTGCCTCCTCTGCTACTTACCAAGGTCTGAATTTTTTTTTTTTTTTTTGCAGAGTTATATGTGCCAGTAGGAAATAAACACATAAATTTAGCTCACATTCAACTCTGATATTTTCCTGCAAGCAAGAATGATTATAGGTCTGTGTCCTATCCTGAAGAACTCAGAAAAAGATATTATGAATGCCCTGTTGACAACATGCCACATAGGATAAGAAAGTTCTGAATAATTTCTATTGGTAGTCCCTGCCAAATAACAATAAGGTCTCAAATATGAGCATGCTGAAGTCTTGAAGCTGACTGGCAGAGAAAGACATATGGCTCAGCAGTATGGAAAAGAAGAAGCATATGATTTTTGTAATTATGGCTGTTCTCTGCTATTTTGATTCTATTCTTCTTTGGACATATAATGAAAGTTACTTCCTTGGGGGTGACCATGAACTGGCTTTAACAATGGAATGTAAGTAGAGATTGTATGTTCCATTTTTGGGAAGAAACCTTTAAGTTAGGGCATAATTTGCCATATTTTCTCTCCTCTGCTATGTTTATTGTGGGAGCTCATATCAATATGGAGACTCTATTAGCATGAGTTCCCTTAACTAAGAAGAAACTCTCTGATAACCTAATATTGATATATAGCATCAAGAGAAATATTTTATGCCACTGAGATTGTTAGGTTATTTATTTTTGCCTATCTTTACTGATCCACATGGTTTCTAAAAAAGATCAATTATTTTTTTAATTTAATCAATTCCAGAGAGAAGAGAGAGAGGAGAGAGAGAAGAAGTATCAATGTGAGAAAGAAAAACATCAATTAACTGCCTCCTTCATGGGTCTTGGCTAGAGATCAAATACCAGAGTATGTGCTTTGACTGAAAATCAAACCTGCCTGCCACCTTTTGTTGTACAGAATAAAGTTCCAACCAACTGAGCCCTACTGACCAGTGGAGAAAGTTCAATTCTTAAAGAAAGTAAAGACCAGAATTAGACCTGTGACAGAAACCTAGGTGAATTAAGTGAACAATCTGAATGAACAGATATCAGAGGTGGATACCATAGATAAAAGACAGCAGGCGGAATTAGATGAGGACCTTAAGTTCCAAGTCAATGAAATTGACAATTTGAAACTGCATTCCAGTTCTAGTAAGGAATACAACTGACTCAGTGGACATGTAAAGCAGAATACAGAGGCATGGATGGTACTGAGATGAAGCGATGATTTCTTCTATTGTTATGCAGGAACCTGGATTTTCTCCAAATGTCAAGGGACCATCTTAGATTCCTTTCAAATATTAGAGGATCAGTGCATGAAATTCATGCAATTGGGGAGATGCGGGATGTCCCTCAGCCCAGCCTGCGCCCTCTTGAAGTCTGGGAGACTTCAGGGGATGTCCAACTGCTGTGGAGGCAGGAGAGGCTCCCGCCACTGTGACTGTGCTGTGAGCCTGGCTTCTAGCTGAGTGGCACTTCCCCTGTGGGAATGTACTGATCACCAGGGGGAAGCTTCTACATTGAGCATCTGCCCCGTGGTGGTCAGTGCACATCATAGCGATCAGCCATTCTGCCATTTGATCAATTTGCATATTAACCTTTTATTATTTAGGATTCTTGTTAACTGGACCCTAGGCTTGCCTAAGCTTGCAGTTGGTAGGTCATCACCATGATCAGGATTAAAACTAGAGCAGACAAGATCTGAAACAAACAGCAATTGGTAGTAGAGTCTATCTGACGATGTGATAATGGTTTTTCTAGAGGGATACTTTAGCTTTCCATTTCCTAGGTTTAACAATAGTTGTTCAAAGAACACTATAAGTTGTATTTTCTAAAAGTAATAGCCATCTTTTTTATCTTTTTTTTTTTTTTTGGTGAGGAGGGACTCACTATGCATTTTTCACAAATTGTGGGATCTGATAATAACCCATTTTTATATGATTATTACTAATGATAGTTAAATTTAAAAGTGGTCTTTTGGATTAAATTGCCCATAATTTCTAGTTCACTGTATAGTGTTTCCTAAGTAGATCTAAACATTTTAAAAAACCCTACCATGTGCAAAACTATGATGTAATTTTGCAGCAGTTTCATAGTAAATATATTGAACCAAATATAACCCAATTAGAATAATTATACATAAATTTATCCTTATTAAACAGTATTTACAATTTCCTAGTATGGGCTATTTTTTCCATTTTTTTTGGTTGTAATTATAATTGAACACATTAAAACTGCAGATTTTACAAAATTAAATAAAATCTATAGATTTGAAAGAGAACTGCTTTAAAATTATGATGGTTTTAATTTTTTTTATTCATGAAATGACAATGTAACAGTAAGAAAAAAACAATACCCAAAATAAGACTTGAGTCATATATTTTGTTCTGAACAATTAATTTTTCTTTGGACAAAGAGTTTGACATAATGATAGGCCAAGAGACATGAAAAAAGGATATATTATATATATTAGTCATCCTTTTCTCTTAATGTTTGTTTTCTCCTTTTTTATTTATGAAATTTAACATTGGGAAAGAATTTTATGTGTATTCTGGTCTCTTACCTATAGATAGTAAAGCCAATTTTTGTTGTTGTTGTCATTTTTTTTCTTGCAAACTGCCATCCAAGTGGGGATGGAAGACAGTTTTAAAGAATTATGGGAAAGAAATGTGGTCTCATGTAACTATAAAGGTTGTAATGTATCCATTCATACCTTCTTTGTGGTAAGCATGCAAATGTTGACTCTTGTGAGATCCTTAGAGAGTTGATTGTTCCTTTCACCGTGAATGGTTTTCTGATGTGGATCAGCAGCTCTGCCTGAAATCTTGCCCTCCAGCCCTCTGATAGCCCTGTGTCTCCCATTCCCATTTTCCCTAGACTATCCTAAATAATTGAATTTGGAGGTTTGTCAGATATCTAGAACCAAGTACTTATCTAAGAAAGAGGAACTGAGCCAAATTTACTGGTGAAGGACATCTATTTCTTCAGACATTGTCATGGGTTTGTTCACAGGGTTGTATACTTTGTATTGGTTTTACTTCATTAATTGCTTATCTTCTTATTATTTCCTCCCCTATACTTTAACTGAGTGTATTTTACCCTTATTTTTATAACACCTTGTGCTTAACATTTAGCTTAGTAATTATAAATTTTATGCCTTTCTGCATTTCTAGGATGTACATTTAAATATATATAGTTTCATCTAAATATAGTTTAGCTGCATCTAACACATTTGATATATATTTTCATTATTTTTGACTACATAATGTTTTAAAATTTCCAATATAAATTCTTCTTTAATTTGTAGGTTTTTTAAAGCATTATTGTCCAATAAAAATATGTAAACCACAATTCCAGGTACTTTTGTGACTTAAATTTTTAACCTTTATTTTTTTTTAAATTAAATCTTTAAATCACATTATTTCATGGTCCTCTGATTGTGCTCAATGATACCTTGATACTGTTATTCCAGATTCTTGAAAACAACTTTTGTCTCTTTCTTATTGGCTCTATCTCCTCCCCACCCCATAATCTTCTTGATTCCTCCACTACTCCTGCTATTAACCTTTATGGCTTCAGACTGTCTGATCCTGCTATTATTGTCTAATTGTTAACTCCACTGTGCTGTTTGAACCATCACCCTCTGAAACCCAGTAAGTCTCAAACTCAGTGCTGATGTGACAATGGGACTAATTGCTCTACAGAAACTTTATTCAATAAGTATTTACATTACTGACAGTGATATTTGGGACAAGAGTTAACTATTTGAGAAGTCAACCTGGCATGAGCTAACTACTAGTTTGTGCCAGGAAATTTAAAGAAAGAAAGATGAATATAAGAATGAAAGAAAGAAAGAAAGAAAGAAAGAAAGAAAGAAAGAAAGAAAGAAAGAAAAGTAAAGGAAGGAAGGAAGGAAGGAAGGAAGGAAGGAAGGAAGATGGCCTGAAGAAAAAATATGGTTAAATATAAAAAAGAAAAGAAAAAAATTTTCTTGCTTTGACATACCATCCAATAACAATTATGTTTATGAAAACTTGTTTGTATATCATAAATGTTCTCCCAGTTTATAGAAAAGTCAGTTTCCTGGCTGGCTTTAATTGCTGAATTTCTTAAATAAGCAAAGAGAATGTCAATCCTTTACCCTACATATATAAAAACCTGCAATTTTATGCCAGGCAACAGGTTCTTTCCCAGCATTTGCTGATTTTTTGACTGCAAGAACTACCCAAAAATGAATAAAATGTAGCATCAGAATAAAAATGAATTACAGTAAAAAAAATCCAGGAAACAAAGAAAGATTTCTTTTTGCACTGAAGAGAAATTATAAACTGGTTAGAATCAGGGGAGTTGAGAGTGTCCCTTTAAACTGTGCTGCTGGAATTGATCTCTGTATGTTTCCTGGTATACGCTCCTTTGAAAGGAGAATGAGAGCCAAGATCATTGGCTGCACTGTGAAGCTGTCAAATCTCAGTCCTGAAAAGGTGCAGTACAAGTGGTTTGAAACAGTCTTTAGCTTTCTATTTCCTATCAACAAGAGCTTTAAGAATGAACCAAGCGAATGCTTTATTTAGGGCTAAGTGAGTTACAGAGTCCTCCAATCTGACAGCGTTTCAACCTCGGAGGGAGTGAGAAAGCAGCAGGAGCAGCAGCCGCAGAAGCACAGCAGCCACAACAGCAAACGCAGCAGCCCCTACTGAAGTTCAACAGAGGAGACTTGATCTCCAGTTCATCCTAGAACTCCCTCCGCTTGGCATCGCGCACTGTCCAGGGTCCTGAAACATGAACCAAACTGCCAGCGTGTCCCATAACATCAAGTGCCAGTCCTCCTCAAAAACAATCAAGGTAGGACCCAGGTTTTCTCTCTTTCCTCTGCTTTTGCACATGTGTCTTCATCCTTCTTAACACGAGGACATCTGTATAGGAGGACATAGACAGTGGAGATGCCCAACTGGTTTGAGTTTGACTTTAAGGTTAGATGGGAGTAAAGGGTTTGGTTCTGTTTGCATATGTGTAGACCAGAGGGAGTTGCTTCCTCTCCACAATTCTTTTACTTTATTATTATTTTTTTAACTTTTATTAATTTTTATACATATCTCCCCATTCCCCCCCTCCCTCCCCAGGCATACCTCAACCCCCCAGTGTCTATGTTCATTGGTTATGCTTATATGCATGCATACAAGTCCTTTGATTGATCTCTTATCAATTCTTTTACTTTAAAGAGTTGTGCTTTTTTTTTGTCTGAGAATCTGTTAGTGGTATATTTGAGGAAGAAAGTTTAGTGAACTTCTAGAAGAGTTTCTGGTTTTCTTGACAAAACTCGTGAAATATTTGCCAACTGGTGGAAACAGATATTACATTGAATATTACATAGTATTTCATTGTCATCTGGATTGGGGGCTCCTTATTATTCTGAAAGCAATGTGTATCATTCACTATGAGTGTTTAATTGGTGGTTACACTAAAGTGACTAGAGTGAGGAAGTATAAAAGGCTTATAAGGGGGGTATAAAATCATATGTTCTTATGTATGCCACCATATAACTCAAAACCAGCAAGGTGATTAAAGACACCTTTACTTCAGGTGCTTATTTCAAATTTGAGGCTTTTCTTTAATGATTATAGGAAAAGGACCAATCTCAGAATTCTACTGTTCTGTTTTAATTTTAAGTAATATTTATGCCATCCTCTTTGTTTTTATTTGAAAGATTCTTACTTTTAAGAAGACATAAATAACTGGATTTCCAATGCAGGATTTACTATATTTTGTAATTTATCTGTATAAGGTTATTAGTAAATTACTACTTGTGTATGTACTTTGCATTAGGGAGGGGGGAGCGATGAGTTCCTCTGAAGCTCTTTTATGTAAAATACCTCATAATCTGATTGATCAACTTTAGTTGCTACAATCTAATCTTTAACATACGATTGCATACATTTTACTGAGATTCAAAATTTGAGAAGACTTACTTTTTTAAATTACATTACCTTTTGGTTTATATCTTAGGCTTTGGGGAATAATTCATAGACCATCATTACAACATTACATAATTTTTAGCAATAAGTCTCTTTCTAATGAACTTTTTGTCAGTCTTTCAGTGACAAATAGACCATAAATTGAATATTTTTCTCTATGTATCTGCAATTATTTTTAAAACCAATAAGGTCTCCAAGATGTATCACACAATGCATAATTACAGTCCCATCATAAATAAAAACATAGAGTTACCTAAAATCATGAAGAAGCCAAATTCAGATAATTTACGCCATTTATAATGGCAAAAGCAGAATCATATTAGCATTGGATTTTCTGCACTGTGTCTAAGTTTGGAAATAAAATACCAAGCTTTAGGATTTTAGTTTTTATGAATGTCAGATTCCCATGTATGTCAGTTACATAAGCATACTATCACTAAATAATGACAAAACATATATGACACTCTACATTGTGATCTATAAACTCCACTGGGAAATATGTGTTGTAGGCAAAAGTGGGATTGAATTCTAAACTAGCTACCTAGCTTTGAGTCTGATTAAACACCATAAAATGACTGGTGGCTTCCTGTTTAAATGCTTGAGGTCATAGAAATTGTTTTATTTGTCCTTTTATTATTGGGTAAGGACACATAAATGCTACTTTCTGGGACTTAAAATTACTTCCCTTTTTGGTACTCTGGCATTGACCACTCTCAGACGAACTGTGGAGTTAGAAAAATGTTCCTAGTGTAAGGGTTTTGCATCATTTTGCTGTTCTTGCAGATGCTCTGTGTGTGTGTGTGTGTGTGTGTGTGTGTGTGTGTGTGTGTGTTTAATATTCTAACTGCAGCCATTGACTTGAAATGAAAGGCATCATAAAAATTGGACAACCCATCACTTAGCAATGTATTATATTAATAGCTTAATGAAATAATCTTGAACCAAGGCTGAGGATGATTTGGTTAATCATACAAGTAAGTTCTTCTGTGTCCCCTCACCTTCTCACATTCACACACTTCTGTCTTGATATTGCTCTGGGGAATCAAAGATGCTTGTGATGTTCATAAAGTATATGCAGTTGCAAACATAGAACTATAAAGGGCATAATTACATGAATATTTCCCAATTTGCAGCATAAAAAGGGATAAGTGGAAAAGCTCTCTTCAAATTATGTGTCCAATTATGAAACATTTATGGCTTTTGAAATTTATACTAAAAATGACTATATTTAGGTAATGCATTAGCCTATGGAAAAATGCAGTAACAAAGTAAAGGAAAACTCTAATATGAAAAGTTTTATGGAAATATATTAGATTTTAGGTCTCAAAGACTCTGAACTTTTGGATTCCATCTTCTTTTGTTTCAGCCATGGTTTTTTCAGAGTTTATTTATTTTTTCTTCACTCTTAAATAATAATGTGACCCAATTGGAGCTCTGAAAATATTCAAATACCTAATAACCATGAATTGCTTCCTTTTAGGAATTCTAAAACTTCTGGGGACTTTTGCTCCATGGTACAGTGTAATACACATTTAGAGAATTATTCTCCATTTCCATGTAGTAAGCACTGGCTGTTCCTTCTCTTGACGGTTTACTGCTAAAAAGAATGTAATGGGAATGAACAAAAATGAATTGCATTGCTAAAAAAAAATGCTTTAAAGCCCCAAATGTGTAGGAGGGGAAAAAAAAAAAACAGAGGTGTGTGTGAGTGTTTATTTTCCTTCTTGAAGTTTTAAATACAATAATATCTGCAGTGGGTCAAATTCAGCAATTGTTGCCCATTAAGACTGTTTGTGGTCATGCTTGTGATAAAATTGGGATCAGGTGGTGAAGATTATTCAGGTTGCATGACATTTGTTTTGGTCATTCTGGCCAATCTTCTGCTTAACCAGTCTCTGACATACTTTTCCCTGTTGTACTTGAGCAGTTATGTTCCTGTAGTCAAAGCTAATAGGACACAACAGAGCAGAGGAAGTAAAACAAAGGATCCAGGGCATGTTCTCAGATCACTTTGGACAAAATGTTGAATTCTATGCCCTCATAAAAGCCTCTCTCATTTGAGAGATTGAAAAGAAATAAAGCTTTTCCTGGAATCATTGTAAATCATACTGTCAAGATAACAGCACTCTAAAAAAATCTCACATCTAAGGTCTGTACTGGAAAGTTTTAAGGATTGTTTGGGAATGCTAAGTGCAGATCTAATCTTGGCTTACTATAAACTTGATTTCTGAAAAATTGCCCCCACCTTAGGCAACAAACTTGTTTTTTCATCTTTATTTTAGCTTCTCATAGCTACTACAGTGAAATACAAATAAGTTTTCCAGTCAAATCTCAGGACTTGGTTTATTTTCCCCCAGTGGAATTACAAATTTAGAATTATGCCTAAAACAATGAGATTTTTGTTTCTTTCATATTCTAATATAAGTCTAGCATTTGTGTACATCTAAAAGTAGTAGAGGAAATCATCCATCTTTTCCTTTTTTTAAGTTAGAGATTGTATGTGAATTATCCGGGTTGATGATTCTTATATCAGGGATCATATACATTTTATTTATCATAGAAATACCAAAATATAGTTCTCAACATTTCTTTACCCATCCAGTGAATCTTTCATATCAATCTCTTATTCCCTTTCCCATTTTCAACATCTGCCTGGTTTATTCTATCACTAACTTCACATCTACGTCCCTAATTTTATGTAGAAAAGGATTCCAGGATCTAAAGTTCTAATTTGCCCCCCCACATACTCCTGTTGGAAGAGCTGCAGGTTTTCATAAAATATAGCTGAAGGAGTCTTTAGAATTTTCATTGCCTTCAGGGTAAAACACTGATGAGTAGGCAAATACTTCTTAAAATTTAGACTGCAATTTATATTGTACTATGAGGTGTTATTATACTAATAAAAACATTTTCCCTTTACTACTTCTAACCCACAGCACAATAGATAAAATAAAGGAGTAAAAAAGAACAAAATTATTATCACAAGAATGCTTTGTTAAAACTGTAGGCTTGAGGGAAAGGTAGGTAGAAAATAGTTTTTGTGATTACAAATTGCTATTTTGCAGTGCAACATTGTGATGAGTTTTAATAGTGGGAATGGCTTGAAACTGCAACAACTGGCATCTTACTGACTGAATTGTACACCCCTGAGCTAACTGATGACTATCACATCTGTAATTCTTATGGTACTTAAGCTGATGTTGCAATTTAGTCTTAAAGAGCATGTCCTACTTAAATACTCAAATTACATCCACAAAATATTGAAAGTACAAAGCACATGTAAGGAAAAGTACCACTTTTTTATGACATCACAATACATAAATGGAAGATTCTCTCCAGTTTCATTATCATGTGAAAATCTAAGTGCAAAGATTATAATATGCTGTTCTACTGTGCCTTGTATTAGAGAGTTTTCTTGGACCTAACCCTATGGGCTTTATTCATAAGAAAAAAAACTTTATTAAATTATAATCTCAACACAGACTCAGACACACTAAAGAAAGTGTTGCTTTCAGTATTCTGAGAACCCTACAGTTCCAGCTGGCAAAGTACCAATAGCTCCTCAGCATTAGAAGAGTGGGCCATCCTATTAAGTGGTGATATTTAAAAAAGCCAAAAGAGAATACTTAACAAGAAACATAGAATAAAGGATATTGTGTTTGTGATAATTCTTTTATCTTAGAAATGGTCTTTTTCATAATTCTGACACAGCACTGTTCATATGCTCAAGGCAAAAATCACACCCTATGTTGCAAAGGAATAGAACCACAAGTTAGAAGTTCGGCTGATGACCAACTTATAGTCATGTACAATTTGCATTTGTTACACATTTAAGATTAGAGGATAATTTAATTTCAAATAGCTATAAATTCACAGTTTTCTTTAAGTATGTACTAGATATTTTTATTTTATTTTTAGTAAAGAGGTGCAATGTTATAAAATTGGTCAGTTTTGTATCTTATTAGCTTTTTTCTTAGTAAAATAGGGAGTTTCTTTTTTATTTGATATTTACATTTTTGAATTGAAAATTTTACTGTGAACAGTTGTCATATGATGTGTTTTGTGACAAAATTTAAAATGTTTCAGAAAATATGTAATATTACTTTACTTGCTTCTTGGAAAAATAAGGAGCTGATTTTCTAGAAACTTATTCTTGATAAATTTGTGATGATAAATCACTAATTGTCACTGAAAATACATGGTTCTACAAATGAAGTGTGGGGTAAATAAGCTAAAGTACAGCATACCTTGTGAGCTTGTAGAAATACACATTCTTGGGCCCTACTCAAACCTAATCAGTTAGGGTATGATGGTTAAAAAATAAATTTTCTCTTTAGCAAATTGGTATCTTATAGTGTAACATTATGATAAGTTTTAATGATGAAACAATTTGGATTGGTATCTTACTGATTGTTAACTCCACACTCCTGGCCTAAATGATGAGTTCCATATTTTTATTTATTATGGTATTGTGGGTAGGGCTCAACAATCTATATTTTAACAAGCCTTCATGGTGATTCATGCACGTTAAAATTTCTGAATCATTGAACTAAAGGACTGCAAAATAAGGCACACTTGGGCTCAAATTCACCTGAAAGAATTGTGTTTGACTATCATGGATGGAGTTGAAACAACTTCAGAATGATATTTAAAGTTATTAAATAAAATTAATTCTATGAGAGCTGAGATTTTATCCATTTCATATCTTTTGTCCCTGACAGGACTTACTTGACACAAAACCCTTCACACAGTAGATATCAAATATATATTTGTTGAGCATTAAATGATTGTTAAAGTCTATTGGCTCTAAGGTAAACTATTAATTTTTAAGACCTTAATTAATATGTAACCAGATTAGAAGCCCTGCTCTATCTTTTAAATTCACAGCAAATTTCTCAAAAATGTACATTGACTTTTTACTTGGCTTTAAATGATTTTAGCCTCTGACTTTGTTTGAGGCCATCTAATAATCAACACCTTTAGTAACTAGTGAGATTCCTAGACATACTAAGCAGAAGGTGTATTGGAAAAGTGTCTCCCTTCTTGCCATCTTTACTTGAAACTTAGAACAAAATGTGAGGCAAAAATATCACCATAGCCTTTTTTTTTTCTTATAAATATTCTTTAGTCCCTTAACATTTTCCAGATTGATAGGATATAATTGGTGGCAGTATACCACAACTGGAACAGAAGTTATCATTATTTTCAAACCTGACCTCCCATAGATAAACCTTTCTTGGTGCTACATTAGCAGAACTAGATTTACTGGTTAATAACCTGTGAAACAAAGGAAGTTTACCTTCTGAACAGATTTATCTCTTGGAAATTCTTCATAGAACTCATTTTTTTGTTTTTTAGAGTTGCCATTGAGAAAAAACTGATCAAATGTACACAGTTTACCCAACTACTCGCAAATGGCTTAAGGCAGATTAGATGGGTTTTTCTTTTGGAGAGTCATCCTTAACTTGAGTTCTTATTCTCCCTGTATCACAGTGAATCATGTGGCCTTGGGGAAAGCAACTCTGTTACAGCTTCTCTCTCCCAGTCCTCTCCCCAGCCCTCTCCCCCCCCCCCCCCCCCCCCATGCCCCCCAAAAGAACAAACAAAAAAACAGAAGGGCAACAAACTTAAATTATCTCCCAAAACAAAAATGCCATGTGAGTGCTTTGTATTATAATTTGTTCTAGCAGCATTTTTAAAGGAATATGACATTTTCATAGAAAATTGTATAGTGAGAATCAATTTTTATAACATAAAAGCTGAGAATTTTATTTGCAATTATTATTAACTATAATGATGATAAAAACACATTTTGGAGTCACCAGGGAGCTGGAAATATCTTCTAATATTGTAGTAACACTTGCAGATTTCTTGATGGACCTGTATCAGAAAGATAGGGGAAGAGGACTGAATTTAAATGCTGTCTAAAGGGCTGATTAAGTTTTAAAAGATGAAGTTGCTCATCCCAGTACTGTGCTACAAAAATGAAAGATACTTTAAGTAGCTGCATAGATTGTACATGTGGATGAGTTGAGTAGCAGTTTTATCATGATATGGGTACAGCCTTTCTATACTCTGGGCTCACTGTTTCTTTTGCCTCATCTACACTTCCATGCAATGGTTCTTTTAACAAGCCTATATCTTTACTTGACATTTCATACGAAGTTTTCAAAGTTTTCTAATTGAAAGTTCTCAGTCTCTGCTAGACAGAGTGCTATGGTCTCAAATGATCACCCATATTCTCACATAATCTTTTTTGTAACTGCTTAATAACTATTAATCTTTTGAATTATGATTATTTGTTTCCATGTAAGTCTCTCCACTAGCGAGCAAAGGACTGTTAAACGTCTATCTTTTAATTTTGGTAATTCCAGTGTCCAGCCCTGTATCAGGTACATAGCAGATTTTCAATTAAGATTCTTTGAATGTAAGAACAAAGAAGCCTACAAATTAAGTTATCTTCCCAAAAGACGCAGTCTTACTTTTGAGTTCAGAAACATACAAGTCTGCCTTGACCTAAGCAGAACTACACATTTTACTTTAAAATATCTAAACAAAACTTAGAGAGCTGACAAAGGGACCTAGAGACTTGGAACAACAGGTATACTAATCCTCCTGAAGATGAGTGGCTCCTGTAAATCAAAGTAGGTTTTGCATTATGAGTGTCTTTCTTACAATAAAGTTGAGGAAAGTCAGTTGTCCCTCTGTTTTGGAGCCTGAGTCAGCATAGAAGACACAAGTTGCTGCTGATTTTAATGGATGGGGCATTGTAGGGGGACTATGGGCTTTAGCACTTTAGTAAGGCTCTTTCTCTACAGAAACCTTAATTTCCAAGGTGAATCATTGCGGTTGGATTGAAAAATACTACTTTTCACAACTCTGGTTTCCAGAATTTACCCTAAGAAAAACATGCTCCACTTTGATTATAATGGAAGTATATAGCATAAAAGTACTTATTGTATTTAATAGATAGGCCTGTTACTTAAATAATGTTTTCAAGAGAATGAAAGAATTAGAGCAAAGAGAATATGCAAGGCAGGTTTTCTTGATCAGGGAATGACAGCTGTTACAAAACTTTATTTTTTGTGTATCCTTGAAGAAAATCAAATCAAATGAAAGGACAGACTCAAGAAATAATGACTTTGATTGACACATGAGCCTAGCATTGCATGATGGAGAGAGGTGAATTTATTCTTTCATTGTTTCAGTCCATCAACATTTAGTGAAAAAGGATTTAAATATGAATAGAGTGATACTGCTTGCTTGTTTTTGTTTTTAGGGTTTTTTTTTTTGTTAATCCTCACCTGAGGCTATTTTCCATTGATATTTAGAAAGAGTGGAAGCAAGGGGAAGAGACTGAGATAGGGAAACATAAATGTGAGAGAGACATTGATTGGTTGCCTCCCACATTGGCCAGGGATCTAGATACAGGCTCTTGACCAAAATGGAATCCGGGACCCTTCAGTTTGTGGGTCAACACTAACCATTGAGCCAAACTGGATAGGGTAGATACTGCTTGTTTTTAAGGAACACAATCTAGGATAGAAATTTGCACTTTTACAACTAAGTGATAAGTGTTAGGTGGGGCAAAGAGAAGTGTTTTTTGTTTTTGTTTTTGTTTTTGTTTTTGTTTTTGTTTTGGAAGCATTCTGACATCCAAACCAGAATCCTAATAGATTGATAAAGAGAGGAGAAGAAAATACTACACACAGAAGAAAACATGCAAAATTGGAGGAACAAGGCAATGTAACTATTATGAAAACATTAATAGTGGAGACATTATGTTACAGAATGTAAGTAATTTGAAGCAGAGAAAAATTATCCTGCAAACACATATGGGGGGCTGGACTTAATGTTAATATTCAGGATTTGACTATCCTCAGGACAAAGCTTAAAGGGCAATTGTGCAAAGACAAGATCATGAGATCTAAATTGGGGACACAGTCTGTGATCTTGGAAGCAATCCTGAGGTTCATGGCTTTAGGTAGAAAGCGAAGATGGTGACACATTCCTGGTCCATCTTTCAGGGTGATCCAAGTATTAAGGCATTATTAGCAGACAGATATTACTGAAGGCACATCTTAAGAACAAAGGGTTTATTCATCAGCTTGGTTTAATACCACCCACTGTCATGAACACTCATAATAGTTGGTCTTTAATGGCTTTATTTTTATTTTTTTAAAACATATATTTATTCTTATTTTTTTCATGAGTTTTTTTCTCTTTTTTTTCTTTTTTGTTCAATCCCTCCACCCATCCCAGCACTCTCCCACTCCCAGAGCTGTCAGCCTATTCTCTATGAGTCTTTCTCTATTTTGCTTGTTAGTTCATTTTATTTATTCGATTCCATACATGAGTGAAATTACATAATACGTGTATTTCTCTGGATTATTTTTTGACTATTGACAATCATTATTCTGCACCAAAATTTTCCTCTTTAATATTTGAAGACAATATTTGAAAAGACTGGTTGTCTTTTCAACATCACTCAATGACACAAGAATGAACTCTGTTAATGGCATTTGATTTAAGTGTAAAAGATACCTAGAAATTTTAGGAATATAGGTTGAATGTCATTTCCTTCTTAGTCTTTTAATTACATAAACCAGTTGAACTGGCTGCTCTGGCTCCACAGTTGGTCTGCAGACGTGACAGCTGATAATGTTCAAAGGACAAAGAAAATGTTCTTCCTTTGGTCTAGAGTTAAGTCCAAAACCAATTCCATATTATGGCGTTTGAAGATGCACATGGTTAAGTGGAAGAAGTAGAGAAAGGGTTACCCAAGTAAATATGAGGTAACAATCAGGGAGGTTGGAGGGTTTAGAAGAGAAAAACCAAAAATGTAAACCACAAAGATCAGCAAGTAAGATTTTTATAATCTGATAGGCCTATAATATACACTATGCTGTGAAAGACAGGCAATACCATGGCTTAAGCACTGTTTCAACTAAGGTATAATAAACTAAAATATAACATTGTTTGTCAGTGCCCTATAGCAGAGCCCTGTTCCATCAGTGGAGCAGAAAGGTAGAAAGAGAAGGTTCCAATATTATCTCATTCAGACACCTTTGTCCCCTTTGATATTAAATGAATCAGTGTGCAATCAATTTTGTTTTGTGTTTTCATTTTTTAAACATTAGGTCCTATTCTCCTTAGAACGATAAGGGAAATTAATGGTGATATCTTTCATCAAATAATTAGGGTTGCTAAGGCCCTATCTCTGGTACCTACAGGGACTTGGAGCCTTTAAAATCCCTAGAACATTCAGACACACAAATGACTCTAAGATTAAGAGGTAACATAATGATTATGGTTAAATGTACAATTGAAACTGGGAACTGGAGAGAGCATGCCTCATGTAATGGCCAACCAGATCAAAGTCCTTAGAGGGGTGTTTATAATAGGAACATATCATATATGGGTTGACACTAAAAGTAATCTTAGTGGGGCTCAGGACCTCTGGTTTGTAATTTCTGTCTGTGTGATGTTGATAAATACCATGATATAATCAGTAAATGCTGCACACCAAATGACTTGTATCTCCTACCCACCCAGTTCTCTGATTTTACCTCTATTCTTAGATGCTTCTCTTTACCAAATATTGTCACTTAGATATCTATTAGATAATATATTTTTTATCATATTACAATTTAGAAGTTTTGATCCTTGCTGCCTACTCCCTTCTCATTTCACTTTATTGAATGATAACACCATGTTCTTCTCAGAAACTCAAACCAAAACCTAAATTTCAGTTTTTACTCTATTCTCTTTAATCTATCAACCAATCTATCAGCAAGTTTTATTATTCTACCTCCTAAATCTATCTTCACTCTAAACACTTCCCTCCACCTCCACCACAATCAACCAAACCTTGCACATTCACATTTTACCTGAATTATTGCAACTACTTCAGTGGAATCCTGGATTCTAGTATGCCTTATCACAACTAATCCTCCACTCTGAGTGGTGGTTTTAAGATGTTACTATATCGTCTTCCATCACTATATATTTGACCCTCCTGTAGTGTTCCCTCTGCCCTCCTTACCCCCAGGTCCCTTCATAGCTTGCTTCCCTGCCCACTTCTGTAACTCTCTGCCACCTGCTTGCAGCCAGTAGCTCGCTGCCACCCTCCTATAGCTCTCAACCCACTGCCCCACCCTCCTGTAGCTCCCTTCACCCCCTGTACCCCCGCATAGCTTTCTGCCCTGCCCTGTCCTGTAGCTCTCTGCTGCCCACTTGTAGCTTGCTGCCCCACCCACCTGATGATCGGTGATCCGGTCATTACGAGGTCAGTCATTATGTTTCACTGCGTAATGACCAGATTGGAAAGAGGCGTCTCTGGGGCCTCAGCAGAAAGGCGTCTCTGGGGCCTGGGCAGGAGTGGAAAGGTGGTGCCAGCAGCCAGGGAAAGGAAAACCTATTCTAGCATGAATCTTCATGCATCAGGCTTCTAGTTTATTATAAAATTCAAGATGATAGCCCTGTCCTGTGTGGCTTTGTTGGGTGTCATCCCATGCACTGAGCGGTTGCCAGTTGATTCCTAGTAGGGGCATATGCCCATGTTGTGAGCTTGATCCCCAGTGGGGGGCAAGAGGAGCAGCTGATAGATGTTGTGCCCTCACTTTGATGTTTCTTTCTCTCCTACTCCCTTCCCATCTCTCTAAGAATCAATAAAAAGAATATTTAAAACTCAAGCTGACAGCTCAGGGTTCCTGGCTCCTATTTTAGAGTTCTCTCTGCTCTCTCCTGCTCCCATCAGCTCTTTAAGGAACTAGTTGCTGTTATCCAGCGTTCCCTGCTGTTTTAAGACTCTTAAGTCAAAGTTCACTGTTTTCTCCCACAGGAAAGCCCCATGTTCCCCTTTTTGCTTGGCTGGTAAATAATGCTCATCATTTTGTACTCTCTTGATAGCAAAGTCACCTCCTCTCTGAAACATTGCCTCTTCCTTACTCTCTCTTCCAGGCCCAAGAAAATGCCTTGCTTTGTGCTTCACTGTACTTGAAACACACCATTGCTTCCATATACATTTATCTTTGTATCATCTCCTTTCACCCTTTTCTTATCCCATTCACCTTCTTCCACCCAACCCATTCTCAGCTAGACTGCAGGCTCCTTGAAACACACACAGTATCTCATTTGTCATTGTGACTTTCACATCTAGCACAGGCCCTGACATAGAATTAATGCTCATACAGTGCATGCTGAATGAATGAGTAAATGGAGACCGTCCACTGTGGAGACCAATGTGTCAGTGCTCCATGTTAGCCTTCATAATGTTAGTGTTTCCTTTTGGTTTATACGACTCATTCTGGCAGAAGAGGTAAGTATGAGAAAGAAAGCCAAATATGGTTTTATTTTTTACAAAGGACTTTTGTCTTTCACTGTCTATGTGTACTAGTATGTGTGTGAAGCAAAATGAGAGTTGCATTTTTAAAATGTAAATACAACCTATGTTTTCTTCTAGGAGTTTTATGGTTTTAAATCTCACATTTTAGACTTTAACCTATCTTGGGTTTATGTTTGTATATAGTATGAGAAAGCAGAGCACTCTTATTTTTCTGCATGTATCTGTCTGGTTTTTCCAATACCTTTTATTGAAAAAACTAATTTCCTCATTGTATAGTCTTACCTCCTAGAGAAAGAATATATCAGTACTCACTATTTTATGAATACTCTAAACTCCCTTCGGAACTTGATATAATGATGAACAAAAACAGATCCAGAGACAGAGAAACATCGATCAGACCATCAAACCTCAGAGGGAAGATAGGGAGGGTGGTGGTAAGGGGAGAGATCAACCAAAGGACTTGTATGCATGCATATAAGCCTAACCAATGGACACAGACAACAGGGAGGTGAGGGCATGAATAAGGGGTCGGGGGACAATACGGGGATAAGACACATATGTAATACTTTAATCAATAAAGAAAAAAAAATTTAGCATGATGTTTTTCATTAGCCATGCAATACCTGTTGATGTTTTCTTCAAGGTTTATTTAAGAAAGATCATTGTAAGAAATTACCTAATTAAAATTTTTAAAAAAATAATGTAAATTCAGTTGCCGGTGGCTTATCAGTAAGTTCTTTTATTAGTATTCAGATAAAATATTTTAAAGTGACCTCAAATGTGATTTATTTTTTAAGAATATAAATTTTACTTAAGAAGAAAATATTTTGATATTTTAGTTAAGATGAAAAACTCTGTGCCGAGTTTTCTAAGTTTTCTTTTAACTTTTTTTCTCTTACCTTTGGGAAGATATTTATGACATATAGTTGTGGTGGAATTATAAGAAGCCCAAACCATCCCTTTCAACTGATAATTCTAAATCTGGAAACTGGCTCAGATCTGGAAAATTCCCATTGTAATGTTGATATCAGCCTTCTCACCAGCTCTTGATTTTTTGTTTGTTTGTTTATACAATCAAGAATTTCCCTGTTGGCTCTCAATCCTTCCTGGGAACATCAAGAATTATTAGCCATCACCCCAGATTCCTGTGGCTCAAGACATCCTAGTTGTCATTCTGGCCTTGCTGTCCATCATAGCAGTTCTTCTAAAAATCAGTTATCTGCTGAGACCGGTTTGGCTCAGTGGATAGAGCTTCGGCCTGTGGACTGAAAGGTCCCAGGTTCGATTCCAGTCAGGGGCATGTACCTAGCTTTCGGGCACAACTCTAGTAGGGGGCGTGCAGGAGGCAGCTGATCGATGTCTCTCATCAATGTTTCTGACTTTCTATCCCTCTCCCTTCCTCTCTGTAAAAAATCAATAAAATATATTTAAAAATAAATAAATAAATAAATAAAAATCAGTTATCCCTTCTACACTAAGGAACTCAGTGCCATGGTGGTATCTCCTAGCCTATAAGAACAGCCAATCCTGAACTTCTCAGCAACACTTGTATTCCTCTCATTAGAATCCTGTTACTACCTTAGTGAACAGGGAGTGCTTTGGACCCTCTGAGTAACATAGTCAGTTGTTGGGGTTTTCTGATCATGTGTAGTAAATTCACTTTAACATTCATGAACCTGCTGACCCTTTTCTCAACATTCTGCTAATTAGTTCCAGCAACTCTACATCATTTATTATAGGTCATCATTCATGCCCAAGTTTTGTTTAATTGAATTGATTGGGGTGACATTGGTTAATAAAATTATATAGGTTTCAGGTGTATAGTTCTATAATACATCATCTGTATACTGTATTATATGTTCAGCACCCCAAATCAAATCTCCTTCCATCATCATTTTTCTACCTCTTTATCCTTTTCTCCTTCGCCCACAACCTTTCCCTCTGGTAATCACCATATTATCTGTTTCTGAGAGTTTTTGTTTGTTAAATCCCTCCCCCTTTTTCACTGAGCTCCCCAAACCCCTTTTCCTTTGACAGCTGTTAATCTATTCTCTGTATCTATAAGTTTATTTCTATTTTGTTAGTTTATTTTGTTCATTAGATTCCACATATAAATGAAATCATATGGTACTTGTCTTTCTCTCACTGGCTTCATACCAACAAATGCATTTATTTTTTACCACCTCCCTGCTAAGTAAAGTAGTGGGAACCAGCATTTTAAATAGCTGATGTTAGTCAAGACTTCTGCATTCAGTATCTCTATTAATATTTCAGAGCAGACAAGATCACCCCCATTCTAGCAAAAAATATTAAAGGCTTAATGATCTGATTATGAAAGAGGTCAAACTAGACCTCGTATTCACTCTCACCTTGATTCCATAGGTGAAGGCACATTTATTACACAACATAGTAATGTTGCTTATAAAAAGTATGTAATTGAAGGGCTTTTCTTTCTAAAACATACAGGCACTTGATTTTCTATGAAACAATTGAATGTTGAGAGTTTTAGCTTTGCAAACCCTCACATTTTCAAAGTCACCATTATACTTTAAGTTTTTATCATGTTTCATTAGCAGACTAGAGGCCCTATGCATGAAAATTGGGCACTGGAGTAGGGGAGTGGCTGGTCCCTCAGCCAGACCTGTGCCCTCTCTTAGTCCAAGACCCTTCAGGGGATGTTCGACTGATGGCTTAGGCCCACACCCCATGGCTCCTGCCACTTCTGCTGTACTCACCAGCTGTGGGAGCATACTGACCATCAGGGGGCAGTTCCTGCATTAAGTGTCTGCCCCCTGATGGTCAGTGCCCATCATAGCAACCGGTCATTCCACAATTTGGTCAGCTTGCATATTAGCCTTTTTTCAGGAGCAACCTGAAAATAGCAGAACTGGGGACCCATAATTTGATGAGGCAGGAGAAACAATATAGGGACCAAAAGTACATCTCTTAAGAATTCAAGCAGAATGTAAAATTATAAGCTAATTTTAAATGATAGTTTAGAGCCAGGGAGAGAATGGCACTCAGAAGCAAGAACAAGTTCACACAGGTATGGATGAACAGTGTCTTTTGAGTCTATTTGGACCAGTAGCTTATTATTAGAGATACAAGCAGAGAAATCTGTAGCTAGAGCCAGAGTAAGAATATTAATAACCACCAAGACACAGATGTGTGTTCCAAGTGTTTGCATAACACCATTAGACAAATTTTAGTTGAATACTAATTACAATCCTATAAAACATACATTCTTATTATTGACAGGGTATGTTGAAATGAAGAAGGAAATATGAGGTGTTGGAATAATAATAATAGCAGTATGTATTGAAGTATGCATGCACTATATAGTTTTATGAATTGAAATAGATTTTGGAAGAACAATCACTAAGGTAATGGTTATTATTATCTGGACAAATATTTGAAGCATTTAAAATGCTGGGATGAATTTTTACTGGTTGTCAAAACAGGGCTGAGGCAGCTTACCATTCTGGATACTGTTGGAGGTCAATAGGCCAAGGTCACATATGAAGCTAAGATGCCACCAAAGATAGCAACAGATATCCTATCACAGTACATGTGCTCTGTTCCTGGCCATTATGGCCATCAAACCCTAAGTTCTACTGCTGATGGCATAATAAGAAAGCTGTGGGTAAATATAGAAAGCAGTTGGTAAAAGTGGAGCTACCCATGATCGATCTAGCTTCATCTTGGGGCAATATTTGAGAAAGAATGTAAACTGAGTTTGTGAAATAGGCGAAGAATAAGATCTTGGAGAGTAGTCTTGGGTAAATAAACAATGAATGTGTAGATGATGTTAGATATAATGTATCTCTTGAATCTTCCACTGAGACTTTGTCAGTCAATACAAATATACTTATGATACCCTGTGTCCACTGGTCTCATTTCGTCTAACTCAGGATTTCTCAGCTCACCAAGACTTGGACTAGATTATTCTTTATTTTGAGGGCTATCCTTGCATTGGAGGATATTTAGTAGCATCCTTGGTCTCAACCTGCCAGACACAACCTCCCCAATTGAAACCAAAAGGTCTCCAAACATTAGCAAATGTTCGCTGGGAAGTGAAATAGTCTCTGGTTGAGAACCACTGCCCTAACTGGTGGCCATTGATTCAGGTGACAGAAGTTTGGAAATAGAAATAAATATGGCTCATTTCTATCTCATGACCTTTTCTGAATTGACTGCCACTGTTATAGTCTCCCCTGGAGCCTTTCTGATATCAAGGATGGTTGAGTCAACCAAATGGCACTCAGAGTACTGAATAATTACCATCTGGGGTTTATAGATGGAGGGGTGCAGAAGGAGGGCGGGAGGTCTATCCCCAAATCACAGGTAAAATATTTGAACCCCAGTCACAAAACTCTATACCACATTTCTTTTCTCCGTAAGTAGCTTTTATTCTATGTTTTGTAGAACCCAAGATTTCAGTATTGAGAGAAAGGCAAAATAAGCAAGACTTTGGGCCCTTCTGCTTTTTCATCCCATCTCTACTTTTTCCTTGGCCAAAGCAGCATGACTGTCACCATCCTAAATGCAAGATATTAATGCGCCTATTAAATAAATACCAGACAAAATTCTCTGCATTATTTTAGTTTTCCTGCTTGCACAAGGAGAAGACAGAAAAAGCGTTAACCTAGAAAGAATCTCAATGATATTATTATCCTTGGGGATCTGTTTTCAAGGGCAAGGTGAGGTGAGGCTGCAGGAATATTACATTTGCTAATCTGCATGGTAGGAAATGACCGGACACCAAAAGGTCATTTTATCATCCATACCAGGTTTCTTTCCAAAAAGAGCCATTTTCTTGCCTCCATATTTCTCTCTTCCAGGCTCCCCTAAGCTATTCTGCCAGAGTTATCTCCTGGCAGAGCCTTGAGAAATTGTACCCTTTTCTCGAGAATCTAAATTCTCATCCTGGTAGCATATTGCTTGGCAATCTTCAATTTCTATATTAATCCAGAAATTTCTAACTCTTCCCTTTGTCATAAAATATGGGTCATCTCAGGGCAGGAGATACATAGCGTTACCACTCACATCTCCCCTATCTGCCTGTAATGGTACCTGAAATTCTACATTTGGGAATGGACCTTGTTAAATAAAGAGACCGACTTTCTCGGTTATAATTTTCTTAAAGGCAGATGACATTGAAAATTTTGACATATGTATATTTTGTCAGCCAGAAACCAATCATCTATTTCAGGAGGCAATATTGTATAGTTGTTAATTGTGTGCTTTGGAATCAAACTGTCGCGGTTCATGTTCCAGGGTTGCCACTTTTAGCAATATTATCTCAGACAAGTTTTCTAAATCTTTAGAAATCTCATTTTCTCATCGGCTTTGTGGTGTAATAATGTTCTCTGAGTTACAGTAAGTAAATATGGCAACACTTGTAAGGCAATTTTTAAAATGCCCCACACTGGGGGACATCTGACATGCATATTATAAATTAAATAAATCATTGAAAAGAATAAATGCAGTATTGGAAGGGATCTTGGCAATTTCACAATACATGCTATCTGGCAACATCAGGGGTAAGAAGCACCAACCTCTGTAGGTATGCATTATAGATCTAGGAGGGCCAAGGTCTGTGTAAGGTAGACATATAGAGACTGTGTCAAAAATTCTATGAGACCAGCGAGAATATTATTATTATTATTATAAAATGTATTTTTTCCTCTTCCCTGGGCTTCTCCCATTCTGTAATACATGCAAAGCCTAGGGAGTCAGTTTGGGATCACAAAGGGATTGGTTTCTTCTCTATTACAAGAGATCTCAAGCTATATTTAATTCAAAAAGGATTTCCCTAGCTGATTTGGCTCAGTGGATAGAGTGTTGGCCTGCAGTCTGAAAGGACCCAGGTGTGATTCTGGTCAAGGACACATGCCCGGGTTGCAGGCTTGACTTCCAGTAGGGAGTGTGCCGGAGGCAGTGGGTCAATGATTCTCTATCATCATTGATGTTTTTATTTCTCTCTCTCCCTCTCCCTGCCTCTCTGAAATCAATAAAAACATATTAAGAAAAGAATAAAAGCAATTAAAATTAAAAGCAATGGAAAATTTTATATATATATATATTTATTTATTTATTTATTTATTTATTTATTTATTTATTTATTTTCTTTCAGAGAGGAAGGGAGAGGGTTAGAGAGTTAGAAACATCAATGAGAGACACTGATCAGCTGCCTCCTGCACGCCCCCTACTGAGGATGTGCCCGCAACAAAGTTACATGCCCTTGACTGGAATCGTACTTGAACAGCATCTTTTAGTCCTCAGGCAGAAGCTCTATCCACTGAGCCAAACAGGTTTTGGCAGCAATGGATAATTATTAAGCTTATCAGAAGGCATTGCCATTACATGTTTGCTTACAATACTTGTTATTAATTGTTTCTCACTTTATATGTCACTTAGTGAAAAGCCTTATGTTACTTTAATAACATTTTCTATTTTCTTCTTTTCTTGAGTTCTAGTTAAAGGAGTCACACCTTGGTCTCTCCATTACTTCCCTGCTATTTATTCTTGTGCTGCCTGGGCCCATGGAGTGACAGGTTATCCCTTGGGGAACATAAAATACACTGGGATTAAATGCATTCTCATCTCTGGAAATCCTCTTACAAACTGCTCCTAAGGAAAGTGTCTTCTATTTTCTCTTTCAGACTATAAGTGGTAGTATGCTGGTTTGATAATGGGGCTGGATATGAAAATGAGTACCGAGTTTCCTGAAAATTATTCCATTGCAACAAAATACATTAGAGATTATTCCATTTTAAGTTTTTTTCAATTCTGACATTTCTGAGTTTCTTAATCATTTGTAAACATAAACAAAATGAATGCTATTAAATGCAGTCTTTTCTTATATTTTGGTATGGTAATGACTGCAATCTGTAGATATTCACTTATAATTAAAGATTTGTCAATATATTTAGATTTAATTAAGCCATGCTCCTTCCCTTATTAAAAGAACCTTGGTTGTCTAATTGCGGTAATTCTGCATCGTTTTCTTTGGTTCAGCTCTTTTGCCCATTTTTAGTTAGATTGTTTCCTTGTTGAGCTTTGAGAAATCTTTTTTCATGCATATTTTAGGTACAAGTCTTTTATTAGATATGTGTATACATTTCAACAGCTGATAACTCAACTAATTTTCATTCATTTTCAAGTTTGATTTGAAATAATGGGTGAAGCCAGACTAAGCTTTGAACAAAGATTATTTACCCTCAAGTGTCACTAAACATTTTTTTTTAATGGGGATACATAAAATATAAAGTTTATGATATAAAACCACTGACAATGGCTGTTGAATTGAGGGCACACCAATGCCAAAGGAAATTATTCTTGGTGTTTCCAAATCCATTGCTTCATTTTATCAGCTGTGCCTGGATCACAATGTTCATCAGTTTGAAAACAAAAAACATTCATTTCTGTAGATTCTTTTACATTTTGAAAATGAACTGTATGTTAATAAACAGTGAGTTTATAATCATTCAAAGTGTTTATACATTTTTGGGGACACCTTGTATAATGATTTAGATATGCTTATTTTAATAGCACAATTAAGAAGAAAATAACTGTTGAGCCAATTCAAAATTTAAACGGGATAACACAGTGCACATTTAAACTACTTATGTAACAAAGATTTAAGCTCTTCATTTTGTGGAAAATATAGAACACAGAACATTACTCTTTCTATTCATTAGAGAAAAACTTATTTTAAGCCTTTCTTTTCCTGCTGTGAGCTCCATAGTTTAGTTTGTAGCACTCTGTCCACACAAAACTAATAAATTTGCATAGTTTTCAATAGAAGTCAGCCTTTCACTAATTTAGAATGCCTATTTCTTTAATTAATCCAAATTAGATATTATGTTTATCTCCAAACAAAATGCATCCTTACATCAATTAAATGAGAGTTTTTGATGAAATGTTCTCTAACAGAGAATAAGTAATTGAGCTATAATTGCTTATAAATGAAAAATAACTGCCACTTTCATGGCATATGTGAGTTCAATGCAGATGATTTCCATGATTATGATGTGTTTTATGTGGCTTTTTATACCACTGTTTTAGAAGCATTCATAGCACCAGTAGAGACAAAAGCATCTTAATGTTTATTTTAGTGTTTGGCAACAAATACAGTCTATAAAATATGTAGTAGTTAATATTAAAATCTCATGCCGACTCGTAACATAAAGTGTTTATTCTCTCTTTAAATGCATTAATTTAAATCTTCACCTGAATGAGCTCTCACTTAGCATTTGGGTTTCTTATGATTTCAGCAGGTGAGCTCCAGCGAAGTTAGGAGGCCCTTCTTTTCTCTCTGTTGGCACAGCATGCAACCTGAGAACCATTAATGAGCCTGCCCTGCTCTTTCTTTTAAGCGGATCATTGATGGCAAGAACCTCAGTGCCCATAAGGTTTGCTGAGTGATCAGAGCAGAGAATATCTGCCTTTTGAACCATCTGTGTGGGAGGAGAATGTATGAGGCCTACACATCTCTCCCTGTCCCGCTGATTTAACAGGAAAGAACAACTTCTATTATTATTTGGTTTTGAAATCATGGTTGTATTTTCTCAAGGTTGCCTTTACTTAGAATTAGATTTCTTGCCTTCCTCCACCAATTCCCTCTCCTGTGCATTTTTTTCATTCCTAAGAATGATCAAATTCCTTTTAAAAATCAGGTAGTACACTTTTTAAAAAATCTTGCATTACCTGCTTGAAGAGAGAGACTCTAGAATGCTTTAAGAAAGCCTGACTGTGTAGTTCAGTGGTTGAGCCTCAAACTGTGAACCAAGCAGTCATAGTTTGACGCCTAGTTGAGGCACATGTCCAGTAGGGCATGTATAGGAGGCAGTTGATTAATGATTTTCTCTCATCATTGATGATTCTATCTCTTTCTCCTCTCCCTTCCTGTCTCTGAAATAAATAAAAAAAAATATATATTTTTTTATAAAAAGTCAGTGATGTCTTGCTGATGCAGGAGACCTGTGCATAGGGAGACAAATGCTTGCTTTTTATTTTGGTCAGGCATCTACTTCCAAGCCACTGAAACATTCTGGGACTCATTTTCATCATATTTAAATTAGAGGACTTGCAAAACCACAAAAGCCTCTCTGATGGGTGGAGTCTTAGGGCTTAAGGGACCGCCTTGCCTTCCAGTCGGCCCTGCCCTCCACGGCCACTGAGTCTCACATGACTGGGTAATCGCTGGAGCGGTCCCTGTGTGCATGTGTGCACTCTCTCTTGCAGTGTCTCTAGACTGCTGCCCCTCAGGCTCCCCTTTGCTCTGGGACCACACAAGTCCCGGTCCCCAGAGTTTTGCCAGAAACCGGGGCTTAGTGGAGTTAGAAGTGATGCAGTTGGGAGGGTCTGTCTTCTCCCACTCGCGAAAGCCAGTGGCACAATCAGCAGTCAGTCCTCTGTGTGCAGTGCTGTGTATGCCACCAGACTTCTGATCTCCTGCGACGCTCCTAAATTTCCATGCACTTCTCCCTTTTCACAGTCCAAACTGCGCTAATATGAGTTTCAGCTGGATCTGGGGTTTTGTGTCACAGGATAAAGGGTTGAGAGTCTCATCTCCCTCCCACCAGAGAAAGCCACACAGGTACTCCAGCACCCGCTTTCTCCACGCGTGCGTCTCCGTACCTCAGCTTTTTGCAGCTCCTCTGGGTCTCTGTGAGCCCCTCTCTTTCTTTCTAGTTGTAGAATTTCCACTCAGCCAGCTTTCCTGTGGTTCTGGATGATGTCTGTTCTGTCTTTTAGTTGTAGTTTTGAAATTGTTGTGCGAGGCAGTAGTGTAGGTGTTTACCAATGCCGCCATCTTGGGTTCTCCCCCCATTTCCTCACTTTCTGAACTACAAGATGCTCCAGGCTTATTTTGTATTCTCTACCCTGACCTGCAATCAACAAGTTCTCAACCTTTCTAATGCCGTGAACCTTTAATATAGTTCCTCGTGTTGTAATGAACCTCAATCATAAAATTATTTTCATCGCTACTTCATAACTCTAATTTTGCTACTGTTATGAATCATAATGTAAATATCTGTGTTTTCCAATGGTCTTAGTCAACTTGTTAATGGTTCTCAACCTATGGGTCATGACCATTGGAAAACACAGATATTTACAGTACGATTCATAACAGTATAAAATTACAGTAGCAATGAAAATAATTTTATGGTTGAGGTTCATTACAACACGAGGAACTATATTAAGGGGTCACGGCATTAGAAAGGTTGAGAACCTCTGCTGATCAGACCTGCTTTCTTTTCTTGGAAATGATATTAGAAACCAAGATCTGGGTGCTAGGTATATTTATTATTCTGGAGTATAATGAAGGGCTTCTAGGCCCTCTAAAAAAGCAGAGATAGAAAATATGTGTATACTAACCTGTAATAACCTGTGCACAGATACATATCTATAGTTATTTAAATATCTTGTTAGACTCAAAATCATAAAAAATCCTGGAAGAAAACATAGGCAGCAAAATATCGGAAATGGGGGAGAAAAAATGGTGGCGGAATAGAGGGACGCGTCTGGAGCTTTGTCGCTGGGCAGAGGGAGAGAGAGCAGCTGAGAGTCGCACGGGGGAGTGTTTGTTGGCAAGTTAAGAGTCAGTTATCCTCCAGAAGAAGGCGGAGAACTGCTGGAAGGGGCTCTCCTGGCCAGGCAGCCCCACTGCCATGGGGTTTTTGTCGGCCGGAGCCACCAGCGCGAACGCAGAGACCACGCCATCTTGCCGAGGGAGGTGGATGTCTGCGGCCGTCTGAACACTGAGGCTGAATTACTCTCCGAACAGCGGGGGACCCAGAACACCACTCTCCAATCGGCGCAGATACGCGGGCTGCGGATTCAGAGATCCACATGGCACACAGAAAGGTCAGATTTCGCCTGAGATAAGGTGAGGTCTCCTGTCCCTCAGAACAGAGACTCGCACACTGTGGGACCCGGGCTGTGGGAAAGTTGCCCCTGGAGAGGTCTGCGGAGGTGGGCAGGGCGTGATCCCTAAGTGTGGAGGCAAACTCTCCAAGCTGTTGACAGAGGGGAGCTCTGGAAAACGACTCATTTTTTTTTTCTGGGTCAGAGGGACAGCCTGGGAGTTATTACAGTGCAAAATCCCCACAAACTGGCTTTGAGAACCACAGATTAGCAGGATCTGAGCACAGCATAGAGAGGTCCTGTGCTTTGCCTCAGAGATCAATTCCGAAACACTGCCACCTAGTGGATGACACACAAATTGACTCTCGCATAACCACAAAAGAATAAAGAGATTAAAACGTCAACAGTGCAACACAGCGAACTGCAATACCTTCCCTACTGGGAAACAGGAGTGCCAAGCAGAATAATAGTGGAAGTGAATGACCATTCTATTTTTTTTTCTTTTTTTTAAATTTCTTTTTTCTTTTTTCTTTTTAAATATTTTAATTAAAAGACTATTTTTTTCTTTGCACCTCAATTGATTTTACCTTTTTAATTATTACATTTTTGTTTTCAACTAGTATTATTACTACTAGTTTTTTACCTTTTTGGAAAAAAACAAGTGTCATTTTGTTTTCTCTTTATTTTACTTCAGGATTAGAGTTTTATATTCTATTTTCATCTTTCCTTTAGCTTGATTTTACTGCAACTCAACTCTATATTTTTCCACCTAACTTTCCCCATTTTGTTGTCTTCTTTCTCTTTCCCTTTTCCAACTTTAAATTCTCCCTATTCTTTCTCTTTACCTGGTTAAGATTTCACCCCACTTAAATATCTAATTTCAAATCCCCTACTATAAGTCCATACAAACTTCTCCCTTCTTGTCTTCACTAGCCAAAAAGTTGTTTTTTCTCTATGTCCTTTTTTTCCTATTTGCCTGAATAGTGATTATATCGATTTTTTAACTTTTTTGTGACATTGTTTTAGCTTATTCTACTTGTTTTATTTTGCTTTTTGCTTGCTTTATATTCTACCTCTCTTTTCCCTCGCCTCCCTTGATACCAGTTGTTATTTGCAGTTTGTATTAATCTCTAGGTACTGGTTGCTGGCCTTTATTGGGATTAGTGACTGTTCTATTGGAGTTTTCTCCTGACATCTATATTTTGTTCCCCTTTTCTCTCTTATCCACTTTCTTTTCTCTCTGACTTTGTTTCTCTTTCTCTTTTCTTTTTCTTCTTCTCCTTTATTTTATTTTATTTTATTTTATTATTTTTTTGTTCATTTAGTTATTATTTTTTTCTTTCTCCCTCTCCCAATATGATTTGGTCATTTCTTTCCTTTCTTTTTCCCTCATTTTTCTCTTCTTCTTTCTCTACTTACCCCTCATTTGTCTTTCATTGGTGGTCACCTTATTGGTGATTATTAACATCGTCAATACATTTCTGTTCAGTGCCTTGTGTGCTGTACCGGCTTGTGTTGTAGTTTGTGCCTTTGAATCAACGTAAGAGAGAGAACCACATAACCAAACACCCGGAGAAGAAAAACCATGGGCAGAAGAAGAAACAGCCCGAATACGACTGATAGGCAGGTTTCACCAGAAAAAGGAAGTAAACAAAATAGAAGCAGAAATGAGCCTGCCAGAGAAAGAGTTCAGAGAAATGATCATAAGGTGGATGAAAAGAATGGAAGACAAAATCGATAATCTGAGTAAGAGCCAAGAGGAAATGAAGAAGAAGCATGAAGAAATGCACAAAGAAATAAAAAATGACATCACTGCTTTAAAGAACTCAATAGAAAGCATCAAAAGCAGACTAGAAGAAGCAGAGGACCACATCAGTGAGCTAGAAGACACGGTAGGAAAAACAACCCACGTACAGCAGCTTCTAGAATAAAAAATTAAAAAGCAAGAGGAGAGCCTAAGGGAACTTTGGGATAACATGAAAAAAAAACAACATCCGCATAATTGGGGTTCCAGAAAGAGTGGAAACTGAACAAGGATTAGAAAACCTGTTTAAAGAAATGACAGAAAATTTCCTCAATATAGGAATGGAAAAACCCACACAAATCCAAGAAGCTCACAGAGTCCCAAGCAAAATGAACCCCACAAAACCAACACCAAGGCACATTATAATTAAATTGGCAAACAGCAAGGACAAGCAAGAATCTTAAATGCGGCCAGAGAGAAACAGAAAGTTACCTACAAAGGAAATCCCATAAAAATAGCTACTGATTTTTCAACAGAAACTCATCAGGCCAGAAGAGAATGGAATGAAGTATACCAAGTCATGCAAAGGAAGGGTCTGAATCCAAGAATACTGTACCCTGCAAGGCTTTCAATCAAAATTGAAGGTGAAATCAAAAGCTTCACAGACAAAAAAGGACTAAGGGAATATATTTCCACCAAACCAGCAATGCAAGAAATTCTAACGGGTCTGCTGTAATAAAAAGAAAGAGGAAGCGAAGAAGGAACTCGGGGGTAAGGACTAAAAATGGCAACAGATAAGTACTTATCAATAATAACTTTAAATGTAAACGGATTAAATGCTCCAATGAAAAGACATAGGGAAACCGATTGGATAAGAAAACATGATCTATATATCTGCTGTCTGGAAGAAACCCACCTCAGGAAAAGAGATGCACACAGATTGAGAGTGAAGGGATGGAAGATGGTATTTCAGGCAAATGGAAATAAAAAAAAAGCTAGGGTTGCAATACTTATATCTGACAAATTAGATCTCAAAATGAAGGGCATAACAAGAGATAAAGAAGGCCACTTCATTATACTAAAGGGAACAATCCAACAAGAAGAAATAACTCTGGTAAACATATATGCACCCAATATAGGAGCACCTAAATACATAAAAAAACTCCTGGAGGATACTAAGGGAGAGATTGGCAGCAATACAATCATAGTAGGAGACTTTAATACCCCACTGTCACCATTGGACAAATCCTCTAAACAAAAAAATCAGCAAAGAAACATCAATCCTAAATGACTCACTAGACCAGATGGAATTAATTGACATCTTCAGAACATTTCACCCCAAAGCCACAGAATATACATTCTTCTCCAGTGCACATGGGTCATTTTCAAAGATAGATCATATGATGGGTCATAAGAAAAGTCTCTTCAAACTCAAGAAGATAGAAGTCATATCAAGCATTTTCTCAGACCACAGTGGCATAAAACTGGAAATCAACTATAATAAAAACAATAGAAAGAAATCAAACACATGGAGACTAAACAGCATGCTATTAAACAGAGAGATCAAGGAAGAAATAAAAAACGTCATGGCAACAAATGACAAGGACAACACAACAATACAAAATTTAGGGGACACAGTGAAAGCAGTGTTGAGAGAGAAGTTCATAGCCCTACAAGCTTACTGCAAAAAACAGGAAAAAATGGTAATAATTACCTAAATCTAAAACTCAAAGAGCTAGAACAAGAGCAACAAGAAAAGCCCAGTGTACTCAGAAGGAAGGAAATAGTGAAGATCAGAGCGGAGATAAACAACTTGGAGACCAAAGAAACAATTCAAAAGATCAACAAAACCAAGAGCTGGTTCTTTGAAAGGATAAACTAGATTGAAGGACCTCTAGCCAGGCTCACCAAGAAGCAAAGAGAGAAGACCCAAATAAACACAATCAGAAATGAAACAGGAGAAATAACAACAGATCGTATGGAAATACAAAGGATTGTTAAAAAATACTATGAACAACTCTATTCCAACAAACTTGACAACCTGCAAGAAACGGACATTTTCCTAGAAATATATAACCTTCCAGATCTCAATCAGGAAAAATCTAAACACCTCAATAGTCCAATAACTATGGAAGAAACTGAAGCAGTCATCAAAAAGCTTCCAGCAAATAAAAGCCCGGGACCAGATGGCTACACAGGAGAGTTTTACCAAACTTTCAAGGAAGAATTAAAACCTATCCTCCTCAGACTATTCAAAAACATTCAAGAAGAAGGAACACTTCCAAACACCTTCTCTGAAGCCAGCATCACCCTAATACCAAAGCCAGATAAAGACAACACAATGAAAGAGAATTATAGGCCAATATCTCTCATGAACATAGATGCCAAAATCCTCAACAAAATTCTAGCAAATCGGATCCAGCAGTACATCAGAAAGATCACACACCATGACCAAGTAGGATTTATCCCAGTAATGCAGGGATGGTACAATATCCGCAAATCAATAAATGTAATACATCACAAAAACAAATTGAGAGATAAAAATCACATAGTCATATTAATTGATGCAGAAAAAGTATTTGACAAAATCCAACACTCTTTCTTGATAAAAATTCTCAGCAAAGTGGGAATAGTAGGAGCATACCTCAACATCATAAAAGCCATATATTATAAACCTACAGCTAACATTATATTCAATGGACAAAAATTAAAACCATTTTCCCTAAGAACAGGAACAAGACAGGGAGGCCCACTCTCACCTCTCCTGTTTGACATAGTACTGGAAGTATTAGCCATTGCAATTAGACAAGAAGAAGAAATAAAAGGCATCCAAATTGGAAAAGAAGTAGTAAAGCTATCCTTATTTGCAGATGACATGATATTGTACATAAAAAACCCAAAGGATTCCATTCCAAAACTAATTGACTTAATTAATGAATTTGGCAATGTAGCAGGATACAAAATTAATGCTAAGAAGTCTGTGGCATTTCTATACACTAATAGTGAAATTATAGAAAGAGAGACTCAAAAAGCATTCCCATTTACCATCGCACCAAAAAAATTAAGATACCTAGGAACAAACCTAACTAAAGAGGTAAAAGACCTATATGTAGAAAACTACAGGACACTGAAAAAAGAGATAGAGGAAGATGTTAACAGATGGAAGAGCATACCATGCTCATGGATTGGGAGAATCAACATCATTAAAATGTCCATACTACCAATAGCAATCTACAGGTTCAACGCACAAATACCAATGACATATTTCACAGATGTAGAAAGAATTCTTCATAGATTCATCTGGAACAAAAAAAGACCACGAATAGTTACACCAATTCTGAGAAAGAAGAATAAAGTAGGTGGGATCTCAATACCAGATTTCAAGCTATACTACAAAGCAACTGTTCTCAAAACAGCCTGGTACTGGCACAAGAACAAACTTATAGACCAATGGAATAGAGAACCCAGATATCCATCCAAACCACTATGCTCAACTAATATTTGACAAAGGAGGCATGAACATTCAATGGAGTGAAGATAGCCTCTTCAATAAATGGTGTTGGGAAAATTGGACAGATATATGCAAAAAAATGAAACTGGACCACCAACTTACACCAAATACAAAAATAAACTCAAAATGGATACAGGACTTAAACATTAGGAGGGAAACCATAAAAATACTAGAGGAGTCCACAGGCAGCACAATCTCAGATATATGCCGAAAGAACTTCTTCACTGATAGTGCTCCAAAGGCAATGGAAGCTAAAGAAAAAATAAACAAATGGTACTACATCAAAATAAAAAGCTTTTGCACAGCAAAACAAACCATCAACAAAACAACAAGAAAGATCACTGTATGGGAGAATATATTTGCAAATGATATCACTGATAATGGTTTAATCTCTAAAATCTACAGCCAGTTTATACAACTTAATTAAAGGAAGATAAACGATCCAATAAAAAAATGGGCAACGGACCTAAATAGAACTTTTTCGAAAGACGACAGAAGGAAGGCCAAGAGACACATGAAAACATGTTCAAAGTCACTAATCATCTGAGAGGTGCAAATCAAAATGACAATGAGATACCATCTTACACGGGTCAGAATGGCAATCATCAACAAATCAACAAAGGGCAAGTGTTGGCGAGGATGCGGAGAAAAAGGAACCCTTGTGCACTGTTGGTGGGAATGCAGACTGGTGCAGCCACTGTGGAGAACAGTATAGAGTTTTCTTAAAAAACTAAAAATGGATCTCCCATTTGACCCTGTAATCCCACTCTTAGGAATTTATCTTAAGAAATCACAAACACCAATCAGAAAAGATTTATGTACCCCTATGTTCATAGCAGCACAATTTACAATAGCCACAATTTGGAAACAGCCTAGGTGCCCTTCAGCAGATGAATGGATCAGAAAACTGTGGTACATCTACACAATGGAATTCTATGCTGCCATTAAAAAGAAGGAATTCTTACTATTTGCAGCAACCTGGTTGGAACTGGAGAACCTTATGCTTAGTGAAATAAGCCAGTCAATGAAGGAGAAGCATCACATGATCTCACTCATTTATGGGTAATAAAGAACATTATAAACTGATGAACAAAAGGATAGATACAGAGGTAGTAAAGCATCAGACTGTGAAATTACAGCAGGAAGATTAAAGTTAGGTGAGGTAGATAAGAGATCAATCAAAGGACTTGTATGCATGCATATAAGCATAACCAATGAACATTGACACCGGGGGGTTGGGGTATGCCTAGGAGGGAGGGGGAGGCAATGGGGAGATATATATAAAAAATTAATTAAAAAAAAGATTAAAATAAATAAATAAATAAATAAAAAATAAAGAGGAAAAAAAATATCGGAAATAGCAATATTATTTCCGGTATATCGCCTCAAGCAAAGGAAACAAAAGAAAATAAACAAATATGGGTATATCAAACTAAAAACTTTTTGCACAGCAAAGAAAACCATCAACAAAATGAAAAGACAACTCAGTCTATGGGAGAATGTATTTGCTGATACATTTGTTATGAGGTTAATAAAAAGAATTTAAAAAGAAATTATAAAACTCCCTCTCTCTCTCTGACACACACACACACACACACACACACACACACACACACAATAAACCAATTAAAAAGCAGAACAGGATATGAAAAGATACTTTCCAATGAGGATATACAAATGTACAATGGGCATATGAAAACATGCTCACTAATCATCAGAGAAATACAAATTAAAGCCAATATCTATCTATATGTATGTATATTAAGTACTTGAATAGAAGTTAATACTGATATTTCCAATTCTAATACTATATACCGCATGAATCATTCTAGACTTCCACATTTGTTTATCTATAACCTCACACTCCAACAGTGAGAGACATGACTTCTATCTCTGGTTGTCCACTCCAGGTCATTCCAATTTAGAATTGTTAACCTCCATTCCCCTGAGAAAGATGTTATTGATTATAGTACAGTGCTTATGTATAGTTGCTTTAATCTGTAATCATATACTTTGCAGTCATTTACAAAGTTACTTAAGTCAACATCTTTTTAACCAACCCTCTTCATTAAGGTTATGTCAAACTTTTATAATACACTAGAGGCCCAGTGCATGAAATTTGTGCATTGGGTGGGGGGAGGGGGGAAGAGGTGTCCCTTATCCCAGCCTGAAACTTTTCCAATCTGGGACCCTCCAGGGGATGTTCGACTGCTGGTTTAGGCCCAATCCCACAGGAGATGACCAGGCCACAGAGATCAGGCCTAAACTGGCAGTCAGACATCCCTCTTACAATCCAGGATAGCTGAATCCCAATCACTCATCTGCCTGCCAGCCTGATCACTCCTTAATCACTCCCCTGCCAGCCTGATCAATGCCTAACTGTTCCCCTGCTGGCCCAATTGCCCTAACTGCCCTCTCCTGCTGGCCCAGTAACCCCCAATTGTCCTTTCCTGTAGGCCTGGTCCTCCCCAACTGCCCTCCCCTGCTGGCCTGGTCACACCTAACTGCCTTCTCATGCCAGCCATCTTTGATCACATTAGGGTGGCCATCTTGTGGGAGAGTCAATTTGCATATCACACTGAAACCCGTTTAGATAGAGAGTTGGCCTGTGGACTGAAGGGGCCCGGGTTCAATTCTGGTCAAAGGGCATGTACCTTGGTTGTGGGCACATCTCCAGTAGGGGGTGTGCAGAAGGCAGCTGATCAATGTCTCTCTTTCATCGATGTTTCTAACTTTCTATCCCTCTCCCTTCCTCTCTGTAAAAAATCAATAAAATATATTTTAAAAATTTGCATATCACTTCTTTATTATATAGAATTTGGATTCTTACTCATTTTTTGTGTTTGTTTTTAATTTGTATGCATTAAGAATCACTCCTTGGCCCTGACTTGTTTGGTTCAGTGGATAGAGCATTGGCCTGTGGACTGAAGGGTCCTAGGTTCGATTCTGATCAAGGGCACGTACCTTGGCTGCAGGTACATCCCCAGTAGGTGGTGTGCAAGAGGCAGTTGATCGATGTCTCTCTTCCATTGATGTTTCTAACTCTCTATCCTTCTCCCTTCCTCTCTGTAAAAAAATCAATAAAATATATTTTAAAAAGAAGATTCACTCCTTATTCTATAAAATTCTATGAGTTTTGATAAATATATAGTATCACATAACCACCACTACATTACCATACAGAATATTTTCACCATATTTAAAAATTCCCTGTGCTTCACCTAGTCAATGCTCCTTCTCTCCAACCACTCACAATCCCGCATCAGTTTTTTTTTTTATATAGTTTATTGATTTTAGAGAGAGAGGGGAGGGAAGAAGGTGAGAGAGAAGAAACATTGATGTGAAAGCAAAACAGGAAATCCAGCCTGCAACCCTAGCATGTGCCTTGACCAGAATCCAACCAGTGACCTTTTGTTGCATGGGACAATGCCCAACCAACTGAGCCATATTGGTCAGGGCTCTCATCAGTTTTTATCTCTCTATTTTTGCCTCTTCCAGAATGTCACAGGAATGAAATCATAAAATATGTAGCCTTCCCTATAAGACTTTTATTTAGCAATATGCACTTAAGATTCAGCCATATTGTAACCTGGATTACTAGTTCATTCCATTTCATTGCTAAATAGCATTTTCTGCAGATGTATTACAGTGTGTTGATCCATTCACCTTTGCTGGGACATCTTGGTTGCTTCCAGTTTTTGGTGCTTTTTAATAAAAGTACTATAAACATTCACCTGAAAATATTTTTTGTGGACATAATTCAAATCACTTGAGTAAATACCTAAGAATTCAGTTAGTAGAACTTATAGTCTATGTTTAGCTTTCTTAGAAACTGAAAAACTGTCTTCCCAACTGGCTATCCCATTCTGCTTCCAACCAGCAATGAATGAGAGGGCTTTACCAGAAGTATTCCTACTGTCATTTTTTTTTTAACTGTAGCCATTTTAATGGGCATGTGGTGACATCTTGTTGCTTTAAATGCAATTCCCTGAGGACAAAGAACATCAAATATCTTTTCATATTCTTATTGGCCATCTGCATCGTTTTCTTTGGTTCAGCTCTTTTGCCCATTTTTAGTTAGATTGTTTGCTTGTTGAGCTTTAAGAAATCTTTTTTCAGGCATATTTTAGGTACAAGTCTTTTATTAGATATGTGACTTGTAAATACTTTCTCCTATGTGGCTAATCTTTTCATCTTCTTATCTCTGTTTTCACAGAGATAAGAAGATGAAAGGTTTTTTTTTGTTTTTTGTTTTTTTTTAATTTAACCCTGTTTTAATCCACAACCGTGTCCTCTGCTATAGGAGATGGTTCAACTTATTTTTAATGTAAACTACATTAATTTCTGTTATGCTACATAATTGTCTAATATATTTAAAAGAACTACTGTAAATGGAGTGGTCCAATTCAGGGATCCCTATTGCATTCTGTAGAGCACTGGACTCTACAGATTCAAATTCTGATTTTAATACCTTTTTGGTTGTGGGAAAGTACATAGCTTTTCTGAACTTTGACTTTCTCATCTGTGAAATGAGGACAAGATCACCCACCCTTTTTTGGATGCTATTGGAAGCACTTATATGAAGTGCTTAGCTCAGGGCCTGGCAAAGTGCAAGCCCTCAAGAAATGTTAGTTGTCATTTTTTTTTTCCTCTCCTGTATTCCACATTTTCTTTCAGCCACTCCTGATTCTTCCCAATAGAACTCTTTAATCTACTGCTAATTTTCATCCACCATTTCTATTACAACTCAGAATATGCCACTCTGAGGAACTTTCCCATTCATTTCTACTCTGTACATGGCTCATCTTATCGAGAAGATGATTTTTCTCTTTTTAGCAAATGGCTTCTTGTACATTTCCTAATCTCTAGATCACAGTTCCTGAACAGGGCAGGGAGTGTCCGTTAAAAAAGAACATGTCTGCAAACGCTTCTGTGTGCATGGCTCATTTCTAATCCACCACCAAGCCCTGTCAATTTGACTACATAAAGGTCATTTCAATCAGCCTACCCTCTGATTGGATAGGAAGACAGTATTACTAATATAATCATTGTTCTAAAATTAATTTATAAATTTGATGTAATCTCAAATAAAATCCCAATATAATTTAAAATTTTTTTTTAACTTTTTGATTTTTATAGACCTAACAAAACTTATTCCAAAATTTATCTGGAGGAGAATATGTTTGAGATTAACTAAGAAATGTATCAAATAACTCTATAAAACAATAATAATGAATGCAGTCTGATATTGACCAAATATATTTTAACAATAGAAAATAGTATCATAATCATACATATATGGATACATGTGGTATGTGTTTCATTTACATATATATATTGAGTGTTGTGTCTATGTGTTACATATAAAGCATATTATAATGGTAGTATTTCAGATTATTAGAGAAAGAATGAACCATACTGAAGGTCTGAATTACATGATAGAGTGTTGGTCCTGGAGGCAGATTGTCTGGTTTGATCCTGGATCTGTCATTTCCCAGCTGTGTGACCTTAGACAGGTCTCTGGGTGCAGACTGTGGTGACATGGTAGCCTCATAGTCCATATAAAAAGACATTGGCTTTTCAACTCTACCTGATCAGTGCCGTGCAGAAAGGCAAGTGCACATTTTTCAAGAAAATTTGGATTTTCATGCATAAATTTTAAAAATATTGACTTGAATTCAAATTTTAAACATTGTGAGGGACAAAGAAAATAAATATCTAGAGATCATGGTTGGTTCACATTGTTTGCCTGCCATCTGACACTTAGATCGTTTAAACTGTACTATCCTATCTCTTTTGCCAACTTATATCTCCCCATTGCTCCTTTCACCATAGATAATGCAGCTCAATACTTGTGTTTTTTTGTTGTTGAATCATTTTGACCTTTCTTCTTGAGCCTTTCTGATGCTCATACATTCTTATACATTCTTTAAATCATTAATAATAATAATACCCTAATTTATTTTTAATTTATGGAATATCTATATACACTTCTGATTGTACATCAGGTCATTTTTTTATTTATAGATGAAAAGATTAGGAAGCTAGTTTGCCTGTCTAAGGTGCAAAGTTTGTGGCCAGGAAGGATTTGATACCATGTTGTCCATATCTACCCTGTGAGAGAGAGTTGGAAGAAAGTAATGAGAGGCTTAGAACCCTCCCGGGGTGTAACATTCCGCAGTATCAGCGAACTGAGGGTGCTGACCACATCTGCCCATCTGGAAGAATGTTTCCCAGCACTTCTATTGGGTGACATTATCAGGGCCATTGGTTAGAATGCAGAAATACAGGATGAAAGAAGTCCTCCACTTACAAATGTGTAGCTTACTAAATGTTCATTTGCAAATGATTTGTTTGAAACTCAGAACTCATTTTCATAAAGGAATAGCTATAAATGACAATTACATTTTCTCCAAGGCTTGTCCACAAAAGACTATTTAGCCTTAATGTATCTGAAATAGTGTACATTTTCCATGAAGATGTGTAGAAAATAGAACTCGTATAATTCTAGTAATTAAGTAAAAGAGAGAAAAAAGTAAAACGGAGTACTTTAGCATGTATTCAGAATGCTAATATAAAGGAAAGAAAGATTCGAGCAGAGGAATATGTAGAAACTGAAAACTTATTTTGTTGAGATGTTAAAGGGAGTTTCTGGACACTTAAAGCACTTGGAAAGTAATGAAATCATGTCTGAAATATCTAATTTTACTTCATGAATTCTAGATTTTTTACCTTACTCTCCCCATAATTAAATGCTGTTTCTGGTGTCCTTTTAAAAGAAGACAAAATATGTGAAAGAGAAGAGGAAAGAAGATAGATGGGGTGCATATTTTAAAGACACAGACACTCAGAGGACAGCAAAGGAAAGAAACTTAAAGATCATGTCTGTTTCCATAACCATGATAAAGGTGAAATAGCTATAAGCTATGTGCAGGGAAGAGAAAGAAGCAGAGTTCTTGATTACTCATGAGAGAGGCAAAATTATGCTGGTGCCAGGGACCTAATCACTGAGAAACCCCAGCAGCTATAACTATCCTAGTCAATCATCTCAGGGAACCTTGGTTATATGTGGGATTGCTACAGAACTGAGATGAAGAGTGCAAAACATTGTTCAAATGCACTAAATATTTAGAATTCAGAATATTTATTACATGAGGAAGGGTTTTGATCTCAAGAAAAATTGATATATTATTTTAATGTTTAGATTTTATCTTCTAATCACATTAACTTTCAGTTAGCAGAGCAGAAAATAAAAGTTGTCTAGTTAAGGCCAAATGGTTGAATCCAGGAAATTAAGAGAGAAGAAACAACCCCCTGGCACTTGTGCAGTGTGCTAGGAAGCAATCAGTAGATAATGCAGGGGCAGAGCAGGGGACCTTTTTGGCAAGCAGCTTTACCCAGAAGATAAAGGTGGGAGAGAGGAATTGTCATGGTCCGAGGACAAAAACAAACCAGGACGAAGAACCTGAGACTAACAGACCAAACAAATGGATACCATGACCTGAGCAGGGCAGCCGTGTTTCCCTTTGCTGTGCTTTCATGAGTGAGATGGCATTCTTCCCTGACCCTCCGTGTCCTGGGTATATTGGCCAGTAAGACTGAATTGCTTTGCAACTCTGAACTCACTGAAACACAGGCACTTCAAAGCACTGTGCGAGGTTTCAGGGCCTGGAGACTTTGTTAATACAACTGGGTGATGTGAGAGTTTTCATTCCGGCTGCAAATGCTTTTGCTTTTTGTTGTTATGTTTCTTTCTTTCTTTTTTAATCATTTAAGTTTAGCATTCTGCTTCCAATTGGGATTTGCTATTACAATTTTTTTTAGCAATGATTTAAAAAAATCAAGAGTTTCTTGCCCCTGAGAGTTCTCATATATACCAACTGAAGGATTGTGCTCTTTATGGCATATGAAGTTAAAATTAATTTTTCATTTAAAATGTTTTTATTGAATTTTAGAGAGAGAGGAAGGGAGAGAAAGAGAAACATTGATGTGAGAGTAGAATATCAATTGGCTGCCTCCTGCACACCCACCACTGGGAACTGAGCCCGGTAACCTGGGCATGTGTCCTGATCAGGAATCATCTCAGCAACCTTTTGGTGCACAGGACTATGGCTAACCAACTGAGCTACACTGACCAAGGACATTTTTCATTTAAATTTGCAATTTCAAGTCACTGTTTACCCTGTGAGAATTTTAAGAGAGTTAAAAACATGTTCAAGATGAAAATATAAATTAAGTGAATTAAAATTTAAACTGATAAGATCAGGATTCTAACAGTAATAGGAGTTTATACCATATTCATGTCATATGTACAATATGTGGAAAATTTTATCTTGGTCACAGTTTGTTTGAGATATTCAATTATCTCAGTCTAAAGAATTTGAGGTTGATCAAGTGTCAGAATTTCTAGAATTTTGAGTTACCCCTTGAGTCCATCCTTACCGATTTTGCATTAGTCATTACTTCAGGTTTGCAAACCATTCAATCATTTTTCCATAAAGAGACATAAGTTGCTAAAAGAGAAGTCAGTCTCATTTTATGTATTATTTTAGTTTACCAGGATAAAGGTAACCTGTGCAGGACAGGCCTAGAGAGGAATAATAAATAGGCTGAGGCATAATATCAATCACCTCCTAGCATGCACTGTCTTTGGTTGATTCTTTTATAGCTTTTCATGCACTAAAAATAGCCAGTGTAAACTTATGAGGCAACTAAAACAGTCTGAAAATACAAACTTAACTATCTTTATTGTATGTAATTCCCACATAAAGCCATTGAGACCTGAGAAATGTCTCGAAATTCTATAATTTACTTGGAAAATGATGGCCATGTTCATATATGTTTTATCTTTTCTTTATTTCATTATATTCTGAGTTTTTCAAATAAGAAAGTGTGTTTTATTTCTTATATTTTCTTTCCCCATATGACAGGATCTAGGATATACTACTTACAAACACATAAAAGAGGACTACAAAAAGGTTCATATAATTTTCACTGTGTATATACTTCCTGTTTTGCTAGTTTATTTGCATATGCCTGTTTTACTTACCAGCTAGATTTTAAGCACCTCATTGGTCATGGTGTTATTTCATAATAATAGTATAACAGTTTGGGTCTCACTACTGTTCAGAACATGTGGGAAAAAGAAGCTTCTCAACAAATAGTTATCAATTAGTCAAATACAAAAGGAAATAAGAAAAAAAAAAGAAATGCAAGAGCTTTTGGATTAAATTGTGGCCTTTAAAATCCATATAATTATTTTACAGCTTAATTACATGTCACATCATTAAGACTTGATAAATAATACCTCTTTGATACTATATTCAATAAGTGGTAATAAAAATATGATGTCAGCAATAAAAGAGAGTTTATTGTTACTTCCTTCCCTCCTGGTTGGTGAGCAAATGCTATAAAGTTAAAATGAGAAATAGTTTAAATTTGCGAGATTTGGACAATTTTCAAGAGAACATTTGTTTCCTTCAGGCAGTCTAAAAATGTGTTAAAGGATTAGAGCAGAAGAAATTCCAACATGCCATGCTTTGGGATAGATTCCTAGATACTCAGACAAGAGTATGCAGGGGACAAGATTGAAAAATCCATCTCAGAGCTTCTGCTTAACTTTATATCTAACAATTTCTCAATTGTTTCTATTTTTAAGAATTAATAGAAATAAACCAGAGTGATAAAATATTTTCCACAAGATGAACAATATAGTTGTTTTTAATTTGGTAGTTGAATGTAATATGGATGGATATAAAGAAAACATACATTTTTAATAAAAAAGTTCCTCTTTTATAGGTTGTAGCTACTAGTATATCACTTTGTCCTTTTCCTTTTGGGGATAAAAATTAGAGATAATTTGTTATCATAGTGTCCCCTATTGTCTGTTTTAATGATTCTACATGCAACTTACCCATTGCTAGGCCATGAGAACAGATTGAGCAAAGATCACATTTCAAGGCCAGGAAGATTGAGCATTAGAGGTTCAGGCAGATAAGGAAAGCACTATGGAGTAAATAATTAGTGGAGATCAGAACAGGAGGATGGGACAAGGAGTATTCAAAACTGATAGACAAAGAGTATTCAGTACTACAGATCAGGCTTGGTAGAATCTGAAACTTGTCACTGCATCCACAATCAAGATTGTTGAAAAAACAACAAAAACAAACTTGTTAAAAGGCAGTAAAGTGCCCACTCAGAGTGTCGACCTATGACCCAGGAGATCACAATTCGATTCCTGGTCAGGGCATATGCCTGGGTTGCAGGCTTGATACCCAGTGTGGGGCATGCGAGAGGCAGCCAATCAATGATTCTCTGTCATCATTTTTGCTTCTATGTCTCTCTTTCCTTTTCTTTCTGAAATAAATTAAATATATATATATATATATATATATATATATACGTTTTAAAAAGGCAGTAAAGTCATATTTTATTGATGTATAACTATTGCAATAGAGGAGAAACCTCTGTGTACCCTAAGTTAACTCCACTGAAACAAAAAGCAGGAATGTTTCAATGCTAGATGTGCTAGACAAAAGGCACCCAAGGGTGTAAAGGAAATTTGGTTCATATGACTAGGCCATCTGGGTTTGATATTGACACTTATCCAGAGAAGAAACAGACTTCTCATATCTTTATGTCAAGAGATAATGCTTCAGATTGGAGCAAGGCACCTACTAAGTTAGGCCTTTATCTTCCTACAAGAGCTGGGAGTGACACCTATTTTCTTTGAATGTTTATATTTTAGAGATAGATCCAAGGTCTTAAGATGACAGTTTGGGATGGTAGAAAAATTATATTTCAAAGAACAGAGCAACTATTTATGATTGCGAGCTTTCCATACTAACTGCTCCAAGAAGGGTTTTAGGTGGCTATTGACCTATCTATCTCCAGGTTTTGACTAAAATAAATAGTAAATTTCCCTAGCAGCATTGAGTTCTGTTTGGCAGGCATTTTTGGGGAAATTGGAGTCATCCTAGAGACATGACCTTAAGTTGTTAGAGACATGTCAAAATTTGGTTAAGACTCTTAGGACAGGAATACTAATGGACTCTGTAGTCCTTTTAGGGCTTAAGATTGAACAGCCTGCTCATTGGTGTCCAATACAGAATCCATGTGAAAAGTCAGGAGAGCCATTTACCTGCTGTGCAGAGAAGAAACAAATCAAAGATTAGTTCGGGCAACTACATTTTACTTGATGTGAACTCTTTCATGCCTGCTTTGTACTTGAAGGCAGTGACATCACAGAGTAGATTTCATAACATTATTTAGATAATTAAAAGTAATTTAGTCTCATGTCATTTGCAGTTACAGATATTATTTCTTTAATATTTTGTACTTAAGATGGATAAATAAATAGAGATTTATCCAAAACATATTAGAAAGTCTTGATTAGTAAAGTACATCAAGAATCTCAGAATATTCTGGCTTAAAAACAATAAGCAGTTTTTTTAATTTAATTTAATTTAATTTAGCTTAGTTTTTCCATCACCTTTTATCCTCTCTGTGCCCTCTTCTACCTCCTTCACCCCACAATCACCATACTGTTGTTCATGTCCATGAATTCTCCCTCTCTTTTTTCTTTCTTTTTTGCTCAGTCCTTCCAGTCCCCCTCACCACCACCACTAGAGCTGTCTACTTGCTTTCTACCATGAGCTTGTCTCTAATAAACAGGGCTGGTAGATTCCAGTGATTTGTGGTACTATCTTATATTTTATCAGAAAAAGACAATTCACTGAGAACTACTTCCACCCAAGAGATTCAAAGTTCTTAAGCCTTCATATACTTTAAAAGACCCCCAGCCCTTCTAAGTGCCTCTGATGGGTTGTGAAACAGCACATTGCAATAAACCTGGAAAAAAAAAAACGTTCCCTGAACACTCTGAAGACCAGGAAAATGCTTTTGAACAAAATCAATCCACTCCATGGCAACGCATCTCCACTACTAAGTCACCCTCACAAGAAACAGAGTTCCTATTGATCCACCACCTCTCTCGCCCTTATTCTCCATTTCTACTTTATTTTACAATCTTCAGAAGATTTTTTTTAAAGAAAGTTTCTAGATGTTATCTTAAATTTTCAGACTGAGAACATACAAAACTGTGATGTCAATATCGCTGAACAGTTTAACTAATAGTGGTCTTCAAACTTCAGGATCCATGAGAATGCCATGCAGAGCCTTAAAAATACAGATGCTTAGATGCAGATCAGGATGAGGCCCTGGATTCTGCATTTCAACAAGCACCCAAGTTGAATAAATGAAAACTCCAAGACTGAAGAATATATTTGCAAGAAAACAAAGCTTGGGATTTCCCAATACAAATGTCAATAACAACTGGGAACAAATAATGCTGCTATGTACCAGTAATATTAAGGTCTGATTTATAAACTTAAGGTACCAGTAAATATCATATATCACTAGGGCACTGTTGATTTATTTATTAAATAACTCTTTATTAAAAAATCTTTATGACAGGTTTGGAGGAGGCACTAGAATAGTCCTTAAAAAGCTGACAATATAACAAGAAATAAATGGCATGTTGTGACTGTCGTGCTATGTGGCTGAGTTTGTGTAGTTAAGCCTTATTTCTTTAGGACAAACCAGCCAGTGCAAGGATTAAAAATCCAGGTCACAGAGAGGTTTGAGAGCAGAATACCACCTTCATTCCCGGACACCGGCAATTTTATCCCTCAGGATGCTCTTGGCTCGGACTCCTTTCTACCAAATAAACAAAATAAGCAAATGCATCTCTGAGTATCTATAAAATATTAGGAAGGAATAATCCTTCCAGCAGACACACTAAATTGAACTATGTTAATAGGTACTCTTAGGTACTTTAATTAAGGCTACTCTCCATAGAACCTTATTGTAAGAATAAAAAATTCAAATCTTATATATTGTAAATTGTGCTACTATAACCATAGGGGTGCATATATTCTTTCTGATGAGTGCTTCTGATTTCTTGGGGACATATTCCTAGAAGTGGGATTATTGGGTCAAATGGGAGTTCCATTTAAAATTTTTTTTTAGAAAACTCTAAACTGGATGAACAAAAATAGGCCCATAGACATAAAAAATATCGAACAGACTATCAAACCTCAGAGGAAAGGTAGGGGAGGAGAGGGGGAAAGAGATCAACTAATGAACTCATATGCATATATGCATAACCCATAGACAGACAATAGGGTGGTGAAGGCCTGGGGAAGGGAATGGGATGGGAAAGGTCAATGGGGGAAAAAAAGGCATATGTAATATTTTCAACAATAAAGATTAAAAAAAAAACAAAACTTTTATGCAAAATATGAAAGAAAAAATAAAACAAACAAACAAACAAACAAAATTCTTTAAGCTGACCAGGCATTTTCAGGCTGAGATTCAGGCTAAGAAAGCTCAAAATCAAACCAAACCAAACATCAACAAATCAAACAGAAGCCCCACACGCTGCATGACAAGTATTCCACGTCCTCCAGGCAACCATGCTCTCCACTCACTTTCAAGAGTCAGAGTGCAGAGGACCCATCCCCAGGGTTTGCAGCTCTCTGGAATATAGTGACTCAGAGATTTTCCAAGTCACAGCTCCTTCTATTGGACATCTAGTCAATGCCTTATAAATGGAGAGGAAAGAGACTCAGCACAGGGTTTTTTCATCCAACAATACCAAATTGTATCCCAAAGTGAAACACAGTATTTACCCTTAGTCTTTCTCTCACCTTTGAGTGACCTTCTCCTTTTACAGGGCGTTTTCTCACTCTAAGTCATAGGCCAGTATTGATTATCTCTCTCTTTTCAAGATCTGAATTTTGAAGGCCTCAGAGGCAGTGGCCCTGCAGTGCAGTTTAAGTCTGAGGCTGACTGAGTCACAAAGGGCTGTGATTGTTTCCTCTGTGCCTCCCAAACTACTTTCTGTTTCCAGAGTTCAACCCGGCCTACCCGCAGTAAATGAGGTATGGGTGCCTGTCCTATCTAGCAGCCCACATCTGAGTGCCAAAACAGATATGAACTTTGAGGACGTGGTCATCACATTCTCTGAGGAGGAGTGGGGACCCCTTGATGAGGCTCAGAGACGTCTGTACTACAAGATGATGGTAGAAGTTTTTGCATTGGTCTTCTCTGTAGGTTGTTGCCATAAAACTCAGGATTCAGAGGCGTGTTCTGAGCAGACTGTATCTGTACAGAAACAGGCACAGGTTAGTGCCTCTGAGACAGCTTCCGCAACCCAGGGCCCCCATCTCTGTGGGAGGTGTTTCCTGGGTTCATAGATATTCTGCACCTGACTGAGTCACAGGCAGTATACTTGCAGCAGAAAGACTTCTTCACTAATGCAAGTGAGAGCTACTTCTGTTTCTGTGAAAACTCTCCCCCTATCAACAGAGGGATGCCAGTAAAGAGAATCCATGGAAGGAAGCTGTGGACAGGGCCTCTTTTATGTCCAAGTGCTGTTTCTCCTTATCAGGGCTGCCTTCAACCAGTAGGGAAGTTGGGGAAGACTTCCCAGCCATCTCAGAGGTTCTGCAGCACCAGGCCCCTCTCAACAGTAAGGAGCCTCACAGTCATAGTGAGATTTCAGAGGAGTTTCTCAATAGAAAAAGGCATCTCCAATGAGATGAATGTGAAAAACCTGACAGCCAGAACCAGAACCTTGTTCAACATCAGGACATCTGCTATAGGGAAGTGAAATGTCAGTGTAATGCATGTGATAAATTGTTCACAGGTACTGTTAACCACAATAGAAATAGGAGGCTTCACACTAGAGAAAAGTCGTACCTGTGTACTGATTGTGGGAAGCTGTTCAATCAAAGGTCCTCTCTCATTAGACACCACAGAGTTCACACTGGAGAAAAACCTTATGAGTGTAGTGAATGTAGGAATTCTTTTACACAGAAAAGTCACCTTCTTACCCACCAGAGAGTTCACACTGGAGAAAAGCCTTATAAATGTAGTGAATGTGGAAAATCATTTAGGAAGAATTATAGTCTCTTTACCCACAAGAGTGTTCACACTGGAGAAAAGCCACATAAATGTCGTGAATGTGGGAAGTGCTTCTGTCAGAGGTCTCACCTCATGCAACACTACAGAGTTCACACTGGAGAAAAACCTTATGAGTGTAGTGAATGTGGGAAATCTTTTAGGCAAAAAAGTAACCTCTTAATCCACCAGAGAGTACACACTGGAGAAAAGCCATATCAATGTAGTGATTGTAAGAAGTGCTTCAGTCAAAAATCCGACCTCATTAAACACTACAGAATTCACACTGGAGAAAAACCTTATTAATGCAGTGAATGTGGGAAATCTTTCAGTGAGAAGAGATCCCTCTTTAGCCACCAGAGAGTTCACATGGAAGAAAAACCATGTGTGTAGTTAATTTTGGATGTCCTTTGCAGTAGTTTTTCTCTATTCAACACCACAGACGTCACAAAGAAGAAAAGCCTTAAAAATATACTGATTGTATAAAATAATTTAGGTGCATTTATGACCTCTTAACTCATAAGAGAATTCACACTTCATGCGGAGAAAAGCCGCATCAATGTAGTGATTGTGGGAAGTGTTTTAGTGAAAGGTCTTATCTTAGTCAACACCAGAGAGTACACAGTGAAGAAAAACCTTATGAGTGTAGTGAATGTGGGAAATATTTTAGGAAAAAGTGTTCCCTCCTTACCCACTGGATGGTTCACAATAGAAAAAAGGCAATATCAATGTAGAGATTGTGGGAAGTCCCTTTATGAGAACTCTAACCTCATCAAACACTAAAGAATTCACACTGGAGAAAAACCTTATGAGTGTAGTGAATGTGGGACATCCTTTAATGAAAGTTCTCATCTCAGTATACACAACAGAGTTCACTGAGGAGAAAAATTTATGAGAGTAGTGTCTTTGGGAAATATTTTAGGCACAATCATCACACCCTTATCCACCAGAATATCCACACTGGAGAAAAAGCATTTGAGTGTAGTTACTGTGGGGGAGTCCTTCAGTAGAAGCTCTACTCTCATTCAACACCACAGAGTTCACAATGCAAAAGGTCCTAATTAGTATATTGAATGTGGGAAATGTCTTGCTATAAATCTTTTCTCATTCTACACTTGAGAGCACACACTGAAGAAAAGCTTTAATCGTCCAGGGAATGTTTTACTTTCTCACTCAGAATAAGGACACCTGAGGAGAAGCTTCCAACCCATTTACTTAAATGCACATCGCTTTTTGTATCGTTGACCAAGGCCTTGAGAGAACGTATATATGTCATTGTGGTTCTAATTTGCTGTCTGATGCCTCTTTTATTGTAGAGGTCAATGGTTGCCCTGAACAGTTGGGCTTTCTTGTGCTCCTGTGAACAATGTAAATTATATTCTCTGTTCCCAGTATGTATTACACAAGTGTTCATAATGTTTAGGGAAACTACACTCCACACGCTCCAAAGAGGCCATGTGTCATGATGTGCGAGATTCTATAGACTGGTTTTATTTGTTTTAACATTCTGAGGTGCAATTATTTTGGGACAGAGACATTATTTTCATATTCACGTTGGGCAGTGCAGTTAAGCTGGATAAAAAGTGCCTATTTTGGACATAAATCTAAATTATTTCATGTCCTGTGGCTTGTATGATCTCTGAGAACTTTCTGAGGACCTCTACCACTATTATTAAAAAAAAAAAAGATCTGAATTTTGAAATTTGGGGTGCCCTTTTAAGAGTTCTACCAATGTTATCTAGATAACGTTACTTACTCTATCCCCTGTGTAGGACATTTGGTGGGCATCTTGTTCTCACACTTCTAAGATCAGACACCATTAGTTTCCCCAGTTATCATGTTAGATAGAGGATAGATCTGGCTGCAACCAGTGTGGTTTTCCAAAGTTTAGTTAATATAATGGGCGAAAAAAGTTAATTTACATAAAACATCCAAATAAAATATATAAATACTAGAGGGCCAGTGTGCAAATTCATGCACAGGTGAGGTCCCCAAAAGGGTGGAGGGGATATTGGAAGTGAATGGCCCTCTGGGCAGGTGGTGGGATGCCCTTGCTGCCCGAAATCTGGATCCATCCCACTGATGTTTGCACCAATGGTTGGGAGCTACCTGAAGACAGCTCTTATATTCTTTTTTTTCCTTGTTTAGTATATAGGGAGGGGAAGCAGCCGTAGTGCCCAAGGCTTACTTCCAGAAGGTCGGTGGCACTGTCAGGATCATGCCAGCACTGATGGTCCATTGATGTGTAGCCCGTTCTCCAGAGAGTGGACCTACAGGATTACTGAGGCAGTGAGTGGCTGTCACTGGGACAGGTCGGTCAGCTGAATGGCGGTCCTGCTGTGGGAGCACATTGACTACCAGAAGGCAGCTCCAGCATTGAGCACCTGACCCCTGGTGGTCAATGCATGTCATAGAGACTGATTGTTCCAATCGCTTAGGCTTTTATATATATATAGATAGCTACACTAATAAAAGAAACATGCAAATTGCCCATCACTTTGCTATGCCCACCAACCAATCAGGACTGAGTATGCAAATTAAGATGGTAGTAACCCCACTCTTCAGCTGTTCCAGGTCTCTGGGCAGCATGAATGCAGGCACAGAGTGGCTGGGGAGGGTGGGAAGCCAGCTATGAGGGGGAGGGCTGGTGGTGGCAGGAGCTACAGGACTGGAGCTCCACTGGAAGCAAAGACTGAAGGCAGCACAGAGCGAAGGCCTGAGTCCTGGGTACTGGATAAAAACCAGTGCTGGCAGCCAGGGGAAGGAATGTCTATTGCACGAATCCCTTCATGTAACAGGCCTCTGGTTTTTTAATAAGCTTCCTTCCAAGAACCTAATGTCTTATAGCAGATATAATATAGCTACAAGTGATTTTTGTGGAAGACAATTTAATGAGAATCACTTCTAATTCTTTAACATCACAAGTAGATAGTATCAATGGTTTATATGATTTTTTCTCCATTTGATTACAACTTCTTTCTTGCCATCCACCAAAATTAAGCTTCTGTAAATTATATATCACAAGAGTTGTAAGTCTCTGGCTCTAATGATTGTGATTTGCTCTTTCCATTCAAGTGAAAATATAATGATTAAATTGCTTGTGATAATTTATGAATATGGATTTCTTAGCATTTTTTATATCAATGATTTAAAAATAATAATGAAGATTTTATTAAAGTACTCACAGATATTGTTTTACTAGTGTTACTAATGCTTCTTCAGGATTTTAATAAAATTAAACATTACAATGAACCATTTCAATCTCACTTTTTCAAAGTTGAGTTATTTTAAATTTGTAAATTGTGTCAGTAAATTCTGTAATTTTATTTTTTTGCAATTTTTGATGAATATTGGCAAATGCCTTTGTTAAATAGATTTTTATTGATTTCAGAGAGAAAGGGATAAGGAGAGAGAGAGAAAGAAACATCAATGATGAGAGAGAATCATTGATCAGCTGCCTCTGCAGGTCCCCAGCCCACAAACCTGGCATGGACTCTTGACCAGAATTGGATATGGGACCCTTTAGTCTATAAGCCAACACTCTATTCACAATGCTCAAAAAATGTGAGAAGTCACTTTCTTTTCCAGCTTTATTTAGATATGGTTGACAAATAAACATTGTTTGTTTTTAAGTTGTACAATGTGATTTATCCTTAAAGTTTACAATGTTATGATTGATATACATATATTTTGTGATATGATTACCACAATCCATCACATCACATAGCTAGCTACCTTTGGCGTATTGTGTGTGAGTTAAGAATACTGAAGAAATACCCTCTAGAAAAGTTCAAGTCTATAATACAGTATTATCTATAATAATAAAAACATAATATGCTAATTAGACTGGACATCCTTCCAAATGTTCCTCCACATGACTTTCCAGGAAAAGCTGTGGTTGCAAGGGAAGCCTGGTCCTGAGTCCCTGCTGTTGGCCATTGGGAAGTCCCAGTTCTGAGTGCCTGCTGGTTGCTAGTGGAAGGAAAGCCTACTCTTGTATGAATTTCATGCATCAGGCCTCTAGTTCATTATAATGACCATGCTGTACAGTAGATCTCCAGAACTCACCTCTTAACAGAAAGTTTGTACTATTTGACAGAATCTCACTCTTCTGTACTCCTACTCTAGTAACCATCATTTTACTCTCTGGTTATCTGAATTCTCTATATAAGTGAGATCTAAAGTATTTATCATTCTCTGTCTGGCTTATTTCACTTAACATAATGACCTCAAGGTCTATCCACAAATGATAGGATTTCCTACTTTTTATGGCTGCATAATATTCCATTTTGTGTGTAAGTGTGTACATATATCACATTTCATTTATTTGCTTATTCATCTACAGATATAGATACTTAGGCTGTTTTCATATTTTAACTATCCTAATATATAAAATTCTAGGTTCTGTAACATCCAAAACAACCAAAAGCTCGACTTACTGCCTGCAGCTGTAGGTGATGTGACCCAGCACTGACAACTGAGGGGGCTGAAGATTAGGACTGTAGAGAGGTCTGGAGAGAGAAGCAGGGTCTGATTCATAGCCTCATGGCAAATGTTGATCAGCACTTGCTTCTCTCTTTCAGGGCCTGGCCAGCAGCCATGCCTCTCTTTCTCTTGGGCCTCTGTTGGGGCAGCTTATCACCCCTGCCTCTCTGATCAGGCCCATTAATAGGCCCAGAGATGCTGACTGTGGCATAGAAACCAATGGCTACCTAGGAGGTGGAGCTTTTGACAGTGACTGGCATAGAAACTGATCAATCAGAACCTAATCTGGGTGAATTGTGAAGGATAATGTAAGGTGGGGGCTAAAGAGAGGTTTTAAGGGCAACAGCTGTTTGGTAAGAATGTGATTCAATATTTTAATGACCAGTTTGGCAGTATAGTGCATATGGCCAGCTATCAGTCCAGATATAGGGATTATGTATTTTTGTCTGCCAAGAACATCTTCTCCTGATGAAAAAGACACCCCCCTGTCCCTTTTAAGCAATCCTATCCTATATAATCTATCTTTATTACTAAAAGTGTAAAATGCTAATTAGACTGGGTCTTGCAGTCATTTTCTGGATGTACAACTTCTTCTGAAAAAAAGCCATAGTGGTGGGGGCCAAGGCAAAGGCCATTAAGGGCAACCAGGCTGGCAGGGGAGGGCAGTTGAGAATAAGATCAAGCTGGCAAGGGAGGGCAGTTAGAGGCAATTGGGTAGACAGCCCAGTAAGCAGTTAGGAGCCAGTGGTCCCAAATTGTGAGAGTGATGTCCAATTGCAAGAGGTGCAGGCTAGACTGAGGGGAGGGGACCCCTCCATGGATGAATTTCATGCACCAGGTCACTAGTTGCAAATAACGTTGCAATGAACATGGGTGTGCAAATATACCTCTGAGGTACTGATTTTTATTTTTATTAGTTTTTAATGTATTTTATTGAATTTTTACAGAGAGGAAGAGAGAGAGATAGAAAGCTGGAAACATCAATGAGAGAGAGAGACATCAATCAGCCACCTCCTGCACGCCCCCCACTGGAGATATGCCCACAACCAACGTACATGCCCCTGACCGGAATTGAACCTGGGACCCTTCAGTCCGCAGGCCGATGCTCTATCCACTGAGCCAAACCGGTTCCTGCTGAGGTACTGATTTTATTTCACCTCTATATATACTCATTAGTAGGTTTTCTGGGTAATATGGTAATTCTAGTTTTATTTTTTTGAAATAAGTAATTTTTTGAGACCAAAATTTAGTACTTTGTGTTTAGTGATATTGGTCTACTGTTAAAACTAGTTCTTTGAGCTCTACCTATACTGTTGCACAAATCTTATAGAAAAACCTTGTTTCATATTTTGCCCTCATATACAATTGATGTTCAAATATTTTCCTGTTCTTTTGAATAAGTAGTAGGATAATTTTTTAAATAACTTTTGATTTTCATTCAAGTGAGTCATACATTTTTAATAAGAGAAATATCAGACATATAAATATAAATTTAAGAGAGTCCTCAAGTTGCCTGACTATTCATGCCAGCCTCCTTTTCTGGTGAGTTCTTTGTTTATCTTAAAAAGCTGATGACTTCAAGTTTAATAAAAAAAAAAAAAGCATTCAAATTTTGATGACAAAATAAATGTCAAGTAAAAATTTTATACGTTTAAGTATAGAATTCTCAAGAGAAATGGTGATCTTTATAGTTTAGAAAATTATTATATTATTATACTATTTAGTTCCATTTAACAAAGAAAATAAATTAAACTTTATAAAATGTTATTTTTAGATGGTAGAAGCCTACAGCATCTTTAATAAACCAAAGTAAATAAATTAGGTTCAAACATTTTTAATCAGAAATAAAAAATTATATAAACCAACTATAATTATCAAATTTCCTCAAAATTTGACTATCTTTAGATATCAAAATTCAATAAAATATAAATAAATCAAGAGATATAAAATCTGAAAATTAACATCATTATCTTTTAAATGTCCATATTTAGTAAGAAAAAATTGTAAATCACAGCAGCAAGTTACATCTATAACTTTCATAATAGCAAGAATACATGAAAATAAGAACATTAAAGTGAAAGAACTGGAAATATTTGCTGCATTTTAGGCTACCAGGAGGCATAAGTGGGTTAATACATATATTTCACTCCCAAACATTGTTTAATATATATTAAGTGCTCAACTAATTTTACCCATTTTTATTACCACTACCACTAGTAATGGTAATAGTAGCATGTGCAAACAGGTTCATAATCAAATGATAGATGTTGAATTAGGGCAGAATTAGCATTTCTTAATTATAAAATTTCCACAGCCCTTAATATACTTGCACTGTGAATCTCTAAAGAAGGGTTATAGTGTACTGGTATAATGTTTTCTCAGTTTACATAGCCAAAGAACACTAATGCAGTCCAAGTATCTCACGGGGCTCTGCAGAGAACAGCAGCCTATTGGCATCTCCAGGACTAACCACCCTTGTAATCTCCTTTCAATAAACAGTTCTAAGCTAGAGTTTACTGCCAGCTCTGGCTCGCATGACTCTATGTTTAAAACTATAGCCTCACACTCTTAGTCAAGGCTGATCTAACACATAATAAAACATGGTAAAATATAATAAGCACTTATCATCTAACACATTTTACATCATCTAATACATTAGCTCAGTCCCAGATTTTTCTTGGTTGCACAAAGACCTTTGCCAGAGGGAATGTTTGGAGCGTTTGTCCTCTCAAACACCCTGTGAATATTTCCATCCTATTTGAATTTGCTTTCAAAATAAAGCATGGTCAGAAGTCATTTTAAACCTTCCAGCAGAGTCCAAATCCCGTCAGAAGGCTTTGTGAAATATCATCCATGCCCAGATCCGTGGTGCATTTACAGTGCTCCTGCTGGATCTTTTCTTTCTGATCCTCTATTTTCAGATATTCATCATCACATTCTCCTCCAGGGAATGCATCCAATACTAAACACAGAGCCAGTTTTCCCGGGAACTTCCCAGAGATGCAACACCAGTGGGCAAAGTTCCACTGTGTCTAACACCAATGAACGAGGAGGCGAGTGACTAACTTCTCACATCCAGATGAGCAGGCAGGGCTGCATTTGCTACAGCTGGAGTCATGGCACCCAACTCTGTGATTTTTAATACAAAACACGGTGTACACTTAAAGGGAAAACCAATTCTATCATTAACTTCCAGGTGGGGGATATAGCAGCTAATCCTTATTTATGAGCCTTTATCCCATTACCAAGAGTGCTCAAGGATTATATTTTAGCTCATCCCTCAATGAAAGGCCTGGCCAGAGAATTGTCTTTTTCTCTCTACCGTGAGTTTGAGAACAAGGGTTCTGAATTTGGGCACACATGAAGTTGGTTGGACCAGCTCCTGAGGGCAAAAGTACAATAAGTGATTGTTTCCATCAGCAATCTCTGGGTAAGATATTCAAGCTATGGACACTGAAGAGGTCACACAGATCTGAGTCTGAATGCAACTCTAACACTTACTAACTGTGTCCTTCAGCAAGTTTTATTTTCCCTCAAACCCTTAGTTGTCTCAATTATGAAATGGGCCAATGTCTAGATTGGAAAAAAATCTAAAAACCATAATGAATGCTGAAACCTTAACAAATGTCTGAACATAGTGAAAGCTCAGCAAGTGCTATTTTTATAATTTAACCATTTAGTAGTCCAGGGCTTTTTTATAACATCCGCAGTTTGTCAACCAGAGATTGAGTGTGCCTTCTGAATGATCTCTATGGCAGCGATTGCACTTCAGGACATGTGTTTTCAGAAAGGTTAATTTTTCAACCTGTAGTCACTTCCTGCCCAGGGAATCCTTCCCCCCTTCCCGCCCCAATAGTCCAATTCTGCATTGGAATACTCTCCAGGCTTGCTTTCCCTCTTCACAGGCCTCTTGCAAAATGAGTTTCCAGGTGATGGTGGGCTTTGCCTTTCACTTTCTTGCCTTTATAACTCTGCACAGTAGGAATATATCCCAAGAAACTAGAAACATCAATCAGAAAGGATATATGCACCCCTATGTTCATAGTAGCACAATTCACTATAGCTAAGATTTGGAAACAGCCTAAGTGCCCATCAGCAGATGAGTGGATCAGAAAACTATGGTACATCTACACAATGGAATACTATGATGCTATAAAAAAGAAGGAATTTTTACCATTTGCAGCAGCATGGATGGAACTGGAGAGCATTATGCTAAGTGAAATAAGCCGATCAATGAAAGAAAAATACCACATGATCTCACTTATTTATGGACAATAAAGAACATTATAACATGATGAACAAAAAGATAGATACAGAAGCAGTGAAGCATCAAACAGACTGTCAAATTATAGCAGGAAGTTTGGGTGGGGAGGGTAGATAAGAGATCAACCGAAGGATTTGTATGCATGCATATAAGCATAACCAATGGATGTAAGACACAATGGGAGTGGGATGGGGGGCAATGGGAAGATATGTACACATGTAACTCCTTGATTAATAAAAAAATTAGAAAAAATAATAACTCTGCACAAGCTCTTTCTACCTGCTGCCAGCTTTGCAGAAAATGAAAGCTTGAGGGAAGGGGAAGGAAAGACAAAGGATTCTTGAGAGGAAGCTCTCAAGATCTCCAAGCTCATAATCAATGCAAGGAGACTTGACATAATCAGAGCCCTTACTGTGGATTGGACACGGATAAGAAAGGCTTAGGGAAAGGAGGAGGTGGAAATTAAAGAATTGATGGAATATGGCTAAATGGAGTAGCAAAAGGTAAGAAGAAGGGAACATAAGGAGACACAATTCTACTGAATTTTAGAAAAAGTCTTAGAAAATAATTAAAATCCATCTTTGATTCATTTTTTCACTTCTCTAACCATGTAATTCTGGGCAAAGTACTAGAAACTCTGAGTCTTAGGTAACCCATAATGCAATTATGATATGGTAATGTTAACAAATTCTGTGAGAAGGTGCTTAATAAAAATTAGATGAATTGTATTATATAAATAAAACTTTAGTAGATATATTTACTTATACATTTTTATTTTTTTGAAAATTTTATATTTTATTAATTTTTCACAGAGAGGAAGAAGGAGGGATAGAGAGTTAGAAATATCGATGAGAGACATCAATCAGCCGCCTCCTGCACGCCCCCTACTGAGGATGTGCCCGCAACCAAGATACATGCCCTTTACCATAATCAAACCTGGGACCTTTCAGTCCGCAGGCCGACGCTCTATCCACTAAGCCAAACCGGTTTCAGCTATCTATAAATTTTTTTTAATTTTGACCTTATGCATATTGTGCCAAGCTATTGTTGCTTAAAAATATGGTGGAATTCTGATATAACAAAAACATTAAATCAGACACTTAATTATCATTAAAGTATTTTCTGATGCCTACTATGTTCTGGCAAGCTTTCATGTCAGTGTTTTGTCCTTTAACTTATACTAAGGATGTTTTAAATTATGTAAAAATTTAGCCTTACCAAAGAAACTACTTATACCAGATAGACTTCTGAATATACAATTCCTCTTCTTTCACATTATATTTAAATAGTGGTCTAGTGCACAGATTTGTGCACATTGAAAGGAAATTAATTAGAAGAAAGATCTGTGCATTAACTATGTTACTGAAAATATTACATGTCAAAATAGTATATATAATATAGTATTATAAAATTAAAACACGTTGCTCAGCAGTAAACCAGATTCAGGACCAACAGTGCCCCAGCAACTATGTACCTATGGCCGAAGGTGGAATCGTGTGGCCGTGGGAAGAATTAGGCTCCTTTCTCTCTGGTTCTGAAAACCACAACTGCCAAGTCACTGCAGATTGGCACTTCCTGCATTGAACATCTGCTCCTGGTGGTCAATGTGCATCATACGTGCCAGTCAGTTGGCCGGTCAGCTGGTCAGACAGTCACTTAGCCTATTATATAGATAGATTCTCCTCAGAACCAGAAAATTGTTAAACATCTTAAAAGTCTAAATTCTTGCCAAAACTGGTTTGGCTCAGTGGATAGAGTGTCGGCCTGGAGGCTGAAAGGTCCCAGGTTCGATTCTGGTCAAGGGCATGTACATTGGTTGTGGGCATATCCCCAGTAGGGGCGTGCAGGAGGTGGCTGATCGATGTCTCTCTTTCATAGATGTTTCTGGCTTTCTATCCCTTTCCCTTCCTCTCTGTGAAAAATCAATAAAATATATTTTTAAAAAAGTCTAAATTCTTTAACATTTGGAAAATAAAAAATATAACAAATGAATAAAAATCACATATTTTCTATTTAAAATTTTTTGATGACATATATTTTGAAAATGCTAATGGTTTTATAGTATTCCAAGTACGAATACTAAGTCACCATTTTAAATAGTGAACATTTCCATTGTTGCAAGTTTTCACTATTATAATTAAACCTGTATCCTTATGTAAAATATATGTCTCTGGTTATTCTATCATTTTTTAAATCTCTATGGACGAACGGGAATAGGTGTTTATTATTTATGGATTTGAAAATCAAACTTGACCCTCAGTTTGTTATGCAAATTTGAGTATTAAAAAATACCGTTTTCCTAGCATTCTTGCAAAAGTGGTTATTTTCCATTGGCAAATCACCTTTAACCTTCTGCACCAAAAATGGCATTTCTCTAGAAAAGTTTTACCTGTTTTGTTAAAAATATTTTACTCACTGAAGGAAAAAATAGATTATCTCAAGATAAATGTATGTCATGTAAGTTCTAGGGGAATTAATTTTCAAATATTTAATTCTAGAATTTAATTAGATCACCTTCAAGGTGGGTTTAGTGAATGTTCTCAGCCTGGGTATTCATGAGACAATAATATTTTCCTAAGAACTAGTGAGCATGTTTTTATCTTTTGCTTCAATGTTTGTTGAGTGTGTCTACATTTCTAGAAAAGAATTTTAAAAAATAAAAAAGATTGATGAGTGAATACAAGTATTTTATCAAGAATTAGGAAGGATTACTATCCCTTTACAAATTATGTTAGAAACTTTGTATAAGATTGTATATATTCAACCTTGTCCTGGTTAAAGAACATCACTTATTATAACTGGGTTGGCTTTTGCATTGTTACTGGAAAAAATATTTTTATATATTGAATTAGTATGCAATCTGTTCAGTGACGCCTTAAAAAAATAGGAGCTATTATATCAGAAATCATTCATCCTGACTAGGTAGCATAATGTATACATTTTTTAATGAACTTTTTATTTTTAAATCACATTTGATGTACAATATTATATTAGCTTCAGATGTATAACTACATGACATAACATTTATATAACCTACATAAATTAATTAATCAATATCATCTCAATAAATTCAATAAATAAAAGGAAATTGAAAAAGAAGTTTATTATCCTCCAGGTCAATTTCTATGTGATTAAACAGCTCAACTGTTTGTCAGTGGATGACTGGTACATTTACACTGTGGAATACTACACAGCAGTAAAAAAGAAGGATTTCTTATACTTTGAGACAGCATGGAGGGACCTACAGAGTATTAAGCTAAGTGAAGTAAGTCAGTCAGATAAAGACAAGTATCACATGATCTCATTTATCTGTGCAATCTAAAGAACAAAATAAACTGATGAACAAAGAGATCCAGAGACACAGAAGCATGGAACTGACTGATGAATCTCAGAGGGAAGGTTTGGGTGGGTAGGTGGGAGGGAAGAGATGAACTAAAGAACTTATATGCATATAGACATAACCCATGGACACAAACAATAGAGTGGTGAATGCTTGGGGTGAGGGTTGGTGCAGGTTAGAAAAGGTCAATGAGGGGGGGATAAAAGGACATTTATAATAGTTTCAATAATAAATATAAATTTAAAAAAATAAAAATAAATATTTTTGGACGAAGTTCAATGTGTAATAACGCTCTGTCCCTATGGAACTGTTTTTTTTTTTTGCCAATTCACACTTCGGTTGGTGTTCATAAAATCCACCTTTTCTGAATGGTTAGCTCCCACTCAGAATTAATGACTCATGTCTTATCTCCTCTTGGGAAGAGTTTGCAGGCCTCTTTCCCTTCTACCAAAATTCTGAGACTATTAGGGTACTCTTCTCTACATTTCAGAGGTAATTTTTTGATTTTATCATGACATAAATTGTTCTTTCTTTCCACATTACAGAGATCCTGAAAGTAGAGACTATACCTTGGTCAATCCTAAATTTTTGGAAGCTAACGGAAGAAGCCTGGCATACAATTGGCAATTAATCAATATTTGTTGATTCCATTGACTGAACTGAAAAATTCATAAGGAATCTTGATCAAGTCCCTGAGCTTTTTAATTATCCTATTGAAAAAAATCCCAGGAAAAATTGCCGAATCAGACTCAGCAACTTTTGTGTGAATGTAATATACATTTGCCCACATGATGAAATATGTTGGTAACAAAGTTTCTATGGTATTAAAATATTTATATCTTTGCCAGTTTCCATAACCTCTACTACTTCATTATTTAGGTAAAGTTTTGAAATCCCTGATAACATGCTAATTTGGACACATCCATCAACATATTTGATCAGATTATCCTCCATTCTCTGCTAGATGGTCCTAGAAACCAGATTTGAACCTAAATAAAGACTTGTCCACCCTACAACTCTTCTTTATTCAAATAACAAGTGTCTCCAAAGCAGTGTATTAATTGGCCTCCAGGATCCAGGAAAAAACAGAAAGGAGAAAGAATGAAGGAAAAAAAACAGAAAGCAAAATACATTTATGTACTGAAAACAAAAACACTGAATCTGAAATTCTTTTTCTTTTGAGTATTGGAAAGAAAGGAGGCAAGGGCAGGCAATTTGATTCGGGGGAGTATTAAGGCAGGGATCCATCGGGTTCTCCATGGGAGACTGTCTGGGCTGAGGGCAGCAAAGGGCAATCATGAACACCCAGAGTTGGAGAGGGCATTGGAAAGACTTCATTGCTATGACCAGGAAGCTGATCTAGGCCACCTTCTTTAAGATAAGAACGGTAGTTACAAGGTGGGTAGTGATTTGACTTTCTGATGCATAACTTCAGGTCTTTTAGCTTTTTTTTTTTTGGCAGAATTCTATAACAGTAAAGAGTAGGAGGTGTACATATATAGTAAAACTGTGTTTTCACCTTGGCTTGCCATTTGCTAACTATGTGACTATCTCAGGATAGTTCTTTAATCTCCATCTACTTCAGTTGTCATGTCCTTAACACAAAGATAATAATAGCATTTCCTTAAGAGGGTTCTTGTGAACATCAGGCAAATAATGTGTGTGTAGCGCTTGTCCCAGAAGTAATAACAAGTGATCAAAAAGTCTTATTGCTTATCACATTGTGAGTCTTAGCAGTCAGTTCCCACAGGTAAATATTACAGCTTTTGACTAACAAGAATGTATTTTTTAAAAATTTTGAAATATTTTCAATCCTCAATAATATGGGCATCTGCTCTTTGAGACCTAGAAAATAATCACTAATTTTTGCATAGCTGTTAAAAATCTACCATATTCTAAATGACCTTTCAAGGGCTATCCTGGTCTGAGTAGGCTGGGGAGTAACTTGAAGGTGAAACACCCCTTTAGCAATCCCCCAGGTGAATGGAAAATTTAAAATAATATTCTAATGATTCATTGTACATTACTACGCTCCATTAGGTGCTTATATTACATTTCAGGGCACAATCGGTATCTGTCATCTTGCTTATGGCTTTGGTGCTAGAGCAGTTCAATTTCATTTTGCAACCATCATACCCATGAAGCTGTAGCTCAGGTGTCATAGGATAAAATATTACTCAGAAGTACATATTCACTCCTAAAGCATAGCGGCAAATAATTGATGAAGAAGGTGTCTTTCCATCTGGTCAAACACCATTAAAGTGAGTATATGATTGAAATGAGAACAAAGTAAGACCAACATTCTCTGAAACTTTCTGGTGAATTCATGAGACTGTGTGTGTGTGTGTGTGTGTGTGTGTGTGTGTGTGTGTGTGACTGTGTGTGTATTCTGTACTCAATAGAGTTCCATTTAAGTTATTTCTTAAGCATTTAAACTAGATTTCTAATCATGAAATTTTACTGTACATGATTAGTTCATGAATATATCCATTACATAAAAAGAAGTTCCAGTAGGTAAACATATGCCTTGTTTTGTTAAAAATGTGTTTGTTTTTAAACTGTGGCAATGCTAAAGGGAGAAACACCAAAACAGTCATGGATGCATAATAAGCCAATTGTCCTCATTGTAAACAAAACTATTGAGTTAGATAAATAACTATACATATTTTAATTTCCCCCAGAATCAGAATGCTATCTTCCCCTCTTTTTCTCATGTGGATGCTGTTGTGTAAAAACTCAGGACCACACTCCAATCAAAATATCTTCCCCACACATTCTACCAAGTGGAAAGGCATCCAGGTTAACAGAAGCCTGCAGTAGAATGCAAACATTTCTGAGGGGTTAAAACCATCACCTGGCGGCTCTACTTTAGTGTGGATTTTTGAAAACGTTAAATGTGTGATTTCTTTCCAAACTGAAATCAGACACAAATGTGAACTCTGCTAATTAGACACTAAATAAAACATTATTAGGATTTTAGAATCCAATTGGATAGGACAGGCCCAGGCCATTGCCACAGTGTGGAGCTTTAATTAAAAATAACATGAAATTGTGTGTGTGTGTGTGTGTGTGTGTGTGTGTGTGTGTGTGTGATATGAAGTGACCAAAGAGAGTTTTGATATATATGTGTAAGAGCTTTAACAATGGATTTAACTAGGACTGCTCTTCTGTTTGAGACATTTTTGGCTGCAGTCACCGTGGCAATGGCTCTGGAAATCATCAACGCCATTCTGCTCACACAAATGCTGTAGGTGCTCCTAGACTTGCCCGATGCTGTAAATGGGGGAACATGCACAATTCAGTACATCTAGTGACATTTGATTTGGGGTAAAAAAACAATTCTGTGATAGTTACTTGTTTTTTGACATAGGGATGAGTTTTTCCTAAAAATGACTGTGAATATTGGATTAATTTGATTGCTAATATCTGATTATATACTTTATAACCAGGGTTTACTGTTTGGGAGTTTTGAGATATTACCATAATGTATTTGTGTGTTTTTTTAAAGGTTGAGAAATGTAAACACCTTAATACTGATATCATATTATATTTTGGGAGGCACTTTTTGCATTTTAGGATACTGAAGTAACACTCACTACAAAATACACTAATATTGGAGCAGATGCTCTGTGTTTGAGTAAAAGAGGATATCCTGAAAGGGAAAGCAGGATCTGAAGAGTCAAATAATACATTGCTTTATTAGAGTGGTTGTGGAAAAGAAAGGGGAGAGTGTGCAGGATAAAGACAAGTGCATCCTGAATTCTGATTGGGAGGTCACATGACTGCAAACCTTGTTGAGGTCAACTGGCCATTCTGTTCTTTTCTTTTAAGCTTGGTATTGTCAGAGTTTTATACCATCTATAATAATAAAAGCATAATATTCTAATTAGACCAAATGTCCTTCCAGATGGCCTTCTGGACAAAGCTGGAGCTGTGAGAGAAGCTTGGGTTCTGGGTACCAGAGGGAAACCAATGTCGGGGAGAATTCTTGCATGAATTTTGTGCATCAGACCTCTAGTAAAATATAAGACACTAGAAAGATTTAAAAAAAAAACATATTGATCAGTTTCAATTTTAGCATGGCTTTGGAGGACTGTCAGATTATCTCTAGTCTATTTTAAAATGCTTATGAGAGGAAAAGATTATGCCCGGTTTACCTTGATGGTTAGAATACGTATGTTTACCTAAGTGTATCAAGTGATTCCACTTTTTCATTTGCTGGAGAATCGGGCACCATGCCCTCCCCACTGTCACATAAGTAGTTAGCGTCTTCCTGTTACTTAGGGCTGATGTGAGTGCTCTTCATTATGTGGATTTTGGACTTCGTCATTTCAGGCCTAAGACTTAGAATTTTGCTAAAATATACAAGATTCTTCAATAGCCTTCGATTTACTCTCCTTTCATTTGCTACTTTCTATTTTCAGCTCAGATGTTGCTATGAAACGAATTTTCTTTAAGGAGGACTTTGTTTTTCCTGTTGCTTCTGTAATCTTAATTTCTCTCCCAGGTTTCAAAGTCATCCTCACTTTTGTTCTACTGGATCTCATCTTCATTTCCTACTCCTCCTCTACATAAAATGTATCCTCCAATTAAGCTTATTCCTCTCTGTCTGTCATAGTCTTCCTGCCATTCTCTATGTCACTGCTTTTCCCAAGAGCATTCACCTCACCTTTTCTTCTTCCTTCCTAAATTTCACTGAGTTTTAACTTTCTCCTTAAATTTCATCTACATAACAACAAAATAGCTAATACTCATTAGTATTTGATAATGTGCCAGCCACTGTTCTGAGCACAATCATGCACTAAGTTGTTTCATTAAAAATGTATTTTTAGAGAGAAGAAGTGGGAGGGAGAGAGAAAGAGGGACATCAATGTGAGAGAGGAATAGCCATAGGCTGCAGCCTGCATACAGGGATCGAGTCCCAAACCCGACATGTGCCCTGACAGGGATGGAACCAAAAATGATTTGGTGCTTTGGAGGGAGGAGAGGGGGGGGTTGCATCTAACCAACTGAGCCATGCCTGCCACGGCATGCATTAAGTTGTTTAATTTTTATATCAACCTTCAAAGGTAGTTCTACATCCTCATTTTACAAATGAGGAGATTGAGGCACAAAGGAGTAACTTGCCTGATAACACAGCTATGGTCTCCCTCCACGGGGCGGGGGGTTGGGGCGGTGAGTGGGGACACAGCCAAGCTGCCTTCCTCCTCACCTGTTCTTTCTGCTGCTCTACCTCCACCATCTGCTGCCTCTTCCCTGCAGATTCTTCTCAGGCTTCCGTTCACACCGACTTTTTCTGTTGTCATGTACATGGTAGTTTCATGCAGAACCATAGCGAATGCCATTTCACTGTGTATGTTTAATGTGCTTTAATTTTTCCTGGGCAAATATATAGTAATAAATCTTAAAATGAATTCTATGTCTCATTTTACTTTCTTTCCAAAGCATTGTACACAGGGATCATCAAGCATTCCTTTGTTTTTGGTAGATAATCAAAGATAACTCTCCTCCCCTCCAATTATACAATTGTCTTGATTTTGTAATTTATTTGAGTGCATAGAATAAGCACCTTCAAGTCCAGTGACACAATATATAGTGTTTTAAATTCCACCTACCTGTCCTACAAATGCAACTTGACAGTTGACTAGCATTCTGCAATGGTTTCTGGGGTGGGCTCTGGTGGATCTGAAAAAAAATTATTTTAAAACCTTCCTTCTCATATGAACATATAGACAAAAATCATACAATTTGTAACACACACACACACACACACACCCTGTTATAGGCTACATAATAGGAGATACTATTCAACTACCTGGGATTCTCCTTAAAGGGCACCAGAAAGCACATGCTTCAGAAAACATGGTAATTGGATAAAATCTCAATTTCACTGTTTTCACTAATTTTCCTTTCTCTTAACCAATATGATAACCAGACTGTGAGGGAACATCTGGTTTTAATATTGGATTCAATTTTAAAAATAGCTACTGGGAGCTGATGCTAGAAGCAGGCAAAATTTTGAACTCCTTTGATCTAAACTGGTAAAATATAGCTTTCGTTGTTGTTAATCCTCACCTGAGGATATTTTTCCATTGATTTTTTAGAGAGAGAGTGGAAGGGAGGGAGAGAGAAGAAGAAGAGAGAGGAAGAGGAGGACGAGGAGGAGGAGGAGAAGGTGGGAGAGGGAGAAGAAGAGAGAGAAAGAGAGAGAGATACATCAATTGGTTGTGTCCCTCACATGCCCCATCAGGGCTAGGGATCAAATCTGCCACCTAGGTATGTACTCTTGACCGTGAATCAAACCCATGACCCCTTGGTGCTCAGGTTGATGCTCTAACCACTGAACAACCTGCCAGGGCTAAATGGCTTGATTCTGACATGCATATTAACCAAATGATTCCTTGACTGAGATATTATCATTGTTGTGAGGATTTATATATATGAACCAAATATTTTAATAATAATGCCTTTATTGCTCTTAAATTTTACCACTACATCAGTCTTTGAAGAAGGGTGATTTTTTTTGTTCTGTTTTGTTTTCACATTTTACAAATGAAAGAAAGCTGGAATTCAAAGATAGTAAAAATGTTTGACATGGTCACATGATTGGAGCATAGCAGACGTAGAGGCTAAATTCTGATCTGCTTTTCTCTGAAGTCCCTACCGGAAATAGTGCTCCCATGCTGGACCCTTGATGGTGAAATGAAAGGTGGCCCAGGCTTAGCGAGTCCCCATTTTTGTGTCTAGGGAATGAGAAAGTCTCTGCTATGGCACTCGTTGCTTTGTCTGTCAATCCAGATTATTTACTAATAATGAAGATGAAGCATAAGATAGTTGAAGAAAGCCTTTGTTGAACATCATAGGATGCTAACTTAGAAATCCAGAAATATTATAAGCAGGTGTGAATTTTAATGGAATTAAAATTTAGAACGAGATAAATATTCCTCGTTTTCATGCTTACTTGTTGGTTTATTCTTTCGTTTATGAGTGGGACACATGATTTCAAAAACTGTTTCTAAAGTTGTGTTTCTTATGATATGTAAGTAGAAGTGATAGGACTTGGTAGAAGGGTGGAATAAAAGAAGTGCAGCAAGAGAAAGAAAGAGGAGTGGGGAAGGAGACAGGTCTTCAGGAGTTATGAGGGGGTATTCACAGTCACCTACAATTATTCCCCTGGCCTGTGGATTTCAAACACAGATGATGGAATGGGTAGAGCACATAGTTTAGTTATGCCCTGGCTGGTCTCTTTTTGATATTGGTTTTGTCATCAGACAATTAGGAATGTTAGACCTCACAGGATTGCTGTAAAAACTGGGTTAATATAAATAAAATGCCAAGCCTGCTGCCACATAGTAGGTGCTCAGGAAATATTAGTTTCCTTATCATATTTCTATCTGAGACATTGGTTATTGTTTCAGCTATTCACCGTTAGAATCATCTGGGGCATGGAGAATGAGAGAGGTTCTCAGGGAATGCTATTTCAGGGCCTGTGCTGGAGGGACCATCTTACTCTCACACTCAAATTTACATGAAAATAGATCAGGGATTTCTTTGTAGTTATTAATTTAAATTTATCACAGTACCCTCTTAGCTCCAGGTGGCAAAGGGCTTGAGTGTGTGGCTTAAAGCAAACTGGAAACAAAAAGTGTTCTATTTTTCCCTGGTTCCGGGATGCTGGGTTTGCCTAGATCATGAGGCTTCATGAATAGTCTCTTCGTGAACTGTACTGAGGAGGTGAGAGTAGAAACTATTGATTCTATCCATAACAATGGTTAAATATATGTACGTATTTTTTTTTTACATATGGATATCTTTATAATGCAGAGTCATTTACAAAACAATTATGGGTTAATTGATTGCTATATTTAGCCTTGAACATTCTGAGCAAAGAGACTGCATGAAATCAATGTGACTGCAAGGAAGCATTAATGTGAACTTGGCCTTGATGAGGACATGCTTATGGAACACAGGAAAAAGTTCTTTAACCAGACCCTAATGTGCTGTTGTGCTAAAGACAAACAGAACTGTCAGAGAGGGCTTTTGAGGTTTATCCATTTATTTTTGCAGAAAAACAAGCAATTTAAAAACACAAAGGAATGACTACTTTTGAATACAGTCCTCTGGAAAAAAAAATCAGAAAAAAACAGTGATTATAGTTGTAGGAAACTGATGTCGGAATGTTACAGAATTTACCAGGTGAATATATACCCAGGAGTTCTCAGAGATACAGGAAAAAAACACACATTTATTTCCAGATGTACTAGTACCGTGACTCAGGGGAGCCTATTTCCAAATCCTGAGCGAGCCAATATGGAGGAAGCTTTCTCTTTATACCCTTTGTTTTCTTTGTCCCCCAAATATAGATCAGACTTCTGGACCTTTCATGACCTTTCCCAGGCTTTGCAAAAAGCCCTGTGTGTTGGGATGGGGGACATGAGACCACACGGAAAGGACTGGCCTGGCACCAGCACTGATAACCCCCTCTCGGAGTTGTGTATTGTTCAAGGTTTGTGCCCTCTGTAAAATGTGAGTGTTTAGGTCAATAGGTCTTGCAAGACCAGATAATTAAGGAAGGGGCAGTGACTAGATTACAGGCTAACAGGAATGTTCATTAGGGATACTGATTAACTAGGTACAGAGTTGGGCTGCTGGTCTCTTCCTCCCTCCCCCTTCTCTCCCTGCAAAAAATGTCATCTTTTTCTCATCAGGAACCCCAATAAACCTTAGTGTGAGCCATTTTGTAGGACTCGGTTCAGCTTCTGGAGCACTGTCAGGCTCATTTAACTCAATTATTGGTATAAACCCTACATAGTGATCGGTAGTAAGATGCAACAAGGAGAATTTGCCTTTGTCACTGTTAAGGCACATTGGCTCCCAAATTCGAAATAATTCAAAGTTCTGCTACCAGTTCGATCCACAGAGTGACCCAAAACTAACAAGGGGAGCCTGTGGAGATGGTGTCACTGGGCACAGGAAGCTCCCTCCAAGCACACACTGTCTGGGAGCTTCAAATTGCTTCTTGCCCCATATTGTTGCCAAAAGATAAGTTTTCCATAAACGTTCTTCCTTGCTAGGAAATGTTATCCTCCATCATCGACTTTGAAAGCAGCTATTAAAAGAATTATCTTTAGAGATCTCCAGACACCTGTGGAGATGATACTCATAATTACCCTGAAGAGATTGCCATCCCTGAACATATCAATGACACAGACGTTCTTATTTGGGAGATAGTACAAAAGAAGAAAGCAGAGAAAGGCTACCTTCCTTTTATAAAGCTCAGGTCTTTTGTAAAACATTCCTCCTTTGACCCCATTCTCTGAATAAGTGAAACCAGGTGCTAGTTAGTTAACTTGGGGAAGGTGTCAGGTTTGTCATTCAAAGAATCTTTCCGTTCCTTTACATTCTGAGTTCTCATTGTTCCTAATGTCAGCAGTCCTCCCTGCCCCCCGCACCCTCTCCCACACACACTTCATGAGTTCATGGTGTCAATTTGTCTCATTGACCTGATCCGGGGAGATGAAACTTTAGACATTATTGGTTCCATGGAGAGCTGGACGTGCTTCAGACAAACCTGGCAAGATGCACAAATGCTGAGGCCTCAGTGTTCATATATGTAAGCTGGGAGAATTGCTGTAAGGGAGATACTGTGTGTAAAGGTGCTGAACACAGTCCTTGGAGGGCAGGAGACACAGATAAAAGTAAATCCCAGCTCCTTTACCTTCCAGCACAATGCTATGCATGTGAACATGTAAATGAATACCGGGTGGGCAAATGGAGGTTTACAGTTGCATGGTGACATTCCTTTGAGTTAATAAAACCATTGTAACAATCATAACTTGAATGTCTTTTTTTCCATATGAACAACTGTAAGCTTACTTTTGCCTACCCCTGTATACCCCTGTATATTATTTTTCCTTTACATGTCATAACCTAGCTAGAGATTTCTCCTTAGCACATGAGTCTGAGAATATTAATTCACCACCAGCAAAACATGAGCATTATTAGATTTGGGTTATGATTACCTTTGAAGACAAGCAGACTTTCCAGGTACCAGTAGGAGATCTGTGCCCAGAGTGTCCTCAGCTTGGGGATGGGCTGCCTGCTAGCATTTCCTCACCAAAGGCTGCCTGCAGTGCTGACCAACCTCTAACATCACTGAGGAGGAAGGTCAGAGAAGGTAGATGCAAAAGGCAGATCATTGCCTGTTGAAGGAGCTGCATTTCATTCTGCTTTTAAAGTGAAAAACAAAGAAGAGGGTGAGGAGAGAAGCAAGGAAGAGGGGTTAAGAAGGAAGGAGTGAGGAGGAAGGGAAGGGAGGGAGGAAGCCAATATTTCTTTGACCTGATTAGATGTGACTCTCATGCTTGGGTTCTTTTAGTCACAAAAAGGAATTTCATCCACCAAAACAGAAAAACCTGCTACACAGTCTTGTGAATTCCCAATTAAACATAATGCCTAAATAGCAGTGGACATTACCTGCATTGTTTTCAAGTATTTACCTAAAGATGAAACTTTAGTTTCTGCATGGTCCTGAGGCTCATGTTGATAACGCCCACTTTAGAGGGAATGTGGACAGAGAGTGCACCCACAGCTGCCAGCCAAGCATCTTTATGGAATTTCCCAACTATCAGCTATCTCTTTCCTAGGTCTAGGGAACAGCAGCAAATGGATATCATTTTGACATATATCTGAGCCTCTCTAGGTTTTAATCTCAATATCAATTACCCAAAAAAGAGGAGCAAAGCCTTAAATAACGTATGCCCCTGCCCCACAGAGGATAGTGAGGCCCAAATCCCACAGAGCATGGCTTCAGGGCCCCATATAGAAATTTGGCATTTCTATATGTATTTATTGTCCTTCAGGGCAAACATGTAAATATCTTACATGAAGAAAAAGTGCAGTGACTTTTTTCTTAGAAAAATAGCTACTTTGCAGTTGTACTGTTTATTGCATAAAGGACATGAATTGTTCTCTCATGGAGGCAGGAAAAAAGTAGGTTGAGCCAAAACCGGTTTGGCTCATGGATAGAACGTTGGCCTGTGGACTGAAGGGTCCCAGGATCGATTCTGATCAAGGGCATGTTCCTTTGATTGCTGGAACATCCCCAGTGGGGGGGGCATGCAGGAGGCAGCTGATTGATGTTTCTCTCTCATCTGTGTTTCTAGCTCTCTGTCCCTCTCATAAATTATATATATATAATTATTTTTTTGAAAGTAGGTTGGTTTTCCTATAATAGTAATAGGAATTACCAGGAGTTAACCAGGAATTCTCATGGCCCTACTCCAACCACATCTAGACACCCACTCATTCCTAAGAAATGAAAAATTGAACTGTGCATAGGCAGAATTACACAGCAGCTTGCAGGACTACTCAGCAGGCACTTGATTAACTGGGCTCTAGGGACAAGCCTCTTCAAATAACTTGATCTTCTTCTGTGAGCTCCTGAAAGAGATAGAAGTAAGAGATAGAAAACATGCGTGGAATGAGGATTTAGCCCAAAGACAAGTTCCCTGTCATCCTAGGATCAGCTTTACTTTAACATTCCGTAAGCAAAGCCTTTCATGACTAGAATGGACACTAAAAACGATAACCTCTGTGTTTTCCCAGAGACTAATTTATCATGAGATGAGAGCATGTTAGCATTGCAAGGAGGCTTGAGGTCCCTAGGCCCAGGCTTCCAGGAGCCCTGTTCAGCATCTTTGCAGTGGTCCCCAGCCTCCATGTAGCAAACAAGAGGACTAGGCTACTTGAGAAAGGTAGGTAGCTTTTTGAATATATACTTTAGAAAAGGAGCCTTTGATGCAATGCATTCTGGTAATATATTTTTTAAAAATAAAATGCAGCTTTAGACACAAATAAAGAAGTCTGTTTCCATAGATGGATAAAAACTTGTACAGCCTGCACCCTGAAAAGTCAAAATTCAAACATTGTATATCACACATTTGTTTATTTAGTTTGTTACCATTTGGAGCAAGAGGTTGTCTTCATTTCCATTTCATTGTAAGAGAAAACCCCAAATAATATAATAAATAATTTGCTGCTGCTTCTTTTTTAAAAAAATATTCTATTTTAATCCAAAACCCATACAACACCATCCCTCACAGCATCCTCTATCTAGCATTCAATATGAACTCCCTCAGGGTTGTTAGGTTCCTTAGGGAACTCTGTTAGTGCAGTTGCTGTGGATGCGACATGAATTCCAAAGGAGGGTCACTACACTACAACTTAAAGTCCATGTGTTTCCACAGATCCTTGTTCACACAGGTGTGTAACTAACTGGGATTCTGTAGTAGGTGCAGAGCCACCCAGAGGGCTTGCTACAACACTCCGCAATGCTGCTGTGCTTCCCTCAGTCTCTGATTCTGTAGATTCCAGGAGAAGCCCAAGCATTTGCATTTTTAACATGTTCCCATTTGATGTTGATGTTGTTGGTCTAATAACAATACCTCAACAATGTCTGTTTCAAAAAAAATGTCTGTTTTCAAAAAAATCACTTGAGTGATACTACCCTGGTGAAAGAGGATAAGAGTGCAGGAGGACCTGGCCCCCTACCAGACTGTTGGACACACCAGGCAGAAGCACACAATTTAGGAAATAATAGAGATGAAGTTTAGAGGTTCAGATTTCATCTTCAAATCTCAAGTCAGACATTCAGATTCATTATGGTATCCCCCTCCCTTCAGATTCCATTTTTCTAACCATCATTTTCCTTAGCCCTGCTATGATGATGTGCTGCTGTTTTCTGTTTTAGCTACTTCTACAGCTCTCTTAACCTGGAAAAGATGAGCAAAAATGGTCATTTGATTCTCTGCACTTACTCTTTTGCCCTTGGATAGAAATCAGAAATATTTTTTTAAGGAGAAGAGGGGAATACGTACACTAGGAGAAATGCCTGCATCCCACTGGCTCTGTATTCAGGTTCCCATGGAAACAGGATTATAAATTAGTGATTTGCTTTTACTTAATGTAGTATTGAGGAGAAAATGCCTTTCTTTCATTATTCAAATGCCTCGCTTTTGCTTTGCCAAATTACAAGCGATGCCAGTGTAGGCTTCTAAATAGCTTAAACTGGTTTCCTGTATTAAACTGAGAAGAGAGTGTCTCATTTAAAAATATAAGTAAACTAGAACTGTTTTGTGACAATAAATTATTGGCATTTTTACTTCTTTTATGAATTAATGATGTTTAGTACTCAAAGAAGAAACATACTTAGGCAGAATCTATTGTAGGAATTTTTAAAAGCCAGATAATTGATTCACATATTGCTTTATTTTTGTTTTGGAAGTGGCAGCAAATAACACTCAGGGACTGATTTTGTCTTTTCCAGCCTTTTGTTTAATACAGGTTCAATTTGGGAATTATAATCACTTCCCATACAGTATACTATCTCTTAATGAGCACAATAAATACATAATATATTCCATACAAAAGAGAGTTTAATCACAGTACTTTCCAAGCCAGGAGAAATGAAAGGAACAAAGTCCGAATTTAGTTGGAGGTGTACCTTTTATGAGTTTGCTTCTTGAGAGACACTTGACCCACCTGACTTCCAGCAGACTGCCAGCTACAGGGCAGAAACAAGTCTTCTGTTGCTCCAGCCTGTTGCTGGGAAGGAAGGTGCCCATGTCGGTGAACAGGCTGGGCTGCCCCAGTGACTTTGGATAGTCTAGCACTTCTTAGCAAGGTTGACTTGGCCTCTGCAGGAGCAAAAGTCTTAAGGACTCTGGAAAGCTGTTTAGGTCAACAAGGGGTGCCTTGCCCAGAGGAAACTATTGAATAGTCTGCACAAACTCTCAGTACTTAAATGTTCCTGGGCCATATTTGCTTTTTCCCAGGTTCTTTTTTCTCTTTTTTTATTAATGTATTACATATGCAGATATCTTCCCATTGCTCGCCCCACCTACTGCCATGCATGCCCTCACCACCCAGTGTCTTGCATCCATTGGTTATGCTTTTATACATGTATACAAGTCCTTTGGTTGATTTCTTATCTATCCCACCTCTCCCTAACTTTTCCACTGTAATTTGACAGTCTGTTTGATGCTTCACTGCCTCTGTATCTATACTTTTGTTCATCAGTTTATAATGTACTCCATAAATGAGTAAGATCATGTGGCATTTTTCTTTCATTGTCTGACTTATTTCACTTAGCATAATGCTCTCCAATTCCATCCAAGTTGTTGCAAATTGTAAGAATTCCTTCTTTTTGATGAAAGTATAGTATTCCATTGTGTAGATATACCAGTTTTCTGATCCAGTCATGTGGTGATGGACATGTAGGCTGTTTCCAAATCTTAGCTATTGTAAATTGTGCTGCTATGAACATAAGGGTGCATACGTATATTCTTTCTGATTGGTGTTTCTAGCTTCCTAGGATATATTCCTAGGAGTGGGATTACTGGGTCAAATGGGAGTTCCATTTTTAGTTTTTTGAGGAAACTCTATACTGTTCTCCACGGTGGCTGCATCAGTCTGCATTCCCACCAGCAGTGCATGAGGGTTCATTTTTCTCCACATCCTTGCCAACACTTGCCATTTGTTGATTTGTTGATGATTGCCATTTTGACAGGTGTGAAATGGTATCGAATTGTCTCATAATCTTATTGATAAAATCCAGCAGGGCCACACAGTAGTGTGCTTATTAAGGACAACAGAGGAGATGCTGGCATCCTGGGACAACTTACTTTGTTACATCGAAATAACTTGACGTCTAAAAACTATTTTTTGTGATCTTTGTTATAAACAGGTGGATTGAAACAACTCAGCTTAAGTACTAAAAAAGTAGATTTGAAATCCTATTAATAAAAGCCAATACAGTATACATATACATATGGATATTGTCCATGAGTAGAAAAGGATTTTCCTTTTTTTATGTTGCATTCACAGCAACATTGATGGATAAAGTTCAATATAATCAATTCCCCATTAGCTTCTTAAAATGTGACTCTTTTCCAAACTAACTTTAAGACATTCTGTATCCTTCTTATTTGTAAGGTTCGAGGCACAGGAAATGGGAATCGGAGACCAAGGCATGTTAAAACGGAGGTTTATTCCACACTAACAAGTGAGATTCATTACAGAGGAGGATAGAAAAACCAGGATTAGAGGAAGGGGAAGAGGAGAAGGAGGACCAGCCAGACTGCCTTACAGACTGGGGAGACAGCAACACGAGCAGCAGAGAACACACCTTATGAGAGGAGGAACAGGAAGGGGTGGGGCACAGGGCAGAATGGAAAGGGGTGGGCTCTAGGGCACTCAGCCCATGCTGATTGGTGGTTCAATGATGTCCCACAAATGCTGGTTACATCATACTTTTCCCACCAGTTGGGGGAAGGGAGGATCTATCATTCCAGGCTTTTGGTGATACTAAAAAAATTGAGAGTCTGGGTAAGGTCAGGGGTGAAGGTCCATTTTACACTCTTACTTCCTGCTAAGATGGGGCATTGTCAGGAGCATCTACCCGGGGTCTCAAAGATTCTGTTGATATAGGTATCTCTAAGTTCTGAATTCAAGGCCAGATAGATCTCTCTGACCTTCTGGTCGGTGAATGCCTGCATTCTGTTTTGCGAAAAACTAGTGAAACAACATATGAGACAGGAGCCAAAGAGCAAAATTAAAGGAATAGATACCAATGGGCCTAATGATGGGAGGAGCCATGGGGTGAGTGAAAAAACAGGGAGTGTTTTTCTTGCTGGACGAATTTTTAGTTAGATGGTCTTTAAAGAGGCTGGTGATTCTCTCAATCTTACCCAATGATTGTGGGTGGTAGGGTATGTGCAGTTTAGTTAAATCAGGATTAGAGAGAAAATCTGAGAAACCCACCTGAAGTTGAGTGAGGGTCTTGATGACCTCGGGACAGGAGTGCATTGCCATAGGTTGGATGGAGGTAGCAGGAAGGAGAGTGGCCAGGTTTAGGGCTAGGGACTGAGTTAGGGAGATGTCAGGATTCTTGAGGAGCAGGAGATGAAGTTCCTGTATGCAAGAGGGGGCAAGGAGAGATAAGGATCGGTGGACAGAAGATTCTGTAGTGTATGGATAGAGAAAACCTATAAGGGTTGCAGGAGACATATCTTCTGGGTCTCCTTGGTGAGAGCAGTGGCTGCAGCCAGAGCCCAGAGGCAGAGTTGCTATCCCAAAACTTTGGAATCAAGCTGTCTGGAGAGGTAAGCTATGGGGGTGAAGGCTGGCCCTAGCGGCTGGGTGTGGGCTCCCATAGCTATTCCCTGTCTTTCATCAGTAAATAGTTGGAAATGCCTAGAGATGTCTGGGGGCGACACCCATGGAAATGGCAGGCCCTGTGGCCAGAGATGGGTGGGACTTGCTGTTCCAAGATGGCGGCCCTCATGGGAACAGCAGGTCATGTGGCCAGAGAGGGGCAGCAGCTCACAATACATAAAGGAAGAGCAAACTAAAACAGAAATCTTTCTTAGCTGGTTGGAACACCTGGTGGGATGGTTGGCAGGTGGCTCTTGTGCTTCATGGCAGCCTCTGCTTGGCTCATGGCCCGAGGCAGCAATGGTGGCTTCTGCAGAAGCGGTCACTTGCTGGGAAAGTGGCAGCCATGACTAAAGAGGAGGAGGAGGAAAAGAAGGAGTAGAAGGGGTGGAAATGAAAGATCGGCTGGGTTGAAAGAGTCAGAAGACAGAGAGAGGAGCTGAGGACCAGTTTGAGGGGGTTTCTCGTGAGCTAGGAGAATCTAGGCTGTAGAACAGCAGAGCAGAGGGAGGGAAAGGATGGCAGATTAAAAAAAAAAAGTCTGGACAAATGGGATCTCAGGCCACTTCCTGGCTCATTGGCAGAAATTACTAAAATCAGTGAGGATATTAAGTTTTGCTTTCGGGTCATCTGGACCCATTCCAATTCATACTGAGGCCATGCCATGTTACACAAGTAGCCAGATTGGCAAGGAGACACCTAGAAGTGTTTTAGGATTTGGTTTAGATTTTTTTGCTTGCCTATACCAAAACCTGGGATCGACTAGTGGAGGCTAAGGACCAGCGTCCTAGTCTTTGAGCTCAGGCTATGGAGTCCAAAAATCTGGAGAACCGAGGGGTGACAGGAACGTCTTAGCTGCCTCCCCAGGTTCATAACCCCTCCTGGAGGGACCCAGAGGGCTATGCCCGGAAGGCAATCTCTGGCACAGGCTATGGTTTATGGACAGAGAAGCCAGAGAAACAACTGTCAGGAATCAGTATGGGCTGGCGCTTACCGCTGACACTGCCAAGCAAGGGGAGGAGCCTGAGGGTCCCAAACCACAAAGAGAGAAGAGAGAGGCACCCCGGACCATGAATGGTCAAATGGGATGCTTGCACTCTCCCAGGTTTCACGGCACCAAATGTAAGGTTTGAGGAGCAGGAAACGGGAGTCGGAGACCAAGGCATGTTAAAGAAGAGGTTTATTCCGCACTATCAAGCGAGATTCATTGTGGAGGAGGGTAGGAAAACCAGGATTAGAGGAGGGGGAGGAGGAGAAGGAGGAGCCAGCCGGACTGCCTCGCAGACTGGGGAGACAGCAACATGTGCAGAGATGAAAAGGCCTTTTGAGAAGAGGAATGGGAAAGGGTGGGCCCTAGAGCACTCCCCATGTGCTGATTGTTGGTTCAATGTCTCAGAAATGTCCCGCAGATGCCAGTTATGTTATACTCCGCCCACCAGTTTGAGGGAGTGAGGATCTGTCCCTATAGATTTAGTGCAATCTTCATTACATGGCCATTCACTCTAGCTTTCATTATGGATCTGATATCACTGTAATAATCAAATTCTTAAGCTTTGAGGGGTATAATCTGTCTCTAAAGGGTCCAGACACTTGAGGGATAAGAGTCTACTTCCACTGAGGAATCAGTGACTGCCTTCACGGTATGATAAAGACTATAAGAAAGCCTATGGGACAATTAACTCATATTTTTATCACATATTTGCATTAACATTTCTAAGATCATTATGGGGATCCAAATATATCTTCAAATGAAAACACATTAAGCTATTTTTAACCTGTAAATTATTTGATCAGTTGCATATGTATGAAGATTCTAGCTATAGGGGATACAAAATGGCTGATGTTGGATAGGAAAGTTTAGTACTACCCAATGTGGTGAGACAAGTGCTAGGCTGAAAATCAGAGGCTCGGGGATGGAGAGTGGCCTCTATATGAGAATAAAGCCTCATACAGAACTTGGAAGACCTCTGAGCTTAGCTTTATCTACTAGTCAATATTTCTAGAGGTAGTTTATCAGCCTTTCATCTTCTGCACTCATTCTATTTATATGTTCTTTCTCAAAATGTTTCTTTTTGATTCAGGATTTTGTAACTTGATTTTACAATTTCAAAAGATCTAACATGACCATTCCCTGTTTTGATATCAATTCTCTAAAGGTCAGTGAGCAAGCCACTTCAGCTCATCAATGTCAATCTGGGATCTTAGAAATGCAGAAATTCAGGATCCCCTCAAGCCCCTGGAATTACATTTGCATTTTTATAAGATTCTAACTGGTTAGTATGCTCATTGATGTTTGAGAATTATTGGGAAAAAGTTTTGGCACCAAAGCAGGTTATTTAACTTGTAAGTTTTGAACTGCCTCTAGCTATATGACCCTCCACCCATCAGCCAGATTTTCACATTGTGTTCCTTAGAGCTCTGTCCACTCGGTTAGGATTACTCATAGGTTGAGAGGTGAGGTCAAGCACTCCCACCTGGGCCCTGGGCAATGCCAGTTCTGTTAGCTTTTATCTACTAATGGCTAACATAAGACAATTTAAGGAACGGTTTGCCCATGAAAACTATTGGAGACCTACTGTCCATGAGGAGTTCTAAAGTCACAGATAAAAATTTTGTATAATTACAGTATCACTAATTGATATGGATAACTTTAAAGGAAACATCTCTTCATTTATATACACATTTCAGATACTAAGACCAACAGTCTTGTTGCCTCCAGGGAGTTTCATGAATAAGATGAGAAACCGGGGCTGCCTATCACTGAATTTCTCACTGTCTTTCTCAGTCTTAGTCATATGCAGTCCTGACTTTACTCTTTTTGACATCTCAGAAGGTCTGCTTATGAGACCTCATGATATTATTGTTTATTTAGTTATTTTCTCAGTATTGGTTATTTGGGTGCTCTCTGGCCCTTACCTGTCCATTGTCCAGATCTATTCACTGCATAGATTGATCTAAAAGGGGTTGAATGTTCTGAGACACCCAGTGATATCCTAGATCAGGCAAAATGATTTCCAGTCCTGTACCACTTGGTGAGCTAAAGAGTGCAATGGACAATCAGTGGGTCTAGGCTGCCTGTCACTTAGGCCAATTAAACAGATACAGGATTGAATCATATATGAGCATTTATTCCAATACTGCCGGCAGTATGGCAGAGCAACAGGTTACCCACAAAAATCATCTCTCCTCTCCCCATAAGACAGCTGCATATAAGGAGTAGAAGGGCAAAGATTATAAGAGGAAGTAGGCGAAAGGGTATGTTAAATGGGCAGTTAACAGGTAACACAGACTGGAGATTTGCAAAGGCCTAAGGGTATGCAAAGGCTGGTAATATGCAAAGAGGTGGGTGCCTTCAAAAACCTGGTGGCTTTGGTTTCTGCAACAAGGTTGTTAATCTTTCCATATAATAGGCAGCTCCCTGATGGGGTAGATGGGCTGCATGTCCAGGGGAACTCTCAGATCCCACATGAAACTCCCAGCCAGGTTAGAATGTGCCTTCTTATTCAGAATAAAACAATCACAGTTAACAGAGCATGATTAATATTTCTCACAATTATAGCTGGTCCCCAACATTGTGTTTCTGCCTCAATCAACATGGTCACACTCCCCATCCATTTTTAGCTGTTACTTTTCTGCAACTGAGTCTCTGAGTCAGAATCAAAGTTATAGTCAGATTCCTCTGCATTCTGCAAGGAAAGAGGGGACATGCATAGCCTCTTTCTAAATGTGGTTTCTTCTTTTCTGAAAGCAGCAGCAAATGTCCTTCCCAGTCCCATAGTGGAGCCATCACCTACCTTTTATATTTTCATCTGATAGCTGCAGCAGTTTATTACTTATTTATATGTTTATTGGCTTTTCATGGCACATTTCCTCTGAAGAACTCAGGCAATTGAAGGGTTGTTTTAGAAGACTGCGAAGTATATTCTTACATGTTTACCTATGGGATTCACACGAAGTCATTTTACATTCTCTTTCATCTATTGTGATGAGATTATTATAAAAATACTTACATTTTAGAATCTTCTTAGAAATATATAGTTCTCCTTTCAGAATGCAACCACCAAGAAGAAAAAAATAATCTACTAAAACAACTGACCAATGTTCTTTTTTTAGAAAAATCAATCCCATCAGTAACTCATGAAATTCAGTACCCAGGTCAGGAACAAAGCAGATAATCATCACTTAATAATATTTATGGATGATAGAAATGCAAAGTAAATACAATTGATCTCTAAAATATCATCAAATGATTCTAAATATTTTGCTTATCTCCAGAGAATTCATCCAAGTGCTGCTAAGTGTTTTTTTTTGTTGTTTGCTTCTCAATATCTATTTTAGCCAACACACATCAGAAGCACTCAATTGTTATTTGATAAATGATAAGGAGTGATAAAATGAATAAAGTAAAATACAGATAACCCCTAATTTATACACAATGCATTTCCAAAGACTGCTTCATAAGGGACATTATGCTTAAAGGCAAAATACACACTGCAAGAATGCTGCTGCTCTTATAAATTGACAGCAGGTAAAGTAAGAACAGTCAAAGGTAACTATAGATCTATAATAGATATTGAAAATGAATGAAAAAGTAAAAAGCAGCATCATAAAGCACAAGTACTGTGCAGAAAGTGGAATTCTAGCAAAAGAGAATTGGATAATTGCAATATTACTTCCCTTTATGAAAGCATCCATTGATGAAGAAAAACTCCATATTCTCCACAGAAGTGTGCCTAAAGCCAGTCTATTCTTTTCTCAACCTTCAAAAATATTATGTATTCCCTGAATCTGCTTATTATCAGAATCCCTTTCGGAGATAAAAATTAACTGCAAATCAAGAAAGATATGTGCAATATGAATCACAAACTAAGCTGAGCCAAAGTGGAGTGCTAAAACCTCAGAAGAGCCAAGCATCCAAACAGAAAATGTGGCTCATTTGGTCTGAAAGTGTTCTGAGACAACATACCCAAGTGGAAATGTCTGGCTTTCCATTTGCTTGCACTCTCAAGGGCAAATCACTAGTATGGACAGAAATTCCCTCAATCCAAGAAATATAATAAAAAGGAAGAGACTAACACAAAGTCTTTAGAAGGGAAAACAAAAGGCAAATCTGATAACATTTCAGAAAAATAACTGAAGAAACAATGAAATAAAAATATATTCTTCATATTTGAAAAAATATATCAAATGAATAAATAAAAATATATATATCACATTGAGAGGAAAAACAGACAGGCCTTAAGAAAAGATGGAATGAAAGAATAAATCCATCAAAAAATGTGGCTATATTAAAAATACAAAGCCTGGCCAGTGTGGCTCAGGTTGAGTGTTGACCCAGGAACCAAGAGGTCACATGCCCAGGAGAGGGTATGCAGGAAGCAGTCAGTCTGTGATATTTCTTTTTTTATTGATGTTTCTATCTCTTTATCTCTCTCCATTCCTCTCTCTCTAAAAATCAATAAAAACATATTTAAAAAAATATAAAACATTTTAAAAGGTCATGAAAATGTATCCATGACATAGAAGAAAGGTTTGAGATAATCATAGAAAAAAATTTTTTTTAATTTTAAAGTGATTACAATTAATTTTAAAGATATATAAATCAGGCAAATGAAATATAAACTATGATGATATCCTTAAAAAGAGAATAATATAATACAGAAAAAAATTAAATATTCAATAGCAACACATTTCCTAAAATCTATTAAAAGCTGAAATCTTAATGTTAAGAAGAAAGAAATCTATTGAGTTTTGGAATAAGTGGATGTGAAGTGTATCTTGGTGAATTTATACAAAGTGCCTATGGGTGTCCAGGCAGAGAGAAAAAGCAGGTCTAAAATTCTTCATGACAGAATTCAATGCCAGAACACAAGGGAGAAATTACATCCTATCTAATAAAAGTGTAATATGCAAATTTACCATACCTCTGCTACACTCACAAGCCGTGCCCACCAGCCATGCCCACCAGCCAATCAGAGTAAGTATGCAAATTAACTCAACCAAGATGGCCATTAATTTGCATACCTTGGTGCAGAGGAAAGACTAAAGACAGTGTTGAAGGAAGCCAAGTGCTGTAGAAGGGAGGGAAGCTGTGAGAAGCAAGCCAGTGGGGCAGTGGAGAAGGGAGGGAAGCAGGTGGGACTGCTGAGAAGGGAGGGAAGCTGGCAGGGTAGCGGAGACTACAGCAGGAAACCCTATTGCAGGAATCTTTCTGCAATGGACCTCTAGTAGTTTAATAACAGGAATTATTATCCAGTACTTTTATATCCAGCCAAGCTGTTGTCAAATATAAAGGTTATATGCCAATGAGCACTCAAAGACTATAATATCCATTACCCTTCTTAAAAAATAACCAAACTTGATGAAAGAACTGAATGAGACAAGATAAATAAAAAGCTCTGTAATAGAGGTCTTATTTAATCAACATTAAATCAATTTATCCATAGTTGCTAAAAATATATACATGTATATATAGGGCTAAAAAAACCCTCTGAGAATTGTGATTATAGGAGCAATATAAATATTATAACTATATTGTGACATTTGCTATTATGTTATAATTTCAAATGCTTATATATTTGTCAGCAATTGATAGTAGTGACTGGAAAGATATTCTAACAATATAGTTATATTTTAAGGACTCAGGTAGGCATAGTTCTTCTTTATGGAAACAAAATAAACATTACTCTATAAGATATGATGACTCTAAAGACAGATACATGACAGAAGAAAATGGTCAGGGAGAATCATGAGAAATTATTTGTAAGGCTTCATAGTTTGGGGAGAATTGAATCCTCTGATTGCTCTTTTGGGGCTGTCCTAGATTAAGTTTTTAAAAGCAGAGCCTGAAATAGAAATTTAGGCTCATTATTGATGTAGTGCCCTTAAATCCACAAGTAGGTGGCTCTCATTCTACACAGGTAATTCTCTGGAAAACAGAACAACTATGAGCCATCAGCAGTCAACATTCACAGCAACTGGTGGGCTGGGTTCCTCTGCCTGATAAAGGGCATTTGAGCATGATTACAATAGTGTCACATGTAGGGTATTGACAACTCTACTTGATGTTAACTGTTCCTGTTTCTATCAGTCCCCTATTATCCATTATTATAGTTTATAGATGCCTGACTTTAGTGTCTAAGAGATGCATTTCACAAATAAAAGGAGAGGAAAGGACCTCTGTGCAGAGAACAGGAAGGATGGAGAAGGCTAGATTTTTTTTCTAGACAGCATGGCAGTGAGCTTAGTGAAAGTTATCTTAGCATCCAGCTATTATCCATGGGGCCAGCTATGAAGTCACAACACCGTCAGATGGTCAGCCTCTTCTGTGTAGCTTGATGTCTTCCAGGGATTCTGCCTCACACATCTCATTTCCTTCCCACCTACCCCAGTGATCCAACTTACCTGAAATGCTATGTCTCAAATCACAGATCACAGTCTGGAAACTTAATATATATATATATATTTTTTTTTTTCAATGCAAAGAGGAAAGGAGAGGGTGTGAGAGATAGAAACATCAAAGATGAGAGAGAATCATTCATTGGTTGGGAACTGAGACCACAAGCTAGGCATACGCCCTGACCTGGAATTGAACTGTGATCTCTTTGTTCACAGGACAATGCTCAAACACTGATCCATGCTGGCTGGGCACAGTCTGGAAACTTTTAAGCCCTAAGAACAATATGTGAAAAATTTGGGCACATGTAGGTGACCTTGAAATAAATAGAAAACATTACCTTTAATTAAGAAGAGATTAGAAAGAGTTAATTGCCCTTTATCTGAGACACACCAGTGTCTCCATAGCACAGGCTAAGAGTATTGTGAGTCTCTAGGAGAACCAGAATGTGACATTTTGCACAAATATTTTTAATTGGACCCATCATTTGCTTTCCACCCCATGGGGTTAGTATTCTATAATAATAATAATAATAATAATAATAATAATAATAATAATAATATGCTATAATAATAATAACAACATTAGTTAGCAAATGCTGGTGTTGGCAATGAGACTCAGAACTTTTTGAAGAAGTATATGTGATGACATTCATGCTTTGGCATGATCATTTTTAAATAAATGTGGAGAATAGATTAGAGATGGGAAAAAGTGTCAGAGAGGCCAGTTAAGAGCTGCCTATTCTAAGAAACAATGTTAAAAGCCTGAATTAGCTGAAACTGGTTTGGCGCAGTGGATAAAGCGTCAGCCTGAAGACTGAAAGGTCTCAGGTTCGATTCCGGTCAGGGCATGTACCTTGGTTGCGGGCACATCCCAAGTAGGAGACATGCAGGAGGCAGCTGATCGATGTCTCTCTCTCATCGATGTTTCTAACTCTCTATCCCTCTTTCTTCCTCTCTTTAAAAATCAATTAAATATATTTTAAAAAAAGCCAGAACTAAACTGAATAATAATTAATGTAACATTCTGGCCAAATCAGGATCCCATATTTCTTCTCAGTGAACACTAATATACCAGTAACTGTTATATGAACCTGAGTGTCAAGGATGATTTTGTGCTATAGAGTGACTCTCTCTCCCTCTCCCTCTCTCTCTTTCTCTCTCTCTCTCTCTTTCTCTGAATTAATCATGGTATTAGTTGTGTTATTTACCATAATGCAGAATAGTTTATTTGTTCACTCAACAGACAGATTTATATGCCACATCCTGTTTTAAAAGTGAGAATAAAGAAGACATGGTCCCAGCTCACGAGGAACTTAAAATCCAATAAAAATCAAACAAACAAACAACATAGTCAAGTTTTGTTGTAGCACATGCCAGCAAGAAAAGACTATAGGGGATTTAGAGAAAAAGGTAACTGACTGTCCTGGCATTTCAAAATGCTTGTGTGCCTTTATGTAATAACTAGAGGCCCAGTGCACAGAATTCGTTCATTGGGTGGGAGGGGGGTGTCCCTCAGACCAGCTTGAACCCTCTCAAATCTGGGACATCCCTCTCACAATCTAAGACTGCTAGCTCCCACCTGCTCACCTGCCTCAGCCTGATTTCCCCTAACCTATTCTGCCTGTCAGCCTGATCAACCCCCTAGCCATTCCTGATAGCCTGATTGATGTCTAACTGCTCCCCTGACATCCTGTTTTTCCTTAACTGCCCTCCCCTGCAGGCCTGGGTATCTCCAAACTGCCCTTTCCTGCAGGCCCCGTTGCCCCCAACTTCCTTCCTCTGTCAGCCTGTTCACCCCTAACTGCCCTCCCCTGCAGGCCTGGTCCCTCCCAACTACTCTCCCCTGCTGGCCTGATCACCCACAACTGCCCTCATTTGCAAGCCTGGTCTCTCCCAACTGCCCTACCCTGCTGGCCATCTTGTATCTACATGGGAGCAGGATCTTTGACACATAGGGGCAGCCATCTTGTGTGTTGGAGTGATAATCAATTTGCATATTACTCTTTTATTAGATAGGATAGAGTCCTGGTGCATGGGTGGAGTCCAGCTGGTTTTCCATTGGGGCCTGTGGATGTTGCAGGTTTGCCACACCCCTAGGTGACCCAAGCAGAGGCCCTGGTATCTGCGATTTATTTATCTTCTATAATTGAAACTTTGTAGCCTGGAACGAAGCCAAGCCTCCTGCTTACTCCGTGGCCACAGCAATCTTGGTTGAGGTTAATATATATACTTGCTCCTAATTGGCTGGTGGGTATGGCTTGTGGGTGTAACAGAGTGATGGTTAATTTGCATATTACTCTTTTATTAAATAGGACCCTTCCTGTATTTGAGCCATGTAATCAAGTTCACCCTCCCTTTCTCCCCTGCCTCCACCTTTTTCTTTTTCCTGAATATAACCCAGTTCTTTAACTTGTTCTCATATTATCCTATATAATAAAAGGTTAATATGCAAATTGACTGAACGGCAGAACTGTGACATGCTCAATGCAGGAGCTTCTCCTTGGTGGTCTGTGGGAGCACTGCTCAGCTAGAAACCGGATGAGAGCAGTAGTGGTGGCAGGAACCTCTCCTGGCTCTGAGACAGCACTAAGGAGTAGCCAGCCTAGTGGTAAGGAGCAGGGAGCAGGTGGATGGTAAGGAGCAAAGGCTCCTGGACTGTGAGAGGGCACAGGCCAAGCTGAGGGTACCCCCTCTCCCTGAATGCATGAATTTTCATGCACTGGGCCTCTAGTATGACTTATAAATTTCTTTAATTCTACTCCTTTATTCTCTTGAAATGTTGTGGCTTACAATATTTTCCCTAAAATATAGTTGGTCTTCCAGAATTGACCATGGCCCCACTTGGAATATGCTGAGGACTGAATCTAAGAAAGATGTGGGATTTGCCATGGTTTGCCTGCTGGGAAGGAGCAATGTCCTGACATGTGAGGGAGTTTTGATGGTGTATTAGCATTAGCTCATCTTCCCCTTTAGAGTTGTTTATTATGTCTTTAACTCATTTTCTAGGTCTCTAGATACTTTATTATATCTTGGTCTATATTTTAGTAGCCACTGAGCCAAATCAGTTAGGGTGAGATTCCAGTTTTGATATTATCCTTACTGAGATTTTTGGACAAGGCATGCCATTACACTGAAAGTCCATGTGTCATCTGTAAAATGACAGATGTTAGTTTTTCTCAGGTCTATTTCAGCTGGATGATTTTATATTCATCCACATGAAAGTGCCTTATTTGGCAAATAGTCAAATCTGAGAAAAAGGCAAACTCATTACCCTATTATTTTGTAGCATCCTACATCTACATCTTGTTCCATACCTCCCTGCTTATATTCTGTGGTTCCAAAGAGTAGCTGTTCTTTGAGATGTCTTTCTCTATTCTAAACATGAATAAGGTGCTGAAAAACATAAGAAATCTGGGCATAATACAAGGAATCAATAAGGTTAGAGACTTTCACACGTTTAACTTAATCATACTTGACACTGAAAACAAATTCATACTTTATTACTTGAGAGAAAGGCTCTTTGGCAAACTCTGATGGTAATCTGATTGCAAACAATATTTATTCATCATTTCTAGGACACTGGGTTGGAATTCCAGCCATGGGGACAGCTGACTCAATGCGCCTTAAATTGTTTTCCTCAACATCAGTTATATTGTTGTGTAAAATCACCAAAGCAGAGGTTGTTTATATTGGTCAATTAGAAAATATGGGCATCTCCTTTGTCTTACTTCCTGTTCTTATTGACAACTGTGGGAGAGGTTACACAATAACAGTCAAAAAGGTAGATTTTCTGAGTATTTTTATATGACCTGGTTTCCATTTCACAATCTCTGCTAGAATTCCTAAAGTTGGGAAGAGGTTCAAAAATCACAATCTGGCCTCTTCTACTGTAGCATTATTTGCATGAATAAGGTATAAGAGTGTTAAAAATTGAGGCTATCCTGTGGAAGATATTTTTATGTGCTTTTGTTTCAGAGATAGATGGGTATTATTTTCAGTTATACCATTAAAGTTATTTTTCCCAAACTGTAGGTGGATGTTCACTTTTTCTATAACACTACTTTTTTTTTTTTTTCATGTGGTATCATTTGCCCACCTTTAAAAATGTTTACTCTGGGAAATGGTCCAAGATCTATGATCCTCTTTCTCAAGTTTGAGTTTGAGACCCCTTCTCAGAGCTTCCTTAGGACTGTGAGCACCTCTAGCATAGTCTTTATTGTGTGAAATGAGATATAGTTATGACTGTGAGATCAATTTTTAGACAAGAGCTTATTTATTGTATACCCTATGACTAGCTCTGTGGAAAATGTGAGGTCACTAATCTTGGAAGCATTTATTTTCAACCAGGTAATTTTTCAATAATGTCCTTCTTTTCCTCAACAAAAATATGAGCTTCCTAAAGCCCAAAATCCTATGGTTTACCTACTATGTTTCAGCAATCTGTCTGTAATCAAAATAAAATTAAAATAGGATTATTGCTATCCCTCTCCCTTCCCCTCTGTAAAAAAAAAAAAAAAAAAAAAGAAAGAAAAAAGAAAAGACAAAAAGAAAAAAAAATAGGATTATTGTCCAACCAGTGTGACTTAGAGGTTGAACAACAACCCAGGAACCAAAAAATTAAAAGGTAAATGATTCAGTTTTCTGTCAGGACACATGCCTGTGTTATGGGTTTGATGCCCAGTCAGGGGTGTACAGGAGGCAGCTGTTCAATGATGTTTCTCTCTCACCAATGTTTCTATCTCTCTACTATTCTTCCTTCCTCTCTCTATAAAAATCAATAAAAACATTTTAAAAATGGGATTATTTCCTAGTGCCCTGCATTGGTACAATGGGAAGGTAGGAGAATGGGAAAAACCAGTGTGATCTTCCTTGTTTTCTCAGTCATAAAAATTATGCATTAGTTTAGCCTCTGAATTATGAGCAAGAAGTTTGTGTCAGGCTGTATAGTGATAACATCATATCACATAGAGAAGTAAAGATGTTTATTTATTCTGGAGGAAGAGAAGTTAGAGAGAAACTAGTAGAAATTCTGGACATATACAGGGGGTCCTTGTTAGAGTACTAACAATCAGAAAATAATCTCAAACAGTAAAACACTAAAGGCTTAGAAATGGAAAGTGGAGTATAGAATGCAAAGGAGGATTATATCAGGAACTTCCTTGAAGAAGCCCAAAAAAGGAGGAGCACACCCAGCATTATCACTCTCATATCTTCTCACGTCATGAGCAATGGAATAGCCACCTCCCAAACATACCATAAGCACCTGCACTACAGAGGAAATACCAGCTAAGGGATCAGTCTGTGATCTTATAAAAATATAAGCCAGTGGATTTCATAGGCAATAGGAGATTCCCTTTTATACCAACAGCTTAGGACTATAGTCTCAGGAACAAAACCTTCAAAAATCAACTTTCAAACACTTTGTGGGAGTGTTATTGACATAAGTCTAGCTACTCTTTCCCTGGTCTTAGGTAAAGGATGAACAGCTTGGCCATAGCCTGATGCTCAATTCAGACTCTAGAATAAGGTTCAACATAGGAAATGCTCTAATGTTCTCTCTGTTTGCACCCTTTCTAACTGATACCCTGGATTTGTGAGATGGTTGACCATGGTCAGGAGCTGCACCTGTTGATCTCATTGTAGCTTGGTGGTCTATATGGAATTGAGATGAATGAAAGGTCTCAAATTCAGCATGCAGAGAGCCAGACTCTCCTCTTACCACCACCACATCCTCCCCTTACTCCTTTAGGATTTATTATCTTTGTGAAGAATATCAGTATCTATCTCATTTCATCATCATTGCTTCAAAGAGTACCCAAAGAGAATTTTGGCCATCCTACTTCTTTCTCATTTCCACCAGCAATTCATCATCAAAGTTTATTGATTTTTGTCTACTACATATCTCTCCAAACCATTTACTCTGTCCATCTTTAAACATGAACATCTGTAGGAACCTGTTAATCATTTGAGCTTGCTATTCTTTCTTGGCACCCCTTGCCCTAGCCCCATTCTTGGCCATTATTTGCCATGGCTTGACTTTGTCCTATGCCCTCCCTGTGGGTCTGGCTGGGGACACACTGGCAAGAGAGTGGCTTTAGGAAGGAGAGAGGTTAGAATATGTATCTCTATACCCTGTTCTGTCAGCTGGTCCCACTTCTTCTGCTGACTTTTACTAGGTTCTGATAAACTCCCATGTATTCTGTCCCTTCAGGCTAAGGGATACCAATGGCTTGCTATTCCTTTTTGTTCTTGATTTTGCTCCTTTTAGTGTAAATTATTCTTTTTCAACATTTCCTTCAGGCAAAGATTATTGAGTAAGCTACCCCTTTCTTGCAGAACACTGAATCATCTACGTACTATTTCCTCACACTTTCTTTGCCCAATTGAGAACTTTTCCATATCACAGGCAGAACGTTCACTTAATTGAAAATTTACTTCAATTATGTCTGTGATTAAAACTCTTCAAAGGCTCTTATGGCTTTTAAGAACAGAGAGAAATAACTCTAAAGTGGCCCACAGCTTCTATGCTCTGGGACCTGCCTGTGTCCCCAGTATTCCTTCGTTGAACTCTCTGGGCTCCAGCCTTATTGCTCTTTTTCAGTCCCTTGAATTCTCCACTTAAAGTTTTGTTTTGAGTGTCTTCCTGAATTCTCTCCTCTCTTCACAACTTCTCTCTTTTCTTGCCCCTCTCATCCGTAACCTGACCATTTTACATGAAAAGTTTCCTTCTCTGGGGAAGCTATTCTTGAAACTTTATTCCATTTTTGCCACAGGGATTTAATTCTTCAGTTAATATATTATAGGACCTATTTAGGACATAGGTTTATATACCTGCCTCCAAATACTTATTTTGGAATGTATTTATATTAGATGCCTGGTGCAGAAAATTTGTGCACTGGAGGGGCGAGCTTCTCAGCCTGGACTGCACCCTCTCCCAGTCTGGGAATCCTTGGCAGATGGCAGATGGATATCCCTCTCACAGTCCAGGGCTCTCGAAATGCAGGACCTCTCAATTCTTACTGCAGGACCTCTTGATTCTTACTGCCCACTTGCAGCGGAGATGGGAGAAGCTCCTGCCACTATGGCTGTGCTCACCACCAGCTGTGAGCCCAGCCAGCTCCTGGCTGAGAGGTGCTTCCCTGTGGGAGTGCACTGACCACCAGGGAGAGGGCAATTCCTGCATTGAGGGTCTGCCCCCTGGTGGTCAGTGCATGTCATTCCACCAGTCATTTCAACATTTGATACATTTGCATATTAGGGTTTTATTATATAGGATGTTTATGTAATTGTGTTATTGATATGAAATAATTTTCAGTGTGTGGGGGAGTGTTCCATGGGTTGTTTCCCATTACCTTACCTGTAGCACTTTGTACCATTCATGCACATGACTATCACTTTTATTGAAAGTATCACTAGCTAAAGCCAATCTGGATAACAAAAAATAAAACAAAGAAGATTTGAATGAGCCAGCAACAGTGAAAGTAACCTTCTATGATTGTTATCTAGAAATTCTGTTGTGAATTAAACTAAAAACTGACTTGAGGAGTTGGAAAATAAACATATTACACAATCAGAAAAGGGGCTCACTCAAAAACATTGAGCTGCTCTCAGGTCCATGAATGGCCTGCAATTCCATTTTCCATGCACAATAAGATCTCAGAGCACAAGCCAGTAACTCAACTACCCAAAACCCCTCCAGTGTCTTCCAAGTCACCTGCTGACATCAGCTCATCAATTTCAACAATGATCACAGCAGAAGCTTTGGTGCAAGTTCTTTGTCTTAAAGTTATATTTTTTAAAGCCAATAAAAGCATAATTACAGTATTCATTCTTAAATTTTGTAGATTCAACAAAACAAGAAAAACATTCTTTTGGCTTAACAAGTTTAGATATATAATGAAAAAAAAACCAAAACAATGATGGCCAGTGAGAGATAGTGGGGGCTCTATATTACTCTTTCATTATGTGAATAATTATTCCAGAATAGTTTACTATGTCCATTGATTAAAAACATACATGTTTTAATTGAAACCTCATTATAGGAACTCTCTTCATTCAATACTTCTGGGAAGCAGGGGACAAAGTTAGTCCACAGGGAGAAGCAAGAACAGTAGCTATTAGAGAAGAGTGCATTTATGTCACGGACTAGAATGCTTTTTTCTCAAACATCCAGTCTTCTGACATTTGTTGAGCTCCTACAATATTTTAAGCACTCTGCCTGTCATAGGGGAAGAAAAAAAAGAGGAGTAAGTAGCCTGTGATACTTTCATGGAGGAGACAACCATACTCCAACTTCCTTCAGTTTGGACTCCACTCACCTTTAGTAGCCTTCCCTAAGTATTCCTGTCTTTAGGAATCTTTATGAAGATGTTCAAAAGTTGGTTGGTGCTTACATTACACATAATCTCTTTCTTGATGACAGTGACCAAATAAGTATTTGCTATATTATATAAAATAGAAGCCAATAGAGGTTCACTAAGAATAGGTTGGGTTTACAAGTAAAGAGCTTTGAAAAGCATACTGTGCTCATTTTCACTCCTACAAATTGTGACAGTTAGTAAAGTATATAAAACACATGTACAGTTTATGAATAATAAAGCAATCACTGCCGAAACAGGTTTGGCTCAGTGGATAGAGCGTCAGCCTGTGGACTGAAGGGTCCCAGGTTCAATTCTGGTCAAGGGCATGTACTTGGTTGTGGGCGCATTCCCAGTGGGGGGCATGCAGGAGGCAGCTGATCTCTCTCTTATTGATGTTTCTCTCTATCCCTCCCCCTTCCTCTCTGTAAAAAAATCATTAAAATATATAAAACAATAAAATAAAAAATAAAGCAATCACTTATCCATTCAGTACCCAGTTGAAGAATTAGAATAGAGCTTGGGGTTTACAAGTCCAATGCGAGCCTCTCCTTGGTGACATCTCCTGCTTCTACCCTGTAGAAGTAAGAGGTGCTCACTGCCCTGATTTTTGGGTAATTATTCTCTTGCTCTTATTGTTGACATTATCAACAGTGTATCTGTAACGACATATAGGTTAGTTTTGAAATCTGAGTAGCTGTGTGAAGAAAGGGCATTATCGCCATTATTACATGAAGGCTTTGAAGAGAAGGTGAAAACAGAGGCTGCCTAATCATACAGATTCAGCCCAGAGACCTGTTGTTTTCCTTTTTGTTTTTTGGAGGATGTGGAAAAATCCTCAAGAATTTTATGGTGTGGCAGTACTCTCCCAGTATCATAGGCCTGGGGAGCACGGCAAGTAGTAATATACCTGATTCGCAAAGGGCTTCACCAAACCTCTTGCTCACTTCAGACTCTTCCTGCCCCATCACCACCTCTCCCTAGCCCTGCTTTCCAAAATTGTCTATAAATGACTTCCCCCCCACCCCACATTGAGGATACTATGATGTACTTTGAGTTGGTTCTCATTCATCCCCAGTACTGACTTAGGATTTAACTTTCTCATTTCTGCCAAGTTACCTCTTGCTCATCTGCTTTTCAGCTTCCAAAATGTTGTTGCCCTTTTCTCTTTTCTTGTTGTCCCCTCTCATGTGGGTTTAAGATTTATAAATAAAATTGATTTACTATCAATGTAGTGGATTTTGTGAGGTAACAACATTAAATTTATGTTTAGTCTTCTATCTTACCCCATAACTCACCTGATGTAATTATAATGTCGAGCCTTCACCCATTCAACAAGAATCTCCTGATTTGGGGCAAGACCATGTTTTAGAGAGCTTAAGAATAGGTGATGAGGATGCAGGGTATGACTGGCTACGAAGTAGGGGATTCCTTGTAAGGTTAGCAGGTTCTATTTTTTTAGGGTAAAATAAACTAGCTAAAGCTGAGCTGAATGATTGCAAATGTTGTATTTTAGTTCCCTTGACTGAGGCATTTCCTGCAATGCAGGCTGGCCAAGTCTAGATTTGTGACATGGGCTGGGTCAGTGGGACAGCTTTATTTTGTGGGTCCCGATGTATCAATTAACTTTACTAGTTCCTTCTGTGTTTCTTCTGCTGCACACCCTCACATCCACTCAATTCTCTTTTGCCAGGTTGAGTTTTTTGAAATGCAAATATGACCATGTCACTTTCCTTTGCAAAACTCCCAAATTAATTCTGATTGCTTTAGTAAGTCTAAATGGAGAGCAGCATGGAGAGAGCACGAGGATGACCCTCCCCTACAAGTCTGAAACCTTTGTTTTAACCATGCCTGGCAAGTGGCTCTTCAAATAAGACCACATGCATTCAGATATTTCCATGGTAGTAGACACCTTGACATTTCATGCTGCTGTGCATTTCTAAGCTCTGGGCTTCAAGCACATTCCTGGCCCTCTCTCTCGTGGAGACAGCCTTCAAGTTTGGGTGCCTTGAGGCATCTCTCACCAGCCTCAGCTATAGTAGCAACCTGTACCGCCCTGAACTGCCTGGACTTCATGCTCTATCAGAGTTGCTGTGTCTTGCATCCTGCATGCACTACATACTGTCTGCCTGCTGGGACAATGTCTCTTGCTATGAAGAGGGCTGCCAACTGATGAATGTTTCCCCTTAAGGTGACATTTTACTTACTTTCATAATTCTTGGAGGTATTTTGATTTAAAATTTACTCACTGGCCTGGAATTGAAATACATTTTATTTATTTCTAACTGTTTAACCTCTTTGGGTTATAATATTTGTTTAGAGCTCTATAATTCAAATATAAAATATTTATCTTCTTTATAATCCCCCCATACACACACTATCGTCTCTGAATTAAAATTTGCTGAGAGCAAGCTTTCAGTAAGTTCATATAAGATTTTAGCCAATAATTTCAAATACACTCCCCAAAGCAGCTGCAGTATGAGACAGGACTCTGGATGCTTGAAAAGCCATGTAACCCCAGAGATCGAAGCTGCCTCAGAATGGAGGTTAGAGTTCTGATTAGGCTGCTGGACAAAGCACTTTACAAAAGACAGGATCCCCTTCCTCCATTCCCCTTTTACCCCCTTGCTGGCTTCAGAGTATGCCTTAGGTATATGCTTGTGTTCCACACCATTGTCTCCAATTCCTTTTGCTTTTTTATTTCAACCAGTTCCCCTGGGGATGAGAGTTGGGTAAAACAGTAGACTAGACTCCCATGACATCTAAGGAATACATATTTACTTTAGCAGGTTTATTCAGAAAATAGCAAGCACCTAGGAAGGTAAACTGATTACAGATATAAGGCAATTAGGATCTCTCAGGAGAACAGGGATTCATGTGCATTCAGAAAGAAAGAAAATACAGTTGTTCCTCTCTATGTAAGGAAAATCATCTCCCTGGAAATAAATTGTTTACATTTTCAAGTTGGCAAACTCCCTCTACACTCAACACCATGAATCATGCAGAGAGGGGAGAAGGAAACCTTTTTTGCCTCTGATGTGTACATGGAAGATCCCTTGAGATGAATCATTTTGAAACAGGAACTATCGTAACAGCAATAATAACAACAATGCATCAATGATTTGCAAATGCATCTGCAGTGCAAAGCATGCTTTACAAAGGACATCCACTTCCATTACATCCCATTTGTTCATGATGATGACCCCAGGAGGTGCATAAGGTGGATATTACTATCATTATTTTACACATGAGTATCATAAGCTGTGGAGGATATAGAGTTATTTGTCCAGAATTACAGAGCTAGGATTTTTTGAAGTATGCTGTCATGTAAATGGATTACATGCACTACCTACACACGGAGTGCTCAGGATACAAAGAAAGCCCCACCTCCCTCTCAGTTCAAGGCAGTGGCTCTGGTGATTTTTAGATTTACCTGGAGTTCCCAGAAGAGGACAAAAATACCAACTGGAAAATTCTTGAGCAGTAGTTAAACTTGATCACCTTAGCCAGAAAAATTGGAGTCTTTCTTTGCTCAGGTTATTTCTTTGCTGGGCTTATAAATTTCCAGAGAGAAATTAAGGGTTTCTTTGGTGGACTTGGAATAATTCTGAATTGTTTCTTTTTTTTCCATTTAAATTAATTATTGTTTAAAGTAATATATAACTCTCCTTTCCCCCCCCCATCATTGTCCTCTCCCCAGACACTCCCACCCCCAGCACATGCCCTCACCCTCCTACTGTCTGTGTCCATTAATTATGCTTATATGCATGCATAGAAGTCCTTTGGTTGATCTCTAACTTTCCACTCCCATCCTCCCCTGCCTGCCCTTTGGAGTCTGATGGTCTATTTGATGTTTCTATGTCTCTGGATCTATTTTTGTTCATTAGTTTACATTCTTCATTATATTACACATATGAGTGAGATCATGTGATACTTATCCTTCTCTGACTAGCTTATTTCCCTTACCATAATGCTCTCCAGAACCATCCATGCTATTGCGAATAGTAAGAATTCCTTCTTTTTTTTTTTTTACAACAGTTTAGTATTCCATTGTGTAAATGTACCACAGTCTTTTAATCCACTAAATGCAGATGGGCACTTAGGCTGTTTCCAAATCTTAGCTATTGTAAATTGTGCTACTATGAACATAGGGGTATATATAATCTTTCTGATTGATGTTTCTAGTTTTTTGGGATATATTCCTAGAAAATCTACTGCATGAGAAAACGTATTTGCCAATGTGACATCTGATAAATGTTTAGCTTCCAAAATCTATAGGGAACATATACAACTTAACAAAAGGAAGATAAACAATTCAATCAAAAAATGGGCAAATGACCTAGATGGACACTTCTCTAAAATAGACATACTAAAGGCCAAGAGACATATGAAAATATGCTCTAAGTCACTAATCATCTGAGAGATGCAAATAAAAACAACAATGAGGTATCATCTCACACCTGTCAGAATGGCTACCATCAACAAATCAACAAACAACAAGTGCTGTTGAGAATTCAGAGAAAAAGGAAATTTCATGTACTACTTTAAGGAGTATTACTGGCCTGGGCTCCTTGGGCCATTTGTCTACTGATGTGGTATCCAAAAAGTGTGCTTATTCTGTTTGATGAAAGAAGAGGAAGGGAGAGTGTTCACATTTTCCAGCTATCACTGACTCCCCTGCATTCTTCATCCCATCAGATTAGAATCCTAATTTGTGAGAGTTTTGGATAAACCTCTCAGTGCTTGGAGAGTAAATTGAGACTATGGGAGCTGGTCATGAAAGCACAAAAAGCTAGTTAATAACAGAGTTGAGACCAGAATGGTTTCTGGCTACCATTTTCTTAGCACCTTCTATGCCCTTGCTACTGTGACAAGTGTCCTATATAATAAAAGGCTAATATGCAAATTGACCAAACAGAAGAATGATCAGTCACTATGATGTGCAGAAGTTCAATGCAGGAGCTGCCCCGTGGTGGTCAGTGTGCTCACACAGGAGGTGGTTCTGTTCAGCCAGAAACCAGGCTCACGGCTGGCGAGTGCAGTGGTGGTGGGGGGAGCCTCTCTCACCTCTGTGGCAACACTAAGGATGTCCAACTGATGGTTCCTGGACTGTGAGAGGGCACAGGCTGGGCTAAGGAATCCCCTCCTCTTGAATGCGTGAATTTCCTGCACCAGGTCTCTAGTTTATATATGTTACTTTATTGTCTCTCATACCTACCACATTGGGGGCTATTATCCCCAGGTTTTAGTCGAGATAAATTAGGCCAGCTAGAGGTAACAGTATAGAACTAAAATTTCAGGGTCCCTTACATAATACAGATTTATTTCTTGCTCATATTGCAGCCTCATGAGGTTTAGTGGGTAACAGATGAGTTGGGTGGGGGCTATCTTTTCTTATAGTCACTAAAGACCCAGACTGAGAGGCTCAATTCCTGGTAGGTGTATCTCATGGAGCACACACCTCTATGCTGCTGGGTAAGAAGAGAAGGCACATAGAGAACTAACACCTGTCTCTGCACATAAGCCTGTAAGAGTTTCACATCCTTTTTATGGCCCCTTGACTAGATTACTCCCACAAATCAATCAAAGGGCAAATGAGCTGTGAAGATACTATCTTCTTTGTCCTTCAGAATGAGAACATTTCTTCCATGTTGCCCAGTTTGTTGACCCATAATTGTTTGTAGTAATCTCTTCTGATATCTTCTATTTCTGTGGTGTGTTTGTAACTTCTCTTCTATTTCTGATTTTGTTATTTGGGTACTCTGTTGTTTTTGCTTTGATGCATCTGGTAAAGGCTTATTTAGCTTGTTTATCTGTGGGATCTCCTTTTCTCATCTCACATGGTTCAGGGTTCCCGTTCAGGGTTCGGGTTCTGGAGGATGCCACACACAAATGAAAAGAGAGACTAAAAAAGCATTAATTTGGTGATATTGCGGGGTCAGGTGGAAGCCTTCCTCTAGTGGAAAGGACTACCTCTTGCTCTGGCCCTTTTCTCCCTTTTATTTAGACTTTGGGACACATCCATAGCCTTTAGGCAGGAAATTACAAAAACAAAAATTAACATGAAACAAACAGTTAGAGGCTGCTTCAGCTAACAATGTTTCAACTAAACAGTGAGTGATTAGCTCTGACCTTTCAGAGCAATTAAGGTTGACTAGCCTTCTGGTCTCCTGTCCACATCTTTCTATTAGTGAGACAATGTTTGGTTTCTGGCATTTATCTTTTTAAAGAACCAGTTCTTAATTTCATTATTATTTTCTATTGTTTTTTAGTCTTTATTCCATTTATTTCTGTTCTATAATTTATTATTGCTTTCTCCTACTAACTTTTGGTTTTGTCTCCTTTTCTTAGTTCCTAAAATAAAATCATATTTCAATGAATTTGATAAAAAAGAACAGCTATTGATGAGCACTAGAGAGGACTACTACCATGACTTCACTTCTACTCTTACCTCTCTTCACTCTCCACACAGCAGCCTGTGATGTTTCTAAAATACACAGTTTATTCACTCACAGCTTTGATGGAAACTTTATATTTCCTTCCCATCACCTTAAAATGACATCTAAGCTATTGCATAAGGGCTATAGGCCTTGTATAAGCTGGCTCTTCCTCTTCTCAGGTATGTTCTTCTTGATTCATTTTACTTTATCAAACTTCCTTGCTTTCAGTTGTTAAATGTTCCAAGTGCTTGCTTTGTTCAGGATCTTTCCTCTTGCTGTCCCCTCTCCTTTGTTGCCTCTCTGCTTTCTCTTTGCTTGGATACTTCGTATGCATCCATCATGTTTCAGTTTCAGTGTTCATACATTTCACGTGCATAGTTCATAGCTGTTTTGTTTTCCGTGATATTGTCAGTACATCATACAGCACCTGGAACGAAGAAGAAACTCCATAAATATTTGCGAAATGATTACATAATATAAGACTAGATTAACAGAGAGGTCTTTCTTATACAATATTATACTTAGTCTTAAAAAACATAGGGATATAGCCATAGCTGGTTTAGCTCAGTGGATAGAGCATCCACCCATGGACTGAAGGGTCCCATATTTGATTCTTGTCAAAAACACATACCTCAGTTGCAAGCTCCATTCTAAGCCCTGGTCAGGGCTCTTGTGGGAGGCAGCCAATCAATGTGTCTCTCTCATATCAATGTTTCAATTATTCTCTGGTGAGGATTAACAAAAATATAGTGATGTCACCATAGTAGAAAAATTAGGCCAGATGCACGGATTTGTGCACAGGGGAGAGGGGACCCATGGGCGGTTGGCCGGCCACAGAAGGTTGGTTATGGGAGCTCATTGACCACCAGGGGGTAGCTCCTGTTTTGTAGGTCTGGCCCCTGGTGTTCAGTGCATGTCATAGCAACTGGTTGACTGGTTGTTCTGGTCATTCCAAATCATTCAGTCATAACAATTGCTTAGGCTTTTATATATATAAATAATCATGCCTATTTTGTACATAATGATAATTTCAAGAATTTATAATTATTACTTGCATATAATATATTTTCAAAGTAAAATATTTTAATTTTCAAAGATTAGGTACACAATAGAGGTAGGAACTTAAAGTTTGAGTGACAGAGGGAATTCAGAACATATTTTTAAAGGCAGATACCACCAATTCAGCTTTTTATTCTTTTTTTTTTTTGTAAAACTGATGATATGATGATGTTTTCCAAATAAAATGACAAATACAGTTTGACAAAGAATTTTTTTGTGTCATTTTCAAGTGTGGAGAACCATCTATTAAGGGTAGTTTTGACACCTTTACATTGACATATCTAGAGCAATTTAACAGTTTGGAAGGACAATGGGATGGAATATATGTATTTAGAACTGTCACAAAAAATCTGAGACAAATGGTTGTCATCTAGTCAAAACTCAACAGAAAAACATCATTGGAAGTTTGCTATACAGATTTTAAAAAGATTACCAATTCATGATACACCAATAGTATTAACAATACAAATATATATTACACTTGAAATGTTTTGTAGAAACATATCTTTATTAAAAGCATTTTGGACATTTCTTAATCATTTAAAAAATAGTTTTATTGCTATAATTAAACTAAAATGTAATATTGAAATTTCTTAAGAATATAACATTCAGATAGAACCTTACTAAATATTTCCCTGTCTGTTGCAGTGACATCACCTTAATGGCATTTGTCAGCACATATTTCACATTATAATTATTTATGATATTTTGTCATTGCTGACTTTAATTTAATTACACTGGGGCCTAAATGAAAAGGTGTATAACTGAGAAGTTTCACAAACACTATTTTATATAACAAGTCTGTGAAAGGTCACCCTATCTTCCTCCTTATCTTTGCATATGCCCCTACATGCTTCCCCACTCTAAAAACCAGACATAAAACAACATTGTTCAGTCACCTCTCTGGAAAATGCTGCCTTCAGAAGTATACTCCTGAAACTTACACTCCCTCTTAGCAGGAAGCTTTCTCCAGCTGCTGTCACAACTTAAGCCTCATCTCTTTGGTCCTTTAAATACTGTCTCTTCTATATCTTTAAGAGGTGAATATATTCTGTGAGAATGTTTCAAACATGAACTGAGGACTTTCTTGATACAGCTCTTTTCTCACTGCAGAAATAACTTATCTGATAGGTGATGGAATTTGTGATGGAGCCTGAGTCAGTATCTATCATCTATCTAGCTATCTATCTATCTATCTATCTATCTATCTATCTATCTATCATCTATCTATCTATCTATCTATCTATCATCTATCTATCTTATTATCTATCTATTTATCTATCCTCTATCATCTATCATGTATTAGGAAAGTATAATTGGTTATCCCTTCTAAATCAGGAAAAGGTGATACTCCCTGGAGGCATTTAGGAGGTCTGCATATCTTTACTTTTTAATTTCTTTCATATGTATGCTTCACTCTGCCTCTTGGGGGCTGAATCATTTGTATTCCATTCAGTGGCCTCTGTGAGGGTGGTCAACACTGGCAGATGGTCTTTGCCGGCCTCATCTTCCTTTCTATGCCACCTGCTCCCTCAGGGGAGTTCTACTCTGCAACTGTCAGTCATTCTAGGCCCTTCTGCTTTCACACTAGCCCGCCACCCCTTTAATACCCAATTCCAGGAAAACGTGATGAACTCCTTCTTTTCAACGTACAGATAGATAATAAGATTTTATATTGAAACCTTCCTAAGGCATTTGAGTAATTGCAGAATGTTAATTTTAAGTTAAAAGAATTGATCTTTATCATTTATAACAGGGAAAAATTGAAATAATTTAAATGACTAACAATTAGAAAATTAAGAATATTATGATCCATATACAAAATTACTAGATATAAAAATACATTTACAAAGCGTTTGATTTTTGTGTATACAATTATTAAATATTTTAAACTTGTGGAATTTTAATGTAAAAAGCATAATTATGTCATATTTTGAGCAAACACAGTCGGAGACATTATAGTGTGATAAAAGTATTTAAAATATTACAGAAACAGTCTAGGAATGAATTGTTGCCTTTGTATGAAAGAATTATGGTTTCATTTTAATTATTGAAACATTTCACTATTATGTTTGCTGAGGAAAAATTATGCAAGTGTATAAAGATGAAGGGAATGAATTGCTATGTGAGATAATTTTAACAACTGGTTTCTATGTATGTGGATATCTTTATATCTATCACCTACATGGATTATTTGGAAGGAATGGCATGCCAGTCTCCCACATCCATGCCTGGAAAGGCCTCCTTTGCCTTCCACAAGGCTGATAATAGATAAAATACCCAGAGGTTTAGACTTGCATTAATAGAAATCGTACCTTTCTGATGCATGGAGGCTTTTGGAGCTCAGCCTCTGTATGGCTGAGGCATGCACCTTCTGGGCCTCTTATCTCTGAGCATAAAGGGAAGGGCTTTGGTTGCAGTTGGCTCCATCTATTGCTAGCTGTGTGACCCTGGGCTATCCACCTCAGTCAGTGGCCACAGCTTTCTCATCTGCAAAGTAGTAATGGAAGCATAAGAATGAGGAATTCCATGTTAAAAAATCTTAAAGTTCTCAAACGTGGATGGTTAATTCATTTCTCTTACTCACAGTGGCACCCTGCTTCCCAAACTGAGCCTCCTCATAGACTGGGTTTCAGCAAGAGAGGTGTCTGCCTCTATTGCTTAGGATGCATTTTTTCTGAGGAGTCACTTTAACTCCACTTCTTGTTCTCTACGTATCCCTCAAATCTTGAATAAACGAAGTCCTAGCTTCATTCAAGTAACACCTGCTTTTGTTCAAGAGAACAGTTGATTTCCTCTACAAAATTAATAGAATGAAATTTACACTGTTTTATCCATAAAGACTAAGTTAATTCTACTAAAGACTTTTTCCTTTTTCTGATGAGACTTGAGGAGAACATGCATGTTGATAATATTAGTAATTAAAGTCTACTTATTCAAAAGTATTTTTTCTTACCATTATCACTTTTTTTCCTTTTATAAATATAATTTACTTGAATCACATAGCTCCTGTTTTATTTCCTGTTTACTGTTATATCCGAGTATTAGCAATATCTTGTTCTCAATGCTCAGCTAAGTGCAAATCTAAATTTTCACATAAAGCTTCTTGCCAAGTTCTAATTTCTGTTATTCTCAACCACAATCAAGCCCCATCTTGACAATTTTCAATTTTTCTCAGCCTCTGAGTCCAAGTTGAAGACTATGTAGAAGCCATCAGAGGTAAAGGTAACCTACTTGATTTCATTTTGTATAGACTTATTCCTTCATGAATATCAGTTGAGGTTAACATTATTAATTTTTTCTTTTTTTCATATGTATTTGCTCATGCCTCCTATGGACTGTGGGAATAGAGTCGACAGAAAATAAGGTCTCAAAGCTTTTCAAACACTCCCCCTGCTTGCCATGCTGCCAAGTCATTAAGCAAGGCAAACTCCTCTCCCATATGGGCTGTTAACTTTTATGTGTTCAGTGCTGCTGTTGAACATGGCTGGCCTGAACGCATTTCTTCCTGGAATGAGGAAAGAGGACCCAAATCTGCTTTGATCACAGCAGGGTCTGCTGGTCAGCTGGCCTATCTCTGATGAGCCTTGTGATGGAGCTTGCTATTTAAGGACTCATTAAATTAATTTATGAATTCATTTTTCTCACTCAACAAATTTATTTTTGTCTCCTAGTATTCAACCATTTTAGGGATATATTAGTGAACACAGATGTTTAAAACAATAAATATTTACCTTTCTACATCTTTCTATGGTAGAGTAAGTATCCTCTACAAATTACTGTATATAGTGTATTAGAATGTGGTAAGTGTTTTAGAAAAAATATAGAACAGAGAAAGGGACATCATAAAATTCAAGGGGAGAGGTTTACAATTGTAAATATACTGTCAGAATGAGTTCTATTAAGAAGTAACACATGAGTAGCTGAAACCGGTTTGGCTCAGTGGATAGAGCATCAGCCTGCAGACTAAAAGGTCCCAGGTTGATTCCGGTCAAGGGCATGTACTTTGGTTGCAGGCACATCCCCAGTGGGAGGTGTGCAAGAGGAAGCTCATAGATATTTCTCTCTCATGAATGTTTCTAACTCTATCCCTTTCCCTTCCTCTCTGTAAAAAAATCAATAAAATATATTTAAAATAATAATAATAAAAAAAAAGAAGTAACACATGAGTCAAAAAATCAAGGAGGTGAGACAATAAACCAAAATCCCATTTTGGTGAAAGATTATTTCAGGCCAAGGCAAAAGTCTTGTGATGAGATGTTAATATATTTTTTTTAATATTTTGGCAATATTAATTATTGGAGATACAAAGATGATTGAGTATGTTTCTTGCCTTCAATAAACTTACAGTCTACTATAGGAAACAGATTAACAATAGGCAATTTCAATAGGCGATAATTACTGATCAAGCATAAAGCTAAGAATCTGTAGGATTCTAAGAATGGTATAAGACCCTCATCAGATGTTGTGAGAATGCCATTGGTGTAAAAAAGGGACTGGGAGAAGGTAACATTGCTAGTTATTTCTCTTTTTAAGCTTTTGTTAAACAATATTGGATACAGTAGACATCATTAATTACAAAAGAAGATAAAATTGTCAAGAGCAGGAAAAATAGTTCAAATTTGGAAGGTCTGTACCAACATCCCATTTTTTTTTTTTAGAATTTCTGCAAAAATAGTTTATTAAAGGATCTGAGAAATCCTCAGTAAATAGATTATTACCCTTAGCTTTGTGATCCTCCTAAAGTTATGGATCAATGGAATTCTTGGGACAGGCTGCTCTATATCAGGTTCCAGGTAGATAGTTAAGACAATGATGAGCTGATGTCAGGGTATCCTAGGCCTGAGATAAGAGTCAACCTAAATTCAATCTGGGTACATCCTATCTCAGGTTCACATTTTCTTCATCTATGGAATAAAAAGTTTCATTTTGTCTCAAAAAGCCATTATGGTTCTATCTCTTTGACTCCATTCAATTCATTGCTCAAGGCCATGTGACAGGCCCAACATAGATCTATTCATTTCATAGTGTTGAGTAATTACCATGTGCTGTGCACAGGTCTAGATTTGGCTGCCACAGAAGTGAAAGGAAGAGAGAATGCCCTGTGGGAGTGTACAATCTATTAGGGAAGACAGCTAACGAACAAATGAACATATAAATATAGTAATTTCAGGGAGCAATAGGGGCTATGAAGAAACAACAGTAACAATAACAGTAAATCCCAAGGTGATGGTAGGAGGAACCAGATGAGGAAGAAGAGCTGAATTAGACTGAATAGTTAGGGCAAGCAGAGGAGAAGGTGACATTTAAGCTGAGACCTGAACAATAAGGAACCCGTCATATAATAATGTGGGGGCAATGCTTCAGGCAGAGAAAATGATGAAAGGAAAATTCCTGAGGCCAAGGGAATGTGGTGAATTTCAGTTTCAGATAGAAAGTCAGTGCAGCTGGAAAGAAGAGAACAAAGGTAAAAGGGTATGCCAGAGGCTGACAAACTTTTTCTATAAAGGATGAGATAATATTAGTTTAGGTTTTGTAGGCCACATTGTCTTTTACTCAACCCACCATTGCACCTAAAGCAGGCACAGAACTTGAAGTTGGATGTGGTTGTGTTCTAATAAAACATAATTTATAAAAACAGACTGGATGAGATCCCAGGGCCATAGTTTGCAGATTTCTGGAATAGGCCATTAGATTTCAGACCATAGCCAGTGACCAGGCCATATAGAACCTGTAGGGACTTCTGTTTCATACCAAGCATAGTGAGGTTTTCAGCGTAATTATTTGACTGGATTACATTGTAAAAGGTCACCCTAACAGTTCTCCTAGAATAGATTATAGAGAAAAGTGTACAAGCAGGAATAAAAGCCCATATAATGGTTATAAGAACAAAAGGAAAGAATTCCTGCTCTCAACAAGCTTACCATTTAGGTGAGAGAGACATGGCAAAAAAAGAGAACCACTAACTTTCAGTGTGTTAAAGGTTCTAAAAAGTCCTGTTGAAAATAAATTGTTTTAGCTAAGTTTATTATAGTGCTGGTATATATTATGAATCTTCAAGTAGAGATTACAGTGTGTGTGTGTGTGTGTGATTTGCCAATTAATAGGCCTGTCCTCTTTTCTTTCATATTTTGCATAGTGGGAAATATCATATAGGGTTAAAACAGGAGATATGAAATAAAATGTGGAGAGCCTTGAGTGCCAGACCCAGTTTAAAGTTGTGATATGCATGTTTTTTCTCTCTCCTGCCCTAATTACCTCTTAATCCTGATAAGAGTCCATCTTGGCACTTAGTCATTCATTTGTTCATTTATTCACTATATCATTAACTACACAAATGCCAGTGGATAGGTCACTGATCAAATAAACAAAGAAGCAAACAAACAAACAAGCAAACAAGCAAAATAATGTGAGATCTCCCCCAGGAGTTCCTGATGATGACAATGAGCTGCCTTGGAATCCATCCTTGACTGCAGGAGCCCTAAGCCTAGGAGGCTAAATCCTTGTGCCTAATTCATTGCACTTAGTGCTTCAAAAGAGTTTAGAGCTGTGTTGTCCAATAGGATAGTCACCAACCGAATGTGGTTATCAAGCCTTTGAAATGTGGATGGTGTGAACTGAGATGGCCTGAAAATGTGAAATACATATTGGATTTTAAAAACTTAATTAAAACATTAATGAAAAATATTAATAATTTACAAATTTTTATTACAGGTTGACATGATAATATTTTTAACATATTAAACTAAATAAAACATTTATTTGAAGTTAATTTTAACTTTATGATATTCTGGTACAAGAAAATTTAAAGTTGCACATGTAGCTAGCCCATTTCTATAGGACAACACTGGTCTAGATTTATCAATGTGGATGTCTGGTTTCATGGCTTCTTTCCTCTCAGTATGTCAATTTGAACTAGCCTTAAGGAGGATGCTTGTTTGCATCCTAAGTGATTCTTCAGCCTCAGGTCCCAGTGCAACACAATCACTGCAGGCATCCTCTACTAAGAAAGCCCTGGGTTCCATCTGGCAGAGATTCCTCTATATCACCATTTAAGATTATTAAGAAAAAGTTGGGTTTATTGAGATCAACAGTGAATCTCCTGCAAATTGCCTTCTCATATTCTTAATAACCCATCCAGAACTTCTAATGCAGAGGAATTTAGATATTTTTGGACTTTCTGTGTGGTCTTTGAAAAACTACACAGATTTATGACACTATTTATTCTTCTTGCAAAAAATAGTTCAAGTTTTAACTACTCTGTGAAGTGTGTTCTCTCTCCCTTAGTCCCTGTTAGCATTCATTTTTCATTCAGCAAATTAAGCACAGCTGCTGTTTAGTTCTGGTCTCCGCACGGAAATTGTCCTATCTTGGATTTCTTCATACCTCAACCCACAACAAAAATCTTGCAACGTAATACTCTCACTTAATGTCTTGTTTCAACCGCTGTCACTTCATTACCTGGGACACCTGTACCTTATATTATGTATGAAAAATGCATAAAAAAATTCCAGTGTTAAACATATTTCTGGCTTGCAAACATATTGGTGGACTTTGTTTCTCTCCTCAGTATCAGTCTGTGTTTTATTTTCTCTGCCACCACCCACACTAAAGAGCAGCGTTATTCCATTCCTGAGAGTCAGAATTCAGTGTTACCAAGACTGCCAAACTGTCAATCTCCCTGCAGCATGCCTAGAGCCCTGAGATGTTTTTCCAGTCTGATGATTTTGAATTTTCCCTTTAACAAGAGTGGTCAAGCCATCTCGTTCAATTTTTAAGCGGTTGGTGGTTGGTGACATTCCTATCTCTTATGGCAAAGTGTTCTAATTAGTGATTTACCACCTCTGCTAGAAGTGTTCTCTAATTGGAGGCTTAGTGTTTGTCTGGTGCTTAGGTTATAAATAGAAAATTCACCAGAAATGTTGTATGGTTCAACCTTGTTTTTATGTTTTCTAAATACCCTCCTAATAAAATGGAAATTCAAATCTAAATTAGAAATGGTGAATGACCAACAAGGAAGCATATTATCTGACCAGGAGGCAACAAAGGGAAGGTGAAAAGAATGTACGGAAAACCTACACAACAAGGACAAAAAGATGACAGATACTTTTGAAGGACATTCCTATAAGGAAGAACTTGTAATTCTATAAATTGAAGTGAAAGTATTTGAAAGAAATAAATCATCAGGGTAGGTGAGATACTAATAAAATTATTTCAAACCACAGAGACTGAATCTGTCAATATCCTACCAAGAATATGTCAACAAATATGGAAGGAAAAAAACACACAACAACAATGGTATACAGACTGGAAACCTTCAGTATACATCCCAGTCTTTAAGAAAGAAGATAACAAGAGTGCAGTCCCTCTAGGACCATTACTCGCAAGTAAAGTGATGCTCAATGTGAGACAACAAAGGCTTCCAAATTATATGGATGTTCAAGTTGGATTCAGAAAAAAAGAGGCACTTAGGAGCTAGTTGTGATCATTTGCCAGGTAATGGGGTAGTCCAAAGACTTTCAAGAGAAAATCGCTTTATGTTTGATAGAAAACGGTAGGCATTGACTATTGACCATGAGAAACTCTAGGATGCTCTGAAAGAAATGGTCATATCTCATCACTTGATTGCCCTGTTGCCTACCTTATGTTGTGGGCAGGAAGCACTGTCAGTATAGAACATGGAAAGACAGGATGATTTCCTACAGGCAAAGGTGCATTTATCTCCACATTTGTCTGATCTGTATGCAGAACATATACAATAAAAGCTGGGCTAGACTCAAACAAGGGAGGAGTGGAAATTAGTGGAAGAAATATTAATAAATCAGGATATTCAGATGACACTACCCTACTGACAGAAAGTAGCAGTCACTTGAAATGACAGCTGATGAAAGTGAAAAAAGAAAGAGCAGGATTGCATTGGAACATCAAGAAGACAAAAAACATGGCCACTGAAGAAATACATAACTTTAACATAGACAATGAAGACACTGAAGGTGTTAAAGATTTTGCTTACCTTAGTGCAATCATCAATTCAAACAGAGACTTCAGCCAAAAATGTAAGAGAAGGTTGAGTCTCAGAAGGGCAGTGATAGAAGAATTAGGAAAGATCACTAAGAGCAAAAATGTGTCATTAGAGACCAAGGCTAAGATTATCATATATTCCCTATTACTAGGTATGGATGGGAAAGTTGAACAGAAGAGCATTTGAAATATGGTATTGGAGGAAAGCTCTACGATACCTTGGAGGCAAAATAACAAAACTGAAGCTGTCATACATCAGGCACACCATGAGAAGGCAGAGTTCTTTGGAAAAGAAAATTATGTTGGGAAAAATAAAAGGCAGCAAGACAAAAGAAAGATCAAATATGAGATGGATTGACTTCATAAAAGAAGCCATGGGCTGAGTCCTCAGGAGCTGAGCAGGACTGTTGAGGACAGTACTTTGGGAAGGTCACATATTCACTGGGTTAGAGCAAACTAAATGGCATAATACAACAACAAATGCTCATTCCTTGCCTAACAAAATGAAGAATGTATTCAGATTATAGGTTTGGGAAATTAAAGAGGTGATGTGCCTATGGGGGTGTGTTCTCATTATGATCCCTATATTCTCACTCTATATGAGAGACATCCATTTATGGCATTGGAACACATTGTGATTCCACAGTAAGGCATGGGTTTTAGAGTCAGATACATGTTAAGTTCCAGCTGCATCACCACCCACTGTCCATATTGAGGGCCACCTTGGAGTATGGTACCTCAGGACTTTGTCACAAGTGTGCCTTGCTGTTGGTCTTTAATGCTCTGTGGTTGCCAACTTGAAATTCTTAATAATTTTATCTTTGGATTCATATTTTGTAAGTGATGTCCAATGGGACACTGGAGTATGCTTGGGCTCACTAGCCTTCTCACCTCCAGCCATGTTCCCATCTCTCAAAAGCACTACCACTCCTGCCCAGTGACTGCTGCCATCTTCTGTCCCTTTACCATAGCCTTTAAGGCAGGCATCAGAGATGATTGAGGTTTAAAGCAAATGCCTGGCATGCCAATGGGTCAGTCTGGACTTAGGTGCAATAAGAGTCTGCACCTGCTCCTAGAAAGTGGGACAATAAATAGCAAATAAAATAAGTAACGTGACAGGTAAAAGAGAGAACACAGAATAAAGGAAAGAGCCTTATTAGTGCTTTATGAATAAGAGGTCATATTTTTATTGTGTACTTGTCCCCACAAATTTTGTAACTTGCTCTTACTCTGTTACTACAGGAAAGTTCCTTAGCCATCTGATCCTCTGGATAGCAGCCAGAGTCATATTCAATGAGAAAAGCACTAGGATGTGTATGTATTTATGAATACACACACACACATACACACACGCACATTTATATACAGATATGCATATATGTATAAAGATAACAGCCTATAGATATTGTCTGACTGCTTCCCACAGTAGTGCTACACCTTTATCAGCAGGGGAGGATGTGGTGCTTAGGATGCTGAAGTTACAGAAGATGTCACTGTAGAAAAGGGTTGAAGTGAAACATAGACAGGAGATGTCACCTTTTTAGAGGAGCATAGCTATTACCATGTCTTTACCCAACAGGGGAGGGGAGGTGGCAGTCACATTCACTGACCTCTGTCTTCCTGTCCTCTCATCTTCTTTTGGTGTTTCCCTCCAGCAGAAATGGACTAGATGCCACACTTAGGGACTGTAATTTCTGTTGAACTGGTTTACAAAGATCAGCCTCCCAGGGCCAGAACAAGTGGCAAGGGAGGGCAGTGGGGAGGGGGAGTGAAAAAAGATTGACTTTTATGTTTGCTTTGAAGATTATATGAGGTAACATACATAAAGTATAACTGTGAAATACCATTAAATAGAGACACAGATTATTTATTATTAGTATTCATATAATTTACTACTCTTGAGAAGCTGGAACAAGTTTGAATATAGGTAGTGGGGTTAGTAGAGTGAAAACAATCTTGTTGCATTTTTGATTCTGTCACACTGCCATGCTCAAAAGTGGTGATATTATGTTAAGGTACAAGACAAAATTCCATTGACATTGCCTTCAAATAGGTAATACAGAGATCAAATGAATGGGCACTTAGATTCTAATCCAGGTTCTGACATATTTCTGTAGAACAACTGAACAAGTTGCTTAGAGGAATTTATTCTCCCCTTACTCTCCTTGAAATGGGATGACTATTCAGAAGCTAACAAGGATTCACAAGATATGAAAAAGCTGCCTTTATGCACCTGCTTCTCCTGGAAGAAACTTGAAGTTGACACTGTAAGTCTCTTAAACAGAAGAACCTTTTTAATCATCTTCTATTTTTCTTCTGGACTTGCTTTTCTAGTGATTTTAAAAACACAGAATTTTAGTTCTAGGACCTGTGGCCACAGTGACCCCCCAAAGTAGAATGAAATGACTCACTTATCTCCATGCCTAGAAATTTTTTTCTGCAAATTCCTTGCAATCAATGAAGGAAAAACTGGACTTGTTTCTCTTGCAGCACATATATTACAGTTGAGACTAAGGAAGAGAAGGTGAAATGTAAAATATCCTGTTGAGTTCCAGTTAAAGAGGGATGCATTGAAAATACTCTGATGTGTAGCTTTTAAAGGGAAGCAAGGGAATAGCTATTAAGCAGAAGAGTATAAAAGTATAGAAATATAAATCAAAGCAAGTAATACATTTAATTTTCTTACTGACTAAATTCATTTTGTGTTAGCAGCAGATGGTGAAGGAGAGAAATTGGGAATGCATTAAGTTTTCATTTGGGTCACTTTCTTTGGCCTCCAGGGAACTTTCAGTCAGTAGTGTAGATATCCATGAAAAGAGTGGGTTGATAGGGAGGGAGAAACAAAGCAGCAAATCATTCTCTTTGGCCCAGATTCCCTCACTGATTTATTCATCGGTATTTCATGGTAAGGGAGGGAGTTCATGGTACAAAACTCCATTTGGAGAGCTATTTGCAACTCTCAAGCCCAATCAGTCTCTGGAAACTTTGCATGTCAGTAGGGAGATACCCAAAAGCCTCATTTCTAAGCAGACAATTAAAAAATTAGTCTATATAAACAGGAAGAGAGAGAACAAGGATGGCTACCATGATACTAGTTAGAGAGACACAACTGGACTCAGTCCTGTATGTAGGAATCACTCACAATACACAAAGCTCTTAGGGCTAGAAGGGTCATTAGAGATTGCAAAACATCGGAAAGCATTCATTTTACACACAGGGAAACAGCCCAGTGAGGTGAAGAGAAGAGGAAGATAAGGGAAGGCCAAGGATCACAAGGAAGCATTTTACTTCCTTTAGAAATGATCACCTTCCTAAGTATAGACCATAAGGACCGTTCCTGTCTTCATTTTGTCACCCAATTCTATAAATTCCATGCCCAGTATCTGTTGCATCCATTGTATTTTTCCCTTTTCAACTGCCATGCCTTTTTCATTTCTCATTTAAATTACTGCAAGTATCTGCCCTCTGATTTCTAAAATGCTGGTCCAGAAATTTCACTGTGCTAGTTAAATTTCCTCAATATTTCTGCATTATTCTCAAGATAAATTCCAAACTCCTTTGCATAATACAAAAAAAGTATCTATGATTAGACCTGTTTTTAAAACCCCAGTCATCCCACATACATATTTGCCAGGCACTATTCATCCTAAAATTTTTGCAGATGTTAGCACATTTAATTTTCCTGACAACCCTATGCAATGTAAGTTATTATTATCCCTATTTTTACAGATGAGAAAATTGAGGTAGAGGGGTTAAGTGATTTTCCCAATGTCTCACAACTAGCCAGGGCAGGACCAGAACTTAGAGTTGACATCTAGTTTTAGAGTTTATGCTCGTAGCCCCTAGGACCTGCTGTTCTACAGTTCCCTGCATGAGCCAGGTTCTCTCACCTCTGAGGTTATACATAGGCCATTTCCTCATCTTATTCCTTACTTTGCCTAAATATCTCCAGTTCATTTCCTTATTTATAATAGACTTTATTTTTAGAGTACTTTTAGATCCACAGTAAAATTGAGCAGAAGACACTGAGATTCCTTATTTTTTCCCCCATGCATAGCCTCTACCATTATTAACACCCCCATAAGAGTAGTACATTCGTTATAACTGATGAACCTATAGTGACATATTATCATCATTCAAAATTCATAGTTCACATTAGGGTTCACTTTTGATGTTGAACATTCTGTGGTTTTGAACAAATATATAGTGACATGTATCAATCATTGTAGTATCTTACAGAGTAGTTTCACTGCCCTAAAACATCTGTATTTTTTCTACTTATCCTTCACTCCCCACTAACCCACTCCAAATACTGATCATTTTTTTTTAAATCTTTTAATTGATTTTTAGAGAAAGAGGAAGATAGAGGAAAAGAGAGATAGAAACATCTATGTGAGAGTGGAAAATCCATCAGTTGCCTCCTGCATGCCTCCTACTGAAACCTGCAAGCCAGTAATTGAGCCAGCAATCTTTCAGTGTATGGGATAAGTCCTAACCAACTGAGCAATACTGCCCAGTGCCTGATTATTCTACATTCCAGTTTTGCCTTTTTCAGAAGGTCGTATAATGGGAATAATACAGTATAAAGTCTTTTCAGATATTTTCTTTCGCTTAGTAATATGAATTTTAAGTTCCTCCATTTCTTTTCAGGGTTCAATAACTCATTTCTTTTTAGAACCAAATGATCTTTCATATGCTGGATGTATTATCATTTATTTACCCATTCACCTACTGAAGGATATCTTGGTAGCTTACAGATTTTGGCAATTATGAGTAAAACTGCTATAAATATCTGTTTTGATTTCTGTATGGACATAGTTTTCCACTCATTTGAGAAGATATGAAAGAGCAGGATTACTAGATCATATGAGAAAAGTATTTTAATTTGGTAGAAACCATCAAATTGTCTTACCATGTGGCTGTACCATTACCACTCATTGAATGAGAATTTCTGCTGCTCCACATCCTTGTCAGCTTTTGGTATTGGCTGTATTCCAAATTTGGGACATTCTATTAGCTCTATAGTGGTATTGCATTATTTTAACCTGTATTTTCCCATTGACATATGATGTGGAGCATATTTTTGTGTACTATTTGTCATTTTTATCTCTCTGGATACATATGTTAGAGTCTATGGCTCATTTTTTAAATGACATTGTTTTCTTATTGTTGAGATTTGAAGATTTTTTTTCTATATTTTCCATACATGTCTTTTGTAAATATTTTCTCCCAGTCTGTGACTTGCCTTCTGTTTATTTTTCAAGATTCCAAGTATCAATCAGATTTTCTACAAACCAAGATCCTGTCTGACTTGCTTGTCATTGCACATCCTAGAGTGAAATTCCTGATTAAATTGTTGATGTCTCTTCCCATCCCTCTATGTTGTGTGCTTCTTGAGGTCTGGGAAAATATCTACCTTTATCTTATTCATGTCTGACCTATGTGGACATGAATAAAGGATTGTGTGAGTGATCTTTCAATTTCTGGCTCTGACTCTTGTTTATTAAAAAAATTATTTATCTCTGAGATTCTATGTATGATAGAGAGAACGAAACCTTTTATTTTTTAAAATGTTTTTATTGATTTTTAGAGAGAGAAAAAGGGAGAAAGTGAGAAAGAGAAAGAAACATTTATGTGAGAGAGAAACATGGATTAGCTACCTCCTACACATCCGCTATTGTGGATCAACTCTGTAACCTGGGCATGTGCCCTGACTGGGAGTCAAACTAGGACCTGTTTGTTCATGGGTAGATGCTCAACCAACTGAGCCACATGGTCTACGACAGAGCACATCTTGTAGAGAATCAAATTAAATAATGATTGCAAATCCATAGCCCTGTGTGGTTATGTAATAGAAGCATCTTTTCAAGCCCAGCTGGTATCCTTGTAATGCAGCTCCTCCCTCCACTCTTCTAGATTCTCCCACAACTATCTCCCCCATTCCCTTATCACAATTGGTTCAAAGTCCATGTGATCCATAAAGTTTTCTTTATCTAAGTAGTTTGCTTTGGTCTCTTTCTGTTTCTTAAAATATGCTTCCAAGTGTCACCACTTTTGGAATAACCCCACTACTCCCCACTCACTCCCTTTAAAAATTTGACTGTGGTGTTATTTCTCTTTTATCCTCAATGCAATTGTACACCCTTAAGCTATAATTTTTAGCTCTGTACTATTTTCACAACTCCAACAGAGTGATGCATGTTCCCAGGAAAAAAAGACTTCCAGAGCTAAACTGCAAGGAAGTGAGTTCCTTTCTCAGGTACTTTGCTGCCTCCTAGTGTTGTGGCCAGGATCCACGCTGAGATAAGTCTGCTAAACTCTGCTCACTCGGCGCCCTCTGGATGGGTGAACACTATTGCAGACAGTAGACTTGAGATAGCTGACTGCTTCAGGAGAAGGGCTCCTGAGGAGATGTAGCTCTACTGCTACAGAAAGCTCTGAGTCCTAAAACCTAGACTGGGTGCCTTTGGCAAATCTCTTTGTTTTATCCCTTTGCTATTTGTGAGACTTGTGTAAAGAGTGTTAAACAGACTTTCTTTCCTCCCTCAAATATCTCTGTCCTTCCCTGTATGAGAATCCCAGATCTGATTGCTTAGATATCTTTATTCATTCTTTGATTCTAAGGCTACAGTGAAACACATGTTAATATTCAAATACACCTGAGAAGAACAAAACATATAATTTTTCGCCCCAATTATCTGACTGAAAATGAATTTCTGATCCTGCCAAAGAAGTTTGAAAGTCACCTGCTTTCTGAGAAGATAACATTGGGCCACTTCAGTGAGACATAAAGCACAAGAAAGGGAGAACCTGTGTACTTTATAGATTCCTAGTTGTAGTTTGGGCTAAGCACCCACAGAATAACATATCAAAGTGAAAAGAACCCAAATCCCAGCTTCTTCAGTCTTTAGCTCTGTGATGTGTGCCTCAGGTCCTCAATTATGTTGCCAGTAGAGCAGGGGCAGCAATGCATAGCGCACAGGGTGTTGCAAAAATTGAATGAGAAAACATGCAAAGCAAGTAATCTACACTAATAAAAGATAAACATGCAAATTAACCATCACTCTGCTACACCCACAAGCCACACCCACCAGCCAATCAGGAGTGAGTATGCAAATTAACCTAACCAAGATGGCAGCCAGCCACAGAGTGCGCAGGAGGCTTGGGTTTCCCTGGCGATGGAGGAAGCCAAACTTCCTGGCCTGTCCTGGCCTTCCCTCAAGGCTATAAAGTTTTAATTATAGAAGATAAATAAATCCCAGATACCAGGGCCTCTGCTTGGGTCCGGCCTGCAAACCACCACAGGCCCCTCACCCAGGCCACTCCATGCCCAAAGGGAACCTCCACCCTGATCTGGGACACCCTTCAGGGAAAATCAGAGGGCCCCCACCCGTGCACCAAACCTCTATCCTATCAAATAAAGGAGTAATATGAAATTGACCATCACTCCAACACACAAGATGGCTGTCCCTATGCAGTCAAAGATCCTGCCACCATGTGTACACAAGATGGCCACCACAAGATAGCAATCACAAGATGGCCAGCAGGGGAGGACAGTTGGGAGGGACCAAGCCTGCAAGGGAGAGCAGTTGGGGCTGATCAAGCCTCCAGGGAAGGGCAGATAGGGATTACCAGGCCAGCAGAGGAGAGAAGTTAAGGGCGACTGGGCCTGCAGGAAAGGGCACTTGGGGAGGACCCAGGCCTGCAGGGGAGAGCCGTTGGGGGGAACCAGACGAGCAGGGGAGGACAGTGGGGGGACCATAACTGCAGGAGATGGCAGTTAGGGGTGACCAGTCATGTAGGGAAGTGCAGTTAGGGGTGACTAGGCCTTTGTGGGAGAGCAGTTAGGGCTGACCAGGCTGGCAGGAAAAGGCATTTAGGAGCAATCAGGCTAACAGGAAGCGGTTAGGCATCAATCAGGCTGGTGAGGAGTGGTTAGGGGGTGATCAGGCTGGCAGGCAGAAGTGGTTATGGGCAATCTGGAAGGCAGACTGGTGAGCAGTTGGGAGCCAGCAGTCTTGGATTGTGAGAGGGATGTCTGACTGCCCGTTTAGGTCCTCTAAACAGGCAGTCAGATATCCCTCGAAGTGTCCCAGATTGGAGAGGGTGCAGGCCGGGTTGAAGGACACCCCCCCCATGCATGAATTTCATGCACTGGGCCTCTAGCAGTTAATAACAAGTTAAGGGATTCTTGTTTTTGGAATGCAGAGTGTAGCTTTTATGAGAGTAGAATTCATTGATTCCCTTTACAAAGTCTGTTCCTGAATTTTTCAGCTGTTTTGTCTGTCTCAGAACCTAATCTTTTTGAGGAATCAAATGATGCCTTTAATCTCCTATGGGGTAACACAGTGCCTGGCACTTAGGTATTTAGCCATGCTTATTAAATGAATGAAATGCCTACAGCTAAAGATGCTGAAACTTAAAATTTTTTTTTATTATACATATAGAGTTGGAGACTAATTTTTTCTTACATCTACCCCACAATTAAATAGAATTTCTTCCACGTATCCTCTTTCTTTTGATTTTCTCATTTACGGCATGATCCAGTCATCATCTCTTCCTGCTGCTTAGACCTATCATCAGCTCTCTATCAAAGATACCCTCTTCCCCATTCCCCAACCCCCGATGTAATTTTCATTGCCTGTGATGTTCTTAAATTTTACTTGTCTTACTTATAACCACATCAACCCAGTTATTTATTAATAAGCTGTTTGGTGGCTTCACCATCGCAATTACTACACATCACATTTCATTTTCACAAGGACAGTCTTGATTCCGGTCTGCTTTGTACATCGTTCATCTTTTACTTTTTTTCAGGGGGAGCCAGCTTCTTCCAATGTACCTCCCAAATCAGCTGTGCATGTCCCCCAGGGGTGGTCACTGACAATTTCCAGGTTAAATCTTACAAGTGGAAATTGGATCCACAATTGGAGTTGAAATGTAGTTTCTTGGAGTTATTACTGCATTCTGTTCCTGGGTGAGTGAAAAAGTTAAAATGACAGAGTCCCAGGGCCTCCGAATCATAATGGAATCGTAATGCTGTTCATTTATGGTAACTAGGGTGTGAATTTCTTTCCCCCAGGGAGAGCAATATTTGAACCTTTTCACTCTGGGATGATATCAATGGAATTTGAGAGGAGTGGTTTTCAGTAGTTTCCTGTCATTTTATGAGATGGATTACATAAAGTGGAAATCTGGCCTGGACAACAAATGAGTGATAAGTGATTGAGCAGCAATCTAGACCATCAGCTATCCCATATATAGGGAATAATATTTCCAGAGTAGAAATGATTGATTTTTTTAGATTCAAAATTATAAGTAAGGGTTTGTTCATTTAAAAAAAATACTAACTTGAGGATTCTGTGGTGTCAAGCCTATGCTATGACTTTTATTCAGCATTACTTTACTCAACAAATAGTTATTAAATACCTGTTATCATTCCATAATTGGGAATATGAGGTCAATTGAACACATGGCATCCCATTCTCATGGAGCTGTTCTTTTAATGGAAAGAGCTGATAATAATAAGAAAATAGGTAGTTCAGATTATTTCAAATGTATTAGGAAGACAAAACAGGGAAATAGAAGATCATCTTGAGTTGAAAGTTCAAGAATAATTTCTTATAGGACGGTTGATATTTGTGATTCCACAATTGCTGAAGGATATTTGGGTATTTTGATGGATTCTGAATTGGGTCTAAGTCTGTCCAGACACCACCTCTTTTTTTAAATTCCCTATTCTATGCTTTCCTTGTTATTCACTCCAACCTATAGTAACCATCCTGAGATTAGGAACTCCAGGGGACTTTCTTCTTTAAATGTCCAAACATCTACTGAAGCCCCAATAAAAGATGCCAAGTGTAGGGTGTGGTGAGAGCTGAGATCTGTGCTGCAAGGGGTTCTGGACTCTGGTGTAGCTGGCTACTATGTCTGTGGAATCAGTTGAGTGAGATGCTCTATGTAGCTCTACATATGGGAACCAAATACCTGGCATTTTAAATAAATAGTCCATGTGGGAGGAAAAAGGGAACAAAAGTTGGCATGAATTCACCAGTGATCAAAACAAGGCTCTCAGTGTTGCCTCCATCGCCTCTGTTTTTTTACGGTGCATCTGACTTGGTAGGTACATACATGCAGGGACAGTCTCTTATATAGAACCCACTGTCAAATAAGTAGTATGATGACCCATCCTCAAACTGCCTCTGGGATTGTGTGCCTCAGGCACTTAATACTCCACTCCTAGTCCTTAACTTGACTATTCCAAGGTTTTAAACCTATCATAAATGAAATGAGTATTCTGTGATCTTTGGATACTGGAATAATAATCTAAATTTACTTTTGTTATCACTCACAGAAGAAAGCAATACAGGTAGAAACAAGGACTCAAAGAGGTAGGTATTAAAAAAAGAAAGGGTACGAGGAACACAATTAATGTCCATAGGCTGCTGCCCCTAGTTAGTGACTCATCAAACATGCTGAACCTTGGGATCAGCCCTGAAAAAGGGAAAGAAAAATGCCAATTACCATGCACTATATACTATGTGAGTTGATACAGAATCTAGTATAGAGTGTGTACCCTACAGTATAATATATGAATGATATAGAATCTGGTATATAGTGTGTACACTACAGTATATTATATACTATATGTATTATACAAAATCTAATATATATTGATATATTAGTGTTTCTATGTGCAGAGGAGCTCAGACTGTCTGAAGTAGTTCCCAGTGGATATGTCAGCTTTTGTTGGTCGGACTGAAAGTTTTGACTGAGCAGCTGCTATATACCAACACTGTTCTCAGCAATAAAGAAGACAAACAAGAAACAAGCATGCCTTCAAGGAGCTTAACTTTTAGTGGGGAAGGCAGAAAACAAATGAACATATAAGCAAGCAAATAAAAACAAATAAACAGGTATCTTCATATATCTATCAGTACCCTGAATGATACAATATAGATAACAGGTATCTGTGTTGCTTTGGATTTCTGAGGTGTAGAATATTTGAGTGCATTCATTCAACACAGACTATTAAATACCTTCTCTGCTCAAGACCCTCATCTAGGCTTAAAAGATTCATCAGTGAGAAAACCAAACAACCATCTCCTACAAGAGGAGACAAAGGAAAAATAAGTTAAAGGCATATTACTATACAATAGGCATTATATAACTATAGGTATAATAAACTATAAAATACTTAATGATTTATATCACTTACATATGTACCCTATAATTATCTTTATTGTTTCACTAGAAGCCTGGTGCAATCAAATACGAGCACTGGTCAGAGGTACCTCATTCCAGCCTGTTCCCTCTCACAGTCTGAGAGCCCTTAGGGGATGTCCTACTGATGGCTTAGGGGAGCAAGCCTAATCTGCAATCTGTCTTCCCTCTGCCGGAAGTGACCAGGCTGATCAGGGGAAGGCGCCACCCCCATCACCCGCAACTGCTGCCAGCCACCACGGCTGCCTGCCCTTGGCCCTTGTAGCACCCGCAGCTTTGTCCAGAAGGATGTCCAGGAGAATGTTTAGCTGTCTGGTCTAATTAGCATATATGCTTTTATTATTATAGAATAGACAATAAGCATATGAGTATGAATAGTGTTACCTGAACAATAAAAGAGCTGATCCACATGAGAATATGGGAGAAGGGCCTCCCAAAGAGAAGAGGCAGAGTATGAGGCTCCAAGTCAGGAGTGGCATAAGGAGGTGCCTTGTGTCAGTGGAGCAGAAGGAAAAATGGTTGGAATATGAAGCTGGAGAGACACTTAGTAAGTTCCAGGACAAAAGCATGGAAAAATTTTAAGAGGAAGTCAGGGAGTGGTGACATATGACTTAGGTTTTAAAACTTTTCTTTGTCAACTGTTGAAATATGGACTTAGAGACAAGAGGGAGGCAGGAGGTTTGGTTAGGGAGCTGTTGCAGAGGTATAGGAGAGAAAGATATGGTGGTGGTTTGGACTAAGGTTGTAGCAGGAGAAGTAGTGAGAACTACATAGATAGACATATATATCTATATATAATACATAGGATAGATTTGATAATTATATATGTTAAATATATATAATGCCTATGTGATATGACTTTATCATGTAGAGCTGATAGCATTGTAGGAATGGAAAGGAAAGAGAGAAACTGAGGTTGTTCCCTAGGATTGGCCTGAAGGGTTGAGTAGATGTTGGTGCCATTTATTGAGAGGGGGCAGGCTTTGTGATGGTAAGGAACAAAGTTGGTGGAGATTGTTTATCATTCAGTACCAGCATTTTAAAGTTTGACTTTTATAATGTCCAAGTGAGGATGTGAAGTAAATAGATATGAGACTAACATTTTGAGGAAAGGGACTGGCATTTGGGAGGCATCAGTGTCAAGGTATTTAAGCTCAGGGTAAAGGACAAGATCCATAAATGATGTAAATAGAGAAGAAAAGAGGCTCGAGGACTGACTCTGGGACATTCTGGGGCCTGGAGGATTGATCAATGACTGAGTCCCAGAAAGGGAGAAGGAGAAGTGGTGATTTGAGACAGGAGGAAAACTGAATGAGTATAGCATTCTAGATCACTGATAATGAAGCTGAGACGTTAAGTTGGATGACAGAGAGTAAACATTTTTCTTGAGAGGAAATATAGTTTTGGTGACTTTAAGGAGTACAAAAGTGTTCAGAAAAAGTTGATTAAACATTTCTTTCTAAGTATTTAGAATTTAATTGAAAAAAAACCCTCTTTTAACGTTAGTCTTCTCTCTTTATCTCATCTTGCTATCCTAGTTCCCTAAATTGTCCATTTTTAGGAATGACTTGTTTGGAGAGTCTATTTCCCCATTTGCACACTGTTTACTTTAGTTTCCACACAATGTCTTCCTTTCGAATCACTGTAAAGACAAAACAAAACAAAACAAACAAACAAACAAAACTTACTCATTAAAATGTTACTAATAGTCCCTGGATTACCAAATGCAAAAATTATTTTTTCAGTTTTTATCATATTTAATTTCTCTGCATTGATTTCTAGGTTTGTCTCAACATTCCTCCATGGAATTTTGGTGTCCTGATCCTTCTTTTTAATTATACTCCCTTTGCTGCTTACCTGACTTTTTATTTTCCCATTTTGTAGCTTAATGCTCTTATTGTAACCTATTTCTAGGTGCTTTATTCTTGTGTGCTCCAGAATAGCCCAGAAAAGCTGGGTTTTCTGTGTTTTTAATGGTGATGTAAGCATTTGGCAAATGGTAGTTGATGAGTAAAGTCTTCTTGACCAAATGAATGATTCTCATCATAGCTTCCAAATTGTTATTACTATCTATGTCAAACAATTATTCAAATTTAAACTCTACTTACCATTTCTGTCTTAGTTCTCTCTTATTTCTTTTTGTTGTTTTTGTTAATCCTCATCTGAGGATATTTTTCCATTGATTTTTAGGAAGGGTGGAAGAGAGAGGGAAAGACTGAAAGAAATATCAGTGTGAAACATTGATTGGTGGCCTCCTACAGGAGCCCTGGCCAGGGCCCAGGTTGGGGAGGAGCCTGCAACCAAGGTACATGCCCTTGACCGGAATTAAACATGGGATCCTTTGATCCACAGGCCAGCGCTCTATCCACTGGCTAGGGCTATTTCTCTCTTACATTCTAATCAAACTGGGGTATTCACTCTTTCCTGATTTTGTCTTTGTTCCTGATGTTTTCTCTATCTGAGATCTCTTCCATTTTTACGTGTTGAATTATTCCCTGTGAGGCCCATATAATCTGTCTCCTTTTCTTGGAAGTCTTTTCTTCTTCCCCCAGATTTGATATAATTTGTTCCACTTTTAAGTCTTTATATATACATACTGTTTGATTTCTGCTACTCTTCTTACATTTGTATGTATTAATGATAAACTTTACCTTTAAAACTGGCACAAATTAAGAGGATTAATAATTCTGAATCTTGGTAACAGTGCATAAAGATAGAGTCTCAAACATTGTTGGCAGGAATTTTCAGAGGTTGACAAAATATAACATGGATTTAGAGGCATGTTATAACAAGAACCTTAAACATGCAAATATATGTGGAATGTGAAACATAAAGCAACAAATAAATAAAACAAACAAAAACTCATAGATATAGACAACAGTATGATGATTATACAGAGGGATGGGGGATGGGATCAGGTAGAAGATGGTATAAAGAAAAAATGGCGATGGAAGGAGAGTTTACTTTGGGAGGTGAACACATAATGCAACATATAGATAATGTATTATAGAATTGCAACTTAAAAATTATATGTAAACATATTAAACAGTGTCACCCTGATAAAAGAAAAAAAGTTTTAGTTCTCAAATTCTGGGAAATCTGTGTAATAGAAGGAAATAAACCCAAAATAATATTGTGAAGGAATGTTTACTTAAATGAGAAAATATTCAAAATGTGAAAAAAGATATAAACCAGTTTTTCCATTATTTTAGAGGAAAATAAATATGTTTAGAAAATATTAGAAAGACATATAACAAATGTTAATTGGTGTTGTGAGATTGTGGTAGATATAAATATTTTAAATTTTCCAAAATTTTTGGTGCATGCATTATGTTTATAATTGTTTTAAAGTGTCAGAAAAATTAATAATAACATTTACAATAGAAAGAAAAGAGTTCATTTAGAGTAAGTTAATGGGGGGAATTAAAATAAAAGAGTGTCAACAGATAACATAAATAAGGTTTCTTTGCTTTATATCTTTTAAGAATGTTGCTGAGAATTAGAGAAAAGTACTAATAGTTGTATATTTACCAAGGATCTAAAATTAAAATAGATTCTGAGAAACAATGATATGAAAAGTGTGTGTGTGTGTGTGTGTGTGTGTGTGTGTGTGTGTGTGTTGCTACAGCTGGTTTCTTGGCAAGGCCATTTCTTTAGCAAGGAAGGTTGGTGGGGGCTTCCTCCAGAGTGCTGGTGGGCTGTGGCTTTCCCGCCTCCTCTTCTCACAGGGGGTGAGCGAGAAGGTTATCAACGTTATTCTTACTAGTGAGCAACTAGTTCTCACTTTAGAGACTACTCTTTCCCACTTCCAACTAAAGGAAAAAAACTCTCGCATTTACTTTTAGAAAAGAATTAAATATTCTCCTGTAACATCTATTCATCACTTGTGAGAGAATTTTTTTTCAATTAGAAGGAAAAAACTTTAAGTCTATTTTAGAGAAAAAGAATAAATATTCTCCTTCCCAAAATGTATTTGCAGCCAAATGATGGCAGCTGGGGACTGTTAGAAAAATTGTACAAGGTTTATCTTTATAAACTACTAAGCTGCACTTGTTATAAATGATCTCTGAAACAAACTTTCTGGAACAACATAGAACAAGACTATCTGACTATAGACAAACTTATTTAAGTACATATGCATTATAGATAGAAAGCTATAAGATATTTCATGAAGAACATAAAACCTAACAATTGAATAACTTTAACTATGATAAGATAAAGCATTAGAATTGAGAAGAGCAATATACTCCAATACATAGGCTTGAGACTCAGACTTGAGTTTGGCTGGGGAAATTAATCATTAATGAATTTGATCAGTATTACAGTACAATTTTTAAAAGAGTGGGTCAACTAACAGTTGGAGAACAGTCTATTTGGAATTCAGAGAAAATAAACAAATTACTCACCTTTCACTCTAAGTAGCCTTTTCTCTTTTGAGAGAAGAAACCTCTAAATCTCTATAATTTTAAAGAGAACATTTACTATTGTTTGAATGTGTCTCTTCCATTCTAATCTCTATGAAAGCATTTTTTGTTCTCCACCACTCTGCTCTAGTAAATATTTATCCCCTAATCATCTCAAGTCCATTGGACTCTATCATCTATGTGTTCAATTACGTATTTAAAATCAGGGTAGTATCTCCTGGGCAGCTAATGTAGTTCTGCTAGATATACATAATTGGAGCATATTGTTATTTATTCACCTAATAAATCAAGCCTGTTAGATAGAGTAGATGCAATTTAAGCACTAGGAATGAGGAATGATGATGGTATAGATCATTTTTGGATCGCTCTAGCCCATTTTACAGCCTGTAAAATACACTGAATTCCATAATAAGTAGCTATAGTTTGTGAATTGTGTACTGTAGCTTTAGATTCAGAGTGAAGCTTTCTCTCAAAAGGGTGAATGATAAATTAAATATTGAAATCATATCCTGTAAAAAGAAATTATATATTTCCCACTTATTTTGATTTATTATATGACATTATGTGCTTAAATATATGTAACCTTTCCAGACTTAGTTGATTTAATATTCAGGAAAACTTTTTACAAAGGAAAATTTTGTATGTTTGGAACTCTTTATTTCTCTGCTGTAGTTTTATAAGGCTTTTAAGTGTGGATGTTTAATCACATTAATTTTTTTAGTGGAATTCCCAGAAATATGCAATAACATTAACAGGCTTATTAAAAATGAATGTGCTATGTCAAAATGAACATTACTGTTTCACATTAAAATGAAAATGTTTGCATATTAAAAATACAGAAAAAATAATTCCAATTAAACATTAAATGTACATTAACAGAGCCTCTCCAATCTGAAAGATGAATGTAGACTTCTAAAATGATGGACCAAGAGAGAAACCAAGATGGCAGCATAGGTAAACACCTAAACGGCTGCCTCACACAACAATTTCAACACTACAACTAAATGATAAAACGGACATCATCCAGAACCACAGTAAGGCTGGCTGAGTGGAAATTCTACAACTAGAAGGAAAGAGAAAAGCACACTGAGACTCAGAGGAGCTGCAGGAGGCAGAGGTACTGAGAGGCACATGTGGAGGACTGGCAACTGAGTGCTCAGCTGACTTTCTCAAGTGGAAGGGAGACAAAAGCTCCCAACTGTGCTGAACTCCAGCTCCAGGCAAGACTTGGAGATCCAGACTCATATGGGGTGAAACTGGACTGTCAGGAAAGAGAAAAGCACACTAAGACTCAGAGAAACTGCGGAAGGCAGAGGTACCGATATGCATGTGCAGAGGTGGGCTAGCTTTCTCAAGTGGGAGGGAGACAAAAGCTCCTGACTGTATTGAACTCTCATTCTGGGCAAGACTCTGGGGATCCAGACTCATTTGGGGAGAAACTGGACAGTCTGACAGCAGGCGGAACTCCAGGGTGGTTTTCTCTCATAAGTGCTTGTAGCGATTACCACAGGACACTGAGACACAGAGGCCTTTAGGGAAGGACTGATAAGAAATCAGTGCTATCTGTTCCATCCTGAGACTCCACCCCATCCAAGCTGAGCAAAGAGGCTTTTCCAAGTCTTCTCTCATAAGGATGTCTCCAGCATAGAAGTTCTCCAGCATAGACACAACTGATCCTCACAGCCAATTGGTCTGGAGGTCAATTCCTCCCAGTGATACCAACAACAATCAAGAATTAACTACAACAAGACTGTACACACAGTCCACAAAGGGGTGTACCAAGAGTGTCCACCTCAGGTAACTGAGAAGGTTGAGCCACTGGGCCATATAGGACACCTAGCACACAAAGCTATTCTATCAACTCAAGGAAGAAGCCAAAATGCAGAGACAAAGAAACAGATCACAAATGAAAGAAATGAAGAAAGGCAAATAACTGGATAAAGAGTTCAAAACCACAGTTATAAGGTTTTTTTTTAAGAATTTCCTAGAAAAAGATGGATAAATTTAGCGAGACACAAGAGGAGATGAAAAAGAACCAACTAGAAATTAAACATACACTGACTGAAATAAAAAAAAATATTATACAGAAACCTAACAGCAGACCAGAGAAACACAAGAATCAAGTAAAATATTTGAAATACAAAGAAGCAAAAAACACTCAACTGGAAAAGCAAAAGGAAAAAAGAATCCAAAAATGTGAAGATAGTGTAAGGAGCTTCTGGGACAACTTCAAGCATACCAACATCAGAATTATGAGAGTGCCAGAAGAAGAAGAGAGAGCAAGATACTGAAAACCTTTTTGAAGAAATAATGACTGAAAACTTCCCCGACCTGGTGAAAGAAATAGACTTACAAGTCCAGAAAGTGAACATAACCCCAAACAAAAGGAATCCAAAGAGGACCATACCAAGGTACATCATAATTAAAATACCAGATCAAAAGACAAAGAGAGAATATTAAAAGCAGCAAGAGAATAACAGTTAATTACCTACAAGGGAACACCCATATGATTGTCAGCTGATTTCTCAACAGAAACTATGCAGGCCAAATGGGAGTGGCAAGAAATATTCAAAGTGATGAATAGCAAGAACCTACAACTAAGATTACTCTACCCAGCAAAGCTATCATTCAGAATTGAAGGTCAGATAAAGAGCTTCACAGAAAAGGAAAAGCTAAAGTAATTCATCACCACCAAACAGTATTATATGAAATGCTGAAAGAAGAGGAAGAAGAAAAAGGTAAAATAAAAATTATGAACAACAAATACAAATCTATCATCAAGTGAATCTAAAAATCAAGTGAATAAAAAAATCTGATGAACAGAATAAACTGGTGAATATAATAGAATCAGGCACATAGAAAGAGAGTAGTCTGACAATTCTCATGGGGGAAGGGTTTTGAGGAGTGTGGGAAGAGACTGGATAAAAATTGTATACCTATGGATGAGGATATTGGGGGGTTAAGGGCAGAGGGTAGGGTAGGAATCAAGTGGAGGGGAGCTATGGTGGGAAAAAATGGAAGGAACAATTGTAATAATCTGAACAATGAAGATCTATTAAATTATAAAAATAATAAAAAATAAAATGATGGACTCATGTATGCCTTGAATTTATCCAAAGTTTCAGAAAACAATAATTAGATGAATCAGCAAATACAAACATTATTATAATAATCTGTTACTTATTCTTCACCTAATCTATATGCTATGACATGATTAAGAAGTGGAGCCATCCAAGTCTTATTTCACTACTTCCTGAGAAGACTATAGTTGACCATCAAACAACATGGACTTTAGGGGCACCAAACTGCATGCTGTGTATAATTTCACACTCCCCCAAACTTAGATCATTCCTTAGTACTGGCAGGATATTAGTCCCAGCACCTCCAGTGGTTCCAAAATTTGCAAAAGCTCAAGTTCTTTATGTAAAATTGCATAGAACAATGCATATAGTACCTATATTTTCACAGTCATGGATAACTGGCTTCACTTTTTGTTTTTTCAATCTGTTTTGTGACACATTTAGAAGACCAAGATTTAAACAAGCAAGTCAGAAATTATTCAACCTGAAAGTCAGAGAAAGTGAAGACATGAAATGAATCTTGGATAGTCTCCACTGTCCTTGGGGCCTATCTGACCTTATACCTACTCTGCCTTCAGCCTGTAAGCCTCTTCTTCCCTATATTCCTGAGGCCTTCCTCAGCCCATATGCTGACTCAGGACATAGCTCTCAGTAGATCTGCAGAGTAATGGAATGAGAAGTGGTCTGACATGCCTAAGATGAGGCGTGCCTCTAAGTTCTCCAACAACTTCAGACAGTTTGCCTCTTTGTGCTTCCATTTGTCCAAATGTGTAAACTGGGTCCACTGCTGCTGCCCTGGGAGGATTAAGTGGGCCAACATATGTCAACAACACAGGTTTGAAATAATTCTCTACAGGCAGATCTTACCTTTTTTACACTGATTACTTCTTATCTCCTCAGATAAAAGTGTAAACTTTCTGGTTTAAATTCCATTGACAGGCACTATACATTGAGCCCTTTCTTAGACGAAGCTAGTTCACCTCGTAAACCATATTTATTAATTCTCAAAAACAAACAAGAAGATAAATATATTCTCTTTGTCTAATGGATGAGGGAACTTGCCTACAGAGAGGTTGAGAGGATTTCCAAATTACTAACATAGTGGTAGAGAAACAGTACTCAGGGCTAGTCGGGTTCATAGCAAAATGCCTACTCTTTCTACTGCATAATATTGATTCTCACTAATGACTATTATTTATGTAGAAACTGTATACCATATACTATAAAGTACCTACATATTGCAGGCTCTCACACAAGTTTTAAATGAATGAATCAATAATTAAGGACACCAATTTGGCTCTCGACATCCTGGGTTCTCCCTTGACACCAACACAATACTTTTCACACAATAGCCAAGAGGGAGGTGGAAAACAAAAGGAGGGAAAAAGAAAAAAGGAGGGAGAAATAAAATGAATAAAGAAAGATATTGGTGGCAAGAATGAGAAAAGGGAAGAAGGGAGGGGAAAAGAATTACTAAGTTATGATTTCTGTCTGTCCTATGATAAACTTGTACAAATATTTTATTGCTTTTATCTTTTGATGAAGTGCTTTTGTTTGTATTATAATAAAGAAGAGGTAGATTTAAATATATTCACTCCCGAGATAATCTTTATTCTCTTCTAGCCATTAATAATTTCATTCAATTTTAATCGTATAGAGTGGTGTGGACCAAAAATGAGCTCATTGCCTTCAAGGAAAGTGGCATGTGTCTTGAATGAGTTACACAAATCTACTCAAGTGCATCTCCCCTGAGCTAAGCAGGATGTCCTCTTGTATCCTACAGCCAGAGGTTTGGAGAGCTTCTGACTGTGGAAGGGCTCATTTCTGCTGGGGCTCCTTGCTAGATTTTTGTCCAGACAAGACAGAAACTCAGTACCCCCTTCTTCACAACAGTGGATCAAGTCATATCTAGGTTCTGTGTTTTCTTTTGTACTGCAGGTACTTATCTTCTCTAGCCCTAAGAATGCCTAGTATAGTGCAGGGTATGAAACACATCCTCAGTACATACTTGTTAGATTGAGTTGAATGGAATGAACAGGCAAAACTGGAGTAATAGCTCTGTGCTACCATAATGTCAACTTGATCTAGTCTCTTGTTTTTCCCTAGTACTTAGCATATGCCTATTGCATCACAGTGACAAGCCTTTTTCCTATAGATGGGGCTTCTTGAAGTGGATTTTAGTGAAGTTTAGCACCGATGACCATAAAGAAGCCAATAGGGTAAACACATTTCTTCTCTGAACTGATCAGATTATTTAATGAGAATAGCCATGGCTGCCTTGGAGGAGTAAAAACCACCTTGGAAACTAGAGTGGGGCACATGGAGCAACACAAAGGTACCCTGGACACAAAGCTTCACATGAAGAAGTAACGTGTGAGGAATGCCTGGCCCAGATATCAGGATACCTGTGTTCAATCTTAGACCTGCCACGTAATTGAATTTCCTTGTTCTATAGATCACTTATATTTAAAGTGGATCTTGGTTAGTGTCTGCTGTGGTTAGGCACTGTGCTAGGAATGCTCAACTCAGGGGTAGTTACTGTCATTCATTCATTCATTCATTCATTCATTCCTTCAAGGAGTATGTATGAAGCAACTTCTGTATGCCAGGCACTCTTCTATTTGCTATGAATACAGCTACGAACAAAATGGACAAAATTTAAAAATCTAGAACTTCATGATAGTGGAAGAAAGATAATCTAGAGTGACATACAGTATGTTTTGCAGTAATAAATGCTGAGGAAAAACAAAACAAAACACAAGGATACAAGTTTTGTGGGCTTTTGTTTCAGTTGTCAGGAAGGGGACCTGACTTTTTCTTTCTTTCTTGTTATCTTATTTTTTTACATACCATTATGGGGTGGGGAGGAAATTTAGAGAGAAGATGATGTGGGCAGAAAGTTCTGAGGGCAAACCCTTATCTCTGCCTGGGGAAAGAACATTTTGGGCAGAGAGAAAAGCAAGGGCAATGGGATTGAGACAGAATGAGTATGAAAGGACCTTATGCTACACAATGACAGACATTCTTTTAAATACTATGGCTGCAAGAGCAGTTTTAAAAATAAGATTTTATGTAAAAATAATTTTAAATACAGAGTGTTGCAAAGGCAGTACAGAGTTCCCTTATACTCCTTACTCAGTCTCCCTTATTAACATGCTGCATTACCATGGTGCATTTGTGAAAACTAAGAAACCACTTTATTCTGATTCCACCAGTTTTCCCCCTAATGTTCTTTGTCTGTTCCAGGACCCAATCTAGAATATATTATTATGCTTAGCAAATTTAGTATTTTAAATTCAGGTGTTCAACAGATTTAATTCTATTTTCTTGGACCACATGGTCTTAGAAGGACAGTGGGCAAACACTAGTTAGACTATGGAATCTCCATTAGAAAACTCAGAGATGGTAGAAAGGAATCAGACTCTGGGCAGGAGAATGGAGCCCTGGGTTCTCATTTCTGCTTTGCCATTAACTTTATGTCTTCAAATGACTCTCTCTCTGAATCTGAGGCAGGTATCTCTTGTATAAAAGTCAGAAATGTGGGTTACATTTTTAAGATCCCTCCAACATCTTAAATTTAGCCCTGGCATTATCATAGCATCAGTGTCTTCACTTGCAAAAAACATCAAAATTATTTGACTGGCCGAAACCGGTTTGGCTCAGTGGATAGAGCATCAGTCTGTGGACTGAAAGGTCCCAGGTTCAATTCCAGTCAAGGGCACGTATCTTGATTACGGACTCATCCCCAGTAGGGTGCGTGCAGGAGGCGGCTAATTGATGTCTCTCTCATGGATGTTTTTCTCTATCCCTCTCCCTTCCTCTCTGTAAAAAAATCAAAAAAAAAAATATATATACACACACACACACACACACACACAGACACACACATATATGCGTGTGTGTGTGTGTATATATATATACAGACACACACACACACATATATATATATATATAATTATTTGACTGATTTTCCTAATGCCAAGCAGTCATTTCTATGCCAAGCTATAGAGAGATTCAGAGCTGCCCTGCTTATGACCACACAACTTCATACTCCATCCCCCACACTCTGTTCCACTCAGATGAGTTAATGACTAAGACCATCCATAAAAAAGGGACGATTCTCATTATTTTATTTGTGTTTCTTGGCAATGCAAATATGATCAAAGTAAGCATCAGGAGATAGGGAGATTACCCTGGATTAGTCAAGTAGACCTGATGTAATGATAAAGGCCCTCTTAAGAGGAAGTGATCAGAGGGAAGAGAATATGCTACACTGCTGACTCTGAATACGCAGGAAGAGGCCATGAACCAAGGAGTGGAGGAGGCCTTGAAGGGCTGAAAAAGATAAGGGAACATTCTCTAGTAGATCCTCCAGAATGAATCTAGACTCCATGCTGGAAAATAATAGATTTGGTTTTTTTAAGCCACTCAATTTGTGGTAATTTGTTACATCAGCAATAAGAGGCTGATACACCCATAGAAGTATAGGTTGTGTTCAGGACTGCATAACTGGTAGGTGGTGCAAACTGGATTTGAACCCAGGCATCTTATATCTGGAACCTGAATTTATAGCCACCAGGCCATTTTACTTCATTGAAATAATAAAAAGAGGCTGCCCCATAGGCTTCTCCTGAAGCCTGAGGAACTGCATGGAGAGCATGGTGTTCAATATATACCTGTATTACCCAATGTTATTATTATAATGAACACAACAATTTGTAGTTCTAGTTCACTAACTGCCTCTTGATCCTGCCATACTTATCACCATTCCAGAACCTTCTCAAACCTCAGGCAACATCTCCTAAACCAGTACAATGAAAATGACAGTGACCAATATAAACTTATGCAATTGTATAGCAACTTACACTATTCAAGATTGCTTGGGTAAACATGACCATATTCAGTTCTGAGTCCAACCCTTGGGAGAGTAAGATAAAGAAGGAATCCTTGACCTTATGACCCTGCTGTGGGTGTCTTTCTCTCTCTGATTTCCTCTTTTCTTTCATATGCCTTTCACATTCTGCCTGTTGTTATGTGTTTCTCTCTGTATCACAGAGTATATGTCTTTCGCTCCACCCCATACTTTTTCTTACTTTTGTAGCAGACCAGAACAAAGCTGTAGTGTCATCTGATGCATAGTATTTTTGTGCTTTTAATATGACGATCTAAGCAGTAGATGTGTCATATGTTTCTTAAAACTCTAAGCAAACAAAGAAGTACAACTAAGTTCCTTTTTTAAATGTGACATTCAATGGCTTTTACTCATATTTTGTGTTACTAGCCTGAATATGAAAAGTGCCCCAAGGAAAACAGGCACTCTGGGGACAATGTGATGTAGGCTCAGAGGCGATTTAGCTGCCCCGACATTTAACAAGGCCTAAGAAAGGCTCTTAGAGTTATTGCAGATGAAAGTGCCGAGTTTGGGTTACTAATTCTTCTATTGTACTTGTTATCCATACAAGGAGGTGGTATGAGACAAATCCTGTGAGACGGAAAACGTGTCCATTTTTCTATTTGTTCTATGTTTAGGCTTAAATTGCTGCAAAGTAATTCCCTGAGGGAATTCCGGAGTAACTGCCGGGTCACAAATAAATGTGCCCAACTTTGCTTTCCACAGCTCAGCACTTTCAACCCCTAAGAGATGCTCTGAACAAGCAAATGTGCTTTTAACTCAGCTCTAAAATATCTCCTGATACATGAGAACTATTTTTACGGGCACAGGCAAGGGCCTGACAGAGGGGGATTTGCTGGAAGCAAATTGCCTCACATCTCTTCTGACCTATCCCACAATGAGGCCCATCAAGTCATTGTTGTCCCTCGGGGGAAAAAAATATTTTGCATTGTACCCCGCATTGCTGCTGCCTCTAAAGATGCCACCTATTCTGAAGCTGTGTAATGAGGAAGAGAAAAGGGTTGCAAACAAAGGGCATGGGGGGAAATGCAAAAAAAAAATAAAATCCTGCAGTGTTGAACAAGAGCAAAAGAGCAAGAGAACTAGAACCAAAGTGATAAATCTGACACACATTCTTATGTCTATCAATCTGTTAATTATCTATCATCTAGCAATAATCTGTCAACTCTATTGATTATTTATACATCAATATCTCATGTCTGAGGCAGAAGGAAGAATGGTATATTTGAACTAAAACAGAGCAAATCAGGAACACTAATCTTCATGTTTCTTTTGTCAGAGAAGGTAAATGTGCAGAGAATGCCTCATTGGGGATGAGAGGTTTTTCTCTTTTCTCATCAATGCCAGGTGCTAAGGTTGGAAACAGAATTATAAAAACTATGCAAAGTATTTGTGTGAGATTAGGTTATGTCATCACAGACTTTCCAGGGTCCTGTCAAACCATTTTATCACACCCTGAGAAGCAAACAATGTGGCTTAGAATCCAGGAAAGGCAGGGCATAGCCTGCGTGTTATCCTTCACTCAAAGGAAATAGAAAAAAAAGTTTCTTCAACTTCAGCTTTACTGTCAGACTCAACCAGCATGCCTCCAGGTGTTCAACTATCCCACTGCCAGTTTGAATCTTGCCTCACAGAAACCCACCATAAGGCACTGGAGGGAGGGGCCTTGGCCACTGGGCAAAAGGGTGGGGGTGGAGGGGTGATAAGAAAACTTGAAACCATTACAGGCAGAATAATTAAAGGTATTAGGTACATTTAGGCTGGTATAGGAAAGGCTCTTGGAGGATGGGATATATGAAATGTGCACAAGGCTGCCATGGACAGAGGAGGATTTAGATTTGTCCCATTCTATCTTAGACTCTTGGTTCTGACACTTTCACCAGGATTCATCTGGTGGACAGTATTTACATCCATAAGAAAAGGGGACTCATAGCTGGATATTGCTTACTAGTAGGTGAGCAAGTCTTTGGGTAATGTGTAGTCTCAATCTTACCTATATGCCCACCCCATCTCCAGCCCAGTGATGTGCCACTTCATAGAGGGTAAGGACACAACTAGGACTTATGGTGAGAACCAGAGCATATTAGAGTATGTCTCTAGAGAAAATATAATCTTTCTATTGATAAAAGTCTTCATAATGAATTTAATTATTTTGGTAGGTAGTGAGCTCCCTGTCATTCATGGTACATTTTAGTTCTGGATAAAATACATAACATTTTGTTAAAAACATCCTTTGGGTTACTAAGTATTGAAGAAAAAATAATTCAACTGGGTGATTATTCTGTATAGTAAAGGGTGCCTCCCTAAAATGTATACACACTTTAATAGCTGATAGCTCAATTGATCTTCTTTCTTTCTTTCTTTCTTTCTTTCTTTCTTTCTTTCTTTTTTTCTTTCCTTCTTTCCTTCCTTATTTCTTTCTTTTTTCCTTCCTTCCTTCCTTCCTTCCTTCCTTTCCTTCCTTCCTTCCTTCCTTCCTTCCTTCCTTCCTTCCTTCCTCCTTTCTTTTATTCTTTCTTTCTTTCTTTTTGCTAATAACTTTATTTTTATATACTTTTTTGAATTTTAAATTTTATTTTATTGTTTAAAGTATTCCACATAGTAATATATATGTCTCCTTTTTTCCTTCATTGTCTTTCATCTGGCTTTCTCTACCCCCCAACACATGCCCTTACCTCTCTCAGTGTCTTGCATCCATTGGTTATGCTTATATGCATACAAGTCCTTCAATTGATCTCTTACCTCCCCACAAAACCTCCCCAGGCTTCCCACTGTAGTTTGAGAGTCTGTTCTATGCTTCTCTGCCCCTATATCTATTTTTGTTCATCAGTTTACAATGTTTTTTATTGTCCATACTAGAGGCCCAGTGAACGAAATTTGTGCATGGGGGTGGGGGGGTGTCCCCCAGCCCAGCCTGCAACCTCTCCAATGTGGGACACCTCAAGGGATGTCCAACTGTCTGTTTAGGCCTGATCCTACCGGGATCTAAACAGACAGTCGGACATCCCTCTCACAATCGAGGACTGCTGGCTCCCAACTGCTTACCTGCCTGCCTTCCTGGTTACCCCTAACCACTCCCCTGCCAACCTGATTGATGTCTAACTGCTCCCCTGTCTGCCTTGATTGCCCCTAACTGCTCTCCCCTGCAGGCTTGATCACCCCTAATTGCCCTCCCTCACAGGCCTGGTCTCTCCCAACTGTCCTCCCCACTGGCCATCTTCTGGCAGCCATCTCGTGTCCACATGGGGGCAGCCATCTTTGACCACATGGGAGCAACCATTTTGTGTGTTGGAGTGATGAGCAATTTGCACATTACTCTTTTATTAGATAGGAAATGAGTGAGATCATGTGTTATTTTTCTTTCACTGACTGCCTTATTTCACTTATCATAATGCTCTCCAGTTTGATGTTTCCTTCCTTTTAGATTTACCCTGTTGAGATTCAAAGTGTGTATATACTTTTTGGGACACCCTGTATTGTGAAGTGAAAGAAAATATTCATCTTGGGCTGAATACAGATAAGCATGAGCACATGGGCACTCAAAGAAACATAGACATGTGGCTGAAGAAATCAACTGAATATATGTTGCACTCAGAAATACTATCCAAGAATGAAGACTAAGTATGGAATAATTTTCAACTGAAAAAAAAGATAGGTACATTTTGTGATACACCCCTAAAAATTTATTCATTTAGTCCAAGAGGGAATTAGTTCTATTTAAAGGCAAGTCAGTGTGCTGTGTCCTTTCCACCAATATTTTTAAATTCTTTCAGCTATCCTGTGAGGTGGGTTATTCTTTGAGGATGCAACAAGGCCAGACTCAAACCTCAGTTGGTAGGGCACTGAAGAATATTTCCTTTGACCATTCCCTGCTAGGCTCCTAACTCTCTTCATATTCCCATAAATCATAGCATGAGGCACATTGTATTGCATTATTATACTATTGTCATTGATTTCTTTACTCATCTCCTTCTTGTTTGAGGACAGGCATCCTTACTTATTTATCCCTGGTACCAGCATACAGTTGATGTTTCAAATATTTGTAGAATAAATGGCAGGAAAAGAGCCAATCTTAAGAGGTAGAAGTGAAGGAAGAGCAGAAAAATGTTTTTAGTATCAATGACAATTATATAAACATATCTTCCAAGCTCACTATGGTACCCAATAGACTAACTCCTGGCCAAAATGTAAATTAATTCAAATTAGATCAAATGGAACATTTTATTTTCATAGTCACTCTATCCACAGGTGGCTAGTAACTACTTTATTTGACAGAGCAGCTCTAGGCCATTTCCATCATCATTCTATTTCTATCCAAGTCTGTAGGACAGCATTGAAACACACACAAAACAAGCAGAGAAAAGCAGTATGATATTTCAGGAGAAATAAAGAAAACATTTAAAAGAAAATATTCACATTTTCATGGAGTATAGAACAGCAGGAGAAAAAGAGCAGGGGAAACAAATCAAAGCAAAACAAAAATGTGTACTTCAGATAAAAAGACCAGTTTGGGGTGCTCCAATTCTAATTATTTCCTCAACTTAACAGATCTAAAAATCCATGTAACTTACACGTAGTGTTTGTTCTTGGCCATGCTTGTTCAGCTTCAATCCCATAGCCCATCGATATAATAACACCCTCCCCTTTTTCTTTATGTCATTGTCACTGCATGTCCTGGAAAAGCTTCCACTCTACAAGCCCTGAGCCCCTCCACCTCCTCACGCCTGCACATGTGCAGCTGGAAGTGGCTGGGACAGATGCCTACCACCCTCTGTCTAGTGGCATAGTAAATTCATGTTGAAATAATTTTTGTCCTTACCACAACACTGACATGCAATCACACAACATTTCTGTTGTCCATTCATTCTCTCTCCCAGGTGACATTTAAAACTAGCTCACTCTCCAGCATATCCTTCCTGACCTGTTCACACCTGGTTGCCTGGTTTCAGATTTTGCTGAGAAAATACTGACAGTCAGAAGAGAACTACTCAGCTTGTCCCCCTCATACCTACTGACAGTACCTGTGTCCACAGACTCTTCTTTTGCTCCTGTGCACTGTCAGGGAGGCCAGCCCGCTGCCCGAGCTCTGGGTCTCCTTGCTTTCTGTTGCACATGTTCAGAGCTAAAGTCACTGTCGTATTTCTCTTCCACGCATTAGGTTCCTCTTTCCACTACTCCACCAAAAACTACCTTGTCAAGAATACCCGTAACCTCTGTAGTTAAACTTAATGACTGTTTTTAACCTTTATCTTACTTGATCTGTCAGCAAGATTTGGTTCAGTAGATCAATTTCTTTCTTCCCCTTCAAATTCCCCCCTCCTTTTTTTTTACTTGCAGGACACCTACTCTCCTGGTCTTTACTTCACTGATTACTCTGTCTGACTCAGTTGTCAATTTCTACTTTTCTCTCAGATCCTATGCTCGTGGCTTTCATTATCAGCTATAGGCCAGTGCCTCTCGATTTTTATCTCCATCCTGTATTTCTCCCACTCCTCAGACTCACCCATCCTGCTACCTGTCTCCTTCCCACTCTATCTAAACCTGTAGTCCTCCCCCATGTGTACTTTCACAGCACCTTTTCTTCTTTCAGTTGATGGCAAGTCCTCAAAAAGCTGGAGTCATTCTGTAACTTATCTGCCTCTTGCACCACATAGGCAACCCATCTGCAAATTCTTCTGGCTCTACCCTTAAAATACTCTGATAGTCTAAACACTTCTCACCACTTCCACCCCTTTTACCTGGGTCCAACCAGGATTATCTTTCACACATATCATTGCAACCTCTTTCTGACAGTTCTTCCTGCATTCATGCTTTGTCCCTTTGAGTGTTGTTAAAACAAGGTATGGATACTAATAAAACAAGGTCAGATGATGGCTCACAAAATTTCTTTGCTCCTTAAACATCAGGAGTTTTTTTTTTTTGGCTTTTAAAGTAACATTTATTTTTTTAAAGTTAACATGTGCATATATATGAAACTGAAAAACACAAGCAAAGAACAAAGCCATCCATAATCACAAGCAGTTTACAGTTTGATGTGTTCTTCTAAATCCTGTGTATCTACACAACTAAGCTTTCATTTTTATGTAATTAAGATGGAACAGTTATGTATCATGCTTTCTCACACATCATGAATATTTACCAATTCAAAGTCCCAAAGCTATGAGTATTTTGATAACCAAAAATACCCTACATCAACTCAATCTGGAAGAAAATGTAATCCTGCCTTATTTGGTGACAAAAATTTCATAAAGGACAAAAATAGAAACAGACCTCTAGATAAAAGATACTCACAAAGTTACAATTAAAATACTGTGTTCCTGTTAATCCACCTGTTGGAGCCAGGTGTTCTGTATTTAGTCAATGACGTGGTGGAGGAGGGAGAAGAGGAAGGGTGAAGGGAAGGGCTCTTTGCTAATATCTCCATACCTAGAAGATATAACTATAGGTCTATATGCATTTTTGTAAAGTTCCTGTGTTTATTGTGGACAAGGTTCTTTGTACAACCTTGGAGCTTTTTAGATGTCCTGAGGTGACAATGTCTGATAAAAAGTAGAGCTAGTGAATTAACCAATTTGTAAATATCTTTTTGTTATAATTGTTAGAAAAGAGGCATCTTGGACATGGAGTTGTTCAACCATCTGAGAAGTGGACAGGACTTGTTCATGCGAGGGGTGTGTGTGTATGTGTTCATATTCACATTGTGGTGATGTGTGTGCATCTCTTTAGACTGTGCTATAGGAATATGTTAAGTACTTCAGTCAAAACTTGCCACTTTGCTAATATTTTAAAGTATAAATCTTAATTCTCTTAGAAACATCAGGAGTTTTTATTTCATTTCATGGGAGCCACAATTCTTACAGTGGTCTGCAAGACCTCACAAACATTTTTCTCTTGCCTAAAATCTCACACTTTTCTTATCTTACTATGAGGGATTGGTCCCTCAGCCCGACCTGTACCCTCTCCAATCTGGTACCCCTCAGGGGAGTCCTCTCCAATCCTGGAGTTTCTGTCTCTCTTTGCAATCATATGAGCAAACTGTCTGAGAGCCCAATCTAGTTTGGTTTGTTGCTCACAGTATAATAGAGACATTTTTTTCTTTGCTTCATTGGTGGAGATTTCCTGGAAGTTTTAGGATATCTTCCCTTTAATTTTTCCTAGACATTCTGATTTTACTTACATCTTTCATCTTTGCTTTCCCTCCATCTCCCACTACAACAATAACTTGCTGCAGGCTCACTTTGCTCTAGTGTCTAGGAGATCTGTCTGCCACCAGAACTACAATTTCCAGAATTCCTGGTGCTCATGCATCCTTGGTTTTTCTTCCCTGTTTTGCCAAGTCCTCCAAGCCACCAGCTCTCCCTCTCTGCTCTCTGTCTGGTAGCTTGGGGAGTCAAGTTCCCAAGCCACTCCACTCTCCACTAGCTCTTTTGCTCTGGTCTCCTCCTGGCTCCTGTGTATGCAAATTAATCCACCATCTCTGTTGGGTTAATTTGTGTACTCACTACTGATTGGCTAGTGAGTGTAGCAGAGGTACGGTCAACTTATATGTTTCTCTTTTATATAGGATTCTTGGTAAACTGACACCCTTTTTTCCCTTAAACATGACAAGATGCTCTCAATTCAAGGCCCATGCCCTTTTCCTGCCAGGTTATAAAATAATAGATTTGTGATAGAAATGTCCTAAAGCTGCTCTATCAAATAGTTACTAGCCAAAGAAGAAGATCAACAATTAACAGAGATTGTACAATAAAAGACAAAAGTAATACCTATTATTCTGTGATAATAATCAAAATTAATTCCAACCCCCCCCCCCCCACCAAGCCACACACACACACACACACACACACACACACACACACTCTACCATCCTGGAGAATTTTAAAAAACTAAAAACATAGAGGTGGAAACTACAGTATTCAAACAACAAATAAAATGACTATACACTTGTTGGCACTTTTCTGTATCATTCCTTTGCCTATTCTCCCTCCTAATTGCTATGCTTGGTTTACCATATCATCCTCACAATTGTCTTCTTGACCTCCTCTTATCCAAGGCAGGAGATCAATTGCACTGTCTTCTTTTTACTCTCCCTTTCTGGGAAAAGCACTTTTCCTGTCCATAGCCGGTTGCAGGATTTCTAGAGGAAGGCTTGGAGGCAGGGCGAATGAAAATTCATGCACTGAAGGAGGGGTCCCTCAGCCCTGCCTGCCCTCTCTCACAGTCTGGGAGCCCTCAGGGGTGGGAGGCAACTTGGCAATAAGTGAAGGTGACACCCCCATCATGCCACTGCAGGCAGCGTAAGCTTCTGCTGGCTAGCTTCCATCCAAGGCTTGTCTGTGCCTTGGGCCAGCCCTGGGTGGCTGGGGGGTTAAGGGCAGGTCTGGCCGCACCATGCACCTGCCACCCCCACCAGCAGGGCTGAAAGGACTGGACGCCAGGGCTGAGGGGATTGAGTACCTTCATCTTGTGGCTATGGGTGCCATCATCTTTGTTATGGTGTGGTGGTCAATTTGCACATTCCCTCTTTATTAGATATTTTAATTAAAAATTAAAGAAGCTAACAACTGTTAATCCACTACTATGTGCTTTTGTCTTCACTTGCATTATTTTATTTATTCTTCATCATGATTTGTGGGTGTTACATTCATGACTTTGATGGAAGATTTGTGTCTTGCTCAAAGTTACATTGTTCATACCCACAGAACAGCTGACTCTCATTCTAAGCCTGACCAACTGGCTGACTGATGTCCCTACTCCTTCCACTGGGGCAGACTGCCTTTAGAGGACAGACAAAGACAGGAAAAAGGAAAGGAAAGGTTAAAAAATAACAGAAAAGCAATGATAACATACTAACAGGAGAGCTGCTGGTTGTGGTATTAAAAGTGCCACTAAAATTATCTGGTATATAAACAAACTGGGATGAACAACCAGCAATCTACTGCTTACACCTACTGTGATGTTCTTAGGGAGAGAGGTGGCAGAGCGAGGACTGTATGGTAGCAAAATGCTTAAATCCTAATAGTCTAATAATGGCACACTCAGAGGATTTCAGTGAAGAGAGTTTTAACAAGAGAATTATTTACATAGATGAGGAAAGGGTTAAACAATAATAGAATTCCTAGGTTTGAACAATAGTTTCAAGGGGTGAAAGTGTTAAGGAATGATTATTACATTTGTGAATGTCTACCTCTGTTCCTGAAGAGGGGAGGAGAATAGTATTACTGGAATTTGTAACCATGGAGATTCATGAAACTTAGTTTTAGAAGAAGGGTTTCTGAAAAGGAGCTATTGTCTTACCCATAGCCTGGCTTGGAGGGATGTGGAAATGGGGAGGATCAATACCACAGTCCCTCTCTGGATCGACTCTATGTCCTCCTTTAGGAAGAAGAAAGAAGTTGAGTAAACATCCAGTGAGCAGAGTGGAGAAGGATGGAGAAGAGATCTTGCCTGGTGAGCAAGAGATGCCAGCGCATAGGTTTTGGTGTCTGTCATATATAAGCTAATTTAACACACTCACTGTCCCTGAATCACCCCACATAAACCAATACTACACAAAAGCACAGACCCTGCTCTGCAAATGCAGACTTCAGACAAATCCTTGGCAAACCTTTCCCACAAAAATACTCCCTCCAATCCTTTTCTAGAAATCCTGCAATCAGACAGGAAAAGTGCTTTTCCCGGAAAGGGATGAGTAAAGGGAAGACAGTGCAATTGATCTCCTGCCTTGGATAAGAGAAAGTCAAGAAGACAATTGTGGGATGACATGGTAAACCAAGCATAGCAATTAGGAGGGGGAGGAGGCAAATGAATGTTACAGAAAAAAATTGCTGTTTTATTAAGAGCAAAGAGACAGAGAAAGAAGAAAGAACTGCCATCAGAGGATAAAGTGGTGCTTATAGTCCTTTCCCTTGGGCTCTGCAGCTTTCAACATTAAGAAAAAATGGTCTGGAAAAAGTAATGGACATAAATTATTTATACCTCAGGACAAGTAAGATAAGTTCCATAACAATTAGAGATTATTTTTAAGAACACATATCTGGTAACAGTTAAAGTTAGGATCCAACCTCTTTCTTGCCAACCTCCTTGGCCAGCAGGCCTTCCTGCAGAGAACCCTAGGAAGGAGCCTCAGCGCAGAGCCTGGATTATAAACTGAATGGGGTGTCAATAGCACACTCTGAGGCACTAGCCAGCACATCAGCTTCACCAAGTAACTCATTTACTACAGGATGAACAGAAGGTCCTTAGGAAGTCAGAGCTATTGAGCTAATAATATTTTGGATGACAATGACCCTAATTCCAAATAGGGTCACATTCTAAAATACTGGGTTTAGGATTTCAAGACATGAATTTGGAGAAGGATATAATTCAACCCATAATAGCAACCTATACATTTGTCAACAGGTTCTAAGAACATTGCTTCAGGAGACTTCATAGAACTGAATGTTCAAGAAAGAAGATACAAATGAAAGGAAAACAATGGACATTTAGAACATTCCTCATAAGAGTTATGAAGGGAGCATCTGTCCAAATGTACTTGGCTTTAGTGCTGAAAAATCAATTCTACAAATATGTATAATATACAAATACATTTTATAATAACCTCTGAGATAGCATATGTGATAGCACTTGGCAAGCTATGTGTTATTCAAAGTAAGGTGCCAATTTTATTGTCATTACTATGTCTATATAAGTGGCTTATTTTTATTGTTACACTTAATATTTATTTCTCGTTTATGAGGTCCATTCTGTTTTTACTTCAGTTACATCCTGGATCAGTAGCATCTATGTTTATTTCTCCTGGGAAACTAAACCCTCCACTTTCCATTATTCTAAAGCACCTATCCTCTATTTAAATTCAAAGTAAGCCCCTGGCATGGGTTATTCAAATAGCTCCCCAACAAAAGGAACTTAAATTGTTAGCACAATCAGTTTCTTGACTACAAACCAATTCACATAATGATCAATTAGAAATTGAAGAAGTACTGAATGCCTCAGCCAAATTTGGCTAATCCCCTCAATGATCTTTGGCTCCTTTGGCTGCAGGCAGGAATTTTCCTCTCCAATTAAAACCTGTTCCCAGACTGACAGGTATCCTATACTCCTCTATCTATCTATCTATCTATCTATCTATCTATCTATCTATCCATCATCTATCTATCATCTATCTATCATCATCTATCTATTTTGGCAGATAATAAAAGCATGGAAAAAAACAGGTATTTGGAGTTTCTGCATTTAACTCAGAACTCTAATATTAAAGCAATCCTTTGATTGATATAGAATGAAAGCTGGATCTGACAGTCATCTCCTTTTCTTGACCTTTACCTTCCTTTCATTGTTATTTTAAAATCTGATCACTTTGCACTGGAGACTTCAGTAATCTACAAGTTGGTTCATTCATCCAAAAATATACTGAACACTCATCATTTGTCTTGTACCCTCTAGAACAGTGGCTCTCAACCTTCCTAATGCCACATCCCTTTAATGCAGTTCCTCACGTTGTGGTGACCCACAACCATAAAATTATTTTCATGGCATTAGGAAGGTTGAGAACCACTGCTCTAGAAGCTATAGAGATGAGGCTATGTGGTCAGTTTAGGATTTGGTGAATTTAACATTATTGTTTTGATTAATGACCAAGCATACAGGCTTCCAACATTCAGTGCGCTACAATGTTGAGATGTACAGCTTTGACTTTGCACAGTTGGCTGTCAGTGGGAGTTTTTTCCAATAGCTCCACTGCTGAATTATTTTTATTTTGCCATTTACTTGACTGTCAATTTTGAATTTCCTGAATTTTATTGGGGAAATAGAATAATGTACTGTAATAGCAATCACTGAATGTCTTAAAGTGTACCTCTCAAAAATGTTACATCTTGTCTCCCCATATAATAAAGAATAAAGGCTCACAATCTAGATGAGGAGTTTAAAAATCAGTGCCTTTATATTTTCAGCTCTTCCCAGCCCCTAAACTTTCTAGGGAATCCATAGTGTATAACCAACTAAACTTTAGGTTATTTATCTAGCAGCTGTGCAGGAGTGGCCATATTTGGAAAGTGACTGAACAAGGTAAGTCTAAGACCTGACTGCCATCTTTAAGGAGTTTATAATCCTGTTGGGAAATGAGACAAGTTTCCTTTCACGGCACTGACGCAAGTCAAGAAAGCTGAGGATGATAAGGAACAAATGAATAGTTCCCCTTATTCATCACCAGGAGTCTTTAGGGCCAGACTCTCCATCCAATCACCACCACAAAAACACCATTCTTTCCTGAGGCTTTAGAATGAAGAGCCTCTGAGAGGATCAACTGACAGAGGGGACTTATCAGTTGAGAAACTGGGGTGACAAGGACACAGGCTACTAGCAGTTGCAATTTGAAATGTGAATTTGTTTTCAAAAAGCCTTTCATGAATAAAATTGTGTTCAAAGAAGGGGCAATGAGAGAACTCACCCACTTCCTTTCCTCTTGGCTCAGATAACTTTTAAAAGCTTTAAATTTCTAACAAACTTGAAGTTGTTCAAACTGGGCGAGGAAGGAGATAAAATCATCTTCTGGGGTGACAGACAGTACAGTTACCACTGAGGCCTCAGTACTCCCTCCAGAGAAGCAAATGCATTTTGTCCATTTAAAAGGTTTCCTTCTGGCCCCCACTCTTCCTGGGTGTTTGTGATGGGGTTGAGTTTGACTGATTAATTTTAGTTCTTCTTCACACAAGGTAGACAGTGATGAATCGATGTATTAAAGATGTGATTAATGGTTACTTTCTATTCGGTGTAATTATCAGGTAATAGTTTCAATGAAAAATGCTAGAAAATGAAACTTTTCACTCTAGATAACTATCTACCCTGTTTAGAAAGAAAAATGGGTCTCTATTTGCAACATATTACTGTAAAGCATGGCCGAGAGAGAGAGAGAGAGAGGGAGAGAGAGAGAGAGAGAGAGAGAGAGAGAGAGAGAGAGAGAGAACATGGGTTTTGTAAGGTTTGTAGAAAAAGATGGATTTGGAAGAGTGCCTGTCTCCAAAGAAATTTTTAGAGTAAAAATCTCTGGAAAAGAAAACTAAATTTTACCTTAATCCCGCATTATTTTATGAGCTCTAACCTAGTCTCTAATCATTTATGGTGTTTGATCCATCTTAGAGATTGCTTTAGATTAATATCTCTAAAGCATTGCGTTAATCATATCATATCTGTCCTCAGAAACCTCTAACAATTTGCATTAACATGGTAGGAATAACAAAACCATCAGCATGACACTAAGATGCTTTGATAGAGCACAAACCCTCCTTGCTATTCCAATTCCAATCTTCTGCTCTTTCAAGACAGCAGCTCATGGCCATGTCACTGCACCAAGCTTTGCCTTGCCCTTTTATCCCATCTGTTTTAACTGTAAGAAAAAATTGTAGACAACTTTAATAAAAAACAAATATTATTAGGATTTTTCATTGGTGATGTTATGTATAGTTTAGAACATACCCTCTGAATTATCTGATTCTGTAGGGTTGTCTTAGAGCTATTATACAACCTTGTAGAGTTAGAGGTGAACTTGTAGAAAATGTATAGTAATATGAATAATTCTTTTCCATATACGTATTGATGGTAAATTCTGCCCACTGGAGTTTCAACTGATTTTCCTCCCTGCCGTGAAAGAATCCTGTTGTGCTTCTGTAGCAGATTCACTTTGGCATTCCTGATGGCTTTTTATGTTTGTTCTTTCAAATCTCCTTAGAACTTGTTATAATATTTGTTTCCATCTCCTTTACCAATTAATGAGTTATATAAAATTTTGACACCTGTTTTTTTTATATCTGTGTATCAATACTCATGATTTACCTATTTTGGAAATTATCCTTGAATGTCACTTACCAAAATTTTTAAAATAGACTTTTATTTTTAGAGCAGTTTTAGGTTTACAGTGAAATTGAGTGGGAATTTTAGTTTCTATGTATCCACTCCCCCTGCCTGCATAAGCACAGCCTCCCCCATATTCAACATCCAGCCCCAGAGTGGTTCATTTGCTATAACTGATTAACTTATACAGACACATAATTAGCACTCTAATTCCATAGTTTACATTGTGGTTCACTCTTGGTGTCGTACATTCTGTGGATTTTGACAAATATACATGTCATAGTATCATATCATGTTAAATGTGAGGTTTTTTAAATATAATTGGGAAAAAATGGATAGTTTCATTGCCCTAAAATATCTCTCTTGTCTATTTATTTATTCGTTCTTCCAAATCCTGCCAACTACCGAGCCTTTTTTTTTTTAACTGTCTTCATAATTTTACCTTTTCCAGAATGTCACATAGTTAGAATTATACAATATATAACCTTTTTCTGATTGGCTTTTTTTATTCTTAGTAACTTGTATTTAAGTTCCTCCACGACTTTTCATGTCTTGATAGCTCATTTCTTTTTAGTACTTAATATTATCCCAGTATATGGATGTATCACAGCTTATTTGTGTATTCATCTACAGAAGATTATCTTGTTTTTTTCCAGGTTTAGTCAATAATGAATAAAGCTGCTTTAAGTATCTATGGTAGATTTTTGTGTGTTTTCAAGTCACTTGATAAACACCAAGAAGCATACATGACTGTAGGCTGCTATTATAAGAGTAAGTTTAATAAGAAACTACCAAACTGTGCTCCAAAGTGGCTATATATCCCCACCAGCAATTAATGAGTGTTTCTGTTTCTCCACACTTGCCAATATAGGTATTGTCAGTACTCTAGATCTTGGTGATTTTAATAGACAAGTAATGTTCTCTCTTTGTTTTAATTTGTAATTCTCTAATGACTTATGATGTGGAGCACCATTTTATATGTTTATTTGCTTTCTATATATATTATTTGATGAGTTATATCTATCTAGATCTCTTTCCAATTTTTTAAAAAAGTTCGTCCCTTTTTTGTTATTTTTAAGTTTTAATATCTTTTTCATTGTTGAGTTTTAATATCTACTCAATTTTTAAAGTTTGACTTAGTGTTTTTAATGTTGGATCTATTTTAGAATCTTCAGTAGACCTTTCAAACAATAAAGGTCTGATTTATCTACCTCCTCACTCTGGACCAGGGGTGAGAAACATCCAATCCCCAGGCCATTATAAGGCCTATAAAATCATTTGGTCTGGCCTTGCCAAGGCAACTGTAGGTGAGACGTAGAAGTAAATAAATCTAGGAGATTTTTTTCATAGCAACATAAATTTATATTAAGTGAATTATATTAAGTGAATGATGTTATAAATATCCAAGTGTCCCTTGACAGAAAAAAGGTTTCCCAACCCTGTTTGAGACCAATGAGTCTAAAATTTTGAATCACTGGAGGGCTTAATCTTACGCCAAGAATTTCTGTTGAGGTTGGGGCCTGACAATCTGTATTTCTAACAAGTAATAGTATTACACTTTGAGAACCATTTAGTATAGATGAGGGGCAAACCTCTTCAGTCTTCTTCTTCTTTTTTTTTTTTTCTATGCTATCCTATTTAACATTTGTTTCTTGTAGATTGTTTCCAAGTGCATGGGTTTGTAATCACAACTTGGAATTTTTTTTTCCAAGGGTAGTTTAAAAAAAGCAACATTTACTTCTTGCTATATTCCATGTTTTATATTTTGTCAATAGACCACTATCAGATGGACAGTGGTGCCTGTGTACAATCTCATGATTTCTGGGATTATTCTTCCAAAAATTAAGAAGGCAAAATTCAACCATTTTGGTTTAGTTATTTTCTTTTTAAGCAGGAGTTTTGTTAAAACATTTATATATAAACAATCAAAATAAACAAAAGATCATAGTTACCACACGCTTATAGTCTAGTCTTCAAGCACAAAATAGACTTTGTATATACTCACATTTTCAATCACGTGAGTATATACAAAGTATATTTTGTGCTTAAAGGCTAGACAATAAGCACAAAATTCAACCAAAACTTAACAGGAATGCTGAAAGAGAATAGGCTAGAACCCTAGACTTAGCATGTGATTTGACAATTTACAGGACAGACAAAATAGATATGCAAACTTAAAAATAACAAAAAAAGGAACAACCTTTTGCATATCTCTTTTTTATATATTTTATTGTTTTTTTTTTACAGAGAGGAAGGGAGAGGGATAGAAAGTCAGAAACATCGATAAGAGAGAGACATTGATCAGCTACTTCCTGCACACCGGCTACTGGAGATGTGCCCACAAGCAAGGTACATGCCCCCAACCAGAATCGAACCTGGGACCTTTCAGTCCACAGGCCGATGCTCTATTCACTGAGCCAAACTGGTCTAGGCACATATCTTTTTTTTTTTTGTATAAAAAAAGATATTCAAACTTAAAAATAACAAAAATTTGAATAAAATTGTTGAATTTTGCTTTCTTAGTTTATTTTTGGAAGAATAATCCTAAAGTTCATGAGACTGTACACAGACACCACTGTCCATCTGATAGTGGTCTATTGACAAAAATATAAAACATGGGATACAGCAAGAAGTAAATGTTGTTTTTAAACTACCCTTGAAAAAAAAGTCCAAGTTGTAATTACAAACCCATGCACTTGGAAACAATCTATAAGATACTTAAAGAGGCAGACTAATCTACATTTTAGGTTTTAATCTAACCTAAAATGTAGATTAGTCTGCCTCTTTCTAAAATTTAATATTATAACTCTTAGAGAGAAATCTGAGGATGTTTAAATGAACATTCAACTCTTTAAATTGGACTTCTCTGAGATAGCAGTTGACAATATTTAAGGTGGGTTTATTACACCATAACTCTTTGAATCATTTCACTGAGGAAGGAATTACTTACTATTTTAAATAAATCCAAAGCAACAGATCTGCAAAGCTGAATAAAGTTTATTTCTCTTGTATAAGGTAGCATATTTCAAACCCTGATGAGATATGGAGTAACCTCTACATAGCATTTGGTTCTCTTCTCAATGATGTTCAACTGTTATGAATCACTGTTTAATATAATTCTCATTCTCCTTCTAGGCTTTTCTTTTATCTCACTATAAAATTTTCTGAAAGCAAATATCATTCTGGAGGGCACAGATATATAAAAGTCCTGGAGTATTAATACTTTAAAATATTTGTCTTATAAAGGAAGAATAAAAGAAAAGAACAAACAAAAAGAAAATAAAAGAGAATCATGAATGATTCAAATAAATATTCCTTATTTATTTAATTTGAAAAACATTAGTTTGCCACCTTAGTGCTCCCAAGTTAGCATTCTGGGCATTCATTTGCCTCTTTTGCATGTTATTTTGATTTTTTTTTAGATAAAGGCTGAAAAATTAACATGCTATATGTGTATATGCAAAAAGAATGAGCAGATAATGATATATCTGTTAAAAAGAATTTAAATGTAGGCATTACTGATTGGTGAATTTCTTCACCTAAAGTTGACAATCTCAAGCCACATGATACATATCTTTTTCTGTTAATTGAAAGATTACTTATGAATATTTACAACAGTAGGTAGCCAGTGACTGGTTAAAGAAACTGCATTGGAACTTGTGACTAACAACTACAAGTCCTAAGGTTTTTCCTTAGACATGAGGAAGGTTTGTTTTTGTGGGTGAAAAGTGGAAACTTAACAGGAATGCTGAAAGAGAATAGGCTAGAACCCTAGACTTAGCATGCAATTTGACAGTTTACAGGATAGACAAAGCTCTCAATCTCAGTGTGGATCATGACAAAAGACCCTCAGGACCAAGGGTCAGCATGTGAACTGAGGAGAAAAATGCTCTGACTTAGAGCATGAACTAAGAGGACTTGTATAAGTTTCTTTTGCTGTGTGACAAATTACCACACAGCAGCTTAAAACAATGCACATTTATCAGCTTACAGTCTGGCACCACACAACTGGGCTATCTGTTCAGGTTATTATTACAAGACAGAATTAGGGTGTTGGCTTCTCTGGAGGTTCTGGAGAAGCCATCTTCTAGGCCATTCAGGGTGTTGACAGAATCCTGTTCCCTAGGCTTATGAGACTGAGTTCCTAAGTGTTCCTCTGGCTGTCAGAGGGTTTCTCAGCTTCTGGAGACTGCCTACATTCTGTGCCACGCATCTCCCTCCATCTGCCTCTTCCTCTTATTGAATCCATATTCTTCTCATCTCTTTGACATAATTCTCTCTGACAACTAGAGTCAGATTGCATGGTTCATGTGAAGCTTAGTCTTAAACTATCTTGGACTTTAATTACATCTGCAAAATTCTTTTGCAGCAGCATCTAGGTTTGCATTCATTGAATAAGTGGGAGTTGGCTTGTGTACATTATGGGAAAAGGATTTTGGAAACCACTTAAAATTCTGCCTACCATTGAGTTATAAGCAAGAAGAAACCCAGATGAGAGAAAGACTATCCAGATCAATGAAACCTCACAGTGGAGGGGACAATCGTGGGTAGATTAAAAATCATACCATTTGAACAGCAACACAATTGGAAACAAAAAAGAGATTATCATCAGAATTGGTTTTCCTCTCAGCTTTGTGCTCCGATAAGTTTTGAGCACTTTTGGATAAAGTATGCTGTCAACATTTTGGGCCAATTCAAGGTTGATAAGGCCTCCAGAGGTGATGGTGAGCTTTGTCAAAAGGACATATCAAAATTTGAAAATTACATGAGTCTATTTATAGTACAAATACACACAGAAATTTATAGCTTTTGAACATTGTTTTATTAATTTGCTATAAGATCTTTGCCCATATCAACTGCTGTTATTTGTTATCTAACACATGGAAGACAACCTAGTATAATGACTAAGAGCATAACAGGGTTTAAAGTCCTTACTTCATTTCCTTCTCCTTGCACTGATTTGGGCAAATTAATGCTAGGGATTCCGTTTCTTTTCTGTAAGTGTGAAACAAAGTGGTACCTCCAACATGAGGTAGTTATTAATAGCAAAGGAAGTACGTGTGTGTGTGTGTGTGTGTGTGTGTGTGTGTGTGTGTTGCAGGGGCTTACAGCAGATTTCAGTTAATTGCTCAGAAAATGTCCTCTGTGTTGAGTATAGTTCATATACTTTCTAAGCCACATATGTCTGTTGTCATTTTTTGAACTGATTTTCCATCATAGAAAATAGTGTTGGAGTTGATTAATGCATTTACTTCCCGTTTGTTCATTCAATTATCCAATCCATATTTACCAAGTTGCAAAACAAGCAATAGAGATACCAATTTAAATGAGAAATAAATCCCTGGTCTTTGAAGCATTCACAAGACTCTAAAGCAGCGGTTCTCAACCTGTGGGTCGCGACCCTGGCAGGGGTCGAATGACCAAAACAAAGGGGTCGCCTAAAGCCATGGGAAAATACAGGTATTTACATTATGATTCATTAACAGTAGCAGCAATGAAAATAATTTATGGTTGGGGATCACCACAACATGAAGACCTGTATTAAAGGGTCGTGGCACTAAAAAGGTTGAGAACCACTGCTCTAAAGGGAATCATTTGTGCTCTCACCAGATTCCATGCCACGCAGATTGATTTTTTTTTTTATTCCAGAATCTTTATTAAGATAGCATGGTCCTTGGCCAACAACTGGACCTTGTGGCCTTAGGAAAGACCTGTGCTAACAGGGCTTGCATCCCCAGACAGGGGGCTTGGTCACCTCCAGGTCATTCCTGCTTCATCCCCTGATGAAGGATGGGGCAGAGGGCCAAAGGGAGAGGAGTACCTGGCCCCTCCCAGGCTGTAGTAGCTCCTCCGTCACAAAGATCCTCTAGCTCAGTGGTTCTCAACCTTCCTAATGCCACATCCCTTTAATGCAGTTCCTCATGTTGTGGTGACCTCCAACCATAAAATTATTTTCGTTGCTACAGTTACGAAGTAGCAGAGTCTAGCTAGTAGCAAAGGAGGGATGTAGAAACCACCATGGTCACCACTTGGGTTGGTGGGCTCCACCACACCTTCTTATAGTTGTATCCAACACAATTAATAAATTAAAACAACCTCTTCCTTCAGCACTGCCCTCCCCTCCCCCCCAATCACACAGGAGAAGCTGGGCAGAAAGCAACACAAGGAGGAACTGGTTGATTCTTAAACCTCTGACAGAGGCCTGGGCCCTGCCCTCTAGGAGCAGCTGTGAGCACGGATTATGCAGGGCTCTCCAAAGTATGTTGAGAAGAGCTGTCCAGACTGTGTTTCCTCAGTATATCAGAGATTTCTTCAGAAAGACCACAATCCAAATGCAGTAACTCTAGAAGATGCAGCACCTTTATAAGGCACCAGGGCATTTTGGCAGTTGAAAACATGAGATCCCCAGAAACAGGGGGCCTCAATAAGGAAGCCTTATCAACCTTGAATTGGTCCAAAATGTTGACAGCATACTTTATCCAAAAGTGCTCAAAACTTATCAGAGCACAAAGCTGAGAGGAAAACCAATTCTGGTACATGTATTTTGTATCTACTGCAATTTTGTCTCTGACCAGCTGACCCTCTCCCCCCGCAGCCATGGAAGCAGCTGAGCTGGTCAGAGGCAGGGAAAAGGAGGTGGCTGACTAGCTATCCAGACATGTAGGGATAGGTAGGACCTGCCCCCTTTTCTTTAACAAAGGGCAAATAGGAAGGAGCCCCCCAGACTTCAGTTGTGGCAGATGTGATATCATTCCTGCAGGCAGGGAAGGAGGGTGGCAGTGTGCCCTCCTCTGCTGTCAGTGGCTACTGGAGGAGGCCTCTCCCTGGGGCTACAGATGGATGGCTGTGACATCTGTGGGAGTGGTCTGGCTGGGCTCCTGGATGCTGGAGCCTCTGAGGGCTTTGGGTGCTGGGCTGGGGGGTGACTGGGCAGCTTCCCTGAGGCTCTCCCTGAGTGCAGCTTCAATCTGCTCCTGACAGTCTCGCAGGCAGTCCACTTCAGTGCCTGTGATCCCTGCCAGCAGTTCCTGAGTTCATCTCCGGATGCGGACCAGGCACCCAGGCCTTGCACTGCAGCCCCAATGCTGCCTGTGGTGATCATGGATGGTGGGTACATGGGAAAGGTGTAATCTGTAGCACAGAGGGCCCAAAAGGTCTGATCATGGTTTTTAACCAAGGCCTGTCGATCTCTGGGCAGAGAGAGCAGGTACAGGATCAGGGCCAGGAAGTTATGGGCAATCACAGCAGCCAAGTCCCACTTGAGCTTTCTCAGGACCAGCACCTCCCAGTCCCGCATCTGGCGGGGCGTGGAGGCGGGGAGGGAGGAAGGGAGGGAGGGCGGGCAGCCTGTTTGGTGTAGATGCACAATTTTTCGATAGTCAGGGGAGTAGTCTCACTCAGCTTGGAGGCTAGCAGCTTGCAGACCCCACCCAAGAGCTGAAATTGCATCTCGGGGTGGGGACACACTATAGGCAACAATCCAGGTAGTTCATGGCCAGGGGGAAGACTTCCTCCTCACAGCGCCGCTCTATGCACACCTCCAGCATCCAGTAGGCCAGCATCTTCCGCATGCGCAGCTTGATCTCCCGATGCACGCACTATAGAGGCAGAGGCGCAGGGCATGTAGGTCTCCTCCAGGAGGAGCAAGCTCTACAGCACTAGCTGGTCCCCCAGCAGCCCTGGGTCTGGCCCAGCCCTGGGCGCATGCCTGGTGCCCTCACAGCACAGCAGCTCCAGACTCATCCATGCCTCTCAAATTTAAAGAGAAAGGTAGAGAGAATATAATGACGTTTTCAAATGGAGCAATAAAGCAGTATTCTCCATTCCCCTAAACACAGTGTGATCTTGGAGTTTAGGAACATTATTTTGTACTTTTTGATTCTACCAGTTTCACCTGGTGGAAGCACAGATTTAATGAAATGATTTAAATTAAAAATACAAAAAGCAAGTATTGTCTTTAGAAAAATAAGCAATAATATTTGCCAGCACCAGTTCCTAATAAGTATCATCGTAAATAAAAAACATATTGATTAAAAACATGTGATTGTATCAAGGTTATAACTCTAAAACATAGGTCAGAATGAAGTAACATTTACTGCAACTTATGCTTTTATGTATTTATTCTAAACAAGGGCCCTGTATATATCAGAAGCTGTGCTATTTTAGCACAAAATAATATACTGCTGACTTTTCTTCTATTCCTTCTAAAACAATGTGGATCTACTTTTGTCTCATTTACCGAACAAATAAAAAGCATCAGATTCAGTGAGCCAATAAATAAGACCCATTTTTAAGAGAAGGCTAAGACTCCATCCTAATAAAATAATTGGAGAGGATGGCAGTGATTTATATATAAAGGTGTTTCTCACAACATTATTAACATTTGTTGAACATTGTACCTTTTCTATATAATTAGCAACAGAGAAATGGTTAAATATAGTACAGAACATTCAAAAGATGAAATATTAGGCAGCTTTTGAAAATACTTAGAAAAATAAGTTTATTGGTATAATAAAAATGAAAATAAAAATAGAGTACAAAACTTATGCAACATTTTAATTTATTATAATCTTATTTAAAAACTGTTTTTCTAGGCCAGTGGTCAGCAAACCCATTAGTCAAAAGAGCCAAATAGCAACAGTACAATGACTGACATTTCTTTTGAGAGCCATATTTTTTAAACTAAAACTTCTTCTTTTTTCCCCCAGTATTTATTTATTTATTTATTTTTAATTTTAATAAATATTTATTATTCAGATCATTATAATTGTTCCGCTTTTTCCCCCTCATAGCTCTCCTCCACTTGGCTCCCATCCCACCCTCTGCCCTTAACTCCACCCCATTGTCCTCATCCATAGGTGTATAATTTTTGCCCAGTCTCCCCTTTCAACCCCCTCACCTCTTTCCTGTTAAGAATTATCAGTCCACTCCTTTTCTATGCCCCTAATTCTATTATATTCACTTGTTGATAGATATGTATTTCTTGTTCATAATTTTTATCTTTACTGTTTTCTTCTCCCTCCTCTTTTTAAAGAATACCTTTCAGCATTTCATATAATACTGGTTTGGTGTTGATGAAATCCTTTAGTTTTTTCTTATCTGTGAAGCTCTTTATATGCCCTTCAATTCTGAATGATAGCTTTGCTGGGTAGAGTAATCTTAGTTGTAGTTTCTTACCATTCATCATGTTAAATATTTGTCACTCCTTCTGGCCTGCATAGTTTCGGTTGAGAAATCAACTGACAATCATATGGGTGCTCCCTTGTAGGTAATTAACTGTTTTTCTCTTGCTGCTTTTAATATTCTCTCTTTGTCTTTTGCTCTTGGTATTTTAATTATGATGTGTCTTGGTATGATCCTCTTTAGATTCCTTTTGTTTGGGGTTCTATGCACTTCCTGGATTTGTAAGTCTATTTCTTTCACCAGGTGGGGGAAGTTTTCAGTCCTTATTCCTTCAAATAAGTTTTCAGTATCTTGCTCTCTTTCTTCTTCTGGCACCCCCATAATTCTGATGTTGGTATGCTTGCAGTTGTCCCAGAAGCTCCTTACACTATCTTCACATTTTTGGATTCTTTTTTTTCCTTTTGCTTTTTCAGTTGAGTGTTTTTTGCTTCTTTGTATTTCAAATCTTTGACTTGATTCTTGTGTTCCTCTAATCTGCTATTAGATTTCTGTATAATATTTTTTTATTTCAGTCAGTGTATGTTTAATTTCTAGTTGATTCTTTTTCATCTCCTCTTGTACCTCACTAAATTTATCCATCTTTTTCTAGGAAATTCTTAAAAAACCTTATAACTGTGGTTTTGAATTCTATATCCAGTCACTTGTTTTCTTCCATTTCTTTTGTTTGTGATCTATTCTTTTGTCTCCACATATGTCGCTGCTTCCCTGAATTGGTAGAGTAGCTTTGTGTGCTAGCTGTCCTATGTGGCCCAGTAGCTCAGCTTCCCCAGTTACCTGAGGTGGACACTCTTGGTGCACCCCTTTGTGAACTGTGTGTACAGTCTTATTGTAGTTAATTCTTGATTGTTGTTGGTATCACTGGGGGAGACTGACCTCCAAGCCAATTGGTTGTGATGATCAACTATGTTTGTGCACATGCACTGGCCTCCAGACCTCTGCCTTTCTGGTTCCCCTGAGTTTCCGTGCACTCTATGGACCCATATGAGTCTGGTTCCCCAGGGTCTTGCCTGAAACTGGAGTTCAGTGCAAATGGTCCTGGATTTCAGTGTTGTTGGAATGTTCTGTTTTTCTCCTGCCAGAGAAAGCCAGGGGCACAATCAGCAGTCAGCACTCTGTGTGCTCACTTTCCTGCTCCCCCAGACCTCTGCCTTTTGCAGCTCCCCTAAGTTTCCCTGCACTCCTTCCTTTTCACAACAGTCCAGACTCCCCCGTATGAGTCTCACCTGGAACTAGGGTTCAATGCAGTCAGAAGTGGGGTTCAGTGCAGTCTGAATTTTCCATCTCCCTCTTACTAGAGGAAGCCAGCCAGACCCTCCTCCACCCGTCCTCTCCTCGAGAGTGTCTCCATACCTCAGCTTTTTACTGCTCCTCTGATACTTCGTGAGTCCCTCTCTTTACTTCTAGTTGTAGAATTTTCACTCAGCCAGCTTTCCTGTGGATAGTGTTTGTTCTGTCTTTTAGTTATAATTTTGAAATTGTTGTGCAAGGCAGCAGTTTAGGTATTCACCTATCCCGTCATCTTGGTTTCTCTTAAACTTCTCCTAATGACACTTCTTCAAAATAGACTTGCCCAGGCCATGCTATTTTGTGTAAGAGCTACACTCAAGGGGCCAAAGAGTTGCATGTGGCTCTCGAGCTGTAGTTTGCTGACCACAGTTCTAGGCAAATCAAATATTAGTTATTTTATTTCAGCCAAACAGCACTTCAAAAATCAACTAGCATAATGGTAGGTTGCATTTGGTGCAATGTGAAGAATGTGGTCAAGGTTTTCATAAACATTTGACTGAGGGCAGCAATTGTACAATTAGGGATGTTTATTGTATATTGTTGCTTTGCACTCAACATCCAATCTCTTCTCTTTCTCTTTATGTTTTCCTGTTCTACAGAAATGGAAAAACTAAAATTCACATTTCCCATTCTCCACTGGAGCTATGACTTTGGATGTGAACTCAATTCTTTTAGCTATATATTCGTCTGTGCTATTTGGAAGTAAAGAAGAGGCCATTTCCCTGCTTCTTTGGGCTGTTTACAAAAACTGGAGATGTAAAATTTTGTAGTCATACCTTACTAGTGAGCATTCTGGGAGTTGTGTAGGTTTTGAGGGCTTTGGCTCTTTCCTGATCCTCATTTAAGTCTAACTCCAATTGGTGGCTTCTAACAGAGAAAACAGGCCCTCAAGTAGATCAGTTCTACCAGTATGCAGTTCTGGGTCATTCTTAAAGGCCCAGTCTGTAAAATAATCCCACAGTGCCTCGATGATACTATAAGCTTCTGATGATCTTTACTAACTTTCTTTCTGCTGAAAATACCAGTGTGGTTTCTGTTTTCTGTCCTGAGCCAACTGAGGACAAATATAGTCCAATGTGAATTCTGCAATTAAAGGAACCATTTTCCAATTTAAAGTAATATAATTGATTTTTTTCTAGTATAAATGTGTTTTCAGCTCTTTTCCCATAGAAAAATACTAGCATTAACTATACATAGATGTATAAATCTGTAGTTTATAGAGATATGTGGAGAATATGCTTGAGGATGATAGAAGTGCATATGCTACAGACTCTAAAAATAATTTAAATCTATCAGGCCAGTACACTGAATAGTTGTCTTCAGGTGACACTATTTCAAACATAAAATAATAAAGGATTTATACATATACATTCTGGTACATTGATGTTTTACAGACACTACACATCCTCTATTCCCAGGTAACTAGTCTGTGGCTCTTCAGTCACCTTGGCCCAAATGAGAACCATGCCAATCTCTCTGAGGTTGGAGAGACCCTGCAAGTCTAACAGTTTAACTCAAGCCAACAAGCATTTATCAAGTACCTACCAGGCATCAAAAAGGTGCTGAAGCCGTCATGATAACTCAGATATGACCATGACTCTTAAAAATCAAACAAGTAGGTCAAGTCTCTTGGTATAGCTAGGTACATGAGGTTGTTACCAGTAATTGCTTAACAACCAGAGGGCATGGGGACACGGGTTATAAATGTGACTGCAAAAAAGATTAAAGAACAATATTATTCTTTATTGGAAGTCACGGTGGGGGGTATACAGAGTAGTCAGCTACATGGTTCATTACTCAGAGGTTACATTATAGCTCTCTCCCATCTTCCTAATTATGTGCTTGCTGCCTTGGCTTGGGCCCTCTCTGTCTGTTTGGGATGTTTTCCAGCTGCTGCCTATGCTGCTTTGTTCTTTCGGGCTGTGTAGTACTTCCTGATCTCTCTCATTTTCTGCACCAGTCTGTTGTCTATCTGTCTGTTCTTCTGTATGTTATTTTCTTCTAGATCATTGTCTTCCTATTTCTTTCCCAAGCTTTTAAATGTAAAATCTGGCATCTCTGGGATTTTGTAGTTAGCATTTCTGGTTAAGAGGGGAAAGGGCAGTCATAAATATTACTTTTTTATTTTGGTCATACATCAAATTTCATTTCTCACTCTACCTAAAGCCAAACCTCCACCTGAGTTCAGCACTCCTTCCCCCCTTTCTGGTGGCTAGATAATCAATAGATAGATTATATACAGACAAAATACTGAGGAAGAAAAATATCCTATTTGAAATTTCAGGAATTATAAAAAAGTAAAAGACTCGTAAGACTCATACAAACTTTTCTGTGTAGCATATCCTCACCATTTATCCCCAAGCAGAAATTTGGGTTTTCAGTCATCAGAAAACTAACCCATTACCAATTGTACTTTTGAGGATAGATATCTCTGGGCATATTCATAATGGCCCAGAAATTGTAGCATAGAAAAATGTGTGCCTATGGAAAGGCCACTGAAACAAGTGATACCTCAAGAAAAGGTTTCTTACTATAACTACATTTTGTTCTGATTAATCTTTGTTATTTTAATGACAGGTGGTTTTGACTTTAAGAAATGTGTTTGCCATCACAAAAGGTAAAGGGCCAATCCATAGGGTGTGAGGTAGAGGATGGGGGAGAAGGAGTCAGCCTTTCATCAAGGATCTTGCAGACAGTCACAGGTGAGACAATCCTAGATGCTGGGGCATGACTTCCAAAGGAATCTCAGTGGGAGCACTTCTGTGAGGAGTAGAGACACTGGAACTTAAATTAATAGCTTTCTCATGCCCCAGGGAGAGCCAGTATATGATCTCTGACACCCAGAGATAAATGACCTGCATGTCCCCCACATCACCCTGCATCATTAGCTTCACTGTCAACTAGATTTTGATAAAAGGAGGATATTTAATCAGCAATTTCTGCACTCAGAACAGTTTACCAAAAGTTGCCATTAGTCAGAAATCAATTGAGAAATGTTATTTGGGGAATGAAACTCCTTGTGTTTTTATGCCTATTCACAAAGATTAGAGGCATGCCCTTCATTAAAACCTCCCAAGTCCTAGCCAGTTTGGCTCAGTGGATGGAGCATCAGCCTGCAGAGCAAAAGGTCCCAGATTTGATTCCAGTCATGGGAATATACCTCAGTTGCAGTCTTCTCCCCAGTCTGGGCCCCTGTTGGGGTTCATGCAAGAAGCAACCAATTGATATGTTTCTTTCACATCGATGTTTCTATCTTTCCCTTTCTCTTCTATTCTTTCTAAAGATTAATGAAAAAATATCCTCAGGTGAGAATTAAAAACAACAACAATAATAAAAAAAATCCTGAGTCACCCAAATTTTTGGAGTTTGTATCCAAAAATCACTTGTGAAACACACCCAACTTGAAAATATGCAGAATTTTAAAGTTCTTGCTTTCTCCCTGAGCTATTTCTTGAAAATTGTGGAGAAGTTACTACTTTTAATTGGGTCCATTTACCTATGTTTTTATTCTATTTCATATTTTCCCATCCTCTTTTCTATCAGCTATTCCATAGCCAGAACTCTCATCTATGTGTATATTCAATGTGGCATTATGGAAATCTTCTAGTGGACTAAAGGTAATGGACATTTAAAAAGAGAAAACTTAGGTATCCTTTAAGCTAAATTTCTAGAGACTTGAATAGCCTTAAATTTACTAACCATCACAAGTAAAAATAAATGTATGTGCATTGAGAGCTCAGTAATTAATAAACAAACAACAACAAACAAACAACACTTATAGATTTATTTGCCTATGGGTGTATCATGAATTCTTAAGTATTACTTTTCTATTTCTGTGTGTTTATTTATGGTAATACAAACAATAACAGTGCTAATTTATTTAGTGTTCAACATATGAGTGGTATCATGCTATGCATTTTACACAAGCCATATCGTTTCTTCATTCTAGAAAGTATTATGATCTCCATTTATGTTTTTTCCCCAAAAAAGTAAATCTGAGACTGAAAGAAGTTAAATAACTTTCTAAAGTCACAAAGTCTTGATTTTATACAAATAGGCCAAAATACCTCTTTAGGTCTTGTAATCATTTTCTCTGCTGAAACTTTTCTTGACACTGTTGATCATATTATTTCAATGACATTTTATAAATACTTATTAAATTACTAGTAGCTCAGTGCACAAAATTCGTGCACATTAAAAAGGGGACCCAGAGTCAAATCCCTGCCCACCCACATGCACCTCAAAATCACATAAGACCCAGACTCAGTTTCCCTTCTCCAGGGGCTATATTCCACCAGTGTCAAGCACCACCAGGCAGGGGGCATAGCCTCAGATCCCTTGGCCTGGCACCAGGATGGGGGGCATGCCCTGAAGTCCCCCAGATGGGGTAGGGGCATTCCTTGAGGTCCCCTGTCAAGCTCCACTGTTGGGGGGGGCATGGCCTGAGGTCCCTAGTTATGCCCTGCCAGGTGGGGGGGGGGCAGCTTCAGGTCCCCCGGCCCAGCACCGGGAGGAAAGTGCAACCTCAGATCCCTCATCAAGCTCTGCTGGGCAGGGGGAGTTCCCCTGACTTAGACACTGGGGATGCACCTTGAGGTCCCCTGTCAAGCCCTGCCAGGTGGGGGGACACAGCTTCAGGTCCCCTGGCCCTATGCTGGGGTGGAGGGTGCTGCCTGAGGTTCCCTGGCTGGTGCTGGGGTGGAGGAAGCAGCCTGAGGTCTCTAGCCCAGCACCAAGACAGGAAGCACACTTTGAGGTCTTCCATCAAGCCCTACTGGATGGGGGAAGTGGCCTCAGGTACCCTGGCCTGGTGCTAGGGTGGGGATCATTGCCTGAGGTCCCCTGGCCTGATGCCAGGGCTGGAGGCATGGCCTGAGGTCCCCTGTCAAGCCCCACAGAAGCAGGGGAGGGCATAGCCTCAGGTCCTTGCTGGATTGCTTATTGAGGCTCCTTAAGGGAACTTGACCTCAACTGTGGGTGCAGCCATCTTTGTGATGGAATGATGGTCAATTAGAACATTCCCTCTTTATTAGATAAGATTGCTATTTGTATCCATTGTCCTAGTGAGTAGAGCTAAAAAAAAAAAGATTAAATGCATTGACCCCTAAGTACACAGCTCATATTCTAGTAGGCAAGTCAGAAACATGAACAAAATAATGAAATACAGGATAGTATCTGTAATAAACAAGTGACTACCAGTTAACTAGAGGTGATGAACTACTTTGTAGTGTCCCAGGATGTTCACAGTGTTGGTCTGGCAGAAGAGTGTGAGGGCAATGACATTCCAGAAAAAGGAAAAAGCACTTGCAGTAGCACCTAGTGGAGAAAGAGCGTAGGACAAAAAGCCAGAACAGTAATGGTTGTTGGACCATAATATGTAGGAATGAGGTTATAAAGTGATTAAGTAACACAAAATAGAGAAACTTATAACCCAGTCTTACAAATGTGGATTCTTCCTGTAGGTTATAAGCTATAGTGCAGGGATTTTGATCAGGGGAATGAATGCTCAGAATAAGCCATACTTAGAGGACTTAAGGGCATCTAATTGTTTCCCAAGAAAATATTTTAGTAGGTTTTATTTTATTTGGTTGTACTGGCAAGGTAGATTCAGTAGAGTTTATGTCAGTTGATATCTCATCAGACACTGGGAATAATAAGTTATGGCTGGATTTTTTAAATGATGAATATCTTCGGTCCATTGAGTAGAGAGAATTTTTGTTCAACATTTCAATTACTTAAGTGAAGGAAATTTGGATCTCCCTCCAAGAATACCTAATGACATGCCCTAATGGTAGCAGTTTATATTCTCATGAACTGTAGTATTTTAAAGACACAGGGAAATATTTATATTCTCAAGAAAATCATATTGTTAATCTACTTTTGAATTTTATGGCACTCAGATCAATCCACATTGTCCTTCAATGTTTTTGCCACTTATCTATATTCCAGCTACTACCTGATGGTTACAGAAGACTTTGAAAGTTGGCCCATGACCCTGCTTTCTACTTCAGTTCTCACCATAATTTTTTACTATTCCAGTATCTTTGTACAACCCCAAGACATATAATAATCTGGGAGTTTGTAGAGGAAAATATACTTCTGATTTTAGCTATAAGGAAGAGTTTCAAGTGAGACATCTCATGTCACTCTGCTATTTTAAAGGTAAGTAAAACTATAATGGTTAAACTGTCATTGGGGGTCTAGGGAAATTTTCTAAATGGAAAAAAACAGCACAATGGAGAAGGGATGAGAGAGGCATGAAAGCCTGGGTGATTGGGTCACAGATGAAATCAAAAGGGGCAGTGTGCTGTGAAACTAAGGAAGCTAACTTATTTCTACATTTTGGAAGATTTTGTTTTCATATCAATAGGAGTCTGAGCTTCACTTGGCTGGCAGTGGGAAGGAAAAGGGTGAAGATCTTTGAGAAAATAAGTGAAATGATTTTTCAAATTATGCTTTTGAAAATTAAATATATCAACTTTCTTTAGGATGGGAAAGAGGATGAAGAGAGAGAGGAGATAGATTGCAAATTGCTGCTAACCCTTTTTGTTCACAGACAAATGTATGGATAAGATTATCTAGGATGAGTGAGCACAATGGAGAAGAGGCACAACATCTATAACCACATCTCAAGGAATGTTAGCAGTTACTGAATAAACTTGGAATACTACTCAAATGGCTGGAGAAGTAAGAGGACCAGATGCTTTGAGTGGAAAGTCAGCAGTGCTCAATGCAGACAAGAGGTCAAATAAGATGTGAGGTAGAGTATGTCAGCTTCAGTACAGTGAGGTCAATGATGCCATTAACTGGTTACCTGCTTGTTTGCTGGTTTAAGTGAGGACAGAATCCAGATTTAATCTGGTTGTGGATAGTATAGCAAAGTGAGGGAGAAACAAGAGAGAAATTGTAGAATGTACTGTTGATAATAATTAGGAGGAGACATGAATTCAAATCTAGGTTCCTAACTGACTATTTGTGACTTAGCTTTTCTGAATCTTAGTTTCCTTACAGCGAATAAGCAAATGAACACCAATGGATTTGTATGTAGAATTAATGAGATTACAAGTTAGTTATTGCCTGTGCCTGACCTAAGTACCAACAATGATTGGAATTACAGTACTGTTTAAATTGGTAAAAATGGTAAAATATTGGAGGAAGCAGTAACTTATGTAAAAAATAATAGTTTTGTTTTGACTTAGAATAAAGCTGCTAAGAGAAATGGGAAAATCCAGACACGATCACCTTTTTTAAAGGACAACAGGATGGGTTAGGTTGGATTTCTTTTCCCTTTTTAAAAGTTGAGGTAAAATACACACAAAGTCCAATGAAAATATATTTTACAGTTTTTTGAGTTTTTAAAAATTACATTATGTGATCCAAAACTCCTTAAAGATACAATTTCTATTACTTCAGAAAATTCCCTCATCTTCTTTTTCAGTCAGTTCTTCTACCACAACCCTTAGAAGCAATTGATGTTTTTCCTATACTAGAATTTCTGGAGTCAGGTAATATATCCTCTTTTTTTTGGTTCTGGCTTCTTTCAGCACAATGTTTTGGGAATTTACCTATGTAGTATTTTTTGTACTGGTAGTTTGTTCTTTTTTATTACTAGGTTTTGGATACATTTAATATAACACAGAATATATTTGTTTTTGTTTTTGTTTTTTTAATCTATATGGGTATTCATGGCCAATTTTTCTGATTTCACATTTTTGTGTAAGTCTTTCTGTATAAGAAATCTTCATATGACTAAATTATATAGATATACCTCTACATTTTTAGAAGCTTTATGATTTAGTTTTAATGTTTAGGTCTGTTATGATTGTTGTTTTAATTATTGTGTACAGTTACATGTTAATGTAACAGCTCACTTTTTTCTATATGTATATTATGTGCTTGGTACAATATTTGAAAAGACTTTTTCTTCTCCATTGAATTGCATAAAGATTTTTCTCTTTATTTTTGATTTTCAGGAATGTGGATAAAAAGTTTCTAGATATAATTTACTTTATGCTTATTCCACTTGGGTTTTATTGTACTTTTCCTAGAGGGAATATTATACATAAACATATATATCTATATAAAAAAGCTAATATGCTAAGTGTCCCTCTGCTCATAAGATAGTTTTTTATTTCAGATATTAGAGTTTTCAGATGCACACTGACCACCAGAGGGAAGACATTCAATGCAGGAGCTGTCATGATGTGCACTGGCCATTTACAGAGAAACAACAACATGGAACTGGCACCAACAAAGCAACATTCAACTTCCCCCAAGTGGGACACAGACCCGCCACCATACTGGAGCAATAGCCCTCCAAATTGCAGCCAATGCTGCCATTAACAAAATCCAGCCCAGCCTGGAACTGGTGTCTTTGGGCACTGGGTTATGACATCACATAGCAATGCCCAGCTTCCTCTCCCTAGTGACAACATTTTCTTCAGCTCAGAAACATGACTTGATTTATAGTGCAAACATTTTACACTTTAACCAAATGTTTGTGAAGCATTTTCCCATGCCTCATATCCTATGATGCTCATAGAAGTCCTGGAGTAGGTAGATAGGAGACTCGATAGAATCCTATTTTCTTTTCATTAGCCAGAAAAAGGAGACTTAGAAAGCTTAGAAACATGACCCAACTGAAAAGAAGTAAGAAATGATGAACCGTGAAAATGACTTCAGGTTTTCTCACTGCACAGAATATAATCAAACACTTCTGAAGTTAAATATTTTACCCTTTGTTCTCCCTGCATGATCTACAATAATAATCTGCTTCATGTTGATATTTACTGCTGTATTGCTGTATTACTGACAATTACCTGAAAGAAAAGTTGGGGTGCTTCACTGGGCTGGAAAAAGTTTGCTACATCAGAAAGCAGATCTAATTAAGCATGCTTATTCTATAGCCTATCTAATAAAAGAGTAATATGCAAATTAACCACCAGTCTGCTACAGCCACAAGCATCACCCACCAGCCAATCAGGCACAAGTATGCAAATTAACCAAACCAAGATGGCTGTGGCCATGGAGCAAGCAGAAGGCTTGGGTTTCTCTAGCAATGGAGGAATCCAAGCTTTCCACACACTCTGGCAGGCCCAGGCCTCCACTCAAGGCTACAAAGTTTCAATTAAAAAAGATAAATAAATCCCAACAAAAATGGTGGCAGCCATTGAGCTGGAGAGAACAGGAGGATTGAGTTTCCCCTGGTGATGGAGGAAGCCAAGCTTCTGCAGCCCTGACCTGCCATGGCCTCCATTTAAGGCTACAAAGTTTCAATTATAGTAGAAATATAAATCCCAACAAAAATGGCTGTGGCCATGGAACAAGCAGGATGCTTGGCTCCCCTTAAGGCTACAAGGTTTCAATTATGGAAGATAAATAAATCCCAGATACCAGGGCCTCTGCTTGGGTAGCTTGCATGGCCAGGCTGCAAACCACCACAGGCCCCTCACCCAGGCCACCCCAAGCCCCAAGGGAAACCCAACCCTGATCTGGGACACTTTAGGACAAACCAGCTGCCCCCCACCCATGCACAAGGCCTCTATCCTATCTAATAAAAGAGTAATATGCAAATTGACCATCATACCAACACACAAGATAGCTGTCCCTTTGCTGCTCCCATGTGGACACAAGATGGCTGCCACAAGATGGTCAGCAGGTGAGGGAAGTTGGCAGGGACCAGGCCTACAAGGGAGGGCAGTTGGGGGCAATAAAGCCTGCAGGGGAGGGCAGTTAGTGGTGACCAGGCCAGGAGAGGAGGAAAGTTGGGCCTGATGAGGCCTGCAGGGAAGGGCGATTGGGAGGGGGATGTGTGTGGGGGGGGGGCAGGCCTGCAGGCGAAAGCAGTTGGGGGAGACCAGGCCTTCAGGGAAGGGCAGTTATGGGTGACCAGTTCTGTAGGGGAGGGAAGTTAGGGGTGACCAGGCTGGCAGATGAGGCAAGTTATGGGCAATTAGGCTGTCAGGAAGTCGATAGGCACCAATCAGGCTCCTAGAGGGTGATCAGGCTGGTAAGCAGAAGTGGTTAAGGGCAATAAGGATGGGAGGCAGGTAAGCAGTTGGGAACCAACAGTCCTGGATTTTGAAAGGGATGTCTGACTGCCTGTTTAGGCTTAATCCTACTGGGATCGGGCTAAACAGCATTTGGACATTCCTCGAGGGGTCCCTTATTGGAGAGGGTGCAGGCTGAGCTGAGAGACAAACACTGCCATGCACAAATTTTGTGCACTAGGCCTCTAGTTATATCTAATAAAAGAGCAATATGCAAATTGACCATACCTCTGCTACACCCAAGCCACACCCACCAGCCACACTCACCAACCAATCAGAGCAAGTATGCAAATTAACCCAACTGAGATGGCTAAAGCCACAGAGAAGCATGAGAGAGGCTTGGGTTGTCCCTGGTGATGGAGGAAGCTAAGTTTTCTGCACAACTTGGCTGTTTAAGCCTCCACTTAAGGTAACAAAGTTTAAATGGCTGCTGCTGCAGAGTGAGCAGAAGGCTTTGCTCCCCTCTAGGCTACAAAGTTTCAATTGCAGAAGATAAATAAATCTTAGATACTAGGACCTCTGATTAGGTTGCTGTGGGGCATGGCCAGCCTGAAAACTACCATAGGACCCTCGCCCAGGCCACCCCATGCCCCAAGGGAATACCCACCCTGATCCAGGACACCCTTCAGGGCAAACCAGCTGGCCCCCACCCATGCACCAGGTCTCTATCCTATCTAATAAAAGAGTAATATGCAGATTGACCATCACTCCAACACACAAGATGACTGCCCCTATGTGGTAAAAATCCTACCCCCATGTAGATACAAGATGGCCACCACAAGATAGCTAGCAGGGAAGGGCTGTTGTGGGTGATCAGGCCAGCAGGGGAGGACAGCTGGGAGGGACCAGGCCTGCAGGGGAGGGCAGTTGCCAGGGGGACCCTAGACCTGGAGAGTAGGGCAGTTAGGGGTGACCAGTCCACAGGGTAGGGCATATTGGGATAAACAGGCTGGCAGAGAAGCAGTTAGGCATCAATCAAACTGGCAGGGGAGTTATTAGGGGGTGATCAGGTTGGCAGGCAGAAGCGGTTTAGGGGCAATCAGGAAGGCAGGCAGGTGAGCAATTGGGAGCCCGCTGTACTGGATTGTGAGAGGATTGTCCAGGTAGGATAGGGCCTAAACAGGCAGTTGGACATCCCTCAAGGGGTCCCAGATTGGAGAAGGAGCAGGCTTGGCTGAAAGATACCCCCACCCATGCACGAATTTTGTGCAATGGGCCTCTAATATATATATAAGAAGCTAAGTTGACTTACACATGTACAATACATATAAAGCTCTCACTGGTGCCAATTGCACATGTGTTTCCATCTGTCATTGTCAATTGTGAATTTGTTTGACACTTAGATTATAGAGAAAGGGCAAATAGTGATATTAAAATATTTTGTCTAATTAATTCCCTTTTAGTGTGCATCAATCTGTGTACAGGGCCACTAATATTTTAATAAAATTTCAAAAAAATTTAAGCCACTGTTTTTTCAAATATTTGTTTCTATGTCAATATCTCTCTCTTCTTGTACTTCAGTTACATATATATAAGTCTATGCAATGCTGTCCAGTCAGTTATTTAGTCTATTTTAATTTTTTGAAGTTGTTTTTCCCCTCTGATCATCAATTTTATAATTTCTAGTTTCTGTTTTGAAACTCACTGATTGTTTCTTCTCTAGTATCCAGTCTTTTGTTAAGCCCTTAAGATAGTTTTTTTTTATTTAAGATATTAGAGTTTTCAGTTCTAGAATTTGTATCTGATTGATTTTTGTGGATTCTATTAATTTTCTGAGAATCCTTATCTGCTCATTGATGATATATATTTTTTCAACATTCTTGAACATACCTATATTAGCTGTTTTAAAGGTATTCCCTGCCAGTTCTATTTTCTGTGGCTTTTTGGAATCTTTTTCAAGGCAATTAATTGCCATTGGACCTAGCTGCTTTTATATAGCATCTATTTACTAATTCATTCAGTATTCATTAGATAGCTGATATGCACTTGGCAGTCACAGACATTGAGATAGGTGGGGACAGACATTTTCCCTACCTTCATGGAGTTTAAACATTTGTTAGTTTATTTCTTATTCTGTTAACTTGTTGGTTAAGTAGGTGCAACCAGCTTCTCTAGGAAACCACCTTTATTCCGTAATTTTTAGACCAAAGCTCCTGATAGATGCTTATAGTTCTTACACTTGATATTCCACTCTCTCATGTGTTGTTTTGTGTGTGTGTTTTGGTAGAAGAGATGATGGAGATAGGGTTCTCTGTCTATCAAAATACTCTAGATGTAACTTTACCACTGGTTTTATTTTTCTGTTTTGAAGATATTGGGGAGGAAGCTGGTTCTTATCAGTTTGTGATATTTTGTACATGTAACACAGTAGGATTCCATTTCAAGTTTTATTGATAATATAAGCAGTATTGAAAAATATTGAAATATAGCCAATAGCATGCATCTCTTTAAATAAGTATGCTGCAGGGCTAAATAATATCAGGTTTATTGCTCTTAAACTTCATGGAGGCTGTGTTAAGCTATTGGCTAGGTTACCTCTGAGAAATACAGACCTCATTTCACCTGTTCCACACTATAGCTGCAGTATTATTGGGAAAATTGATGAGGGCTTTAAGTTCTGAACTTGTGTTGATCCTGATGTAAGTAAGTAGCATCATTAGTTCATAGTTGGGAGTGCCACTGATACAGACCTGAAAATTAAGGGTTATCTTGTTGATTAGGGGGAAATTAAGGCAATCATCTTTCAAGGTTTAATAAATGAGATTGCACACTTAAATTCATTTTCAAACTGGCTTTAAAAGTATTTAAAACTATTTTCTTGTACAACTAGAAAATCAATAGCAATAATATATGCTCATGGAAATAGAATAGTCTCTATTTTTAAGAATGTTTTCTTTTATTGTTGAGCTGAGTTTATTAAAATGAGGCCTAAAAGTAATCATGTAAAATACTGAGCATTTTTATTAGGAGACTATACACTGTATGTGGTAGTTAATATAACTAGAGCCATGAAAAGTTGAATTTTCAAAAAAAAAAAGATGATATAGACTCAGTACAATTTATGTAAATTCATGAACTCAAATGTTTTCCTAGGAAGCTAGAAAACAGGGGATTCAGTCCTATTCTGCTATGTAATTCTGTGTTTGTGTGTATTGTGTGTTATTCATTTATGAAATACTAGAGGCCCAGAGTACAATACTAGTGCACTTAGGGGGGTCACTCAGCCTGGCCTGTACCCTTTCATAGTCCGGGACCCCTCGGACTATGCTCGCCAGCTATGAGCCTGGCTTCTGGCTGAATAGCACTCCCCTTGTGGGAGTGCACTGACTACTAGGGGGCAACTCCTGCATTGAGCATCTGCCCCCTGTTGGTCAGTGCATGTCATAGCGACTGATCTTTTAGCTGTTCTGTCAATTTGCAGTTAAGGTTTTATTACATACTAGTGGCCCGGTGCACCCTCTCCAAAGTGGGACCCCTTGGGGCATGTCCGACTGCCATCCTAAATCAGCAGTCAGTTATCCCTCTGGCAATCCAGGATCCCTGACTCCTAACTGCTCAACTGCCTGCCTGCCTGATCACCCCTAACTACCCCACCCCTGCCAGCCTGCTCATCCTCAACTGCCCCCATGCTGGCTTCTCACCCCCAACTACACCCCCTGCAAGCTTGATTGCCTCCATTTGTCCCCCCTACCAGCATTCTTGCCCCCAAATGCCCCCCCTGCTGGCCTGACCACCCCAAAATGCCACCCCCCCTGCCGGCCTGCTCATCCCCAACTGCCTGACTCCCCCAGCCCCACGCTGGCCTGATCACTGCTAACCTGCCTCTGCCTTGGCCCTGCCACCATGACTTTGCCCAGAAGGACATTCAGAAGGTCTCCTGGTCTAATTAGCATATTACCCTTTATTGGTATGGACTAGTAGAATTATTATATTGACCTCAGAAACTAAACTTCTGTTCAGCCCCAGAATATATAGTATTCCATCTCTAATCACCACCACCATCATCATCCAGCTTCATTTATTGGGTCTCATTGTGTGCCAGAGAGATTCCGTGTTAAGTGCTATTTGCTATGAAGAAGACTCCCAGTACTTTTTTTGTAAACTAAACTTTGTTATTCCACACTACACTGTTCAGTGGGCTGATTTGAACAAAATCAGTAATTGGGCTGTGTTTAGGACTGTCAACAACAGAGAGAAAATGTACTGTTATACACATTTGGAGATGTTTGTTATTACATTTCATTAATATAGAATGGTGTATGGGAGAATAATTTGCACAGTTATTTTTATAAGTCAGTATGTGCCTGGGGACATAAACCTGGCTATTGTAAGACAATGCTTTTGTTAGTTTTTATTGGTATTGTTTTCTTGTACATTTGGGACAGGCTTATAAGGTACTTCAGACACTATATAATTAATTGGGAATTGCATACATATGAGTTTGGAGTTGATTCAAATGAAACTTTCAACACTAATCTGATACATATTTAATGAGCTACATGGCTATTAGTATGCTACATTGTAAATCTGGAGGCCAGGGAAAGCAGGAGAATAGAATGCCCTAGACCAGTAGTGGGCAAACTGTGGCCCATGAGCCACAAGCGGCTTGCCAGCCAAGGTTTGTCACTCTGTTGACTAATGAGTTTGCTGACCACTGACCTAGACTCTTGATTCCAATAATTACAAGCTGTTGGTGTTCCTTATGATTAAGCCCCTATGACAGTCTTCATTGTCTGTCCTGCTGTCCCCAGAGCAGCCACAGAAGTGCTATGCCAGAAAAATGCTGCTGTAAGTGTAATCACAGCCACAGGGATAATAAACGTGACTCCCATTTGTTTCAAGTTTTCTATGTACCAGAGAATAGTACAAACATAATGGTCACATATCACTTTATTTTAATAAAAACCCAGTGTGATAGTTAACTGCAATTTTCAGATGAAAAGACATTGAGGCTGAAGGCTTGACAACCAGGACAGCACAATAGGGAAAGAGCGTGTCATTTGGAATCAGACTCAGTTTCAAGCCCCAATTCACCACTAACTGCAGGATCTTGGGGAAATTACTTAATATCTCTACATTCCAGGTTCTTAAAGCATGATACAGGATTGCTACTATCTCTGTATAATGAAGTCATGTGTGTAAAATCTGGTATAGTACTTAGAACATAGGAGGACATTTGTAAATGCTGATTCCTTCCTTCCTGGGAGGAAGGAACTTGGGCAGTGTTCAGTCTGACTTCAGTGAAGAAAAGGGGAAGAGTGGCCAGTGGTTTCATATATGAGCCAAAGAATGTGGGTGGGGACAGAAAGCCTATGCATTTTCTTTATCCTCTTCTCCCAGCAGTCTCAGTTGTTCTTATGCCTTCCTGTGAATTACAATAAACTAGCACTTCCAAGCAAGACAGGTTGATGACCCCAGGGCCCCCTCATGTGAAATGTGTGCTAGAAGTCCCCAAAACCATCCCTAGTTTTGATGGTTTGCTGTAAAGACTCTGGCTATGATTTTTTACAGCAAAAGGGTACAGAGTAAATCTAGCTAAGGGATATACACCTGGGGCAAAGTATAGAGAAAATGGGCATGAGCTTCCTAAAGTTCTCCACCAATGGAGTTACAATGGACATACTTAATTCCCTCAGCAATGAGTTGTGAGAACACATGGAAAATCTCTTCTAGGGAAGCTGATTAGAGACTCAGTGCCCAGGGTTTTTATTAGGGGTTGCTCACATGGGTACTTCTGCCTGGCATGTTCCAAAATTCCAGATACCGCCAAGGGAACATAAACCACATTGTTTACATGAACAGCTGAGGCACAGTGAAATTTTCTTATTAGGACTGATGTCCAAGGTCTCCAGTTCCAGCCAAGGGCCAACCTTGCAAGTAGGCCTCCTTATGAGCAGCATTATTTTAAAAAAAATTCTTTATTTTTTAAAGTATTAAATAGATCTCCTTTACCCCCCCTGCCCCCACCATTGACCTTTCCCTGACCATCCCCAATCCTCCATCCCCACCTCAACCCCGCCAGCACATGCCCTCACTCCTTCCCATCTGTGTCCATTGGTTGTGCTCATATGCATGCATACAAGTCCTTTGCACAGCATTCTTAAGTCTGTTCTGGTTAAATCCTGTCTTTTTGACATTGTTTCAAGCTATGTTAACTCTTACCTGAATAGGAAGTCATTCTTTCCTTGGGGAAGACACAGTCATGTGCCAAGACACAAGAATTGGAGAGTAGAATACAGTTTAATTTCTGCTCCTACTTATCTCTTTGACCAGGTACTTTTGGGTAATGAATAACCTGCCCAGCCTTATCTGACTGCCCTGCCTCTAGGAAAACCTCACATGAAGAGCATGCCTTGTGACGTGTGCTACAGTGAACACTGATTCCCCTGTACCACCTGCTTCTTTAAATATTAACTGGATTGGCTTTTCTTTCCAATCTGCCTTCTCTGAAGCAGCCCTTAGCATGCACAACAGACTTGATGAATGTTTACAAGAGCCTTAGGTGACTTTGGCATTGGTTTCTGTTTATTTGATACTGATTGGAAAACTTAACTAAGGTTCCAAATTTATCTTAAACTTATAGCCATTTAGCAACTATTATTTATATTATGTGCCCACTCTTAGCTTTTTTGTTTTGTTTTTCTTTGGGAAGTACATTATGAGGGAGTTGGGACTGTGAATCCATAGTTAAGGCTCAATCTAGTGAAGTAACTATACTGGAGAAAGTTGTTGGAAAGACTTGCACCAAAACACAAATTTGCTATTACTTGAATGTGTATTCTTACTGAGGAATCAAATTAATGCCATAAAAGTAAATTCATGGAGCCTTGGCCAAGTAGCTCTGTTGGTTGGAGCGTCATCTACTATGCCAAAAGGTTGCAGGTTGGATTCTGGTCAAGGCACTTACCTAGGTTGGAAGTTCAATCCCCCGTTTAGGTGTGTATGGGGGCAACCAATTGATGTTTCCCTCTCACACTGATGTTTCTTTCTCTTTTTCTCTCTCTTCTTTCTTCTCTCTAAAAAATCAATAAAAACATGTCTTTGGATGTGGATTAAAAATAAATTCATGATAGGAATCATAATAGATAGGTAGTTTTAGGCCAATTACATGGAGTCCTTACTTATGATGCATGTAATAGCAGCAAGCCCAGTGGGGTTCTCACCGAGGGAATCATTGCCATGGTTGGGTTTCAGAGGCCTTAACTAGAATAGTCAACATAGCCAAGTGCTCTGGGGTGACCAGAAGTTACGAGTGCCAATCCAGTACAAATGATCAAGATCCAATAAACTATGTAGTCATCAAATAAGAATTCATGAGTGAAGAGAGAGGTAAATGAACTCAAGGTATAATGCATGGGTGTATTTAGAAATAAAGAATCAAGAGAGGGGACAGAGTCAAAACCAAAGGCAGAGATCTAATCATTTTCCAAAGATGGATGGCCACTCTTTATATCTAATTCTAGCCTATTTTCACCCAAATTGTCTTCCTTTTGCTTGGATACAAGTTATCTGGCAAGCGGGTGAGTTGTCTGTTTTCAAGTTACTATTTATTATGAATGAGACTTAACTCATTTGGGTTGCCTTCACTTCCTTACAAATGTTAAAATAACCATTTGGGCAGGAGAGTTGATTTTATAGAGACATTCCACTATAAAAGATATTTAGTATTCAATAAAACTTGCAGTCCTTTACCTTAATGCTGTGTCTTAATATATTGATTCAAGTCCCATTGGAAATATGAGACACGGGTTCCATGATCTATGCACTTAGTAAACCTTTAAATAATACAAGAGGATATTTGAAAGACCAGCTGTCTTTGTTTCTATTCTATGCCTGCACTTTTATGAGTCTGATGATTAGAACTTAGACTGGTCCTTAGCAACATTGCAGTTACCAAAGTTCTTTCCAGCCCTTTCCTGACTTCTCTATCACCAATGCTTTCTTCAGCTGCCTGAGGCTCACATGCTGCTAGGATTCCAGTATCCGCCTCCTCCTTCAAGGATTTGCCTGCCACAGGACCATCCTGTGTACTAGATAAGGGTGTAACAATATTTTGGGAGTCACCTGTTACATTTTTTTCATCTCTTGTAGTGAAAGATACCGCCTATCAGCTGATGTATTGGAATGCATGTGAGATATAGTGAATGGGAGTGGGGGATCTGGAAGAGGAGATGACAGATGCAATACCAGCTGCTTCCCAGAAAACAACTGCTGTACACATAATCAAATCCTAAGCCCCCACGATATTAACACAGATGGAAGTCTAGCCTCCCCACATATGTTTCCTCTTCATTTATCTTTCAGGAGCATATCGCACCTTGTAATTTTGTCCTGTTTCAGAAGAGTTCCTGATATTCACTTAAATTTGGACTCTCTTTTTTTAAAATATATTTTCATTGATTTCAGAGAGAAAGGGAGAGGGAGAAAGGGATGGAAATATCAATGATGAGAGAGAATCACCATTTGGCTGCCTCCTGAATGCCCCATTGTGGGGACTGAGCCCACAACACAGGCATGTGCCCTTGACCAGAATCGAACCTGGAACCCTTCAGACTGCAGTCTGATGCTATATCCACCGAGCCAAACCAGCTAAGGGTAAGAATATTTTGTTTGCATTCTGTATTTTATGTTTTTCAATTATCGTTTACTGTCAATATTATTTTGTATTAGTTTCATGTGTATGGCATGGTGGTTAGACAAGCATATCCTTTGCAAAGTGTCCCCCTCAGTATTTCCAGTATCCTCTGAAAGGACTGGGTGAAAGAGATGAAGAAATTAAACTTGGACTCTCATATCTCAATGCTGTGGCTGTATAGGACAAACCTGTTATTGCATAATTAATAGTTAGTATGATTAAAGGCTAGTGAAGGATAGCCAAAACTGCTTTGGCTCAGTGGATAGAGCGTCTGCCTGCAGACTAAAAGGTCCCAGGTTCGATTCCGGTCAAGGGCATGTACCTTGGTTGTGAGCACATCCCCAGTAGGGGACGTGCAAGAGGCAGCTGATTGATGTCTCTCTCTGATCAATGTTTCTAACTCTCTATCCCTCTCCTTTCCTCTCTGTAAGAAATAAATAAAATATATTAAAAATAAATAAATAAAGGCTAGTGAAGGGTAATTTGCTGGAAAGATGGAGCCATGGTCTACAAATCCCGAGAATGGTTATAGGTTCTGTGTTTTCCAGCCCAGAACATCCAAAGAAATGGTTCCAAAATGCAAAGTATCACAAGAGTTGTAGAGTAGCACTGACAGATGACAAGATGCTGAAGACATCAGAATGAAGATGGTTGTGGTGGTGCTGTCCTTGGTTGTAAGGTCTTTTAATTTGAAGGCTTCTTCTTAGAAAATAATTTTGTACTAACTGTGTCTTTCCTTCTAAATATAAGTCCTTTAAGATGGGTTAAATAAAGAATGGTTTTCATGGGCTTTTAAAGAGGAGACAAAATATCCCTTGGGAATGATAGATCCAGGGGTTTCCCAGTTATTTATGCTGGAAGCAGAAGATAACAAAAGGGAAAGATAAAGTATGGTCCAAAGAATAAGCCACTCTTCCTATTTTGGTGGATGAATGTAGTTGTGGGAAAAGACTCCTTGTAATTGGAAGGATAATATGTGTCTGTATGTGTATGTGCTTGTATGACTAGAGGGACCTTGAGCTTAGATGGGTAGGGCTTAGGTGTGAGTCATGTCTGCCTTCACAAAACTGCCCACCGAAGAGCTTCAAATCTTGCAATTGTTGATAAGAACCTCTAGCATATTCACACACAAGTCCCCTATGTTTATTTCTTAGGGTTGTCCTGATCATTGTTTTCTCTCTGAGGTTACTGGCTAACTCAGCCTCTTGCCTTATAAAATCATCCTAGTAGTCAACATATTTTCATAGAGCACTTGATGAGCCAAGAGCTCTGCCTGGCACTTGTAGTATGCAGGAAGCAAGATTCTTTCTATGAGGAGAGTTGGCCTTCTTTCAATAAACTCCTATAGTCATCAACCTTGAGTGGGAAAATAGCTTCCTTTTTTCTGTTTGTGTCCTTATAGAGATGCTGCTGTAATGATACAATTTTGTTTTGTTTCCTTATAGAGACTTTCAGACTCCTACTAGGTGTGATTTGGACACAATAGCAGTCTGAATGTCAACTCAACCCCTAAACTGTTTTGGGGGGACATGTCATGGTATTTTCCCTCCTGGAAGGATCCTGAGCATCCAGTTCACTGATTGAGAGATTAAGGGAGAACCTTATACCATGATAGGTTATAAGCCCCAAATTTGTGAGCTGGTCATGACCCTCAAAGTCTCTATCCACTAACCATCTCATGAGTCTCTAGGCCACTTACACAAATAGCACCATTTCTCTTAAACCCTGGCCATTACCCTGGAACTCTTGGAACAGAATTATTTATGAGCTCTGACCAAGGAGTTGGCTTGTGAGGTGATAGTCTGTAGAGAGTTATACTTTCTTTTGTACAAACACACAAAAATGAGCAGTCTAGTTTAGATTATTAGTACCACTTAAACGCTTGCTCAAAGCACTTGTACTTATTACTAATGCACCAGGCACAATTTTTTTCTCCAAAATTAAGAAAAAAAAAATCAACCACCGTAGTGATGGTAGGGTGAGGCCAGAAAACAGAAGTGTAGGAGAGGGGTTAAAAGGTGCAGTGGGTATAACAAACAACTTTCAGCTTGAAAAATATAAATGAGGATATATGATAATGATAATTTAACATTCATTGATTTCAATTTATAACACATCTCTGAGATCTACCTCATTGTATTTTCACATCAATTCTAAGAAATGTTATGTGTCTTAGCCTAAGGTTACCCAGAATGTAGATTTTGGGAGGCTGTATCAACCACTACATTAACTGAGAGTAGATTTACAGGAACAAGAGTGAGAGTACTATAAGATGAAGCAGAGAAGGAGAAAGAGCCAAGATGAGAATGCTTTATCAAGGTAACAATTACCAAATATTACAGATTGTTGATTGACAGTTCAGTTCCCTTGAAAACCTGTCTAATTTGTATCTTCCCCAAAAGGTAAAAAGGGAGAGGAATTCATCCATAGCTTTTGCCTTTCTTGATCCGATATTATCCTCATGGTCTTAACATTTACCCCCACCACAGTCATTTCAGTCCCCCACACCCTGGAGCCATGACAGTCAGTAGGGAAGTCTCAGGATGGAAGGTGAGAGGCCCACTGTGTGGGCAGAAGATGAAGCATTCTCGGCCTGCACCTGCATGAAGTTGGCCCCCACCCAGAGATGACAGGTGAGGCCAAGAGGGCTTAACATGATATAAAAGTGGTATCTAGCTCCTTACTGTTTTCTGCACTTTATAGGTGAAGAAAACAGGCTCAGAAAGGAATCTAGGTAAGTAGTACAACCTAAAAATGTAGCAAGTGACAGGGAAACAAATTTAACAGGGAGGAATTCTCAACTATTCTATCCAAAGTCCCAATTACTGATTGCTGATAAAAAAAAAAGACTCCGCTTGGAAGCTTCACTAATTAATCCACAAAGTGACATCGACTAAAATTTCAAAGAATGTCTAAGAGGATTTTAGGAAACAGTGAACAAACCTTTACTAAATTACTACAAGACATGGGAAGTAAGAGTCAAGTTTTTAACCTGGAACACATTCAACGAGGAAACTGCACCTGTCAGTCCCAAATAATTTTGATGCATGCACTCACCCCTGAGGCAAAAATAAAGATCTGAGCTACATGCTGACATTCTTAAATGTGTTTGACCATATTCCAGAAGAAAGAAAAGACAGTGCTCATATTTTTAGTACCTGCTTTGTGCTACTTTGTTTCCTAAATAATTCACATGACCTATGTTGCAAGATAGACAAGAGTATCACCATTTCACAAATGACAAAACTAAGGCTCAGATAGAGAAAAAGGAATGGTCTTTGTTACCCCATATTGTACCAGTGGTATATATAACAGCCACATATTTTTATTTTGGCCTCTTTTTGCCTTTCATATTTTTTAATGTTTTTTATTTATTTATTTACTTCAGAAACAGGAAGGGAGAGAGCAAGAGAGATAAAAACATGGATGAGAGAGAATCATTGATCAGCTGTCTTCTGCATGCCACCTAATGGGTATCTAGCCTGCAACCAGGGCATGTGCCCTAACCAGGAATTGAACCATGACCTCCTAGTTCATGGGTTGATGATACTCAACCACTGAGTCACACTGGCCAGGCTATCTTTCTTTCATATGAATAGTGTAGAGGAGGGTGATAAATTCTGGGTGGGCATCACAATAACTTAAGAAGTCTATTAAAATTATTCATCCCCAAGACCCACTTCAAACCTGCTGCTCTTGACCTTCCATGACTAAAGGACAAGGTATCTGTAATGTGACCAGGGGATCTGATGGGAAGCTCAGGTTGACATTCAAAAGGGTGGACTGGGAAGAGTGAATATGCTGTGAAATTGCATAAAATAAATCGGCACTATTCAAAGAAGACAGTCCTGCTCTTCTTTGTACAGATCATGTAAAAAGTGTCTTACAGGTGGAGTGACTTACTTTAAAGGCTAGATTCAGGCTTGGAAAAGGGTTAGTTACTGTGTCCAGGTGACTCAAGACAAAGTCAGGCAAAACCCAAGAGGCTGGCTTGGGTAAGCCCAGTGAGGGCCATTCTCTTACCCATGTTAAACAAACCAACCAACAAACATGCACACAAGCACACAGCTTCTCTCAGCTAGTCCCTGTGCTCTCAGTGGCAGAGCCTCAGTGCGGTTTCTAGAACAGGCTCTGCTCTTTCGTGCCTGCAGTATCTCGGCCCAGCTTCCCCAGCAGCTCAGTCTGTACCTGGGATTTCTCTTGTCCTCCACTGCTTGTTGCACAGCTCCCCAAAACACTTCTCTCCCACACACAAGGGCTACTTTTTAGCAGAGCAGCTATCCTCTGACCTTTGACACTGAGCAGTCATCATCAGATAGAATTTCCCAGACCACAATTACATACCTAGTGCAGCCACAGACATACTACTAATTTTGCAGGCTACCCCAGCTCCCACTGCCCTCGCTGTACTTAATGGGGAAGATGGCCTCTTATTCTCTGTAAAATGTTTTGAAAGAAGGGTTCAGGGACCATGAGGAAATGGAAACCGGAGTGTTGATAGACATGCACTAGTTTTAATTACCTACTCTTCCAGGATTTAAACATTTTCCTTTTGCTATAAAAAGCAGAAAACGATGACAACCTGGTTGCATGTGTAGATAAGGAATCAAAGTGGGTGGGAACATTGTCCACAGTTCAGTCTCTGTTGCTTCTGCCCCTATATTTTCCTCTGCAATGATCATTTTCCCATTCTATGATAATAAATATAAAATATTGCAAGTGTAGAAATGCATGAAGATGAAATACCTGTGGCTCCACAGTTCAGATAAAACTTTCATGAATACTTTATATAGTTTCATTTAATCTTTTATTTATTCACATACACACAGACAAAATAATTAAGGTTATATTACAGCAGTTTTGTACAGTATTCTAATGTTTTGTTTTATATTGTATTATGAGGAAATATTTATTCATGCCATTGAATAGATTTTAAAAACAACTTTTCTAATAGTTTCATATTTCATCTTAGGGCCTTATCCTTCTTTATATCACTCTATTTTCCTATTATGGGATACTTAAATTATTCCCAATTTTTTGCTAATTTCTTATTAATCAATAAATCACCAAATATTGATGAAGCTCATCCTTTGTGTGGACACTTTCCTGACATCAGAGTGTACAGTAATGTGCTGAGATTTGGGGACAGAAAACTTGGGTTAGATTCCAATTCAGAGGGTTTCCTCATCTGGAGTTCAAGTTCATGGTCTTGCTTATCTTTTCAGCTTCTCCCCTCCACTTCTCAGGACAAACTAACTCTGTTAGCTATTTTTTCCCTCACACCCTGGCTTGTGCAGCTTCTTCAACCTTGCTACTGCTCATACACTCCCAGGTACTTTTTAAATTATATTCAATTGTCAAGGTCAAATCCAAATCTGAATCCTCTCCCTCTTCTTGTTCTGCTTCATGTCTGGTCCTTCCTTTGTTAGGTCCAGTTGAACTTTGGGTTGGATCTATTCATGGGCTGTAGTTCTTTGCCTGCCCCCTCTCATGACTGTCTATTCCTGTGCTGTCCTCTGTCTCAGGAGTCACCCCTCACACCCCACCCCCTTTTTGTCTGCTCCTTCTCAGGCTTGGGCAGCCATCTCCAGCGCCAGCTCCCAGGAGGGTTTCCCAGTCCAAACTGTGGCTGGGGCTGAGCAACCTTCCTTGGTAATTCTGTAGCCTGAAACCCTGTTACTCTTTCTGAAATTGAATGCTTGCTGATTTTCTTCCTCAATATTTCTTTCAAAATTCCAATCACACATTAGCCTTTTCTTACTTTTCTCCTTACTATGGTCAGATGATTTGAGTTTTTTGTGTTATTTTTTAAATATCCATCTGTCTTAACCATGATTAGTTTCCAATATTTATTGAAGGAGAATTAATGAAACTGTGAGGCTCGTTTCCTAATATTAGAAAAAATAAAACTCTCTTAAAACATAAAACCTCATAGTATGTGTTTACAAGAGGCACAGTAGATGTTGGTAATGGTGAAACAGAGTGATTTCAAGATTCTTACAAGTTATATAGTCTTGAGTGAGTCTCTGAGCCATACATTCTCTATCTGTTTACATGGAAATAATAATTGCTAATTCTTAGGCTTGTGCTAATTAAACATATGACACAAAGATCACTTAATAGATAATTTTGTTTATTAGATACATTCTCAGCTATTTTTTATAGAATAATCTTGTAAAGAGATTCCAGTGAAACTTATGAGACTACATGAGACATGAGATATACATGGTTATTAATGTTGCTACTCACACCAAATATCTGTTTATTAAAATGACTAGAGATCTGGTGCACAAAATTCATGCATGGGGGGCAGAGTGTCTCTCAGCCCAGCCTGTACTCTCTCCAATATGGGACTCCTCAAGGGATGTCCAACTGCCTGTGTAGGCCCAATCCCGGTAGGTTGGACCTAAACAGGCAGTTGGACATCCCTCTCACAATCCAGGACTGCTGGCTCCCAATTGCTTACCTGCTTGCCTTCCTGATTGCCCCTAACTGATTCTGCCTGCCAGCCTGATCACACCCTAACCAATCTCCTACCAGCCTGATTGATGCCTAACTGCTCCCCTGCCAACCTGTTTGCCCCTAACTGCCCTCCCTAAAGGCCTGATCACCCTTAACTGCCCTTCCCTGCAGGCCTAGTTGCCCCCAACTTTCCTCCTCTGCTGCCCTGGTCATCCCTAACTGCCCTCTCCTGCAGGCTTGATTGCCTCCAACTTCCCTCCCTTGCAGGCCTGGTACCTCCCAACTTCCCTTTCTTGCTGGCCTGATCATCCACTATGGCCCTCCATTCCAGGTCATCTTGTGGTGGCCATCTTGTGTCCACATGGGGGCAAGTTCTTTGACTACATAGAGGCAGCCAACTTGTGTGTTGGAATGATGGTCAATCTGCATATTACTCTTTTATTAGATAGGATAGAGGCCTAGAGCAAGGGTGGGGGCCAGCTGGTTTTCCCTAAAGGGTATCCCAGATCAGGGTGGGGGTTAATTGGGGTGTGGGGCAGCCTCGGTGAGGAGCCTGTGGTGGTTTGCAGGGCAGCCACATGCCACGGTGACCCAAGCAAAGGTCCTGGTATCTGGGATTTATTTATCTTTTACAATTGAAACTTTGTAGCCTTAAGTGGAGGCCAAGGCAGGCCAGGGCTGCAGAAAGCTTGGCTTCCTCCATAAGCGGGGGCAACTCTAGGGTCCTGTTCTCTCCAGCTTCATGTCTGCTGCCATTTTTGTTTATCTTCTATAATTGAAACTTTGTAGCATTGAGTGGAGGCCTGGGCCAGCCAGGATATATGGAAAGTTTGGCTTCCTACATCACCATGGAAACCCAAGCCTCCCTCCTGTTCACTTTGTGGCCACAGCCATCTTGGTTAGGGTTAATTTGCATACTCACTCCTGATTGCCTGGTGGGCATGGCTTGTGATGTAGCAGAGGTATGGTCAATTTGCATATTATTCTTTTATTAGATATGATTATTAATAAGGAAGCAGTGGTCAGGGATTTGGGCATTTATCTCTGCCTCTTTGGCACCTAGCAGAGATCCTGGCACATGTTCAGCTCCCAGAAAAAAGTATTGAATAATGATTAGTGGAATAAATTTTTAGAGGCTTGGACATTTTACTTTTTAGCCTTAAATCTATTGTACATAAACATATTAGCATTTTTATATAACAAATAGAAGCTCAATGCATGAAATTCATGTAAGGGCTTTGGCCCCCACTGCCATGATAGCCACCTCTGCCTCAGTCCCTGCCTGCTGTCACTTTGTATAGAAGGAAGGATGTTCAGAAGGACATCTGGTCTAATTAGCACATTATACTTTTATTACTAAAGATAAAAATGTTGAAAGAAAACATTATTAGGTTATGGGCATTAAATTAATGGGGGAGTCATAAAAATCAAATAACCTAGAATAATTTTTTTTTCTTTTAAGAAGAAACTGAGGGCCAAAGAGCTTTCATAATTTCCAGGATGCAGAGCTTGAGAGGAGCAGAGATGGGCTAGAACCCAAAACCTAACCTTCGTCTCTCCAGTGTGATGCAGGGCTCCTTCCTCCTCCACCTCAGAATGCCTCACCTACTCTCATGATGGGAGCTTTCTGTATCTTTCAAAATCCTATTTATATATTAGGGTGAATATAAATTTAAATTTAAGATCAAGTTAAGTATTGGAGGTTGGAGTCTGGGTAGAAGTGGGTAAAAGGGGGAAAAAGAGGACATCTGTAATAGTGTCAATAATAGAAAGAGAGATGATAGATAGGCAGATAGATAGATAGATAGATAGATAGATAGATAGATAGAGATAGATGAAAGTTAAGCATTGGCCAACCTAGCAAAGAGCCTCCAAGTATCTCATTGTTATTATTAACTAGAGGCCCAGTGCAGAAAATTTATGCACTTGTGGGGTCCCTCAGCCTGGCCTGCACCCTCTCACAATTCGGCAGCACTTTGGGGATATCCAACTGATGGCTTAGGTTGCTCCCCTAAGCCATCAATTGGACATCCTTAACAAAACTGTGGAGGTGGGAGAAGTTCCTGCCACCAGGTGTGAGCCCAGCTTCTGGCCGAGCAGTGCTCCCCCTGTGGGAGTGCACTGACCACCAGGGGGCAACTCCTATGTAGAGCATATGCCTCCTGGTGGTTGGTGCAAGTCAGAGCAACTGGTTGTTCCACCATTTGGTTTATTTGTATATTGGCCTTTTAATATATAGGAGTAGAGGTCCAGTGCATAAAATTTGTGCATGGAGGTGGGTAACCCTCAGCCCTGCCTGTACCCCTCCAATCCAAAACCTCTTGGGAGATGTCTGACTGCCGGTTTAGGCCTAATCCCTGGATGGGGCCTAAACTGGCAGTTGGACATCCTTCTTACAATCTGGGACCTCTGGCTCCTAAGTCCCCCTCTACCAGCCTGGCCACACCCTAATTGCTCCCCTGCCAGCCTGGCCTAACCACTCTACCTGACTGCCTTATTGCCCCTCACTGCCTCTTCTTGCTGGCCTGATCACCCCCTAACTGGTCCCCTCCAGCCTGGTCACCCCTTAACTGATCCCCTGCCAGTCTGACCTTTCCCTAACAGCCCCCCTACCAGCCTGGTCACCCCCTAACTGCTCCCCTGCTGACCTGGTCATCCTTTAACTGTTCCTCTGCCAGGCTGATCTTGCCTCATAGCCTATGCATTGGCCCCCACCACAGTGGCTTTGTCTGGAAGGAAATTAGACATCCAGAAGATGTCCAGTTGACCTGGTCTAATTAGCATATTACCCTTATATTGGTATAGATTATTGCTATTCCCTCCATCCACCCACAAGCCTGCCCTGCTTCCTAGATTTTGACCTTTCTGTCAAAGAACTGTTTTTAATAGAAGTTAATCCCCAGTGTATTTAAATTAGATGTCAAGCTCCTGTATGAATGTGTCTAAAACATCTGAGGAAAAAAATCCCAGGGCAGGAGGAACCTGTAGACACACATCTAATTAACCTTTAATTGTTTATGTAACTGCCTTGAAGTTCAATAGTTTATCAATTTTTATTATTTGTCTAATTAGTCTGGTTTAAGTGGCTTTCATGTCACATTTTGTAATATCAGTTTGCTTACATTATTTCAGAGCACTCTGGGGAGTTCAAATGCTACATATCTAAGTGTTGTTTGCTTGATTTTCTTTTTAGAAAAATGTGCTTTAACCACTTTTTCCCACTAGGGTGTATAAGTAATCTATGAAATTCCACAATGATGATAAAAGCCTTTCTATTAATTATGCATAAATTATCAACCCAGCCATCAACTTGAATTAATAATTTTTCAACTCAATAAATCTTCAGACTTGCTATTCTGAAACAAAGGGGATAGAGAAAGGAACCCCTCAAAATACTTTAATTTAGGGCAAGCTAACAAATATGCATATATTTAGAGATCAAGTTATATAGCCACACAAATATAATTTGTTACTGAAATCTATAGATATAATTTGAGTGTCTATAATGATATGGTTAATATTTAAATTAATCAATTAGATGTGCAAATCTTACTGCCTACAACCGATCTTTTTCTTTTATTTTGCATGTTGATTTTATTTCCAAATGAAGAGAAAGCCTGCTTTTGGTAATAAAATTTGCATTTTTATATGTTAATGTTCTTTTCTTATTCAATGAAATTTCTAAATCACTAGAAATTAAAATTAATACTAATAATGAATAATTCATGTGGTGCAATATAGCTATTTCTAATATTGATTAAATTATTATTATAGTTTTCCTTAGCCTCTCTGATTTCTTGCTTTATTTGCTTTGTCTTTTTCATTTTCGCTTTAAGATGGAGCTAGCAATTTGCCCTCCCCTTGTGTCTCTCTCTCTCTCTCTCTCTCTCTCTCTCTCTCTCTCTCTCTCTCTCTCTCTCCTTTGTTCTCCCTCCCTCTCCCTGTCTCAGGGTTTTGAAGATCTAGTGTTTAGCACAATCCTCAATTTGTCACTAATAGTAAAAAAATATTCAGTGACAATTCCTTTATGTATGGAAACAATGGTATGATGGAGAATGTAAGCATACTATCTGATATGCAGAAAAGGAACCACTGTGCTTTAACCACTTTTTCCCAGTAGGGTGTATACGTTATCTATAAAATTCCACATTGGATTATATTCCCTACTCTGTCTCTGATTTACTGTTTAATCTTGGTCATGTCATCCTTCTTATCCTCTCAATGTCTTTTTCTTTCCATCAGGAAAACAAAATAATTGTATTTGTAGGTAGGTAAAAGGGAAAATATGTCATAAATTTATTTGGATAGAAATTATTTGTAAAATTCAAGGATCATTCTGACATATAATTCATCCCACACTTATTGAATATCTATGTTCTAAGAATTGTGCTGGACAGCAGAGATATAAAGATAAGTTGGTATTATACTGGTACTCATTATCTGACAATAAGTAAAAGAGAAAACTGGACTCAAATATCTTTGAAATAGTATCTGGAATCTCATTATAAATCAAAGTGAGTTATAGTACAAGGGTAGTTTATCTATTAATAATCTTAGGAGAGACAGCAGATAAATAATTATAAATCCATTTGGGTAGATAGGTTTCTTGTTTGCAACTCTTTATTCCCTAGTGTAGAAAAATTATACATTAATTGTGACTTCGTGTATCTCACTTTAAAGTTGACAGAGTGCACATCTCTCTTCTCTTGACTGGTTTTGGCAAGGTGATTTGATTTACTCAATGGAATGCAGCCAGAAGTGTTATTGTGCCAGTTCTGAGTTGAGCCTCTAAGAGTCCTGGGAAGTTTCTGTCAGCTTGTTTGGATTTACTGCACTTTGCCAGGAAAAGGCCATGCCCAAGTAACTGTTTCCCCTTAGCCTGTGCCAAGAACAAAGAAACTTGGACCAGATTGAACTCTACCCAGAGGCTGGATTACAGTGCAACCCAGCTGATCCCAGTCTAGACCACCTGAACCTCAGACACATCTAGGGGCATGAATTTAATGTTGTTGATATAGGCCTTAAAGAGTTTGGGACCATTTGTTATATAACATTATCACAATTACTAGTAAACAAAAGCACGTTTGTAAGCTAAAATGAAATCTTTTACTTAGAAAGTGGTCATCCATTTCATGAAAAAGCTAATAGATGAAAGATAGATAAGAAAGTATTTAAATCAAACATGTCAAACTCAAAGGTTAACAAGAGCCAAATGAACAATGTTTAAATTTGTGTGGGCCACAAAAAAACAAAAGCTTCAATTTTCATAGAAACATAGGTTTATTTCTATAGAGACATGCTGGATAAAAAGGGCTGAAATAAGTAATTGTTAACATAAAATAATAGAATATTTTAATAAAAAGTAATATTTTTTTCTTGAACATTAACTTACCAGACACTGAATAACTATGCAATTAATAAGCATAACACAAATAAAACTATTTTTCTTGTTCTCTGAAAGCAAAGTATTTCCTGTTGCACACACCAAACAAGTTAGTCCAAGACTAATAACGTGGCCATTGGCTGCTAAAATATTTGCTGCTGGTATTAGTGGAGAGAAATGTTGTGCCTGTACATAAGGCACATAAGGGAAATGAATGCAACACATTATAGTAATCAGTCATTAGTGAACATTGTAGTTTGTTATTAATAATTATGTATAACAGGATATTTTAAAAATTAAGCTTTGCAATTTTTATTAAAGTATTTCTTACATACAATTATATTTGCTGGGCCACAAAAATATTCATTGTGAGCCACATGTGGCCCGGTGGACGTGAGTTTGATATGCTTGATTTATATGACATCACAGATCTCTTGATGAAGATGAGAGAACAGCATAACTTCATAAAGCTTGGGAAAACCAAGCTTTCATTACTTGAACCCAGCCCATCACTACCTATGGGGCAACCAAAAGCCATAATGCATCACATGTGGTGACATAAACTTGCCAACATAACCTATGAGAAGTTTTTGCCAAAGTGATTAACTTGAATTTTGTAAACCCCTTGATTTAACTTTCTCCTTGCAAAGTATAGAGGTAGAAATTAAACAACATGACAAATTAACATCAGAAAAAATCATTATAATATGCAATACTCTATAGGACATTTGACTGGTCACTTCAACAGCCAATTATGCAAAAGAAAAAGTGAAAAGGAGGTAGAAAAATATAACAATCAAATGCAGTATGTGGTTTTAAGTCTTATTTTGGTTTAAAAACTCCATCTTTAAAAGATACAAAGACAAGTGAGGACATCAAATATGGACTGGCTGTGAGATCTTATTCAGAAATTATTATTAACTTTGCTTAGTTTACTAATGAAATCCTAGTTAGTTATAAAATTGTCTAAATTGTTTAAATTATACTGAATTATTTGGGGTTTATAGCTAATATGTGAATAATTAACTTGAAATTGCTTCAAAAATAGATGTTAAAACTATGGCAAAATTTTAATGCCAATTAAATTTGAGGGAGAAGATACAGCATTTTATGATTCTATTTTTTAAATTTCTATATGTTTGAAGTTTTTCAATAATAAAAACCAGTGACAATGCACTCAGTACCCAAGATAAAATCATTCAGGATGTTACTTTCTATTCATTCTGGTTCTAAATTTAGTGCTGTTTTTAGTGTCCTTCAGTTTATATTATCTGTGTAAAGCCTATAGCCAGAAGTCAGTAAGCCACATGAAGATCAGTATCAAGTTTCATACTTGCTTTCACTGAGCCTAGGCATTTAATGTATATTGACATAAATACATGTTAGCCATTCCATTAAAGATAATATAAAGGACTTCCTTTTCACTATTAGTTATTACATTAGGTCTGTATATTGCCCTCCTTTGTCCTTGTCAGTGGAAGCATAGGGTAAGCTTGTGTGGCTTCTCTGTCTAGGAATTAGCTGGTGAAGTCAGCCTGGGCCATAGCTACTTGAACCACTAATGAAGCCAGTCAACCAGCTAGTTAAAGCTATTTAGATATCAGCCACCACAGCTGTTTGAGACTGCTCTATGTGTCCAATAATACAGAACAAGGGAACTGATTGTATGTTTAAATGCCTAATGGATGTACACAATTTCTTTCTCTAGGTCTCTGCATGGACCAAACATGTTTTAAAAAGAGGACAATGATGAAATAAATAGAAATCACGAAACTCGGAGTGTTGGTTTCTCTAATAATAAGCTGACCACATTAATAGCAACAGATTAGTAGTACCACTTTTTTAAATTCTTTAAGTGTCATACTTGCCATGTAATTGCAAAACACTGGAATTGATGGACAGGTATTGCCAATTCTTCAAATGTAAATTTTTGGAAAATAATTCATGCCAAGCCATTGAGTGTCGATCAATGAACCAAGAGATCATGGTTTAATTCTAGTCAGGGAACATGCCTAGTTTTTAGGTTTTATCCCCAGTAGGAATGTGAAGGAGGCAGCCAATTAATGATGTTTCTCTCTTATTTATGTTCCTATTTCTCCATCCATCTCCCATTCTTTCCCTCTAAAAATCAGTAAAATCATATTTTTTTAAAAAAAAATACATCCTTTTTTCTTTTTAAAAAGGCTAATTTCTATATAGCAATTAGCTACAGATATTCAACAAGTAATGTGAACTCCACAGGTTTCTTTCTTAGTTCTTTTAGCAACATAAAGCTCAAAAAAGCAAGGCTTTCTTGAAAAATAATAAAAGTGGTAGTACTATCATACAGATAAAATCTCTGTCAAAATATTAATATGGAAAATGACAGAATCATTCATTTTGAACTGGTACTTCTCAGGAAACACATTAGACATTTTTGGCATATTATTCATAATTTTCTCTTTAAAACCTTGCCAGATCAATTAACTATTTCCTGTTTCTTTTTTTTTCCTTACTGATGATAAAACTAAAGTATAATGAAAAATAAATTCTGAAAGATTATCAGTTAATATAAAGCTGAATTAGAATTTGAACTCAAGTCTCCTCGAATATAAATCATACATTCATACCACTGCTCCAAATAGTATATTTTTAAATAAAAAATATTAAATGTAATGAAGTAAGAGGAGTTTGACCAAAAGCTTTGCATGTTTGCAGTGTTATTATTTTAAATAATGATAGTCTGATAGGGATTAAATAATGAAACAATAAAAATCAATGTTGTTTCCTTGTGCACTAAGGGTTTATATGCAGACTAAACATTTCATGTGTGTGTGTATGTGCGCGTGTGTGTGTGTGTGTGTGTGTGTGTGTATGAGTGTGATTAGATCAATTTAGCACCAAAGAAATATAATCAACATAAAATAAAGTGTATTCTAAATTAAATACCCCAAGAATTCAAATCAATAATTGCATTCTGTATAATAAAACCAAGGGAGAAGGCTCATTTTAGATGTATTTTTTGTTTATTTGTTTTTTGGGGGAACAGGTTCTCATTGTTGTTATCTGGATAAAAACCACAAATTATACATAACTGCTAATGTACAGATTTAGACTTGAGAGCTCAAGATTGGGCATTATCAGGAATCATAGATATTGAATAGAAAACAGATGGAACAAGGAAATAATGGATCAGCACACTGGAAAGGAAAGGCTACTGTTGAATGTTAACAAAGGTTTAGTCCTTGTCAATAGACTAGTTGAATGATTTGGACCTGTACTTAGGAATAAGACAAGATTTTTATGGTGTATGAACAATATGGATAATGCTGAATAAATATAGGAAGGGTTGCAGAACATATTTATGCACATATATAATGAGGGCACATTGTAATAAAAATGGAAGAAAGTAAAATATTTTGTTGCAGTTTAGAGACAGTTAAAAATAAGCAAGTATAGTTAAAAATAGCATGGGATCATTTAACACAAAGACAAATGAGGTGTTTTTTTTCTGTTGTTGTTTTGTTTTTATTTATTTATTTATTTATTTATTTATTTAATTTTTATTAATTTTTTATACATATCTCCCCATTCCCCACCCTCCCTCCCAGGCATACCCCAACCCCCCAGTGTCTATGTTCATTGGTTATGCTTATATGCATGCATACAAGTCCTTTGATTGATCTCTTATCTACCTCACCTAACTTTAATCTTCCTGCTGTAATTTCACAGTCTGTTTGAAGCTTTACGGTCTCTGTATCTATCTTTTTGTTCATCAGTTATAATGTTCTTTATTATCCACCAATGAGTGTGATCATGTGATGCTTCTCCTTCATTGACTGGCTTATTTCAAAAAGCATAAGGCTCTCCAGTTCCAACCAGGTTGCTGCAAATGGTAAGAATTCCTTCTTTTTAATAGCAGCATAGTATTCCATTGTGTAGATGTACCACTGTTTTCTGATCCACTCATCTACTGACGGGCACCTAGGATGTTTCCAAATTGTAGCTATTATAAATTGTGCTGCTATTAACATAGGGGTGCATAAATCCTTTCTGATTGGTGTTTGTAATTTCTTAGGATAAATTCCTAAGAGTGGGATTACAGGGTCAAATGGGAGATCCATTTTTAGTTTTTTGAGGAAACTCCATACTGTTCTCCACAGTGGCTGCACCAGTCTGCATTCCTACCAACAGTGCACAAGGGTTCCTTTTTCTCTGCATTCTTGCCAACACTTGTTTTTTGTTGATGATTACCATTCTGACAGGTGTAAGATGGTATTGCATTGTTGTTTTGATTTGCATCTCTCGGATGATTAGACTTTGAACATGTTTTCATGTGTCTCTTGGCCTTCCTTCTGTCGTCTTTTGAAAAGGTTCTATTTAGGTTCGTTGCCCATTTTTTTATTGGATCCTTCATCTTCTTTTTATTAAGTTGTATAAGTTGACTGCAGATTTTGGAGATTAAACCTTTATCAGTGATAACATTTGCAAATATGTTCTCCCATACAGTGATCTTTCTTGTTGTTTTGTTGATGGTTTCTTTTGCTGTGCAAAAGCTTTTTATTTTGATGTAGTTCCATTTCTTTATTTTTTCTTTAGCTTCCATTGTCTTTGGAGCAGTATCAGTGAAGAAGTTCTTTCGGCATATATCTGAGATTGTGCTGCCTGTGGATTCCTCTAGTATATTTATGGTTTCCCTTCTAATGTTTAAGTCCTGTATCCATTTTGAGTTTATTTTGTATTTGGTGTAAGTTGGTGGTCCAGTTTCATTTTTTTGCATGTATCTGTCCAATTACCCAACACCATTTATTGAAGAGGCTATCTTGGCTCCATTGAATGTTCATGCCTCCTTTGTCAAATATTAATAGAGCATAGTGGTTTGGGGATATCTGGGTTCTCAATTCTATTCCATTGGTCTATATGTCTGTTCTTTTGCCAGTACCAGGCTTTTTTGAGAACAGTTGCTTTGTAGTATAGCGTGAAGTCTGGTATTGAGATCCCACCTACTTTATTCTTCTTTCTCAGAACTGCTGTAGCTATCCGTGGTTTTTCTTTGTTCCAGATGAATCTATGAAGAATTCTTTCTAGGTCTGTGAAATATGTCCTTGGTATTTTAATGGGTAGTGCGTTGAATCTGTAGATTGCTTTGGGTAGTATGGACATTTTAATGATGTTGATTCTCCCAACATACATTCTCCCATGGTATGCTCTTCCATGTGTTAACATCTTCCTCTATCTCTTTTTTCATTGTCCTGTAGTTTTCTGCATATAGGTCTTTTACCTCTTTAGTTAGGTTTATTCCTAGGTACCTTAATTTTTTTGGTGCGATGGTAAATGGGATTGCTTTTTTAGTTTCTCTTTCTATAATTTCACTATAAGTCTATAGAAATGCCACAGATTTCTTAGCATTAATTTTGTATCCTGCTACAGTGCCAAATTCATTAATTAAGTCAACTAGTTTTGGAATGGAGTCCTTTGGGTTTTTTATGTACAATATCATGTCATCTGCAAATAAGGACAACTTTACTTCTTCTTTTCCAATTTGGATGCCTTTTATTTCTTCTTCTTGTCTAATTGCAATGGCTAATACTTCCAGTACTATATCAAACAGGAGAGGTGAGAGTGAGCATCCCTGTCTTGTTCCTGTTCTTAGGGGAAATGGTTTTAGTTTTTGTCCATTGAGTAGGATATTAGCTGTGAGTTTATCATATATGGCTCTTATGATGTTGAGGTATGCTCCTTCTATTCCCACTTTCCTGAGAGTTTTTATCAAGAAAGGGTGTTGGATTTTGTCAAATGCTTTTTCTGCATCATTTGATATGACTATGTGATTTTTATCTCTCAATTTGTTTATGTGATGTATCACATTTATTGATTTGCAGATATTATACCATCCCTGCATTCCTAGGATGAATCCTGCTTAGTCATGGTGTATGATCTTTCTGATGTGCTGCTGGATCCGGTTTGCTAGAATTTTGTTGAGGATTTTGGCATCTATGTTTATGAGAGATATTGGCCTATAATTCTCTTTCATTGTGTTGTCTTTATCTGGTTTTGGTATTAGGGTGATGCTGGCTTCATAGAAGGTGTTTGGAAGTGTTCCTTCTTCTTGAATGTTTTTGAATAGTCTGAGGAGGATAGGTTTTAATTTTTCTTTGAATGTTTAGTAGAACTCTCCTGTGTAGCCATCTGGTCCCGGGCTTTTATTTGCTGGAAGCTTTTTGATGACTGCTTCAATTTCTTCCATAGTTATTGGACTATTGAGATGTTTGGCTTCCTCCTCATTGAGTTTTTGGAGGTTATATTTTTCTAGGAAAATGTCCATTTCTTGCAGGTTGTCCAATTTGTTGGAATAGAGTTGTTCATAGTATTCTTTAACAATCCTTTGTATTTACATAAGGTCTGTTGTTATTTCTCCCCTTTGATTTATGATTTTGTTTATTTGGGTCTTGTCTCTTTGCTTCTTGGTGAACCTGGCTAGAGGTCCATCAATCTTGTTTATCCTTTCAAAGAACCAACTCTTTGTTTTGTTGATCTTTTGAATGGTTTCTTTGGTCTCCAAGTTGTTTATTTCCACTCTGATCTTCACCATTTCCTTCCTTCTGAGTACACTGGGCTTTTCTTGTTGCTCTCCTTCTAGCTCTTTGAGTTGTAGGTTCAGGTAATTTATTACCATTGTTTCCTGTTTTTTGCAGGAGGCTTGTAGGGCTATGAACTTCCCTCTCAAGACTGCTTTCACTGTGTCCCATAAATTTGGTATTGTTGTGTTGTCATTGTCATTTGTTGCCATGATGTTTTTTATTTCTTCCTTGATCTCTCTGGTTACCCAGTCGTTGTTTAATAGCATACTGTTTAGTCTCCATGTGTTTGATTTCTTTCTATTGTTTTTATTATAGTTGATTTCCAGTTTTATGCCACTGTGGTCTGAGAAAATACTTGATATGATTTCTATCTTCTTGAATTTGAAGAGACTTATCTTATTACCCAACATATGATCTATCTTTGAAAATGACCCATGTGCACTGGAGAAGAATGTATATTCTGTGGCTTTGGGGTGAAATGTTCTGAAGATGTCAATTAATTCCATCTGGTCTAGTGAGTCATTTAGGATTGATGTTTCTTTGCTGATGTTTTGTTTAGAGGATTTGTCCAATGGTGACAGGGGGGTATTAAAGTCTCCTACTATGATTGTATTGTGTCATTCTCTCCCTTAATATCCTCCAAGAGTTTTTTTATGTATTTAAGTGCTCCTATATTGGGTGCATATATGTTTACCTGAGTTATTTCTTCTTGTTGGTTTGTTCCCTTTAGTATTATGAAGTGGCCTTCTTTATCTCTTATTATGTCCTTCACTTTGACATCTAATTTGTCAGATATAAGTATTGCAACCCCAGCTGTTTTTTCATTTCCATTTGCCTGAAATACCATGTTCCATCCCTTCACCCTCAATCTGTGTGCATCTCCTTTCGTAAGGTGGGTTTCTTGCAGACAGCAGATATATGGATCATGTTTTCTTATCCAATCGGTTACCCTTTACCTTTGGATTGGAGCATTTAATCCGTTTACATTTAAAGTTATTATTGATAAGTACTTATCTCTTGCCATTTTTAGTCCTTACCCCAGAGTTCCTTCTTCGCTTCCTCTTTCTTTTTATTACAGCAGACCTTTTAACATTTCTTGCATTGCTTGTTTGGTGGTAATATATTCCCTTGGTCCTTTTTTGTCTGTGAAGGTTTTGATTTCACCTTCAATTTTGATTGAGAGTCTTGCAGGGTACAGTATTCTTGGATTCAGACCCTTTCTTTGCATGACTTTGTATATTTCATTCCATTCCCTTCTGTCCTGACGAGTTTCTGTTGAGAAGTCAGTAGCTAGTCTTATGGGGGTTCCTTTGTAGGTAACTTTCTGTTTCTCTCTGGCTGCTTTTAAGATTCATACTTTGTAGGCGGTCTTTGCCAATTTAATTATAATGTGCCTCGGTGTCGGTTTGTTGGGGTTCATTTTGCTTGGGACTCTGTGAGCTTCTTGGATTTGTGTGGGTTTTTTCTTTCCTATATTGGGGAAATTTTCTGTCATTATGTCTTCAAACATGTTCTCTAATCCTTGTTCAGTTTCCACTCTTTCTGGAACCCCAATTATGTGGATGTTTTTTGTTTCATGTTATCCCAAAGTTCCCTTAAACTCTCCTCTTGCTTTTTAACTTTTTTTTTTAGAAGCTGCTGTACTTGGGTATTTTTTCCTACCATGTCTTTTAGTTCACTGATGGGGTCCTCCGCTTCTTCTAGTCTACTTTTGATGCTTTCTATTGAGTTCTTTAAAGCAGTGATGTCATTTTTTATTTCTTGGTGCATTTCTTCTTGCTTCTTCTTCATTTCCTCTTGGCTCTTACTCATATTTTCGAATTTGTCTTCCCTTCTTTTCATCCACCTTATGATCATTTCTCTGAACTCTTTCTCTTGCAGGCTTATTTCTGCTTCTATTTCGTTTACTTTTTTTTCTGGTGAAACCTGCCTTTCTGTCTTATGTGGGCTGTCTCTTTTTCTGCCCATGGTCTTTTCTCAGGGTGTCTGGTTATGTAGTTCTCTCTCCTACGTTGATTGAAAGGCACAAACTACAACACGACCAGGTACAGCACACAAGGCACTGAGTAGAAATGTATTCAAGATGTTAATAATCACAAATAAGGTGACCACCAATGAAGGACAAATTAGGGGTAAATAGAGAAAGAAGAAGAGGAAAATGATGAAAAAAGAAAAGAAAGAAATGCCAAAATCAAATTGGGAGAGTGAGAAAGAATAAATAAATAAATAAATGAACAAAAAATAAAATAAAATAAGAAAATAAAAAGGAGAAGAAGGAGTAGGAAAGAGGAAGAGAAAAATGTCAGAGAGAAAGGAAAATGTATAAGAGAGAAAAGAGGAACAAAAATGTAGATGTCAGGGGACAACTCCAATAGCACAGTCACTAATCCCAATAAATGCCTGCAACCAGTACCTAGAGATTAAGGCAAACTGCAAATAGCAACTGGTATCGAGCGATGTGAGGGAAAAGAGAGGTAGAAAACAAAGCAAGCAAAAAGCAAAATAAAACAAGTAGAATAAACTAAAACAATCTCACAAAAAAATTTCAAAAAATTGACATAATCACTTTTCAGGCAAATAGCAACATAAGCATATACAGAAAAAACAACTTTTTGGCTAGTGAAGACAAGAAGAGAGAGGTTTGTGTGGACTTGTAGTAGGGGATTTGAAATTAGATATATAAATGGGGTGAAATTTTAACCAGGTAAAGAGAAAAATAGGGAGAATCTAAAGTTGGAAAAGGGAAAGAGAAACAAGACAACCAAATGGGGAAAGTTAGGAGGAAAGTGTTGGCATAAAGGTAGAGTTGAGTTGGAGTAAAATTATGCTAAAGGAAAGATGAAAATAGAATGTAGAACTTTAATCCCGAAATAAAATAAAGAGAAAACAAAATGACACTTGTTTTTTTCCAAAAAGGTAAAGTACTAGTAGTAATTAATAATACTAGTTAAAAACAAAAATGTAATAATTAAAAAGGTAAAATCAATTGAAGCGGAAAGAAAAAAAATAGTCTTTTAATTAAAATATGTGAAAATGAAAAAAAAAATTAAAAAAAATGAAAAAGAAAAAAAAATAGAATGATCATTCGCTTCCACTGTTATTCTGCTTGGCACTCCTGTTTCCCAGTAGGGAAGGTATTGCAGTTCCCTGTGTTCCCCTCTTAGTGTTTTAATCTCTTTATTCTTTTGTGGTTATGTGAGAGTCAATTTGTGTGTCATCCACTGGGTGGCAGTGTTTCGGAATTGATCTCTGAGACAAAGCACAGGACCTCTCTAGGCTGTGCTCAGATCCTGCTACTCTGTGTTTCTCAAAGCCAGTTTGTGGGGGTTTTGCATCCAGGACACAGTAATAACTCCCAGGCTCTGCCCCAGAAAAACAAAACGAGTCGTTTTCCAGAGCTCTCCTCTGTCAACCGCTCAGAGGGTTTGCCTTCACACTTAGGGATCATGCCCTGACCACCTCTGCGGATCTCTCCAGAGACAGCTTTCCTGCAGCCCGGTTCCTACAGTGTGCGCGTCTTTTTTGTGCGGGGGTAGGAGACCTCACCCTGACCCAGGCGAAATGTGACCCTTCAGCGAATCTGCCGACTGTGCATTTGCACCACCTGGGAAGCTGTGCTCTGGGTCCTGGCTGCTCTGTGGCTGCCTCCGTCAGCCGCAGCTTTCAGACCTCCGCAGACATCCACCTCCCTCTTATCCCAGGTGCAATCTGACCTTTCCGTGTGCTCTGTGGATCTCTGATTCCACCGCGTGTCTGCGCCGATTGGAGAGCAGAGTCCTGGTCCCCGGGTCCCCGGCTGCTCTATGGGTGCCCAGCCGAAGGCTTCAGACCACCCCAGACATCCACCTCCCACTGCAAGATGGCGCGGTCTCCTTGTTCGCGCTGGTGGCTCCGCTGGACAAAAACCCCTTGGCAGTGGGGCTGCCTGGCCTGGAGAGCCCCCTCCAGCAGTCCCCCACCTTCTCCTGGAGGATAACTGACTCTTAACTTGCCAGCAAACACTCCCAGTGCGACTCTCAGCCGTTCTTTCTCCCTCTGCCCAGCGACAAAGCTCCAGACGCATCTGTCTACTCCGCCGCCATTTTCTCTCCCCAAGACAAATGAGTTTTAAGAAATTAAAAAAAAATTATAATTTCAAAATACCCAGCTGAGAATGTGATCATCAACAAATTTCCAAACATCAAAATATTTGAAATTTTTGCTTCACCCCTTGAAAATAGGAATTCTGCCTTATCTCTTCCAACTCCAACCTGCTTCCCTGAGTAAACTGATCTTCAAGACTTGCTTTCATCAGGTTACACCTGAGATTTAAAAAATGACAGTAGCTTATCTTTAACACATCAGGTCTCTGCCTGCCAAACAATGAATCTGTTCCAACACACTCCTCAATGTGTGTTTCTTTTACAATCCTTGCCAAAAAAGAAAAAAAAAGAAAAACAAAACAAAACAGAACAAAACAAAAAAACCTTGCCAGTATACCCTGCATGGGCTCAGATTAAAGTAACTGGTGGGCTACTTCTATAAATACTATCTTTATCATTACATTAGCACCAGCATCAACTTTTGCTACTCTACCACTTGTTTTGTAACTTAATTCTATTTGAACTAGCTTTGCTCTGTCCTTTTCTGCTTTAGCTAAAAACAAAACCCTCATAAAAATTCATCTTAGTTGGGGCTGTTCACCAATTATTTAAAGAGGTCCTAAATATCTCAATGTATGCTTCAAGTAGGGACTCCTACAATATCACAATTTATTCAATTCACTTGTTGATATATTCATCTTTTCCTATTAGACTATGACATTTCAAGGACATAAATTAGGTTTTGCTAATTTTTCTTACAAACACACACAAAACCCTAAAAATACCAGGTAGAAGATATAACCTCTGACCTCAAAGTTTTTTCAACGTCATGGAGGAGAAACAACATTTAAACACAGAAAACTGATTGTACACCAATGAGCAAGACTTATCTTTAGGTGTATAGGAGCTCACGGGTATATGAGCAATCCAACCTTCAGGGACACTTGAAAATCAGTTACAATAAGAAATAAGGAAGACATTCCAGGCAAGAAAAGGTAAAAGAGCACAAGTGGACTTGGGTATGTCATTTTCAGGGAATAAAAAGTGTGTCAGTTTGTCTAAAATGAAACCTGTAATTTGGCATATGCAGCAAGATAGAGGTGAGGATGATGCTTCTAGGCTGCCTTATTTGAAATCATCATTTTTCTTATTCAGAAAATTAACTTATTATATTAGACTGACATTATGATGGCTTAATTAAAGTAAAACAATGATATTTAACATTTAATTCAGGGTGTAAAAAAACTGTCATAGTGTAGTATAAAAATCCTGTCTGTGCAGCCATTTTGCTCACCACCAAAATACCTGGAAACTCTCTTTCCAACTGACAAAACAAAAACATTTACATTATAAAATCATTTATATATTTGGTTTTATGCCTGTGTCTTACTCAGAAAGTTTCAGAGGAAAGCTCTAGGCCAATTAGTGGGCAACTGAAACTTTTAGATTGTGTCTCTGCTCCTGCCACCCAGTGCAGCTTGATAAATATTCAGCACCTGGATGACATGAATGAGTTTCTCATGCATCTCTCTCTATGTCCATGTGTATATTTTAGAAACTTTGTTTTTGGCAGTAGCTACATGATGTTTATCAAACATGGTGGAACCGGTAAAATAATAATCTGATATCTCTACAAAAAGAGTACCAGCAACTGAATCTTATTTTTCAATTTCAAGTCATTATCAAGATCCTGAGTAACAGTGGTTCTCAACCTTTCTAATGCCGCGACCCTTTAATACAGTTCTTCATGTTGTGGTGACCCCCAACCATAAAATTATTTTTGTTGCTACTTCATAACTGTAATTTTGCAACTGTTATGAATTGTATCTGTGTTTTCCAATGGTCTTAGGCGACCCCTGTGAAAGTGTTGTTCGACCGCCAAAGGGGTCGCAACCCACAGATTGAGAACCGCTGCTGAGTAAAGTTGATCCAAAATGTGAAGAAGAGAAGAAACAATGTGGGGTTCTAAAAACATCTGACCAATCTGTTCCCAACCAGGTTGATTATGAGCTCCACTGAAAATGAAACTAAGGAAAGAAGGGCTGAAAATGAAACAAGAATTAGCATTGCACTCACCCCCAGCTGGCTATTAGGCAAATGCTTACTATCTGTAGTGTTTTCTTTTCCCACGGGAAGGAGACAGCTGTAATGCTTAGTTGTTGAACCTCTAACTTCAAACCTAATTCCATTTATTTCTCTACATTTCCCAAATAACATAATAGAAAATCTTACCTTTGCTAATGTTTATTGCTTTCTCAACTGTGTGAGGAGGAAACCCTTCACCTGACTGTCTTATTTAACTCACATTCCTGTATAGGCTCCTCACTACAAATTCCATAAGGTTTTAAAAAGTTCTGCAATTTGCCCGAATTCACACAGATTCTAAATGATGGGTATAGTGCTCAAATTTAGGTTTGTCTTAAAAAAATCTAATCTCTTTATGTATATTTTACCTACTAATTAATCATTAACTTAAGTATCGATATTAAATTCTAATATTTTGGGTAAGGGATTGTTCTAATATTTTTTCCCCAAATGCAAGTAATCCTAATGTATATGACAAAATCCATATGAGTCATGAATTTTAAAGGGATCTTCAAAAGACATTTGGGTCATCCTTATGGTTTCTGCAGTGACGTTGACCCTCTCTTTCTGTACCTTCTAAATTTTACTCCATTCCCCAAGTAAATAAATAAATGCATAGAAGCTCTTTTAGTATATAAGCATAACTTTTCCTCAGTTAATTATTTAAGTATTTATTTGTCCTTCTACTTGTGTATTCTTCCATACATGTAATTCAATATTTTCAAAATATGACTTGATGCCACAGTCTGTCCAGGGATGCTGTATCTTTCTTACTCTGCATCATGTGAGTGACTAGTCCTTGGCTGGATGCTGGGGCAGGGCACAGAGAAATTATCTAAACCTCTTAGGAAACTTGAAAATTAGTTGATAAGACAAGGCATTTACACATCCATCTTATGAAGGCTTTCCTGGCTGTGTGCAATTAAGTGTTAAGTCGTGCAAGGAATTCCAATACCAACAGGATTTAGCAGGTGCAGATGAAAGGACAAGAAGGGGGATGATTTCCTGTATGATAAGGACCTGTCCTTGGTCCTGAAGAAAATGTCCTTAGGCTAGTAATGTCTACTGCTAGTATTTGGCGAGCAATGTGGTATATGCATTCAAATTTAACAAGTAGGCATTATTGCGTTTAGCATTTTACCGAGAAAGAAACTGAGGTTCAAAAGGAATTGAACTGGACATAGTTCTCAAGTAATATGAATCTATATTGCTTTTGCATTACTTTACAATTCTCTCAATGATTGATATATTTTGTGTAGATTATATTTACTATTTGTTGTCCAGACACATTGCCTTTGTTTATGGCAGCTCTCCCATTTTCCCTTGGGAGAGCACCACACTCCCACTATAAATATGTGTCCTTCAGGTAGTGCTGACATTTTCCCACCAATTCTAGGTTTGGGCATGTGACCTGGGCCTAGACAATCAGCAAAAGTAGTTTCTCAGATTACATTAATTGAATCAGATGGTATAATTACCAGGCATGTGTATTGGAATAAAAAGCTCTTTTACTCTTAGGGATTTAAGCTCTGAAGATAAAAGTTCATGGTTTTCAGTTGCTATCTTGCTACAAAGTGAGAGGGCATTTAAGAAGAACACTATTAGAAAAAAAAAAAGCAAGGATCAGATGACAGGGAACAGAAAGATTTTGGTACTAGAATTTTCTTGCCTGGGCATGTGTGAATCAATTTTTATTTTTTTGTCTCAACCAGTTGGCTTTGAAATTCTGCTATTTAAAACAAATAATCTCAGTTACGTGGTACAAACATTGCTTTTAATTTTGTGATGAAATAGTGATACAAGGTTAAAATGAAAAGAGTGGAATGGTTTAATGAAAAACATTCACAATGTAAGGTTAAAATGAAGTGGAGGTCTTATGTAGGAGCTAGGCATCAAAACCCCTTTCATTAACTCACAGGAATGAAGAATTTGATTGATCTGATGGCATTCTGACATTTAAAGCAACACAGCAGAAGTGCACTGAATGTTAAAAAGTACTGTAGAAATAATTTTCATTATATATCTGTTATAAAAAGAGAGAATTGAACTACTCACACTATCACAAATAGAAAAGATTCTTATGAAATATACCTTTAGAAACCCAATATTTTAGCATATTAAAACAGTCTTCAAAATGATGTAATTGCCAATAGCACCATAGTCAACTTAAAGTCAAATACAGTACATTTTAAAAATAAAACAGGTGAATTAGAAAACATATTATTTGTTCAAATTTTACTCTGAGGTCAACCAACATGCACTCCTAGTTCCTTGCAATTTGAAATATATTTTTTTAATAAAACTGATTTTCAAATAAAATTTTTAGAAACACCGAGCTAGTCAAAATCCTTCATGACCTTATTCAACCAAAAAGTGACAGCAATTATCTTATTTTAAAAGCCCCACAGCAGCAAAAATAGCCAAGCAAATCATTCAGATAAAGAACCTCATGGAACAAATAATTACTTTTATTTCCTTTCAAGAAAATATAAATATAAATCTATTCCAACAGATGGATCTAAATCACTACAGTTAATTTAATCCATACTTTTTGTTGCATTATCTAAAAATTGAGAACTAGCTTTGCTTTAAATTAAATTATTTAAGTTAGTAATTGAAACTTCCAAAACAATCCAATTTGACAAATAACTTACTGTGTAATTACTATGTGTCTTGCACGGTTTAGTTTTTAAAATACAAACACAAAGCTGATTGAATCCATCAAGAAGGGCTGTAGTTTCCTTATCTGTCAAATAGGAATGGTAATGGTATTGTTGGGATGAGTCCATTAATTTAATATAGATAAAACACTTTATTTATTTATTTCTTACATTTTATTGGTTTCAGAGATAGATGGAGAGAGATAAAACTTCAATAACGAGAGAGAATCAATGATATGTTGCTTCCTGCATATCCCCTACTAGATATTGAGTCCTCAACCTGGGCATGTGCTATGATCAGCAATTGAGTCATGACCTCCTATTCATAGGTCAATATTTAATCACTGAGCCATGCCAGTTGGATTAGATAAAACACTTTTTAACAATAATTGGTGCTTGATAAATATTCTATGAATTATAATGGTTAAATCCTATATAATAAAAGGGTAATATGAAAATTGACCCTAATGGCAGAACGACCAAAACGACTGCTGAACAAGTCTCTGTGAGGCACACTGATCACTTCTTGGTCTCTTTCTCCAGCCAGCAGGCTCTGATTACCTGATGGTGAACAGGGAACTGGGGATGGGTGGCAGAGGACATGGGAAGCACCAGCCAAGGTCCCTGCCCCACTGGTCGCCTCACATGCAGAGGGCAACCCATAGCCAGAGCAGGGCCAGAGAGCAGATAGAAACAACCAACCTCTCGGTTCCTTCCCCCAGCTGTCAAGCACCAATCACCTGATGGCGAATGGGGAACCAGAGGTGGGTGGAGGTAGGGGCGGGGCAGCTACAGGCAGTTGGAGAAGATGACCCTGATTGCAGGCCAGGCCTAGGGATCATACTCGCACATGAATTTTATGTTCTGGGCTTCTAGTTACACTATAATTGTGAATATTCTGTGATTGTACCTATTTGCAGAACTATGGGAACATTGAAAAGGGAATAGCTAGCTTTCTATGGGAACTAAAGAAGTCTTCACACAGAAAAGATAAATTTAACTATATCATTAGGATAAATAGATGTTCACTAAATGGAAATATGTAAATAAGCTTTGTAAGGAAAGACTGATGGGTCAAAATTTGGGGCCATCAAAGAGCTTGATGTATTTGCGAATAACCAGGAGGCCACAGTAGATCTGAAAGGGTAGTTAAATTGCATCCCTTGGGAATAGGCAATAGCTGAATTTTATTTTGCTTACTAGTGATATAATATGGTTTAGTTTATGAATTGTTCCTGAATTACCTTATGAATATTAAACTATAGGAGTAGAATATTATTGATTCTGGTTTCAGGCCCATTTGTCATTTAGTGATTTCTCCTTTTGCAAATATGAATAATAATTCTTAACTCAGAAGGTTTTAACTTAAAATAGACATTTATAGATACCCACACATGTTATGTATTATATAATGCTTTATTATACATATGGTGATGAGTAAAGACTGTATGTGCTTTAAAAGTATTATACAATATGGTTACTAATATGTTGATGTTCATTCTAAAAGTTTCTGTATTAATTAATAAACATTAGGCTAGTTTAATTTTTTAATGAAAGAAAATCTCTAGCATAACAAAAATAGAAGAGCATAAAAATAATATAATGGCCTTTCATCACCCATCCTCAACAGTTACCAACTCATGCTAATTGTGTTTTATCCAGACTCCCACTTGCTCATGTTGCTCCCTAGATTAGTTTAAAGTAAATTTTAAAGAAATGTAATTTCACCTGTAAATAATTAAACATGTTCCAAGATATAGGGACTCCTTTTGGAAGAAAAGAGCCCCAGTGCCATCATCAACTTTAAAAAGAATTAATAATAATCCTATAATATTTTTAAGTATCCAATTTTTGCTTGCCATTAAGTTCAATTTGTTTCTTTGAATTGGGATTAAAATAAGGATCATATTTTAGTTTTTTGTTTATTTCTAAAGTGTTTCTTGATCAACTCATTTCTTTGCAATTGTTATTTTGTTGTATGGTTGAAGACAGGAGGCCGTTTGTTCTATAGTCCCCACCATGTGGCTTTTGCTTACTGTATCTTTGAGGTCTCTTTAACAGGCTCTTCTGGCCCCAGTATTTTCTAAGAGTTGTTGGTTAGATCTTGAGGCTGGATTAGTTAATTATATCTTTTTAGTTAAGATTCCTTTTTGGCAGTGTGGTGTAAGTTTGAATAAGAAGATACATTAAGTTTTATCTTTCATTGTATGATATCAGTCAATGGTAACCATTATTTAAGATTTGAAAAATAGCAATAATCTAATTTTATCATTCCTTTTTCATTTAAACTGCTATACTTTTATACAGAGAAATCTCTCCTTATCGACTGTTTGTTTACCCTGAGACACAATAGCATAAATGCTTGATGCTTTTTCTTTATTTACCAGCTTTCAAAATCATGAGTTTATACCTTAACTCAAGAGATAATCAATAGGATTTTTAAAAATATTATTTTAAAAATATTATTATGAACTAATGTATCCATGAACATTTGATGTGTTTCAAATTATTGCACTTGCTAACTTTACTGAAGTTCAATTTTTTTCTATCTCTGGGCAGTGGAAGCTAAATCAAGTAGACACTTGAATACTTTTGAGAGCTTTCTTTCTGACATATAAAATATTCCATGTTCATCTTGTATTTTCCTGCTGCATACCTGAGGTTTGCCAGTTCTTCAAAAATTCCTTGTTTCAGTAAAAATAAAGATTTTCCATAAACTGAAATCTAGGAATTAAAAATACATATTGTCATTGGATTGGTCATTATTATAGGTCTTTTAATTGACAAAACAAAGGAGATTAAAAATAAAATAAAAACATTGTAATTTTATAATAATAATGAAAATTCAATTTAAAGGCTATAGGATTTTTAAAACTATGTTTTTATTGATTGTTTAGACGCAGAAGAAAAGAGAAGGGGAGAAAGAACCATTAATGAGAGTGATTATAAATTGGCTGCCTCCTGCATGCCTCTTACTGGGAATTTAGCCCACAACCTGGGCATTTGCCCTGACCAAGAATTAAATTGACCATCTCTTAGTTCATGAGTCCTCTATTTTTCTTACTCTCAAGCGAAAAATCCTAGATCTCAAAAACATAAATATAATTACTCATTAACTAATCCACACTGCATATAACATACTCACTACAAACTACCACCAATACAATTACCCCAAAATAGTATATGATTTATTATTTTCAAAGTTCATTTTGTCCTTAGGGGAAAACAATGTACATTAAGATCCTTTGGAGTAGTTCTTTTTCTTTATGTAGTAACTAGAGGCCCAGTGTAGGAATTCGTGCACGGGTGTGGTCTGGCCATCCCACCCAGATTGGGGCTAATCTGGGCGGGGTTGGCTGTGGGGAGCGGATGCAGAAAGTTGGCCAGCTGGCTCCACCCTTAGCTAGATTTATTTATTTATTTTTTACTTTTTAAATGTATGGGTTGATATATGTTCAGTCCTCACCCAGGATAAGTTTATTGATTTTAAAAAGAGGAAGGGAGGGAGGGGGAGAGAGTGAGACATTGATATAAGAGGGAAAGGTGAATTGGTTACCTCTCTTATACACCGGACCAGAGATGCGACTACAAGCCTAGGTATTTTCCCTGACCAGGAATCCAACTGGCAACCCTTCGTTGCATAGGATTGCACCCCAATGAACTGAGCCACCAGGTCAGAACTGTGTTGATTTTTATATTTAAGTTATATTTTATAATTTAAATTATATGTGTGGATTCAAAGTCAAATCTATTAACAAAGCATATTCAAAATAACAGGCTTTTGAGATCTGAGATATGCTTGAGGTCTTCCTTTCCACAGGAGAATTTGAGACAGTTGGAGAATTAATACTTCTTTGAAATTTATTGTTACTGAACAGACTTAGGGGTCACTCACCTAGAATCAGGTCCAATCTGGGAATGAAGGGAGTTGGCTGGCATATGGAAAGTAGCAGTTGGCAAATACTTCTGAAACTGCTCAGATCTCTACTGCTTAAGTAAAAGGTACACTAAGTATCAACTAATATTATGAAAGTTTTGGTTATTAAATAAAAATATCAGCCACAATGTTCTTCTACCCTTGTGATATTTTACATATTTGTTTTACAGAGTTAACATTAACGGATTGCCTATTACTTGCTATTCTGCATTTTTATCTGACATTCTATCATAAGCACTTTCAATTGTTGTCACCTTTTCTTCTTGTTGTCATTTTAATGGTTGCCCTATTCCATCTAGTAGATCGACTTATTTAATTAGCTGCTGTGCCACTGTAGAACATTTATGAAGATTCAAATTGTTTACTGTTATAATCTTGGAATGAACACACATGCTTTTTAAAAATAATCTAAGTATTATCCTCAGTGATGACAGCAGTAGCTAGTAGTAGTTTTGATAATGTGAATGCATAGATTTTATCAGATCTTGTTCAACAATTAAATAAATAATTTGCCAATTAGGAAGCAAGGAAGAGCAAAATATTAAATGTTCTTTTTAACCATCTGCCAAGAAAACAGACAGATTGCAATAGTGTCTGAAACAAGTGACCTAGAGTTGACCCCCAGGACCAAATTAGTCTCTTCTCAGGATACATTTCCATTGTGTTTCCTGCTCCATAGAATATGTGTTTTCATCATTATTCCTCCTAAAGATCATGTTATATACCAATTTACTAAAGCACCCAATGCCAGAGAATTGAATTAATCTTTCTACAGATCTAGGTTTTCTTGAAGGTGAACTAAATCTGGCAAATGTACAGCTATAATCGTCAGCCACAGGACTGACTCCTGAGAAAGTGCTATTGTCATATGTATAATTGCACAACTATCAAGAAGAGGAATAAAAAGGATGGGCTGAAGTTTTGGGTAGATGGAAGTAAGAGCACATTTAGCAGAAAATGTTGGGTAAGAGCTAATTGGATAAAAGTTAGGAGGCTCTACATGGGACTGGGGACAAGAGTTTTAATGTTGCAGGCCTTTGAGTGATCAAAACTGGGATCTCCTTAACTTGTACAATTAAAGTGGCATCTTTAATTTAAGTCATAATTCAGCATTTGTCCAAACTTAAGTCTCTTAGATGCAGATAGGATCGGTAAATCATATGCAGAGCTGAGATGGAGAATCCCTGTTAGAAGATGGGGTGTGATGGCTTCAGAGAGTTAATTTCCACACAGGTTAGGGTTATATAAAATGGAGTGCTTTCAAGATTCCTAAAGATGTTACCCTGGTTGGTTGGAATTTTGACTTTGCAGATCACTAGTAAAAACTTTTGAAGATATAAATTAGTGAGGTGGAGTATTAAAATTGAATTTTTAAAATTGTAGTCATGTCTATCATTTGAAGTCAGGCATTGTTGGAGTTCTAGAGAGTTATAATACAAGTCTGTAATAGGTGACATTAATTTTCTTACATTGGGCCTTGAACTAGATTAAGTAAATATCTATGAGATATGATGAGAAGAATATTTTAGATATGGTGAGTACAATTTTTCTAAACATTAAAATTATTAATATTCAATGTTTTATGCTTCATAGGTTTAATTTCTACCAGATTAATTTCTTCATTAACCAGAAAAGGTATCTATATTTTGTACTAGACATTCATATTATGAGGGAAGCAATTTTGCACCAGACAATTCCTGCTGAGATTTAAACAGTAGGACCTGGTCACATGAGGCATGAAACATCTCTAATTGTTCCATCACTTTATTGAAATATAACTTCATTTAAAATTTTACTAACTTCATTAAGACATGAAAACCCAGAGAGAAAGAGTAATTCAGAGAAAATAATTAGCTTAGAGTTTTTCATTTGCAAGGTCTTTTGCCAACCCTCATCATTAATCTAGCATTTAACAACTTGAGCATTCTTACTAGCAGCATGTCTGACATTTTGAACTCTTTAATCCAACTGCAATTCTCCTTCCTTGAGCTAATCTGTGCACCACCCCTTCAACCATCTGAGCTGCAGGGGATATCTTAGATAAATAAGATGGCAGTGATGTTGAGATGTGTTGACAAATGCATAAAGTACCACCTTCAACTAATTCTGGAGATTCAGGGGACCATTCTGTGGAGCCATTGCTTAATATCACATTGTAAAATACATGAGAAACTTGACTCATATAAGTGCGGAGAGATGGAGTCTTCTTATATCTTTGTCTTTGTGGCAAACACCAAGTTTGACTCTTTTCATGTTTCCTAAGAAGGCTAGCTAAGAGGTAACCTGAGTTTATTTAGGAAAATGCGTTACAATTATTTTCCCATGAGATACAAGAGAGATCATAGCTCATGTGCTACCTCCCAGGGGTTATTTTGAATAGCTTCTCTGGTATTTTGAGATGAAGTCAAATTTGAAACCAATGGGCCAGTGAAAGAAGATAACACAAAGGTCTTCAGTCCTGGCTCTGGCAACAACAAACTATGTAACCTGAAATCTAAGGATGGAACCTTAATAACCCTTGAGTCCATATTTCCTCATTTTTGAAATAAAAGATCTAGAATAGAAGTTTTCTACTGTTTATCTTTTTTTCCTAAAGATAGCTCTATTCTTCTTGTCTCTAAGATCAATTATCAGCTGCTCCTCTGTCTTTGCTGAATTATGAAACACCCTGTCAATGGCTAACAGGGCTCAGTTTCTTAAAGAAAAAAAAATGCCTAAATTGGTTTGGCTCAGTGGATAGAGCATTGGTCTGTGGACTGAAAGGTCCCAGGTTTGATTCCAGTTGGGGGCATGTACCTTGGTTGTGGGTACATCCCCAGTAGGGGGCATGCAAAAGGCAGCTGATCGATGTCTCTCTTTCATCGATGTTTCTAACTTTCTATCCGTCTCCCTTCCTTTCTGTAAAAAATCAATAAAATAAATTCAAAAAATTTTCTTGATCTTTCCAAATCAAAATAATAACATATTTTAAAATGCTTATTATATAATTTTTAAATTGGCACAAACAAAAGTTGATTAAGATTCTGGAGATATAAAGGACTATTATTAACCAGTAAGAAAATGGGCTTAAGTCATAAATGAGTAATTTACAAAGAAATAACAATGGGTCATAACATTTTTAAAGAAGTCTAACCTATTAAAAATAAAATAAACATAATTTGAAATAATAATAGCATAGCTTTGTGGGTTGGATCTCATTACATTGGCCAAGTAAAAGAACAAAGATGCCCAGTGGTAGTGAGATACAGAAGTTCTGCATTGCAGGGGTGATACCGTTGGTCCAGCCCTGCTGAAGGAACACTCGACAACAGGGACCTAAATTCTTCATGTGCATAGCTGTTGAACAAGCATTTCTAACAATTAGAGTGAGAACATAATTACTTAATTATTTGAAGATATTTATGCAAGAATGTTCATAGCAATATTTTCATATTATCCAAACCCAGAAACAAATTAAAAATTGAATGTGCAAAATTGGGGGAAAAATTGAATTTTCAAGTTGAGATCAATTTAATAGAATGTAATCATAAATTTCAAATTGATTAAAAACATTATCTGTTGCAATATAACTTATAAAAACAAGATTTTCAACCTAAACAAATGATAAAAGTTAATACAGAACCAGATATTCCATGTATACACCTTTAGATCTGAAATTTTTGTGGCCATATAATACTCATTTTTCCTATCGCTTACTTTTGTAATAGGTAATTATTAATTTAAACTCATAAAATGCATCTATACTTATCAGATACCTATCTTCTTACCTAATGTATAGAGACCCAGTTCTCCAAATTTGTGCACTCAACAGTGCCTAAGAGTTTGTTTTTGTTTTGTTTTATTTTGTTTGTTTAGATCACACATGTGAATTAAATCATTTGGTATTTGTCTTCTTTTTCTGACTCATTTTGCTTAGTATTATACCTTTAAGTTCCATCCATGGTGTCACAAATGGCATTAATTCATTATTATTTATAACTGAGCAGCATTCCACTGTATGTATACCACATATTCTTTATCAAGTCATCAACCAATGGACACATACCTTGACTATTGTAATAATGCTATAATAAACATAGGGATGTACATATTTTTTTGAATTAGTGTTTTAGATTTATTGGGATAACTATTCATAAGTAGAATGGCTGAATCATATGGTAGTTCTATTCTTAATTTTTTGAGGAATCTCCATACTGTTTTTCAACTTATAGTGTATAGGGGTTCCCTTTTCTCCACATCCTTTACAACACTTGTTATTTTAAATCTTTTGGAAAATAGCCATTTTAACAAGTGTGAGGTGATATCTCATTATAGTTTTGATTTGCATTTTTATATATTTTTTTCATATTAACCCTTATTGAATGAGTGGTTTGCAAATACCTTGTCCCATTTGGGGGACAAGGTTACCTTTCCACTTTTCATAATGGTTTATTTTGCTGTAAAGGAGCATTTATTTTCATGTCATTCCATATGTTTATTTTCGCTTTTGTCCCTCTTGCCTTTGGAGTCAGAGCCATAAAAACACAAACATCTCTAAGACCAAAATCAAGAAACTTACCACTTATATTTTCTTCTAGGTGTTTATGGTATCAGGCCATACATTCAAGTATTTATCCATTTTGAGGTAATTTTTGTATATGGTGTAAGATGGTTGGTTTCAGCATTCATTAATGGTATATTTTTAGTAAATTGCAATATTAACTTTGCAACATAGTAATTACAAATATATATTTCTTATGTTTATTAGCTGTGGTGTTGTGTGTGTGTGTGTGTGTGTGTGTGTGTGTGTTTAAGTTAAAATGACTGCTTCCCTTTTATTCTCTTTGTTTGAACATCACTATGGACTTAAGGATTTCCCATGGATGCATTGCAATTAATTACTGTTATGATTATTTTTGTGTTACATTTATTCCAGATTTGGCAATGGATGCTATTTCCAGCTGATCCTTTATCCATTTCACACATGACTCCTTGGTTACTTCCCTTGTATCACTTCTAAACCTCAGACTTGAAATCATCCATTTCTCAAAATAAATCTGGTTATTTTTCTTGGAAAATGGTAATTAGAAAGCAAAATCTAGGTGCTAGGATCCTATTGCTACCAGGATACAATAGGCCCTGGACCTTTTTGTGGAGAGAGACAAAAGACATATTTTAAAAAAATTTAAGCATTTTGTATTGATATGTCCATTACAAATTTAACATTATAAATTTGATTTTTCTTTACTTATTTCATTTTATAATTTTCTCTTTCATTACACTGGAAATCTTGACTCAGATTTGTTTGTTCATTTGTTTGTTGGTGAGTTTTAACATATTAATGGGCTATAATATGCTTTATCCTAATTGTGTGTTGTGTGTTGTACTTTTGTTAAATTTACTGAGCTGATTTTAGATACAACATTTTGCAGATATACTTTAAATGATCCATCATTAAGAAAATATAGAAGTAGCGGAGACTGGTTTGGCTCAGTGGATAGAGCGTCGGCTTGCGGACCGAAAGGTCCCAGGTTTGATTCCGGTCGGGGGCATGTACCTTGCTTGCGGGCACATCTACACTGTGGGGCGTGCAGGAGGCAGCTGATTGATGTCTCTCTCTCATTGATGTTTCTGACTTTCTATCTCTCTCCCTTCCTGTTTAACAGCTATTTGAAGCAATTACTTAATCTGCATGGTTATCAATTAAATTCATTTCTTTCTGCCTATGTTAAATTTTAGTGTCAGCTGATTTTTTTTCTTTTTGATATCATTTTATTTTTCAAATATACAAAACCATTACATAGTTCAAAAGTTAAAACAAGATACAAAATATGTTCAGAGAAAGCTCACCCTAATCCCTGTTCTTTTCACCTCATTGCCAATGCCCATGGGAGGTTATTTCATTTGGTTTCTTGTTTGTCTATCTCAATTATGCCATCACAAGTTGGTCCTTTTGACGGAAAATGTATTGGCCTATACACCCCAGCCACAGATGGATGGAACCCTGAATTAAACCCAGGCAGTGTTCTTGCAGGAGTAGAGCACCCATCTAGCTCACAGAGGCTGGAGTGAAATAACTGGGGAAAACAGGTAGCTCCTGTCACTTATTATATGTATGACTTTGGACAAGTTCCTTAACTTCTCTGGGTTTCATTTCCCCCAGTTATGATTTAGGGATAAAAACGACAATATTGCAGAAATGTAACATGAGTTAAAGATAATTTGTGAGAAGCTATTAGCAGATTGCCTGGCACATGGTACTTACTTAATGAATGTTACATGATTATAACTAGTGAAGACATAAAAATATCAGTCATGCAAAAGGGCAGGGGGATTTTACTTTTGATTTGTCATTGAAGCATTGTGACTGATTGCATGTCAATTCTTTCAATAAAACTAAATATTTTCTAAGAATTGGTGAATTTGAATTATTGGTCCAAAAACAATCTTGAAAAGCAAACAAGTCAGGGTTTGGTAATTTATGATTTCAATAGGTTAAAAGCATCTCCTAAAATAACTTCATTTTTCAAACCACAGGCTTTACTAGTAATATTTTAGTAAAAATGAAAGTTCTACTACTACTGGAAGAAGTAGAGAACTAATTGGTCATTTCCGGCTAAAGTAAGTTTTGCCTAAATTTGTATTAAGTTTCTCATTATTATCTTTCTCTGTTTGCAATGTAAGATATTCTTACACCCCTGTTTTAAAGAATTTTCACTGTGTTTAACAAAAAGACTGTTGAACCGTGCAGAGGTGGAATTTAATTTGTATAATACCCTCTAAATAGCATGGTATAATTAAGATACCCATTAAATTAATGTAATGCTAATTTAATTTGGAGACAAATGTAATTGAGCACTACTGGATTACTTTTAACATAAAATTAACGCAGTGGACATAAAATTAATGTGCTAATTGCATATTGTTATGAGAAATATCACAAGAATCAAAATCATGACTGCTATCTTGATGGAAATTACTGTTATATAGAATTGACGCTGAGCTTACTAGGTTTATCAGTATAATTTACATGAAGCTATATGAACAAAATTGTTAGTGACTGTTTTTCTAAGGACAAAGTTCCGGCAACAGTTTTCTCCTGACATTGTTTAATGCCTTGGCCCCTGTCTGAAAGAGTTTGTTATATTGTGGAACTTTGTAACGATGCAGTGCACACACTGACTTGCCTGAAGGCAGAAAATTTCAAACTTTTTGATCTCAAGACTCTTTTACACTCTTAAATAGTATTCAGGACTTCAAAGAGCTTTCCTTGATGTGGATTTATAGCCAGATACTTATCACATAAGGCATTAACATTGAAAAAAATAGTTAAATATTTTTATTATTCATTTAAAACAGCCACATAAAACAATTACATATTAACATGAATCAGATTTTTAAAATAAAACATAACATATTTTTCCAAGAAGCATTGAGAAAAAGTGACATTATTGCCCAGTTTTGCAAACCTCTGAAGTCTGGCTTCATGGGACACATTTGGTTTCTGTTATCTTCCTCTGCATTAAATATATTGTGATATGTTGCCTTGGTTGTAGTACATAAAGAAAATGCAAATTCACTTATCAGTAGTAAGTGGCAGAGTGAGGAGATTTTAGTAGCCTTTCCAGATAATTGGTGAATATTGTTCTTTGACTTGGCAGTTCCCAGGAGCAGTTGTGATGTAATTAGTGTGTCAAACTGGATCAGAAACTCTTCACACTCAGTTACACTCTGAATGGGCTCCTTATTTATGCATGATTTACTAACATTATGCATTGGTCAAAAATATCGGTTCACTGAGTTATTTATATATCTCAGATGTTGACAGATTCCATTGTAAAATGTGAGAAAATTACATTTGTTAAAATCACCCTGTTCTCATCAGGAAAGCCTGTTAAGTCCTGGGAAGCTGTCTGTCTGTCTGGGTGGCAGACACACATTTCCCAGCATTTTTACTTACAAGCTGTCAGTTGTTTTCTTGAAAGTGACAGATTCACTAGCTTGCTTTTGAGAAAGTGTCTGCTAAGCACCCAAGTCTGAATAACTATAGTTTCTGATAATTCTTTCAAGTAAAGAATTAAATGGACAAACGGAGCCAGTTAATCTCACAACTCAAAAAATTGCATAAGTGCTTTTTAAAAATAAGTGCTGTGCTTCTACATGGCAGAATTGTTTCATTCAACTTTCCAAGATATTAAAAATGTTATCAAAGGTTGTAAATAAAATTAATAATTTTAAAGCTTCAACAAAAAGAAACGTGACATGAGATTGGTGTGTTTTCCCTGGACCTGAGTCACTTTGAGGAATACAATGACTAGTAGTACAGCGTGGTGTCAATGTCTTGAATCAAGCTGAGATGCCAGCAGTTTACCCACCATGGCCTGCGCACACAACAAAAAGGCTCAGTAGTAGTGTCTTAAAATTATTGGGGAAAGAGTTTGGACCAGAAATACTGCCAGAAAATGTCTGACTGCCAGGGGCCTGTGGGCCATACTTTGAGAATAGGATAGTGAGGTCTATGTCTGCCTAGATATCCTTGAATCAGGCAGAGATAACATTTACAAAGTCTGGCAGCTTACTGCCAGATGCCAACCACAGTGAGACTATGGGCTATCTTCTCCCCACTCCAACCTCTACGAATCAACCACTACCAAACAAACAAACAAATACAACATCTAACTACAGTATTTTCTCCAGATGATTGGGATGTGGGATACATAAATCATAATATATTGCAATTTAAAAAATTAGAATAAGTGAATGCTCTTGTGTGTGGATATCCAGATGAAGCCTGATTAACTTTATCAGCCTTAGCTCCAGGAAATGGCAGATCCTGGCAATGCATGCTTTGAAGTTAACACAAGTGTCATAAATATATTAGAGGCCTGGTACATAAAATTTGTGCATGGGGTAGGTATCCTGCATGCTCTCCAATCTAGGACCTTGAGAAATGTCCGACTGCCTGTTTAGGCCCCATTGGACATCTCTCTCACAATCCAGGACTGCTTGCTCACAACTACTCACCTGCCTGCCTTCCTAATTGCCCCTAACTGCTTCTGCCTGCCAGCCTGATCACTCCCTAACCACTCCTCTTCCAGCCTGATTGATGCCTAACTTCTCCCCTGCCAGCCTGTTTGCCCCTAACTGCCCTCCCTTTCAGGCTTGGTCATTTCTAACTGCTCTCCCCTGAAGGCCTGGTACCTTCCAACTGCTCTCCCCTGCATGCCTAGGTCCCCCCCTCCCAATTGCTCTTCCTTGTAGGCCCAGTCATCCCCAACTTCCGTCCTCTGTCAGCCTGGTCACCCCTAACTGCCCTCCCCTGCAGGCTTGATTACCTCCAACTGGCCTCCCTTGCAGGCCTGGTCCCTCCCAATTGCCCTCTCCTGCTGGCCATCTTGTGGTGGCCATCTTGTGGGGGCAGGATCTTTAGAAAACACAAAGGTTCTATCTAAAATATATGGCTTTGAAATAAATGGATAAACAAATGTCTAATACTGATAATCATGTTGTTAAGATCATTTTTGTCACGTAGGTGACAATTACTGAGTGAATGGGAATTTTTACTGAGGGCAAGTCTCCTATAACTTTAAAGTCTTTGAGGAAGTCATGTGATCGGTGCTCTTCTCCGCTGTCCTCCAATCCATATAGGAGTTGGTTAAGCATAAAGCACTTCAGGCTACCCAGGGAAAGATCAATGCCCAGGGCCCATAGAAATAGAATCTAGAATTTTATTACATAAAATAAGTATGTAATTGGTTAATTTACAAAAAAAAATCAATTTTCAGAACTTTATTTTATCTTGGGCCCTTCTAAAGATACTGGACACTTTTCTCCCTCTTTGTAATTTATTATCCCATCATTGAAATAATTCTAAATTTCAAATCTTTTCCTTGAGGAAAAATGAGATTGCAAATGAATTTCTACTAAAATCAGTTAATATCTGGAATGAAACTATTGCTAAAGGTATTTGATTCAATATTCTCTAGACTCCAAAGTTGTTGGAAAATTTGTTCCTCACTGTTCCTTAAGGAATTATGGAAATAATGAGAGTAAATGGCAAAGGAAAATGGCATAATTTTAGTGACATAATAAGAACATTGCATTGTATGAAATGGACTTGGATTCTGATGGATATTGTGACATATATGGATTTTGGAAAAGTAACAGGCAAATGATTCCTTAATCCAAAATTCTCTGTGCAGAAGTAGAGAACTGGAAACAATGCATAATAGTGATTCAGGTGGACAATGAGCTCATTTACTAAAGCATGGACCTTGGAAAGCTCAGGAGAGTCTAAAGCTGATCAGAGAAGGCCACAATCTGTTCAGCAGTCACTGGTGTAACCACCGTACCACACTTTTCTCATTCTATCAGCGTATCTTCCTGCCCATTTTATCAGGCACCAACTTGATTTAACTTTTTAACTTTTAGTTAACTATTTCTTATGATTCAGAAATAACTTATATCATCCCTAATCTAGGTAACAGTGCCTCTACTTCTTCCATAGTATAAATAAAGAGAATACACCCAACATGCTTAATTCAGCAACCCAGCTGCAATAAAGTCCTAATGGACACGCTATGTAATAAAATCTTAATATGCAAATTGACCAAATGGTGAAAAGATTGGTCGAACAACCGATCATCACTATGACACGCATTGACCAGCAGGGGGCAGATGCTCAGTGCAGGAGCTGTCCCCAGCTTGGAGGCCCCAGGCTAGCCAAGGTGGGTGTCAGCAGAATCCCCCCCCTTGACCCACCTATCGCCCCCCAGAGGAAGGCAACTGGTGCCAGTGGAGAGGGGCAGGGTCAATGAGTGGTCAGTGCCAGACTGACCAAGGTAGGTGCCTAACAGGGGCATACCAATCACCCCACTGGTCACCTCATAGATTGGCCTTGATCACCAGCCAGGCCTAGGGACCCTACCCCAGCACAAATTTTGTGCACGGGGCCTCTAGTCTATATATATAAAAACCTAAGCAGCCAAATGACCTAACACCGAATGACCAGTCGCTATGATGTGCACTGACCACCAAGAGGCAGACACTCAATGCAGGAGCTGCCCCTTGGTGGTTAGTTCACTCCCACAGCAGGAGGGCTGCTCAGTTGACCAACCTATTCGAGTGGCCCACCAACCCAGTGGCAGCCACTTACTCCTTCAGTAGTTCTACAGGTCCAATCTCCAGAGAACGGGCCAGGCACTAACTGACCTGCATCACCGACATGATCTTGATAGGGCCACTGACCTCTTGGAAGTTGGCCTTGGACACTGTGGCCTCTTTCCCTCCCTACACACTCTGCAAGGAAGAAACAATATAAAAGTGGCCACTAGGTGACTCCCAACAACCAGCGCAAATGTCAGCAGGATGGATTATCTGGATACAGGCCAGCAAGGGCATCCTACTATCCATCCGGAAGTCTGAGATCATGTCATGGTCTCCCCCACCCACCTCAGGATGGTGCCAGGCATAGGCTTCATGGCTGGTGAATGGTGCTGTGGTGGTGCAAGCCTTTCCTGATCAGGAGTGACTGGGCACAAGCCTGTAGCAGGTGCAGTGGGGTCAGGAGTGGCAGGCAGAAGAGGCAGGTGGCTTGGATTGCCAGTTTCAATCCAATTCCTGCAGGCCATGCCAGGGGACCCCATCCATGCAAAAATTCATGTTCCAGGCCTCTAGTTATAATAGTCCATTACCTGGGTTCTCCTGCCTCCACCCTCCCTCTCCTTTCACCTTCAGGGAACCTCTTGCTCCATTGCATCATGGACACCTATAGCAGCCCAACCCCTGAAGGTATTTCTACCAACCACTATATGGAGAACAAGAGAAAGAGCTATCATTGGAAGTTCTTTGGCTTTAGGAGAAAGCTATCTCTTTCCCCACTTTAACTTCCCTTCTTGGTGTATCACTGAGAAGGGGGGTGTTCATGACTAAGTATTGTCAATTTTGTCTTGAAATGAAGGGAAGTGGGGGGGGGTCCTCTGCCCTGTAATACTTCAGAAGAGTCACAAATTACAGGCATCTTAACTGGCAGGTTCTTCCTGGCATTTCCACACCTCTATCAGTTTCTTTCATCTTCTGCATTTAATTTTCTGTCTGTCTTGAAGAGCAGGAAGGTAGAAGAGGTTAAACATATAACCACTACATATAAGCACCTACAATATACTGAGTGGCCAGATTATTATGATCTCTGAATGCATAATAATCTGGCCACTCAGTGTGTGTGTGTGTGTGTGTGTGTGTGTGTGTGTGTATTTGAGGCCCAGTGCATGAATTTGTGCATGGGTGGGATCTGACCACCCTGGCCAGAGGAAGGTGACATGGGTGGTTGGTTGGCAGGCCTGCCTGCTGGTTGAACTCCTGGTCGAAGGGACAATCCTTTTATTATATAGTATATACACTGAATGGCCAGATTATGATGTGTTCAGAGATCGTAGTAATCTGGACACTTAGTGTATTTCACATAAATCATCTCATTTAATGCTCACAACAACCCTAGAAAATGGTTGATATTATTCCTATTTAATAATAAAAAATGGTGGCTCAGAGGTCAGTAATAACACCATATCTTACTTTTAGAATAAACCTAAATACAAATGTTGCTTTCATTTTTCTGTTCATATCATGTTGCTCTCCAGTTAGTATATTCTCCTCATTTCTCAGTCACTTTACAACTCAGAATGTTTTTCTTTTATCCTGATAGGTCACTTTGTTCTTGGCACTGCTTTCCATATTCATGATCAACAGTGTTCTTCCCAGCTGTGAGGCAATGAGGAGCTTTTTCTTATGGGAAGGAGCTTTTTCAGTAGAGGAGTCATATATAACACTATGTAAGGAAGCCAGCTCCAAAGGAGCCACACTGATGTTAATAGCAGATAAAATGATCTGGTTGATGCTGCCACAGTGGGCAATACTTGAAAGTATTTTCCAAAATAATATTCTAAGTCTTAAAATGATCTTAAGTTCTTGCTTATCAACTTGAATTCAATGTCACTTAGCTATTTTATAAAAATCCTGGGCATCACTAAAGTCTATTTTAAACTGATTAGTCTTCTCTAATGAGGAACTTAATAAAATCCCAATAAAAGTTCACAATTCAGAAGTTAGAATAATCCAGTGAACTTAACCATGTAAATACTCAATGAAGCAAGTGATTAAAAAAGAAATAGACAAAAGAAATCAAGATATAAATTAACAAACTTATATTTTGTCTTTTTTGCTACTGCTTATAGGTCATAATTAGATGGTCATGAATTGAAAGCAAAATCTGTCCTTGTTTCTCACCAGGTGTGGCAAATAACATGAACACATTTTTTTGTAGCTTTATAGTGATAAGCAGTTTCTATTTTTTCACTGAAAAAAGAGGAATTGTTCAATAGAGAACTCTTTATTTACTTCTGGATGATCACTAAATGTAGTCACTCTTGATTTGGATAATTCTCAGCCTTTGCCTTGCTTGTAATCAAAAGGAAAGCATTTTTGTAGTTGAGAATCTATGCTCTTCAATGAGGGCAGAGTTTGAATGCACAAGAAATAATCACATTTACAAAATGAGATAAAAATGTTCTCTGAATTCTCCTTAGTTTACTGGACTTTTTAATCAGGAAGACCTTTTTTTTTTTTTTTTTTTTTTACCATGCAACTATAAAAGGAAACTAGTAGAGATGGTATCATTTCCATTTTGCAAGAAAAGAAACTCAGAATCAAAGACATTAACTTACTTTCTTAAGTTTGTCAACCAAAGACATTTTTAAAAAAGATTTTTTTTAAAATTGATTTTTAGAAAAAGGAAGGGAGATGGTGAGAAAGGAAGAGACATCAATGTGAGAGTGAAACATTGATAGAGTGCCTCCTGCATGCCCCCTACTGGGGATAGAGCCAGCAACTCAGGCATGAGTCCTGACCAGGAATTGAACTTGCAACCTTTTGGTGCACAGGACCATGAACAACCAACTGTGCCACACTAGCCAGGGTTCAACTAAAGATTCGAAAGAACATATGGGTAACTGCAAAGTGCAAGTACTTTTATCTAGACCAGTGGTCGGCAAACTGCCGCTCTGTTGACTAATGAATTTGCCCACTACTGATCTAGACTCTAGATTCCAATAATTGCAGGCTGTTGTTGTTCCTTGTGATTAAGCCTCCATCCCAGTGGTTGGCAAACTCATTAGTCAACAGAGCATCCCACTGATCTAGACCAATGATCTAGACTAATTATTTTCAATCTTTTCATCTCATGGCACACATAAACTGATTGCTAAAATTGAAGGCACACCAAAAAATGTGTTATATTTTTTGCCAGTCTGACAAAAAAATAGGTATACTTTTGATTCATTCACACCAGTTGGCTATCCTTGTGTTGGCTGTTGTTATTTTTTTTTATTTGACAATCTGAGAGAAAAGAGGTCAGTGCCCCTCACTAAATAGTCAGGTATTACATGTTTTTAAAAAATTCACACAAAGTTGAAAAATCACTGACCTAGACTGAGTTGAATTAAACAAAGCAAAACTTAACGAAGAACTTAGAATAATTTTATTTTCAAACACATCCTTTTTAGAGCACGAAAAAACTACAAGGTGCCAGCATTGCTCTGGGCAGGCACTGTGCAGACAGGAGACTCGGATGCTGCAGGCATCCTTGGGCTATGGCATATCAGCAGCTGTGGTAATCACAGTGAAATAGATCTAACAGCAGCAGGAACAAATTACCAAGGAAGCACAGTGAGAAAGTGAAAACTTCACTGTCTGAAATTCCATCTGGGCTGGGAAAAACCCTCTCTCACTTTCAGGTGTTTCTTAACCAAACATTTGCTCCATGCAGATAGAAACTGTCACTGCTGTAGGTATCAGTGTTTGCATGTGTGAAGCTAGAAAAAGAACCCCGATCTCAAGAATCCAAGCAGAATTCCCTCATGAACATAATCACAATGAGTCAATCATGTTTCACGGTCCTCCGTATTCCTATCTCCCAGCTCTGTCTGTCTGCCCACGGGTTCCTGGTAGGCTCACATGAGATCCTATCCCCCTTCTGCATAAGGAATGAGTCTTTGAAGATAGAAACTCTAGTGTGAACTAAAAATCCCTTTTATTCTAATGATATTCACCTTTCAGAATATTACCTCCCATTCTGTGACTGTGAAACCTCTGTCAAAGAGTCTCACTCTTACTCTACGGTGCCACATCCGTGGTGGACCAGTCACACTGCTGTTGTACCAGTCCTCACTTCCTAGTCACTTCCATGGAGGGTCTCCCAAACACCCTGATGGTAGCTTAGGCCAGAGGGCACTCCAGGAAGTAAACTGACACAGTCCCCAAAAGACAAAAGCCCTTATACTCCTTCCCATAAAGCAGTGGTTCTCAACCTTTCTAATGCCGCGACCCTTTAATACACTTCCTCATGTTGTGGTGACCCCCAACCATAAAATTATTTTTGTTGCTACTTCATAACTGTAATTTTTGCAACTATTATGAATCGTATCTGTGTTTTCCAATGGTCTTAGGCGACCCCTGTGAAAGTGTTGTTTGACCCCAAGGGGTTGCGACCCACAGGTTGAGAACCGCCGCCATAAAGTTATGTCACTGGTAAAACAAATGAGGCAATGTGAGCGCACACTCAGTTTATTCTTGGCACTGACTCTGATAGCAGAAGGCAGGGAAGGCTGCTATCTTTCTAAGGCTCCCTCAAGCAAACAAGATACTGATAAGCTTTTTATTTATGACCAATGGATGAGCCCATATGTGCTTATCCTTTATCTTCTGCTCAAGCCTTGTAGAGCTCTGTTTCCTGCCCTCCTCTAGCTGAAGTCCACCAGATCTTAACCTATAGCATTCCTGCCCTGGCTACCATTTTCTTCATTTGTCTGTGACTTTTATCAGATAATATTATTAATTTGAGGAGTAGGGGTCATTGAAGTCAGGACAGCCACTATCAGTTTCTATACTGCTGAACAATGGCATTTTCTTTGTTCCTGGTTAAATCCCATCTGGGTTCTGATTTATTTCTCCATTTTGAAAAATCCATACTCTGCCCTTTTTTCATTATCTTGCTTATATTTTACTAACCGAAGGTAGTTCTTCTAAACTCAATCATTTTGTCTGTACTATATTTACTTATATCCAATGCATAATTCTCCCAGTATATATACTGTATAATCATGCCTAAATATGCCTTTTAATCATATATTATACATAACTTCCAACAAGTTGTATGTGTCTTTAAATATCTATCTTCCTCTAAAAGTATCTTCTCTCCTATTGGTTATAGCTCATAATTTGGAATCTCATTTTCTGAAATGGGGTTGCAGATAGGTTTAGTCAGCGAATTACTGATTGGCCACAGATTCTCTGGGTATAGGGCTCCAAAATCAGTGTTTCCTGAAAGGCACAAGGGTGATTTTAATATGAAGCCAGGTTAACAGTCTATCCTTCTGGGAAGGCCTGCTGATTTGACTCAAAGACTGCTGAGCTCACAAAATTGCCTATTCTCTTCAGTCAATAATTATTGACAGCAATTACTCAATAAAGCAACTCATATGAAGTGCTCTGCCTGGGGTAGGGTGATAATGGCAGTTCTGAAGGTAGAGGACAAGTTACTAACTTCTATCGTTTCAGATCTTATTGATTTAATGGATGAAAGAGTAGGACAACTCTTTTAGTTCTATTTTACTAATTCTCAAAATATAGGCATACAGGGGCACACAGTTCCCCTCCTACCTTCTGTTTTCTCTTGGTGAAACCCAGTCTTCACAAGTGAAAACTAAGGCCTTAATATATGCTGGACAAACTCTTGTAATAAGAGACAGACCCTACTTTTCCAAATTAATTTACTTAGCAATTATTTTAAGTGATGAGTGACAGTAAGAAAAATTCTAGGATTCTCACTTGGCAAAGTCCATTCACCTGTTGATTTTGTCTTTGAACTTTTCCACACAATGTTGTAACCTTCAATGACTGAGTTCCATGTCCTTGCCAGTCTATGGCATGTGGAACAGAAGGCTCCACCCTGTATATAAGCCCAGCAGAGCCTGGTAACCCTTCCTGTTTCCACACTGGTTTACCACTAGACTAGAGTTCACCAGAACAGAGTTTCTTACATGGAAGGTCCTTCCTAGAACCCTAATTCTAACTGTTATGGCATCTGTGGAACAAATAAAAATATCTTCTTAATTCCAAAGCCAGGCCTTCTTAGAAAAGCTAAAGAAGTAATTAATGAAAGAAGAAAACACTGCTCTTGCATCCATTCAGAGCCATGTGTGGACTGTCATGCCAGTCCTTAATGATTCAGAACACTCAGTCATCTAGATGTTTCCCACCCTTCCTTCCTTTTGTAGGTACATGAGACAAACTTAATGGAGAAAACATTTAAATAAAATGAGACTAGGAACAGAAGAGGAGGTCTTAGGGGTGAGGTTCCTGAAGGCAGATTGTGTGGATGAGTCAGGGGCATTTTTGTTCCTACACACTCTCATCTACTTCAGTTAGCCAACTCGCTGCTCCTGCCATTCAGGAGAGCTACCCAAGGCCAAATCAATGTAATGATTCTGCCCTCAACATGGTGTTATCTCCATATTACATGCTCCGAGACTCCTTTCAAAGAGATAACTGAACAAAAAGGAGACAGTTCTCAAAACTATTTATTTTTCATTAAAACCTATATTCATAATTTCCTAGCATACTTTGGATGGGCCTCTTTTCAGGTTTCTGTGTCTGAATCTCTGAATGAATCTAATTGGGCCCACAAGAGAGGGAGTTTTTCCTTATTATAGGAAATTAAACTGATTCAGTGTGTGTGTGTGTGTGTGTGTGTGTGTGTGTGTGTGTGTATGTGTGTGTTGGAGAGTTAAGTGTTAGTTTTTCATTAGAAAAAATTTTTGAAAAAAAACAATAGAATGTCACTGGTAAAAGGGACCATAGAGACTTTTATTCTAGTGTATATTAAATTCATTTTGGTAGGGAACTTTTATCTAAAAGTGAATCTATAGATGTATAACAGTGCATGATAGATATTATCTGAGCTGGTTAAAAGGAAAGGTGAAGCCTGTGAGGCCTGCTTTTTGTTGTTGTTTTTTTTTTGTCTTTCTCTTCAACCCACTTCTCTGCCCTCCATCAAGTGGTCCTTAATAATTCTTCTTGGAATTGTGTCATTTCCCAGAAAGATATTTGAGGTATGATGACCTAGTAAATACCCACTCATTTTATTGAGAAAAAAACTGAAATCCAAAGCAGAGGAGGGCCTTACCTAAGGCCCCACAACCAGCTAATTGCAGTTCACACACTGGACTCCAAGCCCAGCTCACTTTCTGCTGTACTGTGTTGCTTGGCATGACATCATCTTTCAATTAGTTGTGGCCATTGCCTCACAACATATGCAATAGCAGCCTTAGGAATGCAAGCTGACCATATTTTCAAATCAGCAAGTGCTGCTGTGACCTAGAGCAAGTTCAAGGGCAGCTTATGGGATGGCTGCAGGCATCCAGCCTTCCACTTTCTCTTGTCATCATGTTCTCTGCCTCAGGAGGCCTATTTCCTGTTGGCTGTCCCTTGGGGTGAACAAAAACTGAAAGTGTTTAATTTAGATTTTCTTCAAGTTCCTTGACTTGCAATCAGCACATCTCCGAACTCTTACCTCTCTCCAGCTGTTCTCTGTGCAAAGCTGAATGAAGCAAGGCTACTGAAAATGCCAGAGCCATTTTGTGTCAGAGAATTTCCCCAATGGATTCAGCATTCTTAAAGTGACTAATTTAATTGGAGTTGTAAGGCATCAGATAATAATGATATCCTTTGGCTATATTCTTAGTGGGTTGTACACCTATAATGAAATCCTTAATGAAAAGGATAATAGAAGTATATTTGGGAAGGGAATCCATTAAGTTCCCCATGCTGCAGAGAAAAATGTGGCATCCTGAGTAATGCCTTGACTTTGGGTTTACCCTCAGAGACCAGAGTCTGGTTGCAAGATATGGACATTAGATTATTAGGGGTAGAGGAAATTCCCATTAAAGCCTGGATTCGCACAGTGTTTCTCTAACTAGAAACCAAACCCATTCATCATTTGTTGTGAAAAACTAAGATTATAATAAAGATTGCTAACTTTAATTACTGTGATTGACTTTTGTCTCCTGGTTTTATTCTTGTTGTATTCTGGGGTCCTATCTGCTATCCTTTTTTTTTCTCATGCTGAGGGAATTGGCCATGGTATTTCTTCACATCCATGGACTTTCTAAGACTGAAAACACCTTTGGGAGATGGAGGTATTTCCTTTCTCCAGAGCAAGAGGCAATATAATAATAATAATAATGCTTCCATCAGGGGACAAGTTGAACAGGTCTGCTTGCAGTCCTCTTTATAGAGTGGATGTTTTGTAATCTTAGCACCAACCTAATGTGTGTATAGCACCACCCTGGGCCCACTTCTACCTCCCCACCCTCCCCATGGGACTGGAAGAACACAGGCAGCTGATGAGAGCATGAGGCTCATGGTGCTTTCTGCACTTTCTCTCAGTAATAGAGCCCTTCATCTCTAATGCAGGAGCCTCATATTTTAATCCTCTATGACTCTTGCAGGCTGACTTGTAAATCTAAGACTCCTTACAGTTCTTGAGACCTGGTTTCTTCTTTCTGGAGCCTCAGTCTAGATCTAGATTATTAATTCCTGCTACACCATCTTCATCCCAGCATTCTTCCCCTGTATCCAAGGTTTAATCCAAGTTTCTGGTGTACCTTTCCACTGATTATTGCTCCAAATGTGGCTTTCTGTCTGCAGTCACTATTAAATACTTAATTCCTGTAGGCATATGTCAACTCATATGCTAATTCTAATTATTTGATGATGATAGCCTAAAGCTTACAATAGAAAGATTCAGAAGGTATGTCCATGACCAGGTAAAAGAAATGTAGGATCCGAAGGGCTAGGAAGGAGAACTGGTCTAGATTTCAAGTCCAAAATATCTGTATTAGGCTTCTGGTGTCAGACATGCCAATTGCTATGTGATACAGAAAATTGGTGAATAGAGCTGGGCATATACATAACATGAAGTGGACTATTTTTGAAGATGGTAAACCCATTGTCCATCCAAACAGATGACTACTCTGGCTACTTATAGAAGACTAGAGGCCCAATGCATGAAATTCATGCATGGGGGTGGGGGAGGCAGAGAAGGTGTCCCTCAGCCAAGCCTGCATCCTCTCCAATCTGGGACCCATAGAGTAATGTTCAACTGCCCGTCCAGGACTGCTGGCTCACAACTGCTCACCTGCCTGCTTCCCTGATTGCCCCTAACCACTTCTGCCTGCCAGCCTGATCATCCCGTAACCACTCCCCTGCCAGCCTGATTGATGCCTAACTGCTCCCCTGCCAGCCTGTTTGCCCCTAACTGCCCTCCCCTGCAGGCCTGGTCACCCCTAACTTCCCTCCCCTGCAGGACTGGTCTCTCCCAACTGCCCTCCCCTGCTGGCCATCTTATGGTAGCTATCTTGTGTCCACATGGGGGCAGGATCTTTGACCACATGGGTGCAGCCATCTTGTATGTTGGAGTGATGATCAATCTGCATATTACTCTTTTATTAGCTAGGATACAGGTGGGTGGGGGCCAGCTAGTTTGCCCTGAAGGGTGTTCTGGATCAGAGTGGGGGTTCCCTTGTGGGGTGGAGCAGCCTGGGCGAGGGGCCTGTGGAGACTGGCAGGCCAGCCACACTGTGTGGAGACCCAAGCAGAGGCCATGGTATCTGGAATTTATTTATCTTCTACAATTGAAACTTTGTAGCCTGCAGCAGAGCCAAGCCTCCTGCTCCCTCCATGGTGGCAGCCATTTCTGTTGGGATTTATGTATCTTCTATAATTAAAACTTTGTAGCCTTTAGTGGAGAACTGGGCCTGCTAGGATATGTGGGAAGCTTGGCTTCTTCCATTGCAGGGGAAACACAAGCCTCCCTCCTGCTCACTCCATGCCTGCAGCCATCTTAGTTGGGTTAATTTGCATACTCACACCTGATTAGCTGGTGGGATGGCTGGTGGGTGTAGCAGAGTGGCGGTTAATTTGCATATCACTCTTTTATTAGATAGGATAAGTCTGCCAAGGTCTCTATAATTCTTTATCAGACTCTGCTGTAGCTAGGCAATTAAGATCCTTCCCACAAGTTTAAAAGGTGGAAAGCACAACTAATACAGGCTTTAGTATTATAAAGCCAATGTTAACAGGTTTATAGAACTCCCTTTTTTTGTTTTTACAAAGTTTTGAAATAGTGAAATCTCCTCTATTTTTAAACACTAGGAAAGCTATTAACACTCCTGAAAACTGGTAAATGCACTTCAAAGGCCAGAAATGGCTATGAAGCAATAAAAATCATTGGATATGATCTTTGTGGCACTGGGAATCAGCCCAAAATGTGATTCTAAATGGTATCCCTCCAGGAAGAAGGCTATCATGCCAATGAAGAATACCACACACTCAGAATAAAATTTGTTTTTCAATATTGTCATATTGTGGAAACCTTCAGAGTTGGATTGTATCATAACATTTTTCCACTTTCAATTTTGTGAGTTATTCAGAGCATCCCATTAGTTGTATCAAAAGAATGGATCAGAAATATGGTTAAGGATTAAAGGAGACTTCAATAGTTGGGAGAATTCTATCAAGTATAATCAGGAAATTCAAGGTCTGTTCTCTGTAAAATCAATGTCACATCACCCTTACAGAAGGCACTCAGACTCTGTACCTAAATAACTGCTACATGTGTTAATGGTAAACATGGAGTTCTTGAGGAAAAGAATTTCCTAAGCCCCATGAGAGGATAAGGTTTATGGAAAACTTTATTGATGATGTAAAATTAAGGGAATTCCCCTCAATGGCCCTTTCTATCAGTCTCCTCATGGAAAAAGTCCAATCTGGTCTTCAGCAAGGCCAGAATTTAATTCCATATTAAAGTCCAGTTTAGTCCATCATCTCGCTAGCTTAGCTTGTGTTCCCAGCTGCAGACTGTTGCATATGAGAGAGAACAGATAAGAGCATGGGTCCATGAGAGTCATAAAGCAAGAGAGCAAGAAGAGAGGAAACTCTGTCTGGAGATTTTAACTAAGATTTCATGCACTCCTGATGAGATCCACCCTCTAACCAATCCATTGTTCTTCAAGCTGGACTGATAGGCAAGAACCTCTCCTGTTACCCTGACTTTTCTGTGCATGTGTTCCTCATCCCCCACTCATTTCCTTTCCCCAGTGATCTGCAGGTTCCCTGGGGAGCATGAATCTGTAGCTTCCTGGTGAAGCTGCCCAGATGACCATGTTTATAGGTCTGGCCACCCCTTTGCTCTTTTCCTATTATTAATATTAATAAACTAACTAATTATAAGGATAATGCATGGATCTCTGCTTTCAGGATTTGGCTGAAGATTCCACGACTATTTTTGTCTCAGGACCTTTGCACATACTCTTTTCATGCTGAAAACTTCTTTGTCCTCTGCCTTCCCTTAGTCCAGCTAACTGCAATTCATACAGTATATATTTTCCTGGTATTTTTTAGAAATAGTTGAAGGTTTGGAGTGACATTCAAGATCCTTTGTAGTTTGACTATCACCCATTTACTTATTTTTGTTTTATCTCTCTATATAAAAGGCTAATATGCAAAGTTTCCCTGAGGGAGTTCAACCAGGAGACTGGGAGTTCTATTGCTCACTATGATGTGCACTGGCCACAAGGGAGCAGCACAGAATAAAAGGAGCACCCCAGCTGGCAGCTGGAAGGTCCCAATCAGCCCTGATCGCTGGCTTGGCCTAGGGATCCCACCCAAATTTTGTGCACCAGGTCTCTAGTCTTTAAATAAACCACCCTAATTTCCTAAATGCCCTCTTCCCTCTTATTATTTATGCTATGTTACCTGTGTAAATTTTCTTTTTATATAGAAATCTTTCCACTAAGGATTAATGGTTGTTTGTGTGTTTTTTTCTTCTCACTCACATTCACTTTGCTTGTATTTAGTCACATTTGGAACAGAATAACAAGGGTCTGAACATATGTGTCCTGTTTGGTTTTGTCTATATGTTTGAAGTGTTTCCTCCAAGTACATTTTTGTTGCTCTTAGGTGAAAACCAAACTTTATTTATTTACATGCCTTCCATAGAATTTTGAGTGAGTGGCAAGAGATGCCCAACAGTGTTATTTTTCAAACTTTAGCCCATATCATAATCACTTAGAGAGCTTGATAAAATATAGCTTATTGCACACACCCAGTGTTTCTGGTTCAGAAAGCCGAACATTTGTGTTTTTAACAAGGTAGGGTAATGCTGATGCTGCTGACTCAGGAAGCATACTTTAAACCACTATTCTGTGACAGTGTTAAAAAAAAAAAAAAGAGAAGAAGACTGCCTAGGCTTCATCCCTGAAAAAATTAAATTAAAAAGTCAGAGTGTGGCACATTTCTGATGAAAAGAAAAAAAATTAATAACCATAACTCCACTGGGATTGAAATTTGCTGTTTCATTGAAGGAGTAGAGTCCAGAACAAGAGATCATGCTTGCTGGGAAGCCAGGGCTAAGCAAATGCTGTAACCAAACAAGCATGTGTGAGTTAGGAAGTCCATCTCACACTTGAATGTGCTTACAGTAAGGCACTGGAGTTAAATCTGGGATGGCATTGCAGGTGCTTCTGGGTTAACACACTCCTAGCGTTTACCTCAGTAAAACTATACTGATAGCAAAAAGTTCAGACATCCATGAAGAATTAGGGTGATGAAAAGCAAAGCTGAGGAGGCAGGGGATAGATCAGACCAGGAAAATGAAGCAAGACTGTAGAATCCACATCCAATAGAATGTTAGGAATTCAAAAGTAGGAAAAAAGAGGGAGTGCTGGGGGACTGCCTTTGCACAGAAAATTAGTTGAAAGTTATAGGTATGTGGCTTTAAGTACATTTTTGGAGAAAACATCTAATCATGACAAGATTGGTCCCAACTAAGTATGTAATTTCTCTCTAATTGAGGAGGCAGGCATTGGAGCAAAAGATAAATGTGTCTTCTAGAGATGCATCCTAACAGAGCCCCATAGAGAGTGTATTAAAACCCACAAGCTTTCTTCCTCTTCTTAGTTGCCTTAGCTGAGAAGGTAATTTCCATTGAAGAAAAAAAATACACACAAAAGCATTTCGCTCGTCACTTCATTCCCAGTAGTTGGTATTAAATTAGTCCTATAGAATGTGTTTGGAGACCAGGAGACCAAGTTGATAAGCAGCGATTGTCTAAGCAGCAGGTGTATCAGAGTCATTTAATCATTTAACCACAGGCCCTGCATGTATTTCAGCTTTCTTAGTCAGACTTTTACTTGCAAAACCCCTGTCTGAGGAGGAATTAGAGTGGGTGTCTAATGGATGGTGCCTGTAGGATTTTATGCTCTGCAAGGTCCAAGTACATTTCCCCCTGGTGTGCTCTTCCTTGATCCATTTCTCCAAAGTGAGCATCTTAAAGAAATTTAGTTATTTCAAGATTCTCGGCAGGACTCACTTTCTCACAGATTTTAGGGCTCTTGTTCAGAGTGGGATGGAAAACTATGATCTCCAGATTCAGCTTAAGTCTGTTGTGTATCCAGACATTTCACCTAGAAGGACTATATGTGTGCAGGAGGTAAATTCTACTTCATGGATCTTTCTCTTTCTCTCTTAGAATAATTGTGTGCACACATGTGCTCTCTACTTCTAGTAGTTTGAATGGTGAACCCCCAGAAGATATTTCCACATCTTTGAAACTGTGAATATGATCTTATTTGAAAAAAGGGTCTTTACAAATGAAACTCACATAAAGATCCTGAGATGAGATCATTTCCTACACCAGTGGTTGGCAAACCACGGCTCGGGAGCCACATAGTTTGCCAACCACTGCTTTGCACTATTCAGATGGGTCCTAAATTCAGTGCTGAGAATATTGTAAGAGACAGAAGAGGAGAAAACACAGAGGAGAAGAGCAGGTAAAGGTGTGGCAGAGACTGGAGTGATGCAGCCACAGCTGAGAAGTGCCTGGAGCCACCTGCTCCTGGGAAAGGAAAGAAGCAGGAGCCTTTGAAGGAAGCTGGACCTCCTGTGGCTTTTGAACAGGAGTGTGGCTGCAGGTGGCATTCTGGTGTCCAGAATCATGATCGACATTTTGTTTTTTTAATCCACCCAGTCTGTGGTATTTTGTTGTGGGAGCTCTAGAAAATGAATACCCTACCCAATAAAATGAGGTGGGGGCAGGAGGTGGGGTAGGGATCACAGAAAAAAAAGAAGAGAAAAAGAGAGCACATCCCAGGCCTTCCTAAAGGTCATTTTGGTTAAGTTTTGTTTCCTGGCATTGACTGTGTGCTCCAGAGAGGACTTCTGCCAACAGGTGGTCAACAACCCTTCACTATGGCAGAGCTTTTCCTTACTTCCACCCTAACCTTGACTCCAAACACTGCCTGGCCTGCAGCTAAGGGAAATCTCTGTGGGTGGGTCTGTGGGGGGTTAGGTGTTTGCATATAGGGCTGCAGACGAGTCTTCACGATAAAGCAGATCTCTGAGGATGAAATGCCTGAGATGCAAGAGAACATTTTTTGTGGGATTCCCTGTGGGTAGTGCATACAGTCACTTTTTCTCTCACAAAATAGGCATCTCAAAAGGTACTGAGTTTCCTTGGGCAGTGCCCAGCCTCCAGGTCTATTTCCCACCTTTGGCTTGATGTTATTCACTTAGCATTAACATGACCCTTCTGATGCTTGGTATGTAGTCTCACTGAGTAATCATTAGTTTTTCCCTCTCAAATATTATTCAGGACTTAATTAAAGTTGAAAATTTTCAGATCCAGCTCACATTCTCTTGCCTTGATGATCTCACTGGCATTCAGACAAAGACCTACCATTTCTCTTACAAGGAAGCGGAATTCAATAGGAGAATGCTAAGGTTTCTGAATCTACTTAGTTCCCAGGCAGATAAGCGGCCTAACCAGAATGTAAATAAGCTACCTGAATGTAAGTGAGTCAGTCAATGATGTAACACACTGGACTCCTATTGTCTTGAACGTGCAGTGCTAAGTGTTGAAAAGAAGGGGAATCTCGTGGCTATTGAGAATGGTTTGTATTAACTTTTAACTGGAGATAGAAGCTGAGAGCAGAGTCAGGTTTGTAAAGCACAAAATATTGGAGGAGCACTGAGCTCAGAGAACTCACTGTCACCAAGTGTGGCAAAATATAAAACACAAGATGTAAACCAGCAACCTCTGAGTCAGGACTGACTTATTTACAAGTGTATTTGAAAAAGTTAAGCAATATTTGAAAAGAGTATATTTCAAATAAGAATATGAATTTTTTTGACTTTTTCTTTCTTTTTTTCTTTTTATTTTTTTTTCTTTTTATTAATTTTTTATACATATTTCCCCATTGCCCCCCCTCCCTC